>JBAWJV010000008.1:0-621908 GCA_037356075.1 Neofusicoccum sp. Z40
CCCCAGCATACCACAAGGTAGAAGGTCGGAATAAATCTAGTTCGGTCTCTTACGCTTCCATCATGTTTCTCAAGCGGTGTCTTCAACAATTCACTTTCAAAGGACTCATTATCGCATAATCGAAATACAACCAAATAATATAAGAAAAAATCATGGGAAACGGGTTAATTGGTTTGGCCATGCATGCAACTCTTTGTTTTAACAGACTTGGAGGATAATAATTCTTACACTGAGACAAACGTTGAGCTCTTCCAACATTTCACTTCGTCATTTCTCAAAAACAGCGTTCAGGAAGTTCTTCTCACAAGATGAGGCGTTTCAACGAATCTAAGGAGTAGTTGACATAGTAGGTAATAAAGAGAGCAGGCCCAAGCAGCGAACATTCGAAGAGCACAGGTTCGTGAAAGGGTACCGACTTCCATAAGCTAGAGCATAGTTCGAAACTACCGGTGGTTACTTTTTGATTCCAGTCTTGCGAGAGGTTTTAGGTTCAGAAATTATACTCGTGATGTTCAGCTGAATGGGTAAACCATGCCATGAGTCTTTATTTGGATCTCTCGTAAATCTTCATTGAGCCTGGGCCTTCGACAAGCCGAGTCTCTGGCACCGTGCATGCATGCATTTTTCACTTTCGCATGCCACTACGTACCAAACCCACCACCACACGTTCCAAACATATTATGACAGTCTTGTCGTTTACGACAAGCCGCCTATTTTCATGTTTTTTTTTCCCACCCCGGGGCCCGCGGGGGCCGCAATCCAGAAAGCGCATTCGTGGCCTTCGGAGACTCGCGACGTGAGGCGCATGCACCATGTCGCAGCCATACATGCCAGTACCGTTCCTGATGCGCGCGACGGACAGAAAAAAGTCCCCGAGCTCCGAAGAAAGCAATTCAAGAAGGGAGGAACGGCAAAGGCGGAAGCATTCCGCGTAGGTCGGAACAAGGGACTGTCCGACGCTAAGACTTTTGAATCTCAGACGAAATAATGTCGTGAAGATGCTACTACAGTGCTTCAGAAGTGTGGTGGTGGGAGATCACCGGACGACCGGGTGCTTGGTTCAGAATCGATCCAGCCTCAGCGTGTAGCAGGGGAGGGATGTGATGGACCCCAGATATGAGGGCGTTTGGGATGGAAATACGAGGGAGGCGTGGTGGGTGGTGGTGCGTCTTATTGGAACTCTCATACAAGTATTGTCCAGGTAGTCGTACGATCTGCTACTCCTGCTGACGTACGACGTTGGGCTCATTGTCTTGGCCATTCCGTTTCGGGAGGTGTTTGCGTAACCTTCAAACTTTCTCTTGCATAGGGCTTGCGGCCAAGGCAGCAAGGAATCAACGTACATATCATTATCTGCCGAATTCTCCGACGCTTAATTTAAGCTAGACTCTCATTGCTATGCTGAGCGCCACCCTTGTTTCTACAATTTGAATTGTAAGACGAAGACCAGCTCTGAACGGTATCGTGCACACTAGAAAAAAAAAGAACAAAGCTGAGGAATTCTTGAACATCGTCAATACATCGCCACTCCAAACCTCCTATTCTAGACTGATCAATAGATACCCCCGGGTTGCGATACGAGTCGCGCATTAGAAGTTCTCCTTGCCCCAAACAAACTGGAAGTCCTTATCCGTGTACATGTTGCACTTGATGTGCAGTTGGCTACCGAGACCCTTGGGTCCGCAGAAGAAAACACCAGCTTCCGCAGGCGAGTGGATCTTGCGGATGGACTTGAAAATCATATCCCAGTTGGGACGACCAAAGTTGGTGGGAGCGCGCAGACCGGTGATGGCATCTTGCTCAGCGTTGGCGTCGTTGATCATGATGTTGGCAGCGTCATCGACCTTAACCTTGGCTGTGAGATACTGATAGGCATTAGCTATGTCACCTTGGCCGTGAAGTAGGGATTGAGTAAGGGCTTACCGTGTGAATCTCGATGTGATCCTCGAGATCCTGAGCTTCGATAGCCATAAGCAGGGATCTGAACCACTCCAGAGAGCCGAAGTCTCTGCAAATCCAGAAGAAGTAGACCTTCCGGAGCCTCGTCTTTCCACGCGGGTAGTTCATGCGGTACCAGATACTCTTGAGGATCGAAGCGAAAGGCGTGACACCGATACCCGCACCAACGAGAACCGCAATCTCGAACTTGAATACATCCTCCGAAGCACTACCGAAAGGACCGTCGACGTAGACTCTGGGCAAGATCCTGCGGAGGCTCGGGTCGACAGACTGCTCGTCTGCTGAACCACTGACAACTGCGGTACCCTTTTCTTTCGAGTCCTTCCTGTCAAACTCGCAACCAAGCGCTTTAGCGAGAGACTTGGTGAAATTTCCAACGCAACGGACGTGGATAGAGATGTAGTCTTCTTCAGGAGCACTCGTAAGAGTGAACGGATGGTACTGCCATACCGATACTTCAGGACAGCAGAGGAAGATGTACTAGATCAAGCATTAGACATGGCGCAGGATCATAAGGGTCAAGAAAACTTACCTGACCAGCCCTCGTCTTGGTGTTCTCCTTCTTGATCTGAATCTCGCAGACGTTGCTCGGGTGTTGGACGACCTTCGAAACATACGTCTTGTGTCTTCCGCGCACCTCACGTGCAACTCTCTCAGCCAGGTAGAGGAATCCTCCATACATCCAGTACTGCCAGAAAACGCCAACAGTGTTGCAGAAGGGCGCGAAGTCTGGTCGAATCATACAGAAGGCACCATGGATGGACCACATAACGAAGAAGATGATGAAGAAATGATGTGTGTACCAGAAGCGCTCGTAGTTTGCCCGGCGGGGCTTTTCAATCGACGTGAAAACCATGGCCATCAGCGCGATGAGCATCACGTAACCGGTCCATCCCGGTCCGGTGATCAAATTGGCGAGGAGGAAGCCCACGAAGCCCAGATTGTTGGCAGCAGAGAAGCGTCCCAGATTGACCCAGTGAGCGATAGTGTGAACCCAGGTGAAGAAAACGATGGACCAGGCGACCAGCTTGTGGAAGGTGATGTTCTTGTCGAATTGGATGATGCCGTTCAGCGGGGTCTGACGCAGCAGCGAGATGAGATTTCGGCAGACCGGGAAAAGAATGATAGCGACGTCGAAGTGGAGGACCAGCGCCGCTGAACGCGCGATAACGAAGGTGGCTCCGAACTGGGCCCGCGACTGGGTGAGGTTGTCCTTGAGGCCGTAATGTACCACTCCGAAGCCGAAAATCATGAGATGAACCAGCATAAAGACAAACACGAACAGCCTTCGCCAACCCTCGTTGACCATCCACCTGTTGAAGCGCTCCTTCAACGTCTCCGCTCGGATCGGCTCATCGGTGATTTCGCCAGAGAGGAGCATGCGGGTCAAGGGCGGCCATCTTGACCGCTCCTTGCCGGAGAGGCTGGTCGGGTATGACATTCGTGCCCAGGAATCGCGCTGGGCGGGTCGCTGCGGTGGATGCTCTCTGGGGTGGTGGGTAGCGCTGGACGGGATCAGTGGCGAAGCTACCGAGGAGGTTTAGGCGCCGACGAGGCCAGCTCGATTTCCGGTTGAACGATGGACGATTATTAAAAGACGTTATGCTTCTTCTCGCGCGCTTAGCTTAGAGTTTGCGGGCAGAGTCAGCGGCCATACCAATAAGTGCCTGCACTAGAAGTAAGTGAAGAGAAAACAAGCGTGGCTCGACTGCGAGATCAGCGGGCCGGTGGTTAACGAAGGAGCAGCAGCGATGAAGAAACACGATCGATGAAGGAGGGATAGCCGGCATTTGAAGCTTGGCAGTCCAGAGAAATCGTACCATTTTCAAGCGGTCGCGTCCCAGATTGCTCGCAGCGACAAGACAGTGGAGGCGTCAGACGGCGAGGCCGGCCCAACCCGGCAATAAGCTGGGAAGAGAGATGGAGCGCAGACTGCGCGCGTCGAGGAAGTGTCTTGAGTGAGCCTCCTGACTAGCGCAGGCACGGCGGGCGGGCGAATGGCGGGCGCAAGCATGGCTGGGGTGGGGCTTATGCACGTTTGGCTCCTGCGACTGATGCGACGCCGAAAGTCTCCCGTTGGCGGCCGCTGCGAAGGGCGGCGGTTGGATCAGCCTCATCGCACGCGCGAGGTTGGTCGATTTGGTCTTGGCCATGTGTCAGGTCTGTCTGATCTCCGCCACTCAGCGTCTGGGCCGCCGTCGCTAAACCCTGCCGCCGCGTAGCCGCCGCGGTCACGTGGAAAGCGAACTATTGTCTGCCGGCGGGTGGAGCTGATATTGGCGATGCGCGCTTAGAACGCAGCCTGCGCGCCCTCGTGAGCGCAGCGGCTACCAGTGCCGACTTGGCGGCATGGTGTGAGGTCTGGTCATGTTCGCGATATCTGCCGCAGCCTCCGCAGCGCCAAGAGCCGTTGAGAAAGATCACCGAAGCGTGGTGGCCGCTAAGATTAAGGGTCCCGCTGTGAGACGACTTTCTGCTGCTAGTATACGTGGAGCGTCCATCAGCTCGCGCCGCCTGCCGTTAACACCTGCCGTCAACACCTGCCGGAGCCTTGCTGAGCCCGCTCACAACATCAAAAAGCCGCCGGACGCTGATATGGTCTGCCCCGTCATCCAACGGCTCTGCGGCTCTGCGACCATTGCGGTAATGAGCGCGATGTCTTCCGGCTCTCCGACGCGATTCTCCAGCGGCGTGAACTTCTTCTGCATCTCAATAATCTCCTTGGGAATTTTCGCAAGCATGTCGGATGCCGTGGGGCCTGGCTCAATTGCGTTGACCGTGTGGCCCAGCGGTCCAAGCTCCGCTGCCAGGGCACGCGTGAGGCCCTCGAGAGCCGCCTTTGACGTTAGATACACAGTGCCCGCGCGCAGGCCAACACGTGCGCCAACGGACGACATGTTGATGATCCGGGCTGGCCTCCGCAGATGTGGCAGCACAGCTTGGCTCATGAAGAGAGCGCCGCGTACGTTGAGATCCATGCAGTAACTGTAATCCTCTGGCGTGATTTCAGCGAGCTGCTTGATGAGTTCGACGCCGGCGTTGTTGACCAAAATATCGATAGAGTCGCCGAACGCGGCCGTGGTCTCGGATACGATCTTCTTTGGCGCATCGAGCTGGCGGAGGTCTGCTTGGATCTTTATTGCTGCGGCGCCGTTGTCCATGGCATTGACCTTGGCGACGGCCTCTTCAGTGGCCTTCTCGCTGCTGGGAGAAGTGAAAGTGAAGGCGACCTGGACCTGCCGTCAATTCTCTGCATGCCTGCTCGATGGTTTGCCCTCACCTTTGCGCCGCGCCTCGCAAGCTCGAGGGCGACAGCAGCACCTATGCCGCGCGACGCTCCGGTCACGATGGCGACCTTGCCGGCAAGGGTCAAGGGCTGAGATGGCATCCCGGAACTCATTTTGGCGCGCAGAGGAGCGGAGGACGCATAAGATGTCGAGGAAGTTGGTTGAAGGACTGTCCATGTCTGCTGCTGCCTTGATTACTTGTATTCCCGGACATTGGCGATAGCTGCCGGAGAAAGCATCTAAGTCCGTTGCACAGTGACAAATAGCGTACCACGTAGAAATGCTGTGCCACACTGCAGTACCACTCATACTCCAAAGTAGGCGGCATTGCGCGCAGCAAAGCGCCCAAGCAGGGCTGTCAGCGACGAAACGCCGCCGAAGGGCTCATGCTTGTACTTAAACAACAAGCTTTCGTGTCTAACGGCCGGAGATGGCCCGTGTAGCGATGGATGCCGAAAGGTGATGCTTCTGATTCGCCGGGGGCGCCGAAGGTTTCGGCGCGCAGCCACGAAGCTCATCACTGGCGAAATTCGGTGTCCGAGGCGGGGGGGCGGCACGTCTCTGCTGAAATTGCCCGTGAAAGTCGCCGCGGGCTCGCGTAGCGAGGGCGGCCTGAAATCTCTGCGCCTCCAACACTTAACTTCGCGCTGCGCCATATTGTTAGAGCTGACAGGCAATAGAAGACCGGTACCACCAAACTAGCACTTCGTTGAACCCTTTCCCGACCGAACCATCCGCAATGGCATCCTCATCGTCCCAGGCCGACGGCGGCGTCAAGCTCGACGAGCAGCAGTCGAGCCCGCGTCTGGCAAAGCGCGGAACGAAGAGAATCAGTGAGTGCGCCGGTCCCTCCTTCACCCAACCTTCCGGACGCCACATATGAACGCCATGTCCGAGTTTCGTTCCACCCGCGACCAACCCTCAAAACCCCGTCGCAACCCGTCTCGAGCACCGCTAACCAGCGACGATGTCTTCCGCTACCACAGGGACGCAGTCGCTGCCGCCTCCTGACCTCCCGAAGCTTGTCGCAGAGCAGGCTCAGCCCATCGCCAGCAGCGACAAAGACACCCAGCGCCTCATCGTCGTCCTCTCAAACGCGAGCCTTGAGACGTACAAGGCCTCTCACGGCGGCCGCGCCGGCGCCGGCAAGGAGGACAAGTACTCGCTCCTAAACAGCGACGAGCACATCGGTATCATGAGGAAGATGGGCCGCGATATCAGTGATGCGCGCCCGGATATCACGCACCAGGTCTGGCGCAAGCGCAACTCGCTATTCAACATAGCGCAGCAGTTAACCGGCTCGTAGTGTCTGCTCACCCTCCTCGACTCGCCCATCAACAAGGCTGGAAAACTCCAGATCTACATCCACACCGCTAAGGGAGTCCTCATCGAGGTCAGCCCGACCGTCCGGATTCCGCGGACTTTCAAGCGGTTTGCCGGCCTGATGGTGCAGCTGCTGCACCGCCTTTCCATCCGGTCCACCACGTCGCAGGAGAAGCTCCTCAAGGTCATCAAGAACCCCATCACGGACCACCTCCCTCCGAACTGCCGGAAGGTCACGCTCAGCTTCGACGCCCCCGTCGTCAAGGTGCGCGAGTACATCGAGGATCTCGACGTCAACCAGAGCGTCTGCGTCTTCATCGGAGCCATGGCCAAGGGCAAGGATGACTTCGCCGACGAATTCAAGGACGACTCCATCTCGATTAGCAACTACAGCCTCAGTGCTAGTGTGGCGTGCTCCAAGTTCTGCCACGCAGCCGAGGAGGTGTGGAATGTCATTTAAACGTATACCCGAACCACTAACAAGGCCATGTATGGCAGGGGATGAAGCGGTGCTTCAGCGGGGAAGGGAATAGCGGGATTGCACTGGCCGCCGCGATAACAACATCCAGGCTCCGGTGCAGTGCCCGTCTCGATGAGGATCTGTGGAGTGGTCTCTGTTTTTGCAACCAAAACATCAGGCTCTTTCAACAGACTCACAAGCGCAACTTCTTCGCAAAGCACTTCAACCTGCTCTGCGAGTTTCATTTGTTCTTGGCTTCAGCCTTGTTCCCCTTTTCTGCAATAATCCATTGGCGACGAGAATAGTCACGTTTAGGTAGGCGTTTAGCAGGGAGCCCTTCTCGGGGCTGGCGCAAGGATCTGTTGGATTTGTCCAGTGTAGTAGCACTGATTTAGCTGTTCTCCAGTATTAATGCCGCGCGGTGGCATGTCCACGTCCGCGTTTAGTCTTGACAGGTTGCTTCGTCTGCGTCTTTGGGCTGGTGTCACGTGAAGGTCGACTTCCGACAGTACCTAAGCGTGTGTCTGCACATGCAGGAGTTCTCCGGAACGGTCCGCGATTGGGCTAAAACACAGCGTTTCCTGGACAAAAATGAGGCTCCAGAACCCCCTATCCATCGCTTTCAGGCGTGCCGCAGTGTTGCAGGAGAGGCATGGACGGCATGAAGCTGCCCTGTGTTTTCGTCGAATCATGAAGAAGACATGCAGTGCGACTAGGCGCAAGGCCAATCTTGCGCGCGCAGCAGTTCGGCCGTCTGCAAGCTTTATATGCCCGGCGGGCTAGATCCGCGACAGACAGCAATCCACGCATAAGGCGGAGCGGGTGGCGCTCCCATTCGACATTGCGGGGAGCGGTTACACGACAGCTTGCGTTGATGTGACGGCGCATGCAAAAGGCGCAGAATCTGATGCCAAGTTGAGAGCCTCGTCCCCGACGTCGTGGACGCTCCCACTTCCCCAGATCGCGCTGCTCAGGTGCACGCGGCACAAGGGGCGATCAATGCCGTTGGGTGTGGAGTCACCGGTGGTCGGCCGGCCGTGTCTGACGGCGCATGCAGGCGTAGGCGTGAGCGTGTACAGCGCAGAGGCCGCGCTGATGGCGGACGGAGGAGTCTTGGGCAGTGGGCTCACGAGGCCGGGCGCGCGGGGGCAGCGGTACATGTGGCCGCGCCAGACGGCGCAGCGTGGGAGGGCTGGGAGAGCAGCGGCACAGGGTTCGACGGTTCAAGCAAGTCATGCCCGTCATCAGCGGCCGGCGGAAGGGGCGCGGAAGGGGCTAGAACGTGCAGCAGAGCCTGAACCAGAAGGCTCCGTCGACGGCTGCTGCAAATCGGACTTCTGCTCGCGCGACGCTGTGGGCGCGGCTGCAGGAGAAGGCCGCGCGGGCGCCGTAGCGGGCAAAGGTGAGGCGATCGCGGCGGCCTGGGGCGCGCCAAAGCGGATCCGTGGGCCGTTCCGCAGCCAACCACCTGTCGCTGCGGCGCTCAACGCGGCACTGCCGGGATAACGTGGCATCGTCACAGCGCCGTGATCCCCAAGAGCGACCGGGGGGGATCGCTGCATGGGCCGCACGGCTGCTGTCCGGGTCCTCGCGCGCTCATCCGGCGCGCACGGTAGTTTGACGTTTCGCCATGCGGCAAAGGCGCCTGTCCGCGCGATTGGCAACGCCCGCGCCGCCCACCATGGCCGAGAGCTTCTCGCCGACTGCCGCTCGGCGCTATATCGACCGTCTGGCGCAGTCCGCCTCCGTCCTGCTGCATGTCGCTTGCGACTAAGCCGCGGCGGACCTCCCAGCCTCTCTCCCTCCTCATACACCGCAACTCTGAGTAATCCCCCTCCTCTTCTCGCCTCCCTCCTTCCATATAAGCAGACGCCCCCCGCCTGCCGTCTTCTGCTTGTCCCATCTCGTCTCTCCTTCTCCCACCATGCCTGTCTCGCACATTGGCCTGACCGTCTCCCACCTCCCCACTTCCTGCTCCTTCTTCCTCGCCGCGCTCCAACCGCTCGGCTACCGCTACATTGGCCAGCAGGGGAATCAAGTCGGCTTCGGCATCAACGATGAAGCCGACTTCTTCCTCTGCCAGGAGACCCCTGGGTAAGTCATCAGCGCCACTCAGCACCAGCCCATCGTCTTGACGTTTTCTGCAGCATCAAGGCCGGCGCCGCTCACATAGCTTTCTCCGCGCCTGACCGCATCGCCGTGCGCAATTTCTACACCGCCGCCCTGACCGCCGGCGCACGCCCTCACGGGTCCCCAGCCACTCGCGATTCAGAGAACGGCGTCTTCAACGCCGCCGTGCTCGACTTCGACGGCAACAGCATCGAGGTCATGTATCGCGAGCACGTGGACCCCATGGAAGACGCCCGCTCCGTCTCCGGCTTCAGCAGAGTCCTGACGTGGCGAAAGTCCGTCAGCGGCAGTCTGCGCGACGACGCGTCCGTGATCAGTGGCTCCTCGGCGAAGACCGCCACCAGGACTGTCGTCCCCTACCAGGCTCCCAAGAGCGCTGGACCTGGCTCCGTCATTGCTCCTTCCATTAAAGCTGAGTCTGTGGCACCTAGCCTCGCAAGAACGCAGTCCGCACCTGTCGTGCCGAAGGCCTCGAAAGAGGAACTTAACCCCGAACTGATGGCGGATGCCGGTGCTCGAAAGATCATCGGTACGCTGATTGGCGCTGCAGCTGGCGCCGCCGTGGCATATGCCATGGTTAAGAGCGAGCGCAGCAGCGCCAAGGAGGAAGCCGCATACATCGCCTCACAGGCTGGGTCGCAAAACGCTCCCTCGGTGAAAGAACCGTCTCAGAAAGCTCCCAGCGTCGCTCCCTCACAATATCAGCGCTCGGAGTACGCATATGCCCCGTCCCAGGCGCAAATGATCCAGTACGAGCGCGCTCCCAGCCAGACCGAATCCTACTACAGCGCCCCCGGTCAGCGTATGGCTATTGAAGCTGCACCAGCGCGGAGTATGCACGCACCTACTCTGGTATCTGCGCTGCAGTCTGGTGCAACAACTGTCAAGCAGGGTCACCGCAACTTTAGCGAAACCGAATCGATGTACAGCTCTCCCGACAGCAGGGACCGGTACGCACGAGCGCTGGAAAATGCGCCGCAGACGGCCAAGAGCTACCTGAACCCGACTTGCGTGTCCGTGGCGCAGACCTCCGCCTCCAAGAACGAGAACGTCGAATACATCCCCGCCTCGAGCGTCGGGCCGCGCAGCACCTACTCTCGCAAGAGCGGTGCTGGCAGCGTGATCTCAGACATGCCCAAGAGCAGTCGCGCGCCCTCGCAAGCGCCGTCCAAGTCTGGCTCCAAGGCTCCTTCGCTCATCTCCAGCTTCCATCCCGACGACGATGCCAAGTCGCAAGCGTCCGAACGCCGGGGCAGCGCACCCAGCGCGCACAGCTCGCGCTCCAAGCTCGAGGTTGTGGACGAGAGCGCCGAGCGCCGCAGCTCGGCCGGCAGCATCCGCTCGCACCACAGCTCCAAGTCGAAAGCAAAGTCGCTCATCTCCAGCTTCGCGCCCGACCAGGACCGCGACGACTACCCGCCGACACCCCCGGCCGCGTCGGAGCGCCGCAGCTCGGCCGCCAGCGTTCACTCGACCAAGTCCTCGAAGGCAAAGTCCAGCGTCTCGGTCAAGCAGGAGGGCTCGAAAGCGCCGTCGCTGCTCGGCAGCATCCTGGGCCGCGGCAGCAAGGCCGGCGAAGACAGCAACGACGAGCCGTCCGATCTCGACACCGTCGCGCCGTCCGACTCCATCTCGAATGCCGGGTCGGCGCGCTCGTCGCTGCGTCGCAGCTCCCGCGCCAATGATGGCGGTGACGATGGCAAGAGCGCGCACAGCTCGCATTCGAAACATTCGAAGCACTCGTCGAGGTCGCGTCGTGATGACGACGATAAGAAGAGTCATGCTTCGTCCCGCTCGCATAAGAGCAGCTCGAGTCGTCGCAGCCAGAAGGAGCGCGAGGAGGATATCGTGCGCCCGTCGACCATTAGCGAGCCTAGCGATGCTAGCACCGTCAAGCCGTATAAGAAGGACAAAGAGCGCAAGGACAGCGTCGTTAGTCTGCCGACCAGGAAGCTGGAAGGCAGCATTGTCGATCATGGTCCCAAGAGAAGCGTTGTTTCTTTTGCTGGCTGAGTAGGAACGAGCTGATGTCATGAATGACATGTTATGTTACGGCTACGGGATGAGTACAATTCTTTTTTCTCCCTTCCTCTTTTTCGAATTTGCATGTCTGGTGCGTTGGGGTAGGTGCATTTCTCTATATATTTCTTTCTCCTGCCTTTCTTCAGAACTCATGAAGAAAGGCCACGGCATATTTTTCACGTACAGAGACCTATCAGGCATCCCTGTAACTTCTGCATCGGCGGAGTTGGGGGTCGTGTTGTTCGAATTCGTTTTTGTATGCATGTTGTTCTTGACAGAACTACATATGTAGAGCGAAAGCTTGGGCTGAGCCCAAGCAAAGGATTAAGCAACCCGGTGCTGCTGTACCGCTGTATCGTGTTGACGATACGGACGGACAAACGAATTCTAGAGCACATGCGAATGAATGAACCACAAGCACTTTCAAAGAGAAACATCGATGCTACACTTGTGCAGTGATCCTGGCGAAGCACCCCAGAACTTTGAAAGGTACGGATCCGTAGACAGGCGGCAACCGCACCTCCCAGTCGCCTCCTCCTCTCCTGATTGAGGGAGAAATCAAGAAGAAGGGTGCTGACAAGCCCGACTCGGGCCAGAAGTATCCACCCATATGCCTTCTCTAGCCGTTGCACTGCCCGTCGGACTCCTCGGCGCGGTGGAGTGAAATGTACTGTACCTGCGCAATCAAGGTGTCTGCCTAATCACATTGCCTAGAATCTACTCACCAAGACAGATACCGCGACTCATGCAAAAGACCCTCATGACTCCACGGCGTATAGGCCGCATCTACCCGCGCATCCACCCCTCACTCGATGGGCTGCAATTCTCCAGACACCTGCGTGACCCGGTACGTACAGACCCAGCAGCTGGCGGCGATTCATGGCCCAGCCTCGTTGGCAACAGCCGTCTCCACTTATTCTCTCTCCCCGTGATAAAAATAAAGAGGTGGCTCCACAAAAGCATGCCGCATTGCTGCAGCGATGATCAAAAACAGAAGCTTGCTCATGAGTCGGTCAAGCCTTGCTCTATCCTAACCTATCTATCCTACATGTCTCATTCTTTTTTTTTTGGGTTGGTTTCTCTCCTCCTGCAAGTTAGTTGGGCAGCAATGCTACCTCTCCACCCGCGCAAAGCGCGCAACATGCAATGCACACAGCCCCATCGCTTAGCCAACGACTCAGGTAGAGAGTGCAAGGGGAGGGAGAAAGAGACGGCAATGCACACACACACACACACACACACACACACAGCCCCATCACATCTAGCCAAACGACTCATGTGCAAAACGTACAAGGTGAGGGAGTAGGGGAACAGAAAGACAGGCAACAAGAAAAGAGAAGCAAAAAAGGAAAAGGGGGCCAACCAAGCCTTAGTAAAACGACCCCGTCACCACCACCGCCCCCACAAACCAAGCCGGCCACCACACCAGCCACACGACCACTTGCGTCCACAACCCCCACACATGCCACCCAAACGCCGCCTCCGCCAACACCTGCCTCACAGCATCCAGCCCCTGTCCGCCACCGCTCCCCAGCAGCGGGCCCAGCTGCTGGCTCGCGACGCCGACGACCGTGACCGGGCTCAGCGCCAGGAGAAGCGCGTACTGCAGGCCGGCGAGGAGCATGCGGCGTTGCGGGTGAGAGCGGGCGGAGAGGGGCCGCACGAAGGTGAGGGGCGCGGCGCAGAGGCCGACGAGGAAGGAGAGGGAGAAGTTGAGGGTTGCGAGGGCGGAGAGGAACATTCCGAGGAGGAGGAGGGAGAGGCATTGCAAGAGGCAGGCTTCTTGCGGGGTGGGGCGGTGGAGGCGGGAGAGGAGGAAGGAGGTGAGAGGGGGTGTGATGAGTGTGAGGATTGCGATGATGACGAAGGCGATGCCGAGGTGCTGTTGTGGGTGAGTTAGCTGGCTTTTTTTTTCTCTTCTTTTTGGTCGTGGTTCTTGGGGGAAGACTCACGTCGGCGGAGGTGTGGTTGAAGATGTTGAGGGGCGCGAGTCCCAGGAAATGGACGCCGCTGACGAAGGCGAGAGGGAGAAACATGCTACGCTCGACGGTGGTGAGGGTGATGGACGGGATAGCGGCAACCATGTCGCCCTCCTTGACGATAGTCATGTCGGGCTTCTTCTCGTCTTTGCTCTCAGTCGTAGCAGGCTTCTCTTGGGGAAGCGGAGGACGTCCGCTCTGGACCCAGAGAGCGATGGCAGTAATAGTAAAGTTGACCGCGATCAGCATAGCGCTAGGCAGGTAGGTTCCGATGCTGACGAAGCGATTGGCCTGCATCAGCAGGTAGAAAAAGAAGCTCTGGTGCAGGTGCTCGAGAAGGTTGTTCAAACTGCGGAACAAGCTCTCGACCGTGCGTCCAAGAGACATCTCGTCGTGCCAACCATCGCCAACCGTTTGAAGCGTCAGAGCGTCTACATGGTAGGGAATGAAGGCGCTGTGGGGCCCAGAGGCATGGCCGAGACCCTGGCTGATCATTCCACGGAGCATCGTTTGGAGTCTCTCTTCGTAGGAGTCGTTGTGATCCCACATTTTTTGCAGCGTGCACCCAATGCCCATCTGTCCGCTCGCAATGGAGACGGCGGTGTTGAAGAGATCTAGATTGGGCAACTGTCCGTTGATGCCGTCATAGAGGACATGAAGCTTGTCGAAACGGTGGCCCCACGGGCCGGCAGGATACTCAATGGCAACGGCCCCTTGAAGAGCGCCGCTCTTAAGGGAAAGAGGCTCGACTTTTCTTGTGTCGTGAGCATTGTGGTATGCGTCAACCCAGGCTTGAGATCCGGCAGTGCTGTCGCCAGTGATCAACACAATGATATCTTTGGACCAGAGTGACCATCCTATGCCATCGTTATCGAACGGTCCCAGCGAGAAAACAGAGCCAATGCCTACTCTTGAAATAGCGCGCCAGAGTCAGGGCGAGAGCGACGCCGCTGTGGTTGACCTGTCCATCGACCGTCTTCCAGGCGGCCACAAGTACCACAGCTTCGGTGGCGTCTGCTCGGGGACCCTGCAGCACGCCATACACATTCTCTCCCACCGCGTCCCTGCCGGGCGTCTTGTATGTATACTTTTGGCGGGCAGTCTTCAGGCCGGTGGTCTTCAGGAGCTCCTCCAGCTTCTGGCTGCGCCTGTTCTACAGCGTCAGCCATGCTCGGCGCCAGGACTGCGAGTGGGACAGACTCGTCGACATCCTTGTGGATGAGGCCGTGGACCTCGTGCCTGAAGGCGCGGAAGACGTGATGCTCGCTGCCGCCAAAGTAGGTGTGGACCTGGCCGGGCAGCAGGGCGTTCTCGGAGATGTACGTCTGGCGCGAGTAGTCGTCCAATGGCAGCAGGAACAGCCAGATGACGCCGACGAGGATGCACAGGGCGGACAGGTAGGGCGGGAGCTTCAGGATGCGGGCGTCGCGGCGGAGGCCGAGGATGGCGGGAGCTTCGCGGGCGGCACAGCGTCAGCGGGAGCGCGCGGGGGGCGGCGGGCAGGGCGCGTACCTAGCAGCGCCATTCGGGGGGCAGGACGTGTGCGGCAAGCTCGCGGGCGCGGTGGTTGCGCAGGCGTGGCCGCTGGAGCTCGCGGAGCCGGCAGCGCGTGTCCCCGTCGCGTCCGCCCCTCGAGCCCATGCGCGGCCGGCGTGCGCTGTCCTCGCCGCAACACCATGGCTCTCGTCGTGCCCAATCTCAACCCGGCGCGCCTGCGCTCCTACGTCTTCCGCCTGCCGCTGTGCACGCGCGTCGTGCTGCTGCTCATCGTCGCCCTCTGGGCCGCCAGCATTCCCTCGCCCGCCCTGCGCCAGCAATGCGCCCTGATTCCTGACCAGGTCAGCTTAACCGCCGGTAAGCCAGCCGACGATCTTCAGCAGATCCATCTTGCGCAATCCGAGCCCGCTGCTAACGCCCGTCGCTGCCAGCCTTCCGTCTGAACACCTACCCCTTCTCCCACGTCGGCTTCTTCCACGCCCTCTTCAACCTGCTCGCCATCACCCCGCTCCTCGAGCGCTTCGAAGCCGAACATGGCACTCTGGTGTCTTTCGCCCTTTTCTCTGGGCGTACGTCCTGCCACCGCTGACCTGTCCTCCGTCACCTGCTTACCGTGGTAGCCTTCGCGACCTTGCCCGGTCTTCTGTACATGATCATTGAGCGCGGCATTCTGAGGGGGAACACGGCCGTCCAGGGCGCGAGGTATACGCGGCATACACCCTTCAATCCGGCCCGGCTCTGACAATTGGCAGTGTTTGGGTCTTCCTGCTCCTCGCAGTCGAGGCCATGAAGACGCACAAGGCAAATCCCTTCTTCGCGTAAGATCCGCCATGTATCCGGCCATTTCCGGCGCTGACACTTTGAAGCATTGGGCCATACAAGATTCCCACCTGGACGACTCCCCTCCTCCTCATCCTCGTCACCAGCTTCCTCGTCCCCAACACCAGCCTAATTGGCCATCTCTGCGGCGCCTTCATTGGCTACCTCTGGGGTTTGAACTACATCAAGTTCCTTGCACCGCCCGAGAAGATTCTCCGCTGGATTGAAGGCAAGCTTAACCTCCTTGCAAGGCTGCCGCACTACGTGTCTGTCGACCGTTCCACCTTTGGCCGTTACGGAGTCCTGCCGTCCACCACCCCGCTGTCCACGCTGCCGTCGGGCGTGGTTGGCTCCACCCAGCGATTGGGCCCGTGATCGGTAATCAGGTCGGAGTGCTTGTTTGAACTGTGTCGATGTTCGGCGTTGGATCCTGGATGCGCGCTCATTTGGTTTCGGCACGGAAAAAGGGATGCAGTCACAATGTGAAAAAAGGACAGCATGGAGAGACCCATGGCAACATGAGAACGAGACATTTGTAGAACTACCGCTATAAAGCGCTGTGGTGCGGCGCTTCTTGACCGAACCTCTGGTTGAGGACTATATCATACTCTCACAACACTAGTAGCGCGTCTAATAAAGCCTTCACGTCATAACGCTCCGCTTTCGGGAACCATGGAGGGAAGCAGCATATCGGATAATTACTGCCTTCCCGATCTACCAGCGTCTACTATGCTCTGCGGGGCTGTGGGTCATTACGGGGCTACCGACAACGTACTACCACCTGCATCACGGGATCCTTTGTATCTTGGCATTAATACTGGATGAAGTAGGTATCTTCTGTGCATACTTTATCCTCTTCGAAAAAAAAAAGATCAAAGAGTAATTAGATTTAGTCCAAATGATGCTTCGCCCAGATCCCCCTCAGCTTGCATATATCACGTTTCATACAGAGGGGAGGCCGCGTATACACTATCTACTGCTGGTCCGTCTCTTTAGCGCCTTTCTCTGCCAAACGAAGCCCATCATCCAGTACCTCAACACCTGGTTGAGATGCAACATTGGGCCCTCTAGACGACTAAAACAGCATTCTCCAATCTCCTAGAGGCTGGCAATAGAGTATACGACGCGGAGAAGATTCAAACTTGTGAGGCCGAAGCCATTCCTTATCCATGTTATATTGCTTCCACATTTCATACATGATACTCTGTGACAAGCGGAGACAATGCTCAACCAAACCAGACTCTATTGCTCTGAAAAACCCATCAAGAGTCTAGGATTTGACCATCAGCAAGGCGTGTCATTCTGAAGTTGAAAGTGCGCCTGAGTCATGCTCAAATTCCCGTAACGTCAGCTAGTCGCAACACTTGAAATGGGAAGGGGAGGGGGTGGAAGGTAAAGCAATTCCTTCCGTCTGGCTCAGTTTGGGCACCTGCTGAGCTGCAGACTGGACTTGTCAGTCGTACTTTAGTTCTCCTCTAGCAGTGCAGAGGGGAAATAACCGTATGATTAAGTCTAGAGATTGTACCTACGTATATAAAATTTGAAATTTTTGACTTCATGCATTATGGCGTAGTGCCAGAGTGGTTAATGGGTCAGACTTGAATCCTGGTGGTTCAGTCATCTGATGGCTTAGGCCTCGCAAGGTTAGTCGCAGTCGCACACGCCACATCATTTCACATTTCTAACAGCTCCACAGTTCGAATCTTGTCTACGTCGTAACCAATTTTTCTTTTGGATCTCATACCTTTTTTCTTTTTCTCTCTCTCTCTTTTTTTAAGCATATTCCCTTGCGTAAAGACTTCTCCCAAATTCTTCCTTTGAACTCGGATTTTCGAAGTTCAAACGAACTCTGCGCGTAGAAAGTCCAATAATCTTAAATATCTCCGGTCTTCGACCCTCCTACGACCATGAAAAATATGCGCATTAAATCTACTTGCTCTACAAGTAATCAGTGCCTCATGCTTTCATGGTTTTAGGGATCTCAGAGTCCGGCATCTTCCTTCTTGGATCTACCTTGTAGCAACTTTCCAAGCTATGATTTCCACGAAGAGTGATTTCATGAGTTGGGAAACTGCGACTGTACTAAATCTAATATATTACAAATCTGGCTTTTGAAATAGCCCGTATCCATTCCTTCAGATTTCTGAGATCCCTAAGGACTCCTGCAGGTGTAAACAGCAGCCATGAATACGAGGCCGAGAAGAAAAGACTGAAGAAACTCTCGGTGGCTCTCCACAGCAGGATCTTCGGTCTGCCAAGCTGGGACACTCTCGTTAATTAGTGGAGATGGTTTCCCAGCTTCGTTCTGGGCGCGGTCACCCAACACGATGCCGACGCGTACATGCGCAACATGGAAAGGGAGTACACCCTCTCCGCAACCCCCCGCGTGGCCCATGAGACTGCACGGGAGCGGCCGCGTCGTGAGGGACGTCTTCAGAGTATTGATGAAGTATTCGCTGCCTTCAAACTTGAATACGTTCAGGTTCTTGAGAACACCATCTGAAATCTGCGGGAGACTGGCAGAGCAGCCGGTAGCATGAAGGATTCGAGCTCGGGAAGGATACCTGTATCATTCAAGAAAGACTTAGAGGCAAGAACACAGCAGCTTGATTTCGTTAGGAATTTCCTCCGCCTGCAGGATGCTGCAGTGCCAAGAACCCGCCGCGAAATGGGTCCTCCAAGACCCTGCTATGTTGAGATGGTAGATGAAGAGAAAATGGAGTTCTGGCACAAGAAGTTTACGTTCGATGTCGCAGCCATCTTTTATCTTGTTATGGCAGTGACGACAGTGGTATCAAAGAAGGCAGGAGCTAGGGGGTTTGCACCTGTTCAATAGCCGCCTCCTCAGGTTTCACTTTCAAATCAACATCAATCCTCCGTCTTTACATATCTGACTCTTCATCCAATGATTGCCGTTGAGGCAAATTACAACGATGACGACATGAGATGTAAGTGTTCGGTTCTCATTTCTTCCATGTATTCAGATTAATTGACTGTCTCATTCTGGTACTTATGGCGACTACATTCGCGCTGGCGGCTACAGAGCCATGACAGTTCTACATCGCCGCCCGCCTAATCAATATGGAGATCGCCAACTCTGCCTGCAAAGGTCCATGAACATATGAGGCAAATTGATCAACACATCTCCAAGCTGACAGATTTCCCGGCTTTATCCAAAGCGTAAAGGTCTGCAGCCAGACGCCTGACGGCCGCCATAAAAAGCGCAAGCTTTCGTCGACGGATGACAAGCCGCTCGTCAAGAAGAGAATTGCCAAGGGCGGCGCCAGCCGTGCTTGAGTCTCTGGGAGGGCTAGGGCGCACACTAATGAGTCTAATGGGTCCAAGATGAAGAGCAGTATATCCCCGATGTCTCTGGGAGAGTGGCCTGCCATTTGGCACCTTTTGTGGTGCGTTCGTCGGGGCTTTGTGGGACATTTGCGGACTGAGTTCTGGGGTTTGTTGCTTTTTTTTTTCTCTGATAAGTTTGACGATCTGGCCCAGGGCTACGAAACCCCTTACACAGCATGGTAAAATGTGATTTCGGAGTTACTTTGGGAAGTTACTTTGGGAATGATATTTCTTCAAGTGACCAAAATGTGACCAATTATGCTACATAAACACCTCAATAATGAGGGCTGAATCCGGATGGTGCCAGATTTTGTCATACTAGCATGCTTATGGGCTCTGCAGGAGTCGTGAACATATGAGGATATATCATGATCCGCAGTTAAAGCATTCATCCGGACGCAAAGTTGACCGCAACGATAGCATGTAGCCATCCGTATGAATGCTTCGAACGATTTTTGCATGAGCAGAGCTGACGGGACCTCACAGGACGCACGTTTGACGGCGGGCCCATCTACGATGCCCAAGGCAGAGAAGACGCGTCCAAGGCTTTCGCAGTCCCAGCGCAAGCGCAAGCGCAGCGGTGAGGACGTGGAAGAGCCGGAGGAGCGCCGCGCAAAACTCCAGACAAGGCACGAGAGCCCCGTCGACGAAGATGCAACCGAGACAACGGGCATAATTGGAGGCGATGAAGTCTCAAGCGAGGAGCGGGACACCAGTGAATCGCAGGACACCAAATTCCCTTTCGGATGGGTCCACCGCCGGGCGCGAAAACTCGGACACTGAGAGCCATGGCGAAGAGTCTGTTGAGGAGGATGAACTTGCTCCAGGCATTACAGAAGACAATGACCTAGAAAGGTCCACCGCCTTCGAACCCGGGCGGCTGGAACCAGAGACAAGGTTTGTTTGAATTAGGTCTTTTAGTGATCCGGCCTGCGGGTTTGCCCTGCTACAAATGTTTTCTTTTTTCTGTTGAAGCGACCATGTTGTGACCTTCTATGACACAAAAATAATGTTTGATCACATGATACTTGGATGTCTGATTGTCAAGAAGTGTTTGATACGTACCTCCCAAGCACATCAAGCTCCCGTGGATCACCCGCGGAGCATTCATGTGACTCCGGGCGCAGTCACAGATACCCTGAACGCAGTAGAAGCATATTCAGAGCCAATAGATCTGGAAGAGTATAATTAGAACCTAACCACTTTCTGCTCATCCAATCTCGTTGCCCGTCGAGCCCCCATCCAATAGAGAAGCGCTCCGCAGCCGGTGCGGTATGCGGCTGCGCCCCACCCAGTCTGACAGCTCTCGTGCATCACCTATAGACACATCGAATGCAGAAATAGAACTGTGAGCAGGTTTAGATCTCTGACTGTATGCATGGGCCGCGAATGTCCGTGGCCAAGTTTCTGCAAAAATGGAGCTGGGAGTCATCTCGTCATCGCCTGCAGTGTTGTTCCGTGCGGACATGAAGTATTGTCCCGAATGGGAAGCCTTACATAATGGTGCATTTAGGCATCCAGCTTAAATGCTCCATGCCTAGATGAGCCGATCGGGCCAGAGTGGCGCTCCACCTACCCGAATGACTATTTCGTGGCCGAATCCCAGTCTGCCGATGCGGCTGCTGTGAAACAATCAACCAACCAACAGCGTCCAGAGCACACGCACATCACGGTCACCAAGAGCTTCAAGATGGAAAAAAATGATTGCGCAACTTAGATTGTCATTCAACTGCGCTAAGTATCATTCGGTCTTTTTGGTGCGAAGAACAAAAAAAGGATGTCTAAACATCGATTTTCGAAACCGACAAGAGACATGCTGGCAAAATCAAACGCTTTGCAAGGAAAAAAGACAGGTGAATGTCTCCCAGTTCCGTTTAATTGGCGAACCCTCAATGCAAGGGAAGCGGCGGGAAAAAGTATTAGGAGCAAAAGGCGGGTTTGAAGAATGAGGATGTCCAATAAGTCTTCGCATCATGAAAGCAAGCAAGCCGAGCCATTTTCAAGCTCACTATCTTACATGCAAGCAGCACCGTCAATGCCCTGATCATGGTCAGCCTGCGTCTGGAGGTGGAAGATGATTGAGAAGAGTAAGACTTACAATGACCTTGCCGTTGACCCACTCGCCGTCCTGGGAGGCGAGGAAACAGACAACACGGGCAATGTCGATGGGCTGGCCAACACGGTTGTGAGGCGACCAGGTGGCAGCGTACTCGTCGACCTGGTCGTTGGTGAGGCTGTCGCCGTTGGGGATGTACTCCTTGCAGACGGCGTGGTACATGTCGGTCTTGATGCCACCGGGAGCAACGCAGTTGACGGTAATCTTCTTGTCACCACAGTCAATGGCCATGCAGCGGACGAAGGTCTCGATGGCACCCTTGCTGCCGGAGTAGACGGCGTGCTTGGGGACGCCCTTGGCCTGGCCGGTGATGGAGCCCATCAGGATGATGCGGCCGCCCTCCTGCATGTGCTTGTAGGCCTCACGGGCAACGAAGAACTGGCCGCGGGTGTTGATGCTCATGACGCGGTCGTACTCCTCCTCGGTGACGTCCTTCAGGTGGCCGAAGGAAACGACGCCGGAGTTGGAGCAGCAGATGTCGACCTTGCCGAAGTGCTGGACGGCCTTGTCGAAGAGCTCAATGGTCTCCTTGACATTGGCGACGTTGGCCTTGATGGCAATGGCGTCGGAGCCAATCTCGTTCTTGATCTGGCTGACGACCTTCTCGGCGGCCTCGGAGCTGTTGGCGTAGTTGACGACGACCTTTGCGCCACGGCGGGCGAGCTCGAGGGCCATCTCCTTTCCGATACCGCGGCCTGTGATGCTAGTGGTTAGGCAGGCGGATGCAACACACGAGTCAGCACTACGCACCGGAGCCGGTGACGACGGCCACCTTGCCCTCCAGGCTCCAACTAGGGACGCTGCTGTCGTTGCCAATTGCCATTGCGACGATTTGATTGGATAGGAAGGTGGATTGGGGAAGATGAGACTGCGGGTATCTTGGAGAGGAGAGGAGGAGCTTGCGGAGTGAGTGGGCTCGTCGCTGGCACGCCACAGAGGGAGCTATATAGCAGGCGCAGCAGCTGCTGAGGGTCGGACCGGGACACTGGCGGAAAGGGATTCCCCACGATGAAGCCGTACGGCATCGGTCGGGCCCACGGCCCCCAACCGGAAGCGGATGGTGTTTGCATCTGGCATTGGCAGCAAGAATAGAAGCGGAGGCTAGCGTGCCTCGCCTCAGATTTTGGCGCGCAGGGCGTGGAGGTGAGAGGCTTCGGACACGCGGGGCCGACGCGGCATGGAGCAATCAGCGTGGGCGCGCGGGCGGGCAGGGCGCCGGGCAGAGCAAAGCTTGAGACGCGAGCGCAGTCTCGGCCTGCACCCGAGCATGTCGGCACTCTGGTAAGCGCGAGCGCGAGCTGAGCGACGGCGCAGGTTTGTTGGGCGGCGCGAGGAGCCATGGGCCGCTCGGGGTGCCGGATGGGCGATAAGCATCGGCCCGGAAAAACCTCCGCCGCCGGGCGGCCCGCGCATCCAGGCGGCGAATCCAGGCGGCGCGTCCAGCCACGCCGCGCGCGTCCCCGTGGCCGCGCTGCTCTTGGATTCCTCGTCGCCGCCTGCGACTGCTGCCTGCCGGTGAGTGGCCTCTGAACCTCTGGACCCTACCGGCGCCGCACGCGGACGAGCGCGCCGCCCTGCATGCTGCCGCGCTCGACGCCGCCGCGCGCTCCAGTCGCGCGTCGTCCGCCTGTACAACGGCGCGCGCTGTACAGAATACAAAGGCTCCTGCACGTCGCTGCCAATGTCTCAAGACCACCTGTGCTGGAGGCCTGCGCGCTTCCGCCCTGACCACGACGCCTGCAGGTCTGGCGAAAAGCAACCTTTCGCCCAGCCCGCGCCGCCCGGCCGCGCTCCATGCCCCAACCGCGCATTCGACGCCTGCTGCGAGGGCCCTGAGCTGCTGCGTGTCTGCGGGCGGTGCACGTCGCGTGTCGAGCGAGTGCGGCCATTGCTTTCGGACTTCGACGTGCGTCCCCCCGCTCTCCGCCCGGATTCGCCAGCTGCCGGACTTCGCAGAATGCATTCCGGACTTCGCCCTCAACACTCCGCCAAGCCTCCCGCACTCCATGTTCCCCGTCAACCGCCCTCCCACCCATCGCCGATGGCCGCCAGCCCGTCGTCGCCCTCGTTCGCTCTCACGCCGAGTCGGCCCGCCGCCCGGCACGTGATATCGGACGTCGGTCAGCCTGCTCCACGCCGCACTCGCGTTCTTGCGGCGCTTAGCACAGCAGCTGCCAGTGCTGGAGAGCCGTTGAATGTAGGGCAAACCGCTTGCGGCTCTGACTGGCACCGCGTCAGCCCATTCCCCTGATCCCCGCATGGAGCCGCCATGACATGGGCCTGCACCCAGCAACGCTTCAGGAACAAGATGGTCGCAGGAATGCAGATGCGATGGCAAGTCCCCATGGCTTCGGCATGGTCAGCACGCACCACCACCACCACCAAACCGCCGGACTCACAGATCTTGCATGCTCGGCTCGCTCGCCCCATCCTACATCTCCTAAAGCAGTAACTTCGACTCCTGAACCGGTTGGCCTGCCCTCTGGCGGCTATTTGCCTACACAGGGGCTTAAACTTTGCCCGGAAATTGTCCACCTGCTCTCCGTATGTACGGACGGGAACGCACACCACACGCGGTATGGATGGACCGCCAGACTGTCAGCATCCCCATCCTGCCGTTCTGCCCCTGCCACTCATGAGCTTTGCACAATGCGATCCACTGAAGGCGGCTAGCCGGCGGAAGATCAGCAACCGCTGCGCGCTTTCTTCTGCTTACCCCAGACCGTTTTCCGTCCGGACTGTTGCGTAAGTGCATCCGGGGAAGCTTGACCGCCTGGCCTGTGTGTCTGCCTTGGACGTTAGCCCCAGCCTCTTCCGTCCGGCCTTGGAGCAGGACTTTTGGAGCCGGCCCATGGACTAAGCAACGGCCCGCGTGCGTCTATGTCGTCGGCACACCTCGTATCTGGACGGCTGGCGGAGAATCTCATCTGGTAAGTGATGGGCGGCGGAAGGGCTAACGTCCGTGCCTCCAGCGTGTAAGAAGCTTGTTCTCGGGCTCCTTCTGGGATCGCCTGCCGCTGTGAATCCCGGGACAGCCAGTGGTGAAGCATGAAGTCATCAACATGGGCCCGGTACTACGCGTCGTGCCGACGTGCTCCAACCGTGCCGTTTCACCAAGAAAATACTGGGTACGCATGTAGCAGCGGGCGTGACAGACGGTGCATCTAGCGTCTGCCGTTTCTGCAGTCAGGCGTCGATGTGGGATCGTTGATGAAGGAGCGGCTCCTGCATGCGCCGCCCAGCCCTAGAGCTCGGCCGAGCCTACGTACTGTTTAGGCTGCTGGAAAGGGTGGGAAGCGCCGGGCCATGGTGTTGATCGCCAATCTGCCTCCCTGGCGCCCAATGGGCGCGGGAGGAGAGCCTTTACGGACTTTTTGCGTCAGCGGGGAATTGGCTTGGGCCAATTGTCCGGTCGGGGCGTAATGACATCTTGTAGCGTGGCGCCCCAGAAACGAGGTGGAAATAAAGTAATTGCTCTGATTCACTTGAACAGTGCGTTGCGTAAGTGCACGTACATATACGGCGCGCGTGTGTAGCAACGATAATATAAGGCTGACCATCCCTTCTCGTTATCCCCCCTCCCCTTCCCCCGGAGAGGCAACCACTCCCCCCCAATTACCTTGGACCGAGGATACTTTTTTGGTGTACCCATCCATCCACACCCTTCGCTGACCGCTCCCAAACAAAGAAAAGGAAAACAAAGAAGGAAGAAGCAAAAGAAACAATCGGAAACACGGAGCAGGCCTGATATATCCGAGGACCCGCTTGGCTCCTCCGATCCCGACCGTACCACGCATACGCAATCAACATCAACGCACAACGTTAGGAAGGGGGACAACAGGAGGAGGAGGACAAAGAGGAGAAGAGGAGGAAAAGCAAGGACAATGCAAATAAGACTGTAGGAAAAGCACCACGACGGCGGCGACATTACTGGCTGGGTGTGGGATCCCCTCACACACCCGTCGCAACGACGACGGCGACGACACGACGACGGTACAATCAGATAGAGGAAAGAGGATCGTCTGGCGCATGTGGTGGTCGTCGTTCGTCCACCCATCCTTCGTCACCCCCCTCACTCCCATCAATCACATCTCATCCCATGCACCGTTTTACCCCGCCCCGCTTCTCACACATCCACACTATCTCTCTCTCTCGCACACACGAACAAGTCTCCCGTCTCTACCCACACACACACTCTCTCCTTCTACCCGCCGCGGCCGCGCCAAAGGAACATCCTCCACCACGGACGGACCAATCTCCGCCGCTGCCCCGCCCTTCGACTTACCGATATTACCCCCAATCAACCGGCGCCTTCATCGCCTCTATTAGAACGACGAAGCGGTACACATACATCACCAGACCACGCACGCATACATAGGGCGCATGATTTCCCACGGCAGCGATAGGGGACTAACCAGCAGCATTCATACGATCTCTTCGATTCTCACCATCGCACTTCCCGACGTGCGCGCTACATACGGCGTATTACCAGTCTATAAGGAACGAGAAACGACAAGCAGCAAACAACGATGACGTATTTGAACGGATTACATCTGCGGCCTTGCATCGGCGGCCCATATACATTACTCGGTTGATCTTCTTTTCATCGTCATCACCCATCATCATCATCGTCCTCCATCTCTCTCTCTCTCTCTCTCTTCCATCTCGGTCCTCCTTCCCAAAGGAGCAGGGATGACGACACCCAAACCGCGCATCACGGCTTCGGCGTCAGCGTCGGCGTCGGAGTCGGCGACTCTTCGCCCCCACCACTCCTGCCTATCGGAGCAGGAGAGATGATAAATCGACGACGTGCCTGCCCTTCAAACGCGCGCGACGACCCGAATGCGACTGCGACCGAACGACAATCATCATCATGATGACGCTGAGTCGTGTGCCGCTTGATGCGAGGTAGACCGTTCGTCCCTTCCATCGATGCTGTCTGTCATCGACGAAAGAGACGGGCCGGCTTCCTCCATCAGGTGGATGGATGGGATAGGATGGCTGTTCCCGACGACCGCAAGAGTGTTGCGTCTGCGACAAGGCACAGCTCACCCCCTCGCCAGCCTCTCGAGCTTACCGCGAATGCCGTCGGAGAAGCGCGTGGCGTAGCCCTCGTCGACGACGTCGATGCAGTGGGTCAAGACGGCGAAAGCGTTGTCCATGCCCAACTGCGAGCCGTCGCGCTTGGTCAGCGTGGGGACGCCCTCGCGCTTGGTGAGGTAGCGGCTGATCAGCGGGTGCTCGGCGGGCAGGTTGTCGACAGCGAAGCTGGGGCCGGGCACGGGGAACATGGCGTTGGGAGGGGAGATGCCCTCGTTGTGCGTGAGGGCGTCGGTCCACAGGATGAGGGCGACGCGGTAGATGGCACCGGCCCACCACGGCGGGCGCACGGCACGCGGCATGCTGCGGATCAGGCGCAGCGCCTGGCCGCAGTGGAAGATGGCCTCCTCGACGTCCGAGATGCACCGCTTGTGCAGCCACATCAGCTGCTGGTAGCTGCCGTCGAAGCTCTCGCGCCGCGCCAGCCGCTCGATCTCCGGGAAGTTGGTCACCGCGTTCAGGCTGATCAGGTGGAACAGCACCAGGTTCGCCTGCATCAGCGCGCACGGCGCGTTGTTCTTCATGTACCGGTCCGCCAGGTCGTACCAGCGCTGCAGCAGCGACTGCACCTCCTCGAGCCGCACGCGCGTCGACGCCGCCGTCACCGCCCGCGTGCGTTGCCGCGACGCCGAGTTGTCGGAGAAGCAGCTCAGCAGCTGGCAGTACTGGCACACGAGGCTCTGGAGAGGGTGCAGCAGCAGGCGCAGGTGCAGCGGCGTCAGCTCGATGCCCTGCGCCGCGATCTCATCATCAAGGAAGTGACGGAACAAATCTCGCAGAGACAGCGGACGAGCCCCCGAGCCGACAGAAGAGAAGCCTCCCGAGAACTCGTGCACCTGGTTGAACACTTCTGACCACTCGCCCGCCGACTTGGCCGTCCACAGGCAGTCGGCGTCAGGCATGGGCGCGCCGAACTCGGTGACCGAGAACAGCGGCGCCGTGTCGTGGAAGAGCGACAGTTCCTGATCGACCATGGCCCATGAGTAGATCAGCCTGTGAGGGGAAACTCGGTCAGTCACGTGAAAATTCACAAGCCATGCCGAGAGACTACACGGCTAGATAAGATGGGGAAAAGCTCAACTCACCTGCTCCGACTTTCGTGCTGAATCCAGTCCTCCCACAGGCCTTCCGATCCCGCATGATCGACCCTCGGCGTAGGTGCGTGCCGCGGCTCGAGGATCCCAGAGTGCCGCAGCATGGCAAAATACATGCCGCGCTGACCCATGGCGATGTCCATCTGCCATTTATCACCGCTCCATGCCGCCTGAACGGTGAAGAGGAGCGCAGAGTGAAGCACAATCGGATCGCCGCTCATGATGATGTTCTTCTCGATCAGATCGAACAACGAGATGCGGCACGCCTCGGTCAGTCCGCCGGTCAGCCAGCGCGCTTCAACTGACGGAATCACCATTGCGCCCTGCGCAATCATCATCAGGACGAGCAAACTCGCCGCCTTGTCGTTGTACGACGAAAGCAGGTTGTTCGCATCGAGAACGCCACGGGCCGTCATCGGGAAGTAGGCCTCGAAGCTATTCGCGTAAGAGCGCAGGAAGTACTCAAGGACGCGTGCCGGGGGAAGCAGCACGAAGTTGGAACCACCGTTCGACAGAGGAGAGCCGCCGCTTGCAGGCGAGCCGCTCATTCCCTCCTTGTGGATGTCGAGCGCCTTGTGCAGAAATGACTGCGTGATGGCGAGCAGCTTGTCACGGCTGCTCTCCTGCAGTTGCATGACGGCCAGGCGATCGCCGCCCGCAGGAAAATCACCGTCTTCCCACTGAGGGCGCCAGCTGCTCCAGATCTCGTGGTTCTTGAGGCTCTGTTCCAGCCTCTCCAGGTTCAACTTGGCCGTCCGCGGACACGAGGACGCGGGGATGGGCGGCGTGCAGCGGAAAGCGCTCCAACCGTCCTGCGCAGCGATGATGGCACCCAGGTCAGGAAGACCCGCGGCGTTGCTGCTGATCGATGCCTGACGCGTAGGGTACAGCATAGCGGCAGAGCTACCCAGCTCGAGATCAGAAAGAGCGCGGTCCATCTGCGGCGTCGTGATGGGCGTCTGGACGGGTGGCAGGGCTTGGGTGAAATCGGGGATCATGGAGAACATGGTGTCTCCCTGCGGACCGGCGGACATGGCAGTGAAGTCCATGCCCATATCCGGTGCCATCATCGCCATGTCGAAGCCGGTCGCCATCGGCATTTGCTGCCAGTCCATGGAAAACTGCGGGCTGGCTCCCTGCTCCGAACTGCGCCCGGTGGCAAATTGCTCGTAGCCAGACATGGGAGTGTGCTGCACGAAGTCGTTCATGGGCGTCGGGATGGGAGAGATGACGTTCGCGGTGGACATGACCGGGGGTGCTCCGCCAGGGGGGGAGGCGTGCTCAAAAAACGAAGGAGGGCCATCTGTCATCTGCTTCTCGTTCTCAGGACTCGTGTGGTGAGAGGCAATCGAGTGCTGGGAAACCGAGGACGAAGAGTGGTGATGGGAAGACGCCGGTGTCTGTTGCTGCTGGGGGGCCTGAGACGGCTGCTGCTGCGGCTGCTGTTGCTGCTGCTGCTGCGGCTGAGGGCCATCTTGCTGCTGGGACTGGGCTGGTGGAGAGTGACTGCCGGTGGATCTGCTCGAGCTCTCGCCGTTGTTCTCCGAGGGAGTGGAGCTCCCAACGCCAACCACGCCATTCTCGCCAGGTTGTACCGGGCCGCCGAGACGGTTCATCTGCTTCGAGACCCTGCGAGTGGGCCGGAGGGTGCACTTCAGGTTGCGGCCGGCGCAGCGGCTGCAGGGGAACTTCTTGTCGCATTTTGTCTTGGTCTTGGCGCAGTTGCTGCAGGCAATCGGGGTCCGGCCGGCGGATTTTGGAATAATGCCATTGCTCGGAGGCAGGCCTTCTTGGTTGTTCTGGTCTCGGCCATGGACGGTGTAATGACGTTGGAGGAGGTCCCTGGGTGGTGCCACCACAAGAGTTAGCCCAGGCCTAGTGTACCGTCGAACGAGGTGCTATTTTGGAACCAAGCGCCGGCGGCGAGGACCGGGGCGCCAGGCGGTACGAGGCGAAGGAATTCGCATTCCTCAGGGTTCCAGGCGCTACTTACCGGCGAGCGAACGACATGTGACAGGTGAAGCACTTGAAGGGCTTCACGTTGGTATCTGCGCGGGTCAGCAAGCTGGGAGCAGCGGCAGGCGGGCGGGGCATTGGCGACGTACGGGTGAGGATGTGCCTCTCGAGGTGCTCGTCCCGGGTGAAGGACTGCCCGCAATAGGTGCAGAACACCATGGTTCTGGCTGGCTGTGTTCGGAAGGCGGCGAGAGCGTGGGCGGAGCGGGCGTGGGCAGCGGTGTCGAGGGCGCTGCGAGAAGAGCTCGGCGAGGCAGGAGGCGAGGCGCGGCAGAGAAGCGAGATTAGTGACGCGGGGGGAGCTCAGCAGGGCGGGTGGAGCAGGAGGAGGAAACGAAGGGAAGATGTTTGGACGGCGAGGGCTGAGGCTGATATTATGGGAGGGCGTCGCGGCGCGAGAGTGCAGGCTGGGGCTTATGGTGAGGAGCTGAGGCAGCAGGAGTTTTAGTTATTCATTACATCTACACTGTTCGAATCGGCTGGACGTGGATGTGGCCAGTAAGGCTTGTGCATAATCCAAGAGTCGTCCCTTCTGCTGTTCCGTTACACGCGGAACGCCTAGCATGTGCGGTCTACGGGATAGTCGTGACATGGCTGCGATGGGAGGCTTACCCTCGCACCGGCGCCAGGCTTGGGCTTAGCTGCTGCCGCGATAACGAAACACGGCAAGGGCAGATCGCGGGGCGCCGGGGGCGCGTTGCGGGCGGGCAGTCTGGGCCTCCCCCTGCGGTGGCTGTCTGGGGAGCCCGGCCGGGCGCACGGGCGTCAGCGCAGCGATCACCAGCGCGCAGTACCTCGAGCGCGGCGCCCGCGGTGCTGGGACCGCAGACAGCGCCGCCGCCGTCAGCGACACTCAGCAGGGCGCCGGCTGACAGCCACCCGCCGCCCGCGCCGCGCACGGGAGGGCCTGTTCCATCTGCGCTGGGCGAGAATGCACTCGGCGGCTCCCAATGCCTGTCTCACGTCTTGCGCCATCGCACCGAAATAGCAGCCCTCCAGCGCCGTCTTCACGCCCCGCCCTCACTCAGCAGCTCAAGCTTTGGCGGGTGCATGTCGCGCAGCAGGCAGGGCTGACGACGCGCCCCAGAACGTATATTCCTCCGCGCTGCTGACGTGGGCGAGTCGCAGCATGGTCGTTACCGCAGGAGGCTGCCTGAAGTCCTGCCGATCAGCAATCTCGCCGGCCGCATGGCAGGCGATCCGCCGTCGAAGGCGGTAACGGCAGGCGACCGAGCTTAAGTTGACGGCCTCTCTGGCAGCGCGCGACTGGGCCGCGCGCTGCGGAGGATGGCGCGCTGCGAACGGATCGGCTGCCCCGGCCGCCGATCAGCGGCACTTCCTGGCCGTTTCTGGTCGCTACCATTACCGCCTTCAGCCAGCCATGTTTCGAGTCGCCGCATTGGGCCGTCGGGGCCCGTAGGGCGCGCGCGAGCCACCAGCGCGTCCGTGGGCGGAGCATGTACACCGCGGTCGTTGGGGGAGGAGGCCAGCCACGACCAGCCAAGCGCCGCTCGGGCCTCGCCTGGGGCTCGGGCGCCGGCACGGGAGCGACGGGCGATCGGCTTGCCGTGCGCGCAGTGCGCAGAGCCATTGGCGGCCGCGGGCAGACGCGCACACTGGCCGCCGCCGGGCCCCTGCTGCGCGCGCTTCCGTGCCTCCACTTCTCGACTCCACGATGGCAGAGGCTTATATGGAGCAGGGCTCCGCGGGCCCGGCTGTTTAGGGTAGAAGACAGATCTGTAGCTAAACGGCCGGGCGGGTTCATCCTCGCACGCGCGCGTCCGCATCGGGCTGTTGCTGCTGGCTGCGCGGGCCGTCTCGTGCGTCAACAGCCTGGGCGGGCGCTCGCAGCGTCGACGGCGGCGGCGTTTCAAGCACTTCGAAACAGCGCGGGCGGTCCTTGCAATTCTGGCGGGCGCGTGCCCCTGAGGCTCCGCGCCGGAAAAATTCGCAGCGTGAAGACTGCTGCCGCCGTCGCCGTGACGTGAACAGTGACGCGCTGGTGAGCGCTGCTCGCGTCGTGCCGCCGCCGCCTCCTGCTGCCACGCACCAGAGAGCGTGCCTCTCGCCCGGCTACCATGGTACACGGCAGCCATTGGCTGCAGGCCGGCCGGCACAACACGAGCGCGCACACGAGCCTCTCTGTCGCCCAGACGCCGTGTGCCGCCCGTCGCTTACCGCACATGTCGATCGTGCTCGGCACTTGTCGCGACACCGCGCGCTCTGGCGACGACGGCGACGGGCGCGCAACGGACGGGCGCGCGGCGGCGGTGGCTGCGCGGCCGACTCGCGTATCTTCGACGTCGATCCAGCGGATCGCCCGATCGAAGCACCCGTTTAGCCAGGCACGGCCACAGCGCGCGCCGCCAGACGGGCTCGCGCGCTGGGAACTCCCGCGCCCTCGAGCCGCCAAGCGCGTGCTCGTATTAGGAAATGGTCGTTGCCTCTTCCGGCGCGCGCGCCTGCTTACCTGCGCGTTGGCTGTTCGCTGGCACTGGCCCTATGGCCTCGCGCCCGCGCCCGTCCCCATCCGGGCCCCGATCGGCGCCGCGCTTCCCTCGCCCGGCCCCGGGCGCAGCGCAGGCCATACGAGCGCGCTGCCGCCCTTCCCCGCCTCCTCTGCCCAGCGACAGCAAATCCACCGCGACGACCTCGCTCGCCCGCTGACCTCATCTGGAAGGATCGAGGCAAGGCGCAAAGCGTACCCAGCGCATCGGTTCCCCACCGGAGCCCCTACTGGCTGCGCGCAAACAAGCTACCTCGCTTGCTTCTCCCTTTCCATCCGCGCGCTGCTGCCATCAGTCCGTCCTGGGCGAGCGAAGGAAGCTCTGCCCTACGAGTCGCCGACCCACGGTCCTAGCAGAAACATGCAGGCGCCTGTATGTATCTTGCCCGTCGATTCTGCAAGGCTACTGTACGAGAGTATTGGTGGCTGGTGGGCCGCGCAGCCACGCGGCAGGGAAAAAAGCTGTCTCTGCCTCGCTCCGCGTCGTCGACTCGTCCGCGCTGCTCCTTGTCCTTGCATTGCCGCCGGTGCCAGCGCCTGCTCCGATCTTTCCGGCGCCCAATCCCCCGTGACATTTGCCCGCGAACCCTCGCGCCCGCGCCCCCATTTCGGCACGCTTTGTCACGAATCCGGGACGGGGTCCAGCTTCCCCCTTCTCCACCTCTGCTCCGTCAATTGGCCACCGCCACCGCTCTGCTGCTGCTGCTGCTTGTCTTTCTTCTGCCCGCGCACGGCACGCCGCTGTGCAGCCTCCGCACACCAGCGAGCCAGCCGGCTGCGCCTTCCCAATCGCTCGGGTCCCGCAAACTATCCAGCTTCCACAGCGCGCGCTTGGGGGCATCAATCTCACCATCCACCGGCGCGCCAAGCGCACTCGATTACCCGTAGCAGGCAGACCGACGACGTCATGACGGCAGAATTGGGTAACAAGGCGCGCGTGTGGACGCTCCCGCGCGCTAGGCGGCCAAAGTCGCAACCGGACTGCAGGGCCCTTGGATCTCATTCCCGTCCTCGTCGTCCTTCGGCTCGGGCTGCACAAAACCGTTTGTGTGTGGCTGTCCCGCCGTGCACAGCCCGGTGGGCGTGGCATATCTGGCCGCAGAACGCCATGATAGCACCGCGCCCGTCGAAGTCAGGTGGTGAGCGAGAGTATACACGCGCGCCTCCCGGAAAAAAAAGGTCTCAAACTGCAAGATGCTAATCTCCCCGTTGTCTCAGACCCTTTTCTCAGACATTTACTTAATCGCGACGATACAGACCCACCGCGAATCTGCTGCTGCTGCTGCTGCTGCTTGCTGCGGTGCTGCTGCGGATCGCAGTGCACGGCAGGGAACAAACCAGCCACTGCCGGCTGCAGCGCCCCTCTCTTCGCCCTCCCGATGGAGTCAGCGGCGTAGGATGCGTAGGCAAGGGCAGCAGGGCAGAGAGAGAGAGAGAGGCGCCGTCATGATGGCAGGATCGCGCAATTCGGCAGGCGCCGCCCGCGCTTGCGCGCGCCATGCCTCCCCCCCCTTCTGCAGCTGCTGTTTTCATTTCTCTGGCATATAGGGCGTTTTGCTTCCGGCGACTCAGAAACGACCGCGGGGGTCCCGCTGGCATGGGACACGGCCGTGCCGAACGCGGGCATTCAGTAACGTGTGGTTTCCTCATCAAAATCTCCGCTGCGCGGCATAAGCAGTAAGGCAAGGACGGGAGCAGGAGTTGGGAATAGGCAAGGTCGAGGTAAAAAAAGCTCGCGGGATGACATCCTGTAGGTAGGGCAGAGAGGGGAGCGGTTGCCCCTCTTCGCTGCCAGGGCTGAAGATAAAACGCCTCTGCTGTCATGCCGGGCGGCTGTGGTTGCGGTGTGTTGTTCGCTCGTTTGTTGAGCGCGACGTGGGCAGCGGGCTGGGCCTGTCAGCCTTGCCGAGAAGGAAAAGAGAGTGCTGAGGTGAGATCTGGGCTTGGGCTTGGGCTTGGGCTTATGGGAGCGGGGAGGGGTTGGCTGGGCGGGCTCTCTGTCGATTCTTTTGGGGTTGGGCGAGGGCAGGCAACGTGCTGCTGCCGGGTCCCGGGGTTTGCTGCGCAGCGGTGGCTTGGTCGAAGGCGTGAACACGAACGAAAGCGGGGGCCTTGGACGAGGCAGCAGTGGAGGAAGCTGCGAAGGAGAATCATCCGCAGCGTGCGGCGGGGAAGCTCGCACGGCATCCATGTCGAGATCTGTGGAAAAAAGAGAGTTTCGGGATGCTCGCTCAGCTTAGCAAATGGTCGCGCCGGGCGGGTTGCCTGTGTTGGTAGGGCAGGAGGGATTGTCTTGGCTTGTTCATGCACCTGCAGGACAGCGCCAGCCGTGCCCTGCGGCTAGCCTGCTTGCGGCGCGCGGAGACTCGAGCGCGCTGCGACTCTCAGCGCGAAGAAGGTTGTGCCTGCCTCTTCTCCCGGCCGTCCGCCGCCCGCGTTGACCGCTTCCTGTCCGTCATTCTGGCTCATTATTGCGCCCTGGCGAAGTAATATTCCGGGGATGCGGGCGCGCCGCTGTCCAAGACGGCAGTCGCACAGAGCCAACCCCGTAAATTATACTTTCTGCTCGTTCCCCTCGGAACGCGCTGCGCCGGCCTAGGCTCCTTTTGGCGGCGACGTTGGTTTGTTTTCCTGCGCCGCCGCCGCTGCTGTTTTCGCGAAGACTTCGAGAACTCTGCAAAACGCACATGCAACACGCATGCAGCGCAAGTTGCATGTGAAGAAGGATGGACTGATTGCTGCCGGGTTCAGTCCCAAACGGGAGCATTAATCATCCCTTGCGCACGCCGCAACGGCGCAGCAGCCCGGGCGGCGTGCCCGATAACGCAATCGTCCCATTAAACGCACATACGCGCGTGTACCGCCCGCCGCTCTCATTACACCGACATGTACTCATCTCTCACATCTTCCTCCTCCCCTCAGCCATGACAAAATGAAATCTCTGCCCCTGTCCCCTGGTCCACGATCGCCGGGAATAAAGGAGGCACTCGCCAATCCATCGCCGCGAAGATAGCCCTTGCCTGGGTCACGACCGGTCGAAGCCCCCCCGGCACATGCGTGGGCAACTTCGCCTCGATCTGGACCTCTGCTCGGCCCGGTTGGCTTCCTGGGATGAGGCCACTCGCTCCGTCCCATCAGCCCATAACTCACACAACCATCCACGCACGCATGCGTACATCCCATCCCGTATGTCGTATGTATGTACGTACGTACGTACATTATGCTCGTGCTAAAAGCTTAGACACGGGCTGGGCGGCCCTGGGGGGGGGGGGGGGGGGGGGGGGGATGGATGCGTGAGGGGCGCCTGGCCTGGACCTGTTCTGGACGGGACCCGCGGACCCGCTTTGGGCGGGCTGGCTAGCTGGCTGGCTGGGCCGGCAAGAACGGACGGACGGACAGGAAGACAGGCAAGCAGACAGGCAGACAGACAGACAGCGCATCGCATCGCATCAGACCAGGCAGGTCGTCATCGTCATCATCAGATTCGGCTTTAACGGGCGAGCGAAGCGGGACGGAACGGGGCATGTCGACTCGCGCCGTTGGAGGGAAAACAAAAATCTCATGTCATCTGGCCCCACCGCCATGTGTATATAGGCAGGGGCGGGCGTTGTAGCGTGGCTTTTGGCGTGAGACAGCATGAGCGATGCTCGAATCAGCCTCGCTGCCCTGACTGTGCGAGACCGAGTAGGCACGCGGAGAGAGCGAGAGGAAGAGGCAGTGAGCCGTCAGAGAGAACGAGGAAAACGAGCTGCGGGTACCTCTGGAGGATGCGATATGCAGGTGGACAGCCTCGTCTTATCGTCCAAGGAAATTTAGCGAAAAGCCACACTCGAGCTGCTGCATCCCTGGACCCTGGCCATGGGGCCGGCGTGCTGGCGGCGGATTGGGGCGATGGCCATGGCGATTGTCGACGTAGCGTAGGGCAGCACGGCAGGACAATATTGCTGCTCCTCCATCTTGATTGCTCGCGCGCTGCTGTCAGATGGTTAGGTGGGCCAGGGGAACAGAACAAGAAATCGAACGAGAAAAGAAAGAGAGGGAGAAGGGATCAAGGTTGCTGCGGGCACAAATGCAGGCCAGCTCCAGCACAGGGCCGGCCAAGCCAGCAGGGCTGACCACCTACAACCTAGTGCCAGCTAGTTAGTTGCTGCTTACCGTCCGCCCGTCTCTACCTTACCGATCTGCCTAACCGCCCCTACTTTGCTTGCCCTTTTCGGCACCGGCCTTGATTGATCATCAGCCGCTTTGCAGCACCGACTTGCTACTACAGCCGAGCTGCACCGCCCGTCGCACAAGCCGCCTCACTCGCACGGTCCTTCTACCCTGTTCAGTAATTTCGAGCTGAGATAGGCCCAGAAGCAACTGCGCCCGGCGAGGCGGCGGTGGCGGTGGTCAACTGCCCACCATCAACCAACCCGCCCACGCCGGCGACCGACCGGTTGGTCCGATGCGGTTGGGTCCCAGGAAATGGGTTTGGATGGCGCGCATTACATTAGCAGGTAGGGACGCACCCTACTTGCGCCGACCATCTGTCTCACGCTCCCCTCTATCTCTGCTTCCGGCCTATTTTTTGACCTCGCCGCTCTGCCTGCCCTTCTGCACCGCCGCCGCCAGCTCGAACGCCCCCGCCTTGCCATAGGCGCCGCGCCGTGCCGCCGGTTGGGGTTGTTGGGGCGATGATGATAATTTTGGCGTCACAGATGGAGCGCGTGGTCAGTGTTGCACTACCTCTTCCTCCTCCTTCCCGCGTTCCCGCGTCCAGCTGCTTGGCGGCTGGCTCGTCTCGCTGCTGTATCCTCTACCTCCGCGGCTTCTTTTCCTTGCCCAGTACGTGCAGCGATGGCTTGCATCGCAATCTGGTCGCAGCTGTTGTAGCCAGCTCGGCTGCCCCGTCCTGAGGGTGTGGTGCGCGCCCGCCCTCTCGGTGCCTGCTGCCAGGCCAGTCATTCGGTCGTCCAAAAATTAATTCTCCAGCGCGCCAGACTGAGACGGGGAAGATGCCGCGAATCTTGCGCTACGGCAACCCTCGCTACCGTAAGCTCTGGGTCCGAAAGCGAGAAAACACGGGTTCGCGACTACTGCCTGCGACTGCAGCTCTGCAATGGCGGAGGGCCTGTCTGAAACGCGAGCGTCCACAGGAGCGCGGAACGAAGGAACGGCACGGCGCGGCGGCAGAGCAGCAAACGACGGGAGCCTAGAGAATGCAGGTCTTCGTTCGGCCGAAGGGGTGTTGGAGGGCGATATTCGCAATAGCTGCCTCGTTCCTTCGTCTTCTCGCCCGCTCGCGCCTACACGATGCCGCCATGTCTCAGCAGCAGCAGCGGGCGGCCTGGGGTGGGACGGAATGCCCCGCGTGGGGTGCGCTGTATGGGTGTCTTGAATTCAGCACGAGGCAGAAACCAACATCTGGTGTAGGGGGCAGATGGTTGGCTCCGCGCCGCTCCGCGTCCACGCACGCGCTCCATGAGACACTCGATCACTTGACGCCCACCACACGGTCCGGACGGCCTCTTCACTTTCGTAGATATCGTCCCTACCACACCAAGCGGCAGTTCGTTTCAGCTCGCGAGCAGCGTGGGCCGGGCAACCGAGATCTTGCGGTCTCGTGCGAGTGGCTGCACGAGCTGCACGACGCGGGGACCCCGTAGGCGCGGCCTCCCCGTACGAGCGGACTGGTCCGTCATCATCCGCCTCCCCCACAATTCTTTTTCCCTCGCTCGAGAGATGTGACTCGTTCGAGAAGGCAGTGCAAAAGAGCTTGGCCGCTCGGCCCCCGCATAATCAGTTTTGCTGCCTCAGCCCCGCGGGCATCGTGGCATCGTGGGAGCGCGAGAACGTGGTGCAATGTGCACGCCGCTTACGTCTGCCGGGTGAGATTTTAAAAGGGCTGGAACGAGAGGGCGCAACGAGGGCGCAACGACGGAAGGAAGCGTCGATCAAACGCGATGACACCGAAAATAGAAAGCGGCCTGGATCTGACCCTTTGGATAGCCGTTGCGAGGAACACACCCTCTGGACCACTGCGCCAAGAGATGGTAAGTGCTGAATGAGGCTGGCGGTGTAGGCAGAGCTGAAGGCATCGAGGCGGTCGAACGTTTCGCCGTCGGTATGGTCATCAGGCCGGCCAGTGAGAATGAGCTCAGCCGCCAACGGCCGACCTTAATTTTGCGCTTGTTTGCTAGTTGTCTCGCCGCTCTCCCCTTTAGGGCCACCGCCTGTCTGTATACATGCATGTGCAACCACGGCAGGATGCTTGTGTCCTGGCGTCTCAACCAACATCAGAGAAGACGGTCAGAAAGGCACATTGGACTCGCGAGGGGGAGGAGGCCGCCGGCGGCATCGGGAGGACCGGCATCACCGCCGCGAAGCCAACGCGGAACACGAAACACGACGCACACCGCACTGCGCTGGCCTCGCTACCACGCTCGCCTCGCGGCCATGTTGGTGTTGGGCTTCTGCTGTGCGCACGGATCTGTTGGTTCGGCGGCACAAGATCGATTCTCTCGCAAGTGGGCTTGCACACCTCGGATTGTTCATTAGGCTGGCGTGGCGCTGTCTCGTCAGAGGGTTGAATAAGGTTGGGTGCAGCGGTGACGCGGACGCGTACTGACCACACGATGCCCCAGCAGACTTATCGTGCCTCGCTTTCTCTAAAGTCCGTCGTCGACCTCCCCGCATACCTCGTCTCGCGAGGCGAGACCGAGCGCGGGATTAGATGCTCGGGCTCGGAGATCCAAGAGATCGAGACGCAAGCACGAGGTCGATGATGCGACGCTGATAGAGGGCGCACGCGGTGCCAATCGGGACGGGCAACGAATACGCGGCTGCCCAGCTCGCTTTGGCTGTGTAACGGGTATCCCGCTGTCAGATGGTCGGTTGGCCCGCTCCGCTGCCGCTGGAGGACGGGCGGCGGAAGGGGCATTAGGGCATGCACCACGAGATCCCAGAAGAGGCTGCTGTGCGACAAAGCAGCGGCACTGCAACGTGGTCAGCTGCACACAAAGAGGCCCGGCGGTCTGGAAACGCGAAAAGGTTGCGCAAGATGAGGTTTGGCTGCCAGCGCGCCATGTGCGGTCGTGTAGCTCTGCGTGTCTAGCGATGGTGTTTTGGGCGCGGATACAGGGTCGATCGACAGGGTCCCGCCGGTCCCTGGGCTGTTGCACCGCGCCGTCCCAGGGCATGGCTAACCGCGTCGAGGGCGCGCGGTGACACGCTGCGCACATCGCCGGGAAGCCTGAGACGCCTCCGCCAGCGCCAAATGTGCCGCTTTGGGCCATCTGAAGGCGCCAGCATGCCCGTGAGACCGCGCCGGCGCCTGCGTCGGACGCAGAGATCTGTGTAGCGGTGATATACAGCAGCGTGGCCGTCGGTGCGAGCTGGCCGTGACGACCATCATGCTTACGATGCCGGCGGCTGGTCGTACGACGGCTCTGCCCGCAGCAGCAGCCGGCGAGATTGCCTCTCGCTTGCTGAAGATTGTCGCAAGAGCGCGAGTCAACCACCCCATTGCCGCCACCGCGGATGTTTTCGTGGTGAGGTCGGCCACGTCCGCCTCTCCATGTCGTAAACTCTGTAAGCGATCCGTTCTCCGTCTGCATGGCGCAACCGGCTCACGACCATCGCCAATCCCCCGCTCTGTCGAAAAGGACGCGTAATGGACCTGCGCTTCCCAGGCTCCAGAGCATCCTTCTGGACCCGCCAGACGGACGACTATCGCAGCGGCGGACGGACAGCCCGTGTCCGGTCGGCCCAATTCTTCTCAAGGCCGTTAAATCCGGCATGCACGTTACGGCTACTCCTGCTGGCGGTGCTGCGATGCCTGACCCTGCCTCTGTGGCAGTGAAGCATGCCCCTCGAGTCCCTGCACGGGCTGCTCGTGCTCTACGCGGCGCACCCGAGTGGGCGGACCCAGGCTGCGCGTGGAAGACGGAAGTTGCATGGGCAAAGAGCATGGAAGAGGCACGCTCTGGGCAGAGTCACATGTTTCGCGCAGATGCAGTCTGCTGAATGCCTGCTCCCGGGCTTGCCAGGAGACGAACCAAGATCCGCCGGCGGCTTGCTGAGCCTGCTGAGCGTGCATCGGGCGCTCAGTAAGCCTCTTTCGCAACCAACTGCATGGCGATTTCCTGTCCCGGGGCGGATAGCGACGCTTCAGCAGCTGTCGCGTGTGCAGCTTGCGTACACAGGCCATGCCAGCCCAGCACAGTCGCTTTCTTTTTTCTTCGGCGCGGCTCGCCACTAGCCTGGCGTGGAGAGGGTCAGCAGTGCGCGGACGAGTGGGGCAGCGCTGGTGACCGCATTGGGCGCGCAGTGATGCTTGGCCAGAACTCAAAACGGGAAGGGCCTCGCCGGCTGCGCGCTGCAGTGCAAGGCCAGAAAACGTGCGAGCAGCAGGTCATGGGAGCTCGCGCGCGCAGCACGGCCTCGTGGCGAGCATAAATCATCCTGAGGGCGGTCCGGGTGTCGCGGCGGCGCGGTGCAGGCGCCCGGCAAGGACGGCAGACGGCGCGCACCGCCACGGCGAGCGCGGGGCGCGACACGGCAACGGTCGGAAGGCCTTGCGGGCGGGCGGGCGCTGACGGCGGTGACAGAAGGCCATTGCGCGGCGGCGGCGAGGTCGAGGCGTGGTGAAAAAGAGGGAGTAGTTGCGAAACGCGGAGAGCGGGAGCGGCGCGGCCGAAGGTGGGACGCGACCCGGGCGGCCGGTCTCGGCGTCCGCGGGCAGGTGCTTCGAGGCTGCGCGCCGCCTGCTTTCGTCGCCGTCTTGCCGCTTTGGGCCGCCCGTGCGCGACAACCACCGTCCACGCGCTCGCTTTCGGATTGGCATTTGGCATCGCCAGCGCTGCCTCACGTCGCCGCCGCCGCAAAGCCACCACCGACACGCGCGTCGCCGTGCCGGCTGCTGCACGAGCAAGCTTCGCGGCGCCGCCGCTGGGCGGGCGGCCGCATACGATGCAACGCTGCGCATTAGACTCGAGGCCTTACAGATGAATATCGAAAAAGGTGGAGAGAGTCCAACACCGCCGGCGTGGGTCAGAGAGTCCGGCGCGACGGCTGAGCAGCGGGAGCCCGTCCGCGCCGCCGAACCGCCAGCAGGCCATCCCGGGCCGCCTGCTGTCCAGCGCTGTGCCTGCCCCCGCCTGCGCGCAAGAGCTGCGCCGCCGTCGACATCGCTGTCCTGTCTCACCCATCACGCGACGGCCTCAATGGGAAACATGCTCAGACAAGCTCTGAGGTACCGCTGACTCGTACCTCACGACCGCTAGCCAGCATCGCCAACCGGGGGCGACGCTGTCGGCCAGCCGCGGGCATCGCAACCGGCGCTCTTCTCTAGCTCACCGCGCCGCCCCCGCCGCATTGAGCCGCCGCGAGCCAGCAGAGAGGCAGCGTCGCAGATGTCGCGCATTCCGCGGGCTCCAGCTGCTGCTTTTGGTGTTGCTGCTCGACAAGCCTCATCGTCATGCATGATTCGTCTAATCTATTAGGCCTCGACAAAGCCTCTGCTCAGCCAATCTTCCAGGGGAGCAGATCCTGCGCGAGAGGGTCTCCATCTAGTGTAAGCCACCGCGAAGGGAATAAATAGAATTGCACGCCGTGGCGGAGCGCTGACCGGCGTTAAGCATTCGCTGACACCGCTGGCCCCGCGCCCCTCTCCGCCATCCGCCATGCTCGCGGCGGAGGCGGGTAGCTATCACTCCCCCGTCGTCGCGCCTGTCAGGCCGCCCAGTCTGGTCGAGATTTGCGGCTGATCCGAGCGAAGATCGGAGATCGCAGGCATATGCAAGATACATTGTCGCCCCTCCAGCCAAACGGGCAGTTGATCGCCCGCAAGGCCCCCGTCGGCCTAACCCGCCAAGTTGCTTGTTTTAATTAATTCCCTTTCGACCCGAGATCAGATTGTCGACCGCTGCCCTCCCACCCTCCAGACTGCGGCCACGCTCGTCTCGTGCCGGACCAGGTTTTGCGCGATGCTTGCTTATGAATGGTGACGTCATGGCCGACGTCCGCTCTATTCGAGACGCCGCTGTGTAGCCGCCGTTGCCTAAAAAAGACACCCGATAATGCACCTTGGAGGATGCTGACAGGGGTCGAATGGTCGAATGCGAAATGTCTCCGGCGTGCACCTTCGTCCGCGCCTGTAGTCCGCAACATCGAGCTTGTAGCTCGACTGAAGATATAGCTGCGGATGAACGGTGGGGCAGTCCGCTCAGGGAACCCTATCCAAATGCTTGTACGTGGAACCATCTCGCCCGGTTGGCGGTTGCATGTACATACTCTCGTGCAGTAGTGTTGGATGTATCGCTAAGACTTGGCCGTTGCTGGCATGTGGGAGGGAAGCTTAAGGTCACTCGTTTCGATGCACAGCACTCAGCACACCACGGAGAAAAAAAAAATCTTCAAGTCGGATTTCTGAGCCATTTTTCGTCCGTCTCTGGTCTAGTTGATATGTCAGCGTCATTCTTGGGCCGCGCGCTCAAACGGTAAGCCGTTATGCGGCGGTAGGCTAAGGTCTTCAGTCTACGTCACTAACATGCGACTTCGTGAACCGTTATCATTGCGCTGTAGTGTCTGATGTGCCTAACTGGCTCCTGGATAACTGTATTCCTTTTCCGAGATTGAATCTGGTCTTCTTGCGTTAGAGAAGTGAGGTAGAGTAAGAGTAAACAAACCATTGGCCCCCAAGAAGCCAAGACTCTTGAAGCTTCTCGGGTGAGAAATGACACACGACGAGGACGAAACTATTGCTCCGGCCGGTGGGAATTTGGGCCGACCGAGATTGGAAAGATTTGGCGCTTGACTGCTTTAGGGGCAGTCGTGTCGATGCTTTCGAGAGGCTTGCGTGCGCAGCAGATATCGTCGGACTTTTCTGAGGGGTTCCCGAACGCGAGATAGTCATTGGTAGCCTTCCATCCAGTGGACGGGTCGCACCGAGGACTGATAACTGGTGATTCATCAATTGGGCTCTGTAGAGGCCATGATAGATTGTCTCGAATACCAGCAGTGCCAAGTCGGAGAGCATAGGTGATCCCGGAACAAGCCTTCGAAAACTCTGTCAGCCATCACGCGACAGACGACTTAGTAAAAGGCAGCCTGCACTTACATTATACTATTCAGTCCACGTCGGCTTGCTTGTGTAGATCGTTTTGAGTAATCCGTCCACTGGGCTGAGGACTTTTGTGGAGATGTCGTTGCTTTTCGCCCACTGCTACCTCCGATTCGGTGGTGTTGCAACTGCAATCCGTAACGAGTACGGCTCTAAGCGAATTCCGGTGACTCGGATCAGCGGGCATCAAAGCCTATGGCTTCTGCCACCCACCAATGACGGAAGAAAGGACTCTAATGATTTGCTCCAGCATCGGTCAATTGCCCGTTTTCTGCTAGAGCTACAGCACCTTCTGCTCCACCACCCTGTGTTTACTTGGCACTTTTAAGTCTACGCGTCTCTTCGACATCGTACAGCCGTCTGCGGTAAGCCCCCTCAGTAAGACGAAAAGTAGCTGCACGGGAGAGAGAAGAATGACGCCGAAGGTGTGGGCGGCTAAGCGTCTAGCGAGGCCCAACCCGTCCCTGGAGATCACGATCGCACCAGAAGCTAGATGGGAGGCTAGCGGATGGCTTCGGCAGCGGCACTCATCCGCCCTTCTGCGGAAGCTTCATCCGGTCTGACAAATGGTCAACTCATTCGACGTGGCTCTGTACGGATCCCCGACCGAGAGGGGAGATATGACGCAAAAGCGCATTTGTCACGTACCTGAGAGGAGGCCAACCGGATTTTTCAGCAGCGGGAGGCTGGATATGACGGCGGTATTCTGGAGATTGGTTGAAGTTGTTGCCCGGCGGTCACCGGAGTTCAGGTTTACAGAGAGGAACAACGTCTACCGAGAGCGAGACCAAGATCGTCGGCCTCGGTCTTGCCAGGTATGAATTGCGGAACAGAGTTTAGAGGAGAAGCAATAAATGTCTCCACTTGCGCCTTCTTCGATCGAGATAATTCATGTGCCGTAGAGTGGTGGCAGGCTGGGGAGTTCTTCAGTGTCTAGACTCAGGACTCCCCACAATGAAATCTGCAACTGTGGGGCCCCACTGCAGCAATCCGTAAAAGAAATGGGAGACTGCGTTCTATGGTCTTAACTAATTGGAAGTGACATCCTGACAGCCGACAGATTTCAATGCTCACGACTATTCAGGGAAGTGAGGGGGCAGCGAGTTTGAAGTTTTGGAAGAAAGGCAGGAAGAGCAGACGAGACTGTACCGAGGACTTCCTCCAAGATCTTCGATAGCTTCCAATAGTAACACCTGTCGTGGCTCCAGCAGTTGAGTGGTGGTGGCTTTGCTGCATGCTGTTGAGGCAGAAAGGTATTACGTCTGCCTCACTAAGCAGGAAGTGACTGTTCTTAGCAAACGGGGGCCAATCCAATTCGAGATCAGCAGGATCAGCACAGCTCAACAATGGAGTCGGGATGTACGGGAGCGGATGCTCTAGACTGATATCATCGCATAGAGTTCTGATGGGCTGAGAGTGCTGGCCATGTCAGACACGTCTTGGAGGTTTGTGTGGCGGAGGAAGGACATTTTCACTGGCGGAATACCCCCAGCACGCCAACAAGTCCGTCAGCCAGCTATCATGCAAGTGCGGGGCCCCTGTGATCTAAGGGCCTTATCTCTGGGACTCGGAAAGTCCCTAGAATCCAGCTTCGTGTATGGAGCCGGCGGGTGCCCGAGACATGGGAAGCCGTTGGGTAGCCTTGCCACAGGGCGAATCCTGTGATGCTCAAGCTTGCCGGAGTGGCGCGCTCGCATTAACGGGAGGCAGGCACACTAACCAAGGCCGTCAGCATCCGGGATCATGGCCTTGGACACTTTCGGCCCGCTGTAGGTAAGCTGATCCAGAGCTATTATTTCGGGAATGTGTTGCAATCTTGAGGCGGATTGGCAGCCTGTCCCAGCCCTTGCATAGCTGCTGGCACGATATGCCAGGGCCTGAGTGCTCTCACGACGATGCGAAAGCGAGTGCTGTTACATGTGTTGATGGTGGTACGATTGCACTGCATCCAAGAACTAGGCACCACTGAATGTAAAAGCCGAGCCGAACGATCTGCCGGCAAATGCTATTGAGCACATGCGAAGTAGAGACGCAGCCTAACGCCTAGTTTTTTCCATGCTGTGACCGACAATGAGGTAATGTCGAGAATGATGCTATGCACTCGCGGAAGACTTCCTGTAACGGACAATGCAGTTCCACGGCTCTTCCACTGATACTCGGACAGATGGATTGATCTCCGGCGTGGAGCACGTTGGAGTCGTGTTGCCTTCGGGCACGTGGGAGAGCCAACGGACAGGACGGATGCAGGTGTACTCTGCTGTGCATTGCCAATGTCCGGCGGTCGGTGCAGGCTGGAGGTTGCCGAAACGTGGTTGCGTTGCGAAGGTTCGGCACAAAGATCCTGCATGTATGTACGTGCAGCTCTGCAGTCATCCGCATGGACTGACTTCACTGCAGTTGCATTTCCATGGGCTGGCCAACGGTCTCAGCTGAACTCGTGGCAAGCTCCCGCGGCGGGGACTGGATTTGTCAGGCTGTGGGGAATGGTGAGACCTCTCCGGGGTCGGGAGAATGGTCGAGTAAGCGATATTGAAGCTTTTCTCTGCGAGTTCTGCAGTTTCACTGGACGAATATAGAACGTGTCTCATGCAAGTTCCGCTCCGCAGCGGGACGGTGACAAGCGGCGGGGGCTGCTCCCGCGCATGTGAAAAAGTGAGGGAGGGATCCGGCGATCCGGAAGTAGAGGTTAGATGGAAGGCCGTGGCTTGAGGGAGGGAGAGCGTCTAGGTACCCGAGCGGAGGTAGCGCGAAGTGAACGGTGGATGCCGCGGGAGTGGCTTCACTGGCGATGTGGGAGCAAAAGTTCCGGATCCGGAAAGCACGGGGCGCGGGACTGGCTTTGCGACGAGAATGCTGTGATGACTCAAGAGAAACAGCTTCAGGCCTCAGAACCAAGCACGCCGGACGAACAGGCCGGACTTCGTGCGGATGGCTCGGGAGCACGATAAACTTGCAGGTCTCTGTCGACTGAGTCCGAATGGAGCTAGCGAGCGTCGACTCAGCCGATAGCGAACCGGCGACGCGGAGAGCCAAGCAGTGGAGGCTCACAGCCTTAACACGGGCTGGAGCCTACGGACGCGGTCAGCTTGGCGCCGGCGGATACGCCGATCGGTCAGCGCCAGAGTTGGCGAATGTGGCGCCAGCCGGGGCGCGGAGAGCTCCACAGCGGGACCGCTGGGCAGGCGCGGAGGAATATTCTTCACGGCGGCCGAAGCGCGGTGGCACAGGAGGAGGTGAGCGGGCAGCCCTGGGCGCCAGGCGCGCTGGGCAGCACGGGGCCTAAGCGAAGGCAGGCGGTCATCATGGGGCTGGCGGCGCTGTGGATGCGGCAGACGCGCCTTCAAAGAGGCTGTGAGAGGTGAGGACGATGCGGAGCGTCGGACAATGGGGTCCCGGGCGCTCGCTTAGACTGCCGCTTCGGGAATGCGCTGGACGACAACACAGCTGATCGCCGGGCAGCGCGCGCGCTCGCGACAGCCTGCGCGCGCGTGCCCGCCAGGACGCTCGAACGGCCGGCCGGTGGCGACGAGCAGCGCTCGTGGGCCCCGGCGGGCGCTGGGCGACAGCTGGACCCTTCGTATTCGCGGTGCGCGCGAGGTATGCGGTCTAGAAACGGACCCTCGCGTCTGGCCGCCCCATGCAGCAGGCCCTGCTGCGCTTCGGCCTAGCGGCCAGGCGGCCCCGAGCAGGTACGGGAACCGGCCAGCGTCTGACTCTGGCTGCGCGGGCGGGCGTTTCAGAGCGCACGCCGTGTAGCACTACCCGGGGCTAGGGCGCGCAGACACCGCCGCGGCGGCCTGCAGCGGCGCGACTGCGCGGTGCGTTTATATGCTGCCAGATCGATGCGGCGACGCACGGCGGCGTCATGGCGGGGCGCGGGCGCGGGGCGTGGGCGTCGCGAGGGAGCAGCACCCGCGGCGCGCGATATGGTTGCGGCGCCGTGGTGATGTGCGCGGCCAGGGCCCGGAGCTGGGGCAGGGCCCGTGCAGCCGCCGCCAGTGTCTCGCTTAGGGCGCGCGCCCACGCCTCGCGCGCCTCTCCCCTCGCTCCGCCCGCCGCCTGCCAGCCTTCCGGCCATCCCTGCGCGCGGCCCGGGGCTATGTCCACCCACTCGGCGTCAGCCTGCGGCTCTGAGGGCGTGCATGCCAACGGCGCCGTGCCCCAGCGCGACACCGCGAGATCTGTCGCGATCCGGTCGAGACCGCGCCGCCCATCGGCGCCCGCAAGGCGGCCTATGGACGCGCCGCCGCCCCGATCCCGCACGCGTGCCGCCCGCCCGGCCGGGTCCTGCGCCGTGCCGGCTGCGACGAGCTGCTGCTGCACGAGCCGGTCGAGACAGGTACCGTCGACTCGTCATGCGCCGCCCGTTGACGTCTTGGTACGCTGCTGCGTAGCGCGCTTGCACGTGTGACGGCAGCGTGGGCCTGGGGAATTTCGACGAAAACACCTGCCCGGCGCCGGCCTGCCGAGCCCATGGTCCGCTCGACGGGGGGCGATCTTGGATTCTGCCATGCGTCCAGGCCTGCAAGAGCTAGGGTTGGGCGGCACGCGAAGGCCTCTGTCTGTTTTGGAACTGGCTGACAGCACAGACGGTGGGACATCGCAACCACCCGGGAGGAGGAGACCCGTACCCCCTGTCAATGTCCGATCAGGTCGTGACGGCACCTACACCTCCAGCCTCTACCAGTCTGATCTCAGGCTACTAACAATAGTGACATTGCTTACCAGCAATGCACGCCACCATCCTGGCTTAGCACCAACCAGGAGCATGCTGCGGCATGCCGACCAATTCCTCACGTCAAGGCGACCTGACTGTGCGTCTCCGGCATCCTTGATGCCACTGGTCGCCGGGCGGGCTAGCCGGCTCATCGCCACAGACCACAGCCCAGCTCACGTCCTAACTCATCCAGCTTAGAACCCTCCCGCTTCCAAATATTAAGCCCAAGCCCTCCCGATCCCCATACTTAAGAACATGCTCCAGCGCCCTTGAGTGGCTCCATAGACAACCCCACCCTTTACTTTCCTCTTTCATCCCTAATACCCTCCCCTTTAGAGGATCGGTCGCTTTCTGCCTATGACTGACTGATCAATCATTCTGCTTCTTCCAACTGTCCTCCATCCGTTCGACCTCGCGGCCGCCAACTTCCCACCTCGCTCGCCGGACTTCTCTCTAGACCTTCCGCTTTAACTCTAATTCGAATTCGTTCTTCAAGTCCGCAACCATGAACATTCTCATCTTTGGCGACCAGACGGCCGACCAGTACCCGCTGCTGCGGAAGGCTGTCCTCCGGACAGACAATGCTCTGCTCTCCACCTTCCTGGAGCGGGCAAGCGTCACTCTCAGAAATGAGATCAGGCACCTGCCCCGCTCGCAACGGGAGAGCATACCAGACTTCCTCACCATTTCCTCGTTGCTCGAGGCCTACTTCGAGAAGGGGTTGAAGATTCCCCAGATTGAGAGCTCTCTGGTCACCCTCGCTCAGCTCTCCCACTACATAGGGTAAGAAGACAGCCGCCTTGTTCCTCGACAACTCCACTGACCAGACAGGTACTTCGCCGAGAACCCCAGCGAGCTTCCCGCCCCCGCCAACACCCGTGCCCTTGGCCTTTGCACCGGTCTCCTCGCCGCTTCCGCAGTTGCTTCCGCAAAAACCCTCAGCGATCTTCTGCCTCTCGCGATCGAAGCCGTCCGCATAGCCTTCAGGGCCGGAGCAGTCGTTGGAAACGCGAAGGATGTCTTGGAGAACGCCGAGGCGGAGCCTCAGAGTTGGTCGACCATTGTGGCGGGCATCTCTGAGGAGGCAGCAAAGACCGCGCTCGCCGACTTCCACCAGGAGAAGGGCATTGCGCTGTCGAACCAGGCTTGGGTCAGCGCAGTCAGCGTGATGGCCATCACCATCAGCGGCCCCCCCGCGACCACCGCTCGCTTCTTCGCCGAATCGGAGGCCGTCAAGAACAACACTCGCGTCCCGATCCCGGTGTACGCGCCTTATCACGCTGCGCACCTGCACACCCGGGCCGACATCGACCGCATCCTCGATGCCGAGGCGCGCGACCTCCTGTCGCAGTACCGCCCGACAAGCCTTATCCACTCTTCGCTGACAGGGCAATGCCAAACCGCCACGACCACGCTCGAGCTTTTCGAGCTCGCGTTGATCGAGATTCTGCAGGAACCTGTGCGGTGGGATAGGTTGCTCGAGGAAGTTGTGTCGCAGGTGACTGCCTTCAGCAAATCGGAATGCTCAGTCACTGCCGTTGGTGTGACCAACGTCGCCAACAGCCTCGTTTCCGCGCTTAGGGCTGGCGGCCAGACCGCCATCACCGGCCGAGACCACACCTCCTGGGCGCGTCCTGCCGAGACCGGCACGGGCCGAACGCAGAACGACAAGATTGCCATCGTCGGCATGTCGGGCAGATTCCCCAGCGCTGCCAGCGCCGAGAAGCTTTGGGAGCTTCTCGAGGCGGGCCTGGATGTCCATCGTGAGGTGCCATCCGACCGTTTCGACGCCCAGGCGCACTGCGACCCCTCTGGAAAGGGAAAGAACAAGAGCCACACGCCTTATGGCTGCTTCATCGATGAGCCGGGCCTTTTCGATCCCCGCTTCTTCAATATGTCCCCGCGTGAGGCTGCTCAGACCGACCCCATGGGCCGTCTGGCGCTTACCACTGCGTACGAGGCTCTGGAAATGTCTGGATACGTTCCTAACCGCACACCGTCCACCAAGCTCCACCGCATCGGCACTTTCTACGGTCAGACTTCTGATGACTGGCGAGAGATCAATGCCGCGGAAAACGTGGACACTTATTTCATCACTGGAGGTGTGCGTGCGTTCGCTCCCGGACGCATCAACTATTATTTTAAGTTCTCCGGCCCGTCGTACAGCATCGACACGGCCTGCTCGTCCAGTCTTGCTGCTATTCAGCTCGCCTGCACTTCGCTGTGGGCGGGTGATTGCGACACGGCGTGCGCCGGTGGCTTGAACGTTCTGACGAACCCCGACATTTTCTCCGGTCTCAGCAAGGGCCAGTTCCTTTCCAAGACGGGATCTTGCAAGACCTACGACAACGACGCTGATGGCTACTGCCGTGGTGATGGTTGCGGCACTGTCATTTTGAAGCGCTACGAGGATGCTATTGCCGACAAAGACAACATTCTGGGCTGCATCCTCGGCGCCGCCACCAACCACTCTGCCGAGGCCGTCTCCATCACTCACCCCCACGCTCCGGCCCAGGAGTTCCTGTACAAGAAGGTTCTTGCCAACGCTGGTGTCGATGCCCACGACGTCAGCTACGTCGAGATGCACGGTACGGGCACTCAGGCCGGAGACGGCATTGAGATGACTTCGGTCACCAACGTCTTCGCTCCCCGCCACCGTCAGCGCCGCCCTGAAGAGACTCTTCATCTGGGTGCCATCAAGGCCAACATCGGTCACGGAGAGGCCGCTTCTGGCATCAACTCCCTGATCAAGGTCATGCTGATGATGCAAAAGAACGCCATCCCGGCCAACGTTGGCATCAAGGGTGTCATGAACAAGACCTTCCCCAAGGATCTGCTTCAGCGCAATGTTCACATTGAGCAGCAGCAAGTCGCTTGGCCCAGGAAGGGCGCTGAGAAGAGGAAGGTATTCCTCAACAACTTCAGCGCTGCTGGTGGCAACACCGCCATCGTCTTGGAGGACGGTCCTCTGCGCGAGCCCCCGACCGTTCAGGACCCGCGTGGCTCCCAGGTTGTGACTGTGTCTGCGCGTTCCATTGCTTCCCTGAAGAGGAACATCCAGAACCTCATCGACTACCTCGGCGAGAACCCCGAGACGACTCTGCCCAGCTTGTCTTACACGACCACCGCCCGTCGCATCCAGCACAACTACCGTGTCGCCGTTGCCGTCTCGGAGATGTCCAAGGTCAAAGAGGCGCTCAAGGCCCAGCTGAAGGACACCTACAGCCCCATCGCCATGGTCGCTACCAAGACCGCCTTTGCCTTCACTGGCCAGGGCTCGCAGTACACTGCGCTGGCACAGAAGTTGTACCAGGATCTGCCTTCCTTCAGGGCCGACATTGACCAGCTCGACAACCTCGCTCGCATCCAGAGCCTTCCTTCATTCATTCCTCTGTTGGATGGAACCGATGTCACCACCCTGACTCCCGTGGTCATCCAGCTCGGTATGGCCTGCATTCAAGTTGCCCTTGCGCGCATGTGGTCTGCTTGGGGTGTCAAGCCAACGGCTGTCATCGGCCACAGCCTCGGCGAGTACGCGGCTCTGCACGTCGCCGGCGTCCTCTCCGCTGCCGATATGGTTCTCCTTGTCGGTCGCAGGGCTCAGCTTCTCGCTGCTAACTGCACTGAGTACACGCACAGCATGCTTGCTGTCAAGGGCAGCGTCGAGTCCATCTCCAACGTTCTCGGTGCTAATATGACCGAGGTTGCTTGCATCAACGGCCCCGAGGAGACTGTTTGCTGCGGCACCTCCGAGGTCATCGATGCCGTCAACGAGACCCTTGGTGCTCAGGGCTTCAAGTCTACTAAGCTGAAGGTGCCCTTCGCCTTCCACTCCGCTCAGGTCGAGACGATCCTCGAGTCTTTCAAGGCCGTGGCCTCCTCGGTCACCTTCCACAAGCCGACTGTTCCTGTTCTCTCCCCGCTTACTGGAGAGGTCATCCGGGAGAGTGGCATCGTTGGGCCGGAGTACCTTGCAAGGCACGCACGCGAGACCGTCAACTTCTGGTCTGCTCTGTCTACGGGTGAGGATGAGAAGGTCTTCGACGAGAAGACTGCCTGGCTCGAGATCGGCGCTCACCCCGTGTGCTCCGGCATGGTCAAGTCCTCGCTCGGCGGATCGCCCATCACCGCTCCTTCCCTCCGCAGGAACGAGGACCCGTGGAAGACGCTGACCGCCAGTCTCTGCACGCTGTACACTGCTGGTGTCTACATCGACTTCAACGAGTACCACCGCGAGTTCAGCGACGCGCACCAATTGCTGGTCCTGCCGACCTACAGCTTCGATGACAAGCGCTACTGGCTCGACTACCACAACAACTGGACCCTCACCAAGGGTGAGGCTCCTGCTGTTATCGAGGCCCCCAAGGCTGCGCCCCAGGTCAAGTCCAAGCTCTCGACCACTTCTTGCCAGCGCCTTGTCAAGGAGGAACTTCATGCCAACTCGGGCAAGATCATCATCGAGTCCGACCTGGCTGAGCCCAAGCTGCACGCCTGCGTCAGCGGTCACTTGGTCAACGAGAGACCTCTGTGCCCGTCTTCGCTGTATGCTGATATGGGTATGACCGCCGCGGACTACCTTTACAAGCAGCTCCGCCCTGGCGCCGCTCCTGTTGGCTACAACTTCTGCAAGATGGAGGTCCCCAAGCCCCTGATTGCCATCGTCCCCCCTCCTGCTGAGGGCCAGCTCATCCACCTCGAGGCTGAAGCCGATCTGGAGCAGAACGAGGTATCGTTGAAGTTCCGTAGCGTGACTCCTGAGGGCAAGACTCTCCAGGAGCACGCCACTGGCTGTGTCAAGTTCGAGGACCTCGATGCTTGGCAAGAGGAGTGGAACCGGACCTCGTTCATGGTCCAGACCCAGATCGACCTCCTCCAGCAGAAGCTCGAGACTGGTCGCGCTCACAAGGTCCTGAGAGGCATCGCCTACAAGCTGTTCAAGGCTCTTGTGGACTACAATCCCAAGTACCAGAGCATGGAGGAAGTCATCCTCGACGGCAAGCAGACCGAGGCCACGGCTTCTCTTCAGTTCCAGACCAAGCCCGAGGATGGCAACTTCTTCATGGCCCCGTACTGGATCGATAGCTGCTGCCACATCTCTGGCTTCATCGTCAATGCGTCGGATCTTGTTGATTCGGAGAACAGCGTCTACATCTCGCACGGATGGAAGTCGGTCAAGTTCTCCAAGCAGCTCTCTCCCGACAAGAAGTACCGCAACTACGTCCGCATGCAGCCTGCTCCTGGCAACATCTCCCAGGGCGACGTCTACATCTTCGACGGCGACGAGGTCGTCGGTCTCGTGACTGGCCTCAAGTTCCAGAACGTCCCCCGTCGGGCGCTGAACGTCATGCTTCCGCCCCCGAAGAAGGCTGGTGCCCCCACTGGCAGGCCCGCTATTGCGGCTGCTCCCGCGAAGGCTCCGGCTGCCGCCGCTTCCAAGCCTGCGGCCAAGGCCGTCGTCCAGTCCAAGTCCAAGAAGTCTGCCAAGGTTTCCACCCCCAAGTCGTCTGGCAATGTTATCACGACGCGCGTGATGAAAATCATTGCGGAGGAGTGCGACCTTGACATGTCCGAGCTCGTCGACGAGGCTGCCTTCGAGAACATGGGGGTTGACTCTCTGATGTCTCTCACCATTTCTGCCAAGTTCCGTGAAGACCTCGATCTCGACATCGGCTCGACTCTCTTCACTGACTATCCCACGGTGGGCCAGATGAAGAAGTTCTTCTCCCAGTACGACGGCGGCGCTCCCCTCGTCGACTCTGAGGCCTCGACTGAGTCGGAGACGTCTGACCCTCGTACTCCCGAGGAGGATGACGACTCCGAGACTGACCCCAGCTCTGCCCCTAGCTCTGCGCCCAGCGTGAGCGGCAAGGAGGAGTACGTTGAGGTCCAGGTCAAGCAGACTCATCAGGTGTCCAGCCAGATCAGCTTGGCTCGCCAGATCATCTCGGAGGAGATGGGTGTCCCTGCCACCGAGATTGGTGACCAGGCCGACCTGGCCGAGCTTGGTATGGACTCTCTCATGAGTCTTACCATCCTCGGTGCGCTGCGCGAGCAGACCAACGTCGACCTTCCCTCGACTTTCCTGGTTACCAACGCCACCATCGAGGACATTGAGAATGCCCTCGGTATGAGGCCCAAGGCCCAGGAGAAGATCAAGGTCGAGGCCAAGGTCGAGAAGAAGGCTGCTCCTAAGCCCAAGGCAACGAAGAACCCGCAGCTTTCCGAAGTGAACAAGAAGCTTAGCCCTACCATCGACGTGTCTAAGCTTCCTCCGGCCAACTCTGTTCTCCTCCAGGGCAACGCGAAGATCGCGACGAAGAAGCTCTTCTTCTTGCCCGATGGCTCCGGCTCTGCTACCTCTTACATCTCGATCCCCAACCTCTCGCCCGACCTCGCCGTGTACGGGCTGAACTGCCCGTTCATGAAGAGCCCTGAGGACTTCACGTGCGGCATCCAGGCTGTCAGCCGTCTCTACCTCAACGAGATGAAGCGTCGCCAGCCCGAGGGCCCGTACTACATCGGCGGCTGGTCTGCTGGTGGAGTGATTGCCTACGAGGTGTGCCAGCAGCTCCTTCGTGACGGCGAGAAGGTCGAGAGGCTCCTCCTCCTCGACTCGCCGTGCCCGGTCGAGCTGGACCCCCTTCCGGCGCGGCTGCACCACTTCTTCGACTCGATCGGGCTGCTCGGCACGGGCAAGCCCGGTGGCACACCCGGCTGGCTCCTGCCTCACTTCGCGGCGTCGATCAAGGCGCTGAAGGAGTACGAGCCGGTGCCGCTGCCGCAGGACAAGGCGCCAGAGACGTACGCCATCTGGTGCACGGACGGAGTGTGCCCCAACCCCGACGACCCTCGGCCGCCGCCCGGCGAGGAGGAGGACCCGGCGCCCATGACGTGGCTCCTCAACAACCGCACCGAGTTCGATGACAACGGCTGGGGCAAGATCATCCCCAAGGACCGCATGAAGTTCGGTGTGATGGGTGGCAACCACTTCACGATGATGAAGGATCCTTACGTAAGTTGACGCCGGCTCGACATTGTCAATAAAGCATGACTGACCTTCCCCCACAGGCCGCGAAGCTTGGCGAGCTGATCCGAGAAGGCATGAGTCTGTAAGCGACGGAGATTGCCTGTGCTCCTGTTTTCTTCTTTTCGTTTGTTACAATAGCAACAAGTGCGGCTTAGAGTTTGCACGGGACGGGGATACGGCGTTCACATTGGGCGAAAACATCATTCCCTCGGACTGACGACATGACGATTGTCTCCTTTGTCCGGGTTTAGCTAAAGGGGTTCTAGACGGGGAGTCTTTTCCGTGTTTCATTTTGGGACGGCAAATTGCGCACACGTTTTCTCTTGGTTGATTGAGCAGCAGCATCGCTTGGTTCAAAAGTGTACATAATTCAATCGATGTGCTTCAGGCAGAACGCAATCCTTCGGCACCGTGCAGCGACGCGAGAGAGACAGCGGCAGCAAGCACGTTCCACGGCGGGCAGGTCAGTGTCTGGGGCCCCTGCTCCTGTCACATTCCGGGGCCAAGGGCGCTCGGCATCTCTGACACGCAGTTACAGGGCTGGATTGGGAAATGGACTTCATCCTTCTCGCATCCTTTTCAATAGCGACACGGTGCCTCCCTCTTGTGTTTCGGACTTCCTCCACCGGAGTCCGGCGAGAGGGGATTATTTAGTGCGCTCCCGGCGGAGTGGCTTTGCTCAGCACACCATGGCCGGAAGCAGGCACGGCGGGCGATGATCCGTCGTCCACGGCCGCGTCGCGATCGATCCAAGACGGCACAGCGGCGCTGCAGCTTCCGCTTCAGGCGGAGTTGGAACCACGTCGTCTCGTCCCCTCAGCCACGGCGGCAACAGCGCGGCCTGCTGTGTACCGGTCGGCGCTGACGCGAGCCCGACGGCGGCGCGTCAGCGGCACACGGCGCGGAAATAAAAAGATTGGCGGCGAGGGTGCGCAGGTAGGGCTGTGATCGGCGGCGTGTGGCGCGATGGCCGGCGGTGCTGATGCTGTGGCTTGGGAGTTGCGGAGGTGGTGCGCGTGCGGCGGCCGCAGTCGCGCGTGTCGCGAAAAGTGACGCACGACGAGGCTGCACCAGCACGCCCCTCCCCCACCCCCACGCAAGCCACCATGGCCACGGCGAGGTGCGCACGCCACAGCTTCAATTGCGCCTGCCCTGACGCTGACCGTCTTCCTCCAGCAGCAAAGATGCTCCCACCAACCCGCGCGGCATTCCCTACGCGCCCTTCGTCGACAAGGTCGACGACTATGTCACCACCCGCGCCGACGTCGAGCCCACCCTCAAGAGCTTCCAGGAGATGATTTCGTGCGTCTGATCCTCCTCCTCTCCGCCCGCCCACGCTTACGCCCTGCTGCTTTTCCTCCGCCCCAGGAAGTACCAGTTCATGGAGGTCAATACCCAGCGCCGCGCTGGCGGGCTCCGCGACAAGATTCCCGACATCCAGAAGACGCTGGATACCGTGCGCTTCTTGAAGACGAGGAAGGTGCGCTCGACCCCCCGCGCGAAACACGTGTGAGACGAAGGAGAGATGGCTGAGGGCATTTCGTTGCAACCCACAGCCCGGCGCCGACCCGATCGAGACGACGTTCGAGCTCAACGACACGCTGTACGCGAAGGCCCAGATCCCGCCTACCGACGAGGTGTACTTGTGGCTCGGGGTACGTTGCTTCACCCACATTGCTGGCCCATTGCTGGCCGCGGCAGGAGGAGCAGTGCGTTGACACTCCGGCTTCTTTTGGTCCACAACAGGCAAACGTCATGCTCGCGTACCCCATCCCTGAGGCCGAAGACCTGCTCGACAACAAGCTCAAGACGGCGCAGCTGAGCCTGTCCAATTGCGAGGAGGATCTGGATTTCTTGCGCGAGCAGATCACGGTGCGTGTTCATGCCCCTGGGGAGGCGTGGCCTTGGTGTCGCCGCTGACATGAGCGATTGCTGCAGACGTTGGAGGTTGCCACGGCGCGTGTGTACAACTGGGACGTCGCCCAGCGGCGCAAGGAGAGACTGGACGCCGAGGACGCCGAAGGAAAGAAGTCGAAAGACTGAAAGCAGCGCAAGGAGATAGGCGGAATCAATGCCCGACGACGGCTTCACCCAAAAGCTTCACCGTCACCCACGGTCTCTGCGATCAAGGATTGGGGCTGCAGACCCAGATGACGCGCAGCTCTCTGTCCGAGCAACCGCGCAAGGTCTCCTTCAAAAGGAAAGGAGTGCGAGGGATTCGTGTAGATACTACCGCATGACTACCCAACAATCAAGCCTCAACATTTGGCACCACCGCTAACCAATCCCTGCGTCCCTCTCCTTTTCCCCATCCACACGTGTACCTGCATCGTCATGCAGGGGCAAGTATAGTCCAATGTTTATTTTCACTAGCTTGGAGTTCTGACCACCGCTTCCACTTTGCTGTTTCTCCACAATAGGCGCTGTTAAGCTTCAGCATGTTTCACCGCAGCGTGGCGGCGCTGTCGTATCTTCCAACAGCCCACCCGCCCACTGACCATCCCAGACTACGCCATGCTCCAAGGTAACCCACCACGCAATCGCATCACCACTAGACTAGCGCAGATCATCGCTGGAAAAGCAAAATAACACGCCAGAATCCGTGACAGCCACCCAGACACACGGCACAAAGATCTCCCCCATCTCACTGGCGCCCGTTGTATGAATGTGAAACCAGCAAGACGATACGGATCCGTAGACCCTTTTTTGTTCTCTCCTCGAAGCCAGCCACAGTACCCAGGCACCAGGACGGGCGGCAAGACGCTATCGTTTCACATACCCCAACACGGCAATGCACCATCCTCATCCTGCTGACAAAAAACCGCCTCAACTGGAAAGGGGTAGAGCAGCAAAAAGAAAATAAAAAAGCTTGGACTTCTACTCTAAATTTTTTTTCTTCCCTTCTAGCCTATGACCTGCCCTATATTGAAATTTGATATAACGAAGCCCCATGCACTACGTACTAGTCTCGCTTCCCCGGGACGCACGCAAGAAGGAGAGTGCGAGCGCACTGGCACTTGCGGTGCCGGTGCCGGGATCTGGGTTCTTTTCTTCGTTGCCCGTCCGTCCGTGCTATGCGCCGCGCCGTGCATCATGTAATAGATCAGTCAGTTTGTCTCTCCGCTCCTTGCAATGATGGGAGCCCGGGTACATATGCGTGGAGAATGGGTTGCGCGGGCCGGATGGTGGCTGTGACGATTAATGCTCTTGCGTTATGCGTGCACGCGGCAGGCAGGCAGGCTGGCCGCGAGAAGGTTTGAGGGTGCTGCCTGGAGATATGTACCTATTTTTAGGCGGGCGACGAGAAGTGGCATTGTAATTGTCATGCATGCTGCGGAAATGTGATGGGCAGCGGTGGCGGCTATGGTGGTGCGTGGCCTGTGGCGGAGAGGTATGAGTGAGGTGGCGGAGTTGCGGAATTTGTTGGGGGGGAGAAGATGGGGGCTGTAAAAGGTGTCGTTGGCGATAGAGTGAAGGAGGCTGAGCTTCGTGGCGGGAGGGTCTGTCGGTGCTCATGAGGCTAACCTATCCCGCCCGGAGATGCTGAATGCTGTTGCTATCTTCACGCGTATTCTGAGGAGTTCGAAACGCTCTGGCGGCGATTTTATGGCTTTGACGACGAGTTTGACAAGTGATCTATCCCGCCCAAGATGTTGAATGCTGTTGCTATCTTCAAGTGTATTCTGAGGAGTTCAAAACGCTCTGGCGGCGATCTAATGGCTCTGACGAAGGGTTTGACAAATGATTGTATGAGCGTCAGGAACTCTTCATCCGATCCTTCCTTTTGCTTTGAAGCCCAACCTCCACCGGGGAAGGCCATCTGCGACACCCTTGCCACAATCTACTTCTTCCTCTTTGGACGACGCGTTCACTCTCTCCCTCTGGTTGTAGTTCCAGGCCCACCAAGCGCATAGAGTAACGGCCGTGACGGGCAAGGTTATGGCCCAGTAGAGCCAGAACTTTGATGACACCGCCAAAGTTCCTCCATCGCTGTTGGCTGAGAAATTGAAAAAGTTCATACCAAAAAGCGACTGCGCGTTTCAACTAATGAGTGAGGATTCGATGAAATACGAGGCATAGGTTAGTAGAACTGAGCAGTGGATGCTTACCGAAATGAAGGTGCCGGGCAAGAAGACAAGTGTGACAGCTGCGATGGTTTTCATGGTCGTGTTGTCCATTTTAGCAACCTCCGCGTCCCGCTGAGATACCATATTGAACGCCTGTCGAAAGTGTCAGCAGCTTTTTTCATTAACATGCGGTTCCTTCCTTACAAGATTAATCTCATTGTGGAGACGATCTTGCAGTGTGCGTGAGAAAAGGTAGGTCGATCTCAAACAATCTTCGAGCTGACAGAGCTGTTGGTGCGTTCTAAGAAATGTCATTCTGTTGCTTTCGTTGCTTTCAAAACCGGCGGTGTCGTCTGACTTCTGCGGTGAGCTGGCTCGATTTCCCCGTCTTGTACCATCGGAAGGTCTCCCAAGTGTTCTGTAGACTTCCTCTTCCAGCAGCTTGTGGGACGTTTTGATGCTTCCCATCGTATTGACAGCAGCCTCGAGCGTCTCGTTTGACTGTATTATCTGGCGTTGGATATCGTGCATACGACCGAAGTCGTTGCTTTGAGATGATCGGTACTGCTTGCTATGTGAGCTTTCCAACTGATTCTGCCAACGGGTGTCTAAGTACTCCAGGAAACATACCTTTTCCATGTCTACGACGAGGTCGTGGAGCCGCCATACGGAGTCATTGTACAGCTCATCAATGGTATTGATCATGAGACAGTGCCAGGTATATGGATCGCGTCCGCTGAGCGACGCCGATTCCATCGCCTTGCGCATTCTCGAATCTACATCGCCTAGGCAAAGAACGAGCGTCACACGCTTCTCGGAATCCCAAGAAATCAACGCATCGATGGAGCGCCAAGCAATCACGCGCTGGCCGCTTTCCGTAGAGCTGGCCTTCTCATGTGGAGCCTGCCACAGAAAATAGAACCACGATTCTTCAACTGTTAGCCAAGAAGTTAATGAAGCTGCTTTGCCTATCAGGGCCGCACCGTGTTCGATGTTGCCATTTCTCAGGGACGTGCGACTTCCAGAACCTCCATTCGCCGTTCTGCCAATCATTTTCCGAAACCCCCAGGGCGCAATCGGATCCAGAGATGCCGATTCTTCTGTTGGTATGTGTGGGTTTCCAAAGCTATTTGCTGTCAGTAAATGCGCCGCCCTTCTGCATCTCTGTTCGTGGATATATACTCACATCAGGCGGAAGCGATCATCGGCGCGATTCTGTTGGCATCAGTGGCCATTCACAGCTCAAAATTCCACCCACATACCTGGAGTTCATTGCTGAGAGTGCTCTTGCGCACCCGCGAAGCGATACCATCTATCACGTCAGCCTCGCTCGCAGCAGAAGTGTTTGCTTGCTTACCCCGCTCTACAACCTGAACTTCGGTGTCCTTGAAGGCGGTTTTAGTACGACTGTTCTGCATTTGATCGTAAACGTAGAGATTGTACTGATCTTGGTGATCGTAGAGTTGATATCTCCAACGAGATAGAGAGGCTTGAGGTTCAAGCGACCATAAGTAGCTGACCGGGGCGGATTACGTTCATTAGGCAGCTGCGGTGCGCAACAAATGCAAGGCTCACTTTGCTCTATTACAGGGGAGTGCTGCAGCCGACGGTTAGCGCGAAGAACATGCAGCCTCTCAATATCATCTATCAAGTCCAAACTCAGCCTCAGTCTCCATGAAGTACTTTCTTATCCAAATACCATCCCATGGTCCTCTCTATAGCACGAGCTAACCCAATGCTTACCGTGTCATGACCAGCTTGTTCGTCAGGAATTGAAGCATTCATCCAGATAAGAAATTCCTTTGCCTATGTAATCGTGCCTATACAAGGCACACCTGCATCTTAGAAGAAACCCAGCTATTTCAGCCGAGCGCTAACCAACCTGTCCTTGCACATCCATCATTTCTTCGCAAAAGAGCCTATAAAATACACATCTCGATGTTCTCACGAGAAACCGGAAATTGCCCCACAAGCCCGGTATAAAGTAAAGCAAAAAAAAAAAAAAAACCTTCACCTCTTGAAGAGACTAGTATTCGTGAAAATACCCATGCGCTCCGAAACCCCTCCATGATTCCCACATGTCCGAAGAAGTAAGAACTTTTTCTTCTTAAAGCAACGTAAAAAGCAACATACGCCAGACGTCTCCCAGGAGATTAATACTGGGAAAAGAGTGTGGAGCCACCCATCGATTCCGGCTCCAACTCTTTTCAAAAGCAAGAAAAGAGCAATAATGAAGATGGCGGGCGGCGACAATCAGTAAGGAAAACCACCATCATCATATCCGAAGCCGCCCGGTCCCTTGTCGCTCATGTCATCCAGACTCTTGTAGTGGCTTTGTCCCGGACGGGACCTACCTCCCCTACCAGCGTTGGGACCACCACGGCCACCCCGTCCGCCGCGACCGCCGTACGGACCACCACGTCCCCGACCCTGGCTGCCGCCACGATACTGCGGCGGGCCATTGCCGGTGAATCGTCTGTTATCGTTGTAGACGGCATATGCAGGCTGCGGCTGTTGGCCGCCGGGCTGGTTGTAATTGTTGTAGACGGACGGGTGAGAGGGCGGGTGCTGTTGCGGACGGTTGCCGCTGCCCAAAGCTGGGAAGGCACTCTTGTCGTTGACATCGAGGGCATTGTAGTCGTTGTCGCGCGGTCGGGCACGCTTACGGTTGCCGGGGAAGGATGCCTCGTACTCGTTCTCGCCCTGACGCTCGTCCTCCAACCTCAGCAGCACCTTCTCGCCAACTGTGCTATCAAACTCCAATGCCTTGTCGTCCGGAACCGGCTGCCAGTTCTGGATGCGGCCAGCATCAACAGGCTTTGCGCCCCGACGTAGGGCAAGGACTATGGTGGGTGTAGGGTTCTCGGTGTAGATGCGGGCATTGGCGGGGATGGGAGCAACGCGGGCGGCCCACAGGCGGTTCTCAAAGAGCGCAGTGCCGGTAACACGCCAACGCTGGACCTTGCCGATGCCGCCGACCTTGTCAAGAATGCTCTTCGGCGGCGGGCGAGGAGTGATCAAGATGCTGTTAGCGAGAATGCGGATCTCGCCCTCCGGGGCGTTAGGCAGGTTGAGAAGGGTCGAGGTCAATTGCTCAGTGACAGGAGGCTCAAGCAGATAGCCGGTGAAGAAGACGGTGCGCTTGATCTGGTACGGCTTGACACCAGCGGGTGCTTGGCCAGACTTGACCAAGGTGTTGTGCGAGTTTATCAGCCGCTGAACCTCGGCAACCTCGGTGACGGGATCCAGAGATGTGGCATTTTCAGCGACCTGGATGACCTCTGCAGTGATTGGCTTGCGCGGGAACGGCGATTCCGGAGAGAGCAGGGCCTTGTTGAGGGTGGTGAAGAAGTCACGGAAGTTCTTGGTATGCTTCTGCCGGTCCTCGTACACGCGGATCTCGTCGGCGTCCTTGTAGGTGTAAACCAAGTCGCGGAGGAACTCTTGCTTAAAGGCCAGGGTGTTGCTGAATTTCTGGTTCTGCGGGCCGACAGCAGGTTTCAAGCAGACCATGTCGAAGTCGAGCTTCTTCGCCTTGACGATGCGCTTGATCAGGTCGGCGAAGGCGCCCTCTGAGCGGCCGGTGAGCAGCACGGTGAGGGCGTCCTTCTGCTCCATCGACAGCTCGACCAGGGTGACGATCTGCTCGTTCCACCAGCCGTCCCACGCTCTTGGCTCCTCCTTCTCCACGCCCTCGCCCGTCGCAGCCAGGATGCTGGCGTCGTGCCACCATCCTCCGTTGATGAAGACATCCGGCGACTGTAGCTGGCCGATGGTGGGGCCGTTCCACACCTGCTTATTCGGCAGGGGGCTTGCAAAGACTGGGCGGCGTCAGCGGGGGGACCAGAGGCTGCGCGCAAGGCAAGAAGTACCTACGGGTGTTGTCAAAGTCGTAGACGTGGATGGTCTTGACCTGCTGGGCGCCTGCTCGCTTTGTTAGCTGGCCCGGGCGCATGGCGCGTCGGCGGGGGGCATACTCGGGAGGTCCTTGTCCTGGCACGACCACCTCTTCAGCATGGTGACCGTGTGGATGCTGGTCTTTGCGGCAATGGCACCGTTCACGGTGCCATTGACAACTGGTTGCGACATGCTGAGGCGGCGAACGAGTCTCGGCGGAGCTGTCAGCAGGAACCGGTGCATGCAAAAGAGGAGCGAGCGACGAGCGAGGGAGGCGGGGCAGGTCAGCGCGGCATGGCGGGGAGGGTGTTGGGGGAATGGAGGTGGACGAGCGCAGCGGTGCTCAGGCCCAAAATCACCGCGCGCCGGCTTTACGCCACTGCTTGCGGCGCATTACGACGTCCGCCGCGCCAACACCACCGCTCGCCTGCCCCCGTGGCCCTGTGTATGGACCCGCCCGCGTCGCCTCAGCTTTCCGCCCCGCCAGAACCAGCCGGCGACGCCCTCTCGCGCCAGCCCCCGCGGCAGAAGGGCAAGGCGAAAGATGTCGCGCCCGAGAGCTGCGTCATCTGCCTCGATGCCGTCTCGGAGCGCGCCATAACCGTCCCCTGCAACCACTACAGCTTCGACTTCCTGTGCCTCGTGAGCTGGCTCCAAGAATGCTCGGCATGCCCGCTATGTAGGAAATCCCCTCTTCCAGAACGACCAGCGGTCACTAACGCTGCTTTCCGCAGGCAAGACTGAGGTCACGGCCGTCCAGTACGACTGGCGCTCTCCCGACGACTTCAAGACCTACCGCGTCCCGTCCACGAAAGCTCTCCAGTCGAGCTCCTCCACCCCGTCCGCATCAAACCGCCGCCCCCGGACCTTTGTCCCGCGCCGTCCTGGATACGCGCGCCCTCTTCGCCGAAGCCCGTCCCCAAGCCCGGATCTTGCCCTGATCCGCCGCCGCTACGTTTACCGCCACGAGCTGTTCTCCATGCACGTCGGGACCAATCGCATATCCCGCTACACCCACATCACACCCCAAATATTCGCCAATTCTCCAGACCTGCAGTCTCGGGCGCGTGCGTTCGTGCGGAGGGAGCTGCGCGTCTTCACCTTCCTCTACGCCGAGCCCGCAGAAAGCTCGGCCTCTGCAAGCCGTCGCGCCAACAACGCCGAGTTCCTTCTCGAATACATAATTGCCATCCTGAGGACGATGGACATGAAGGGCCCGACTGGCCAGGCCGAGGAGATGCTGCAGGAGTTCATCGGCAGGAACAACGCTCGTCTGTTCCTGCATGAGCTGGGCGCTTGGCTGAGGAGCCCATACACGAGGCTTGAGGATTGGGACAGGCACGTACAGTACCGGGAGCCTTTGCCCGCGAGTGCCGAAGAGGCTGAGAATGCGCGCGCGGGTCCGTCTGGATCCAAGGCGATGGCAGAGCATGCACGGTCTACGTCGACCGGCTCTGTGCGGTCACACACCCGTCCCGAGTCCTATCGATCTTCGCCGTATCAACGCGGTGGCCGGATCTCGCGACCCGAAAGGCTTGCACGGCGGTACAGTCCGGATTGAAGCTCCCGGCGCCTGTGCCATTCGTACACTCGAAGGACTTCTGATGCTTCTGGATCGCTTCCAGATATGGAAAGTATCGCCTCCACCCCACTGTTGCCATCGAGGCAAATTACAATAATGACAACATGGGATGTAAGTTTTCAGTCCCAACGTGCCGTTGAACCCTGAGGGAGTCCATAAGCATGTGAGGAAATCGATGAAATCATCTTTGCCAAAGATGATGAGTTGCTCGACTCCATCCAAGGGGTCAAGGTCTGCCGCCAGACCCCGGGGGGCGGCGCAAAGAAGCGGAACGTCTCGCTGAGGATAGCGAGCAGCCGTCATTACAAAACTGGCCAGGCCCGGCACCAGCCGTGCTTGAGTTATGGAAAGGGCCGCAACTCGCGGAGATGAGTCCAGCGATAACGAGTTCAGTGCGTCCGAGAGCGAAGAGGAGCTAGTTATGACTAGGTCAGCATTGGATTAGCTGGGTCTCGTGTCTTTCAACATATGGGTGTGAGTTAGATGGGCAGGACTACATAGGAAGCTGAGGTATTGATCCGGATGGCTTTCGCATGTGTCCCAAAGGACTTCCTTATCTGGATGAATGCTTCAAACTCCTGACGCAAAAGCCGGGAAGACTAGACGTTAGGTTGCATCGAGATCAGCATGGTTGTAGAAACAGAGACTTGGCTCAAGACGATTAGTGATGAAGTCATGCTCGCGCTTGATATATGCGTTATCATAGCAAACAAAGCTGCCGCCAGTCCTAAACTTTCAAAAGGACATCTCCCCACTCAAACCCTCCTTCCATCAACGCATACTTGGCCATACCCACGCAATCCCCATTATTCTGTTCTATACAATCCCACCAAAAGCATCCTTGAGTCTGTGTCCGCATCAATATCAGGCCCACCCATCATTCACATCACTTTCCCAATCACTCGCTCACTCACTCACCCACACCAATCGTGACATGCAACCCGCAAACCAAGACCGAGCATTCCCAACGATCATAAGAGAACAGACTTGAAAGAGAAAGGAGTCAAGATTGCATGTATGCCAAAGACCGGCCCTCGACCAAAATATTCAAATCCCCCAACAATCGCATGCATGCAAATTTTCCGCCCGCTTTTGCCCCCGTGAATGAAAGGACATATAAGCCATCGAATCGTCTTTTTCTCTTTGTTCGGAGTTTTTTTACATAACAGATGAGAAGAAGAAAATGTAGGAGGGGAAGAATAAAGATGTGATAGATACTTAAAGCCGATTGCGCGCGCGTAATAAAAGAACACAAATCCAGAAGAATGAATAGATCGGATGAATAGAAGAGCAAGAAGGGACAAGAGTTGTTGTCTCGCTCCCTCCTCCCTCGCAGCCCCGACCCGTCCGTCCTGCTCTCGTTCCCTCCGCGTGAGCAAGCAAACACCCATAGCTAATCTTCATTGTTTGTTCCACGCCAGAAAAAAGATTTCGTGTAAACCATCCAACCGTTCAATCGACCAAACACTCCTTGACCCCTGCATTCCTGAATCTAAGTTTTCCTTTTCCACGCCAAAAGCTTCCCATTTCGTTCGTGGTTCATCCCTTCAACTCCGCAAAAGAGCACAACTTCTTCAGCGCAATTCCGTCCATGTTCTGCATGCAGAGCGCGCCGAGAAGCACCTCATCTTTGGGCAGCGAGTCGACGGACAGACGCTTCTCGCGCGCCTCGTCCTCGCTCTGTGCCTTCTCGCCCAGCTTGCGCAGCATGCCCAGCGCCCGGTGCGTGATGAGCCCAAAGCCGACGTCCAGCTGGTCCATCGGTGGTCTCTGCATGCCCCGGCCCGGTGGTGGCGGCTGAGGCTGCCGCTCCATTGCCAGGATCCCGGACAGCCACACCAACGTCTTGGCCCACCCGTCTTCGGCTTCGAGCCATGATCGCGCCACACCTGAGTCGGCACCCGGACACAGACCGGCGAGGATGTCGGCCGCAAGCATGCCCTGCGTGAGATACGGTTTGCGTGCCTCAGCGATGCGAGGCTCGGCGCCTCGGCCGCGTTCGGGGACAACAGATATTGCGAGGCCGAAGGAGCGAGTCAGTAGATCAAAGGGCGGGGTCGAGGCTGCGTCGGCTAGGAAGAGTTGCTTGTAGAAGGCACGGTTTGGGTCATCCCGGGCAAGAAGCTTCGCTAGACAATCCACGGCAGGCGGGAGGTACCGGTGTATTGCAGGGTTGTACGAAGTGAACCGGATGGTGGAGCCAACGTTCGGAGCAGGTGTAGGGGCAAATGCGAGGAGGAAGCAAAGGATGTTGTAGGCATCATCGCGGCTGGGAAGTTCGATCTTGTCGGATGTGTTTGAAAGAAATGTGATTATATCCTTCATAAAGTCGACAGTGTTGACATTATTCCGGAGAAGCATGATGCGTGTACCCAGGAGGCGAATGGTGTTCGAGAGAAATTTGATGACAGTGGGGCTTGATAGGAGCGCGTGGTTGGACTCGAAGAATGAGAGGTTTCGGAGGATTGTGGTGACAGCAATGAGGCGGTCCGCAGAACGATCGAGTTCGTAGGCCTGGGTTCCATATTCGGGGGCTTCTTGCAGGGATTCAATCTCCATTCGCGAATTGCGCATTGCGTCTTCGTACGATGTGAGATCAACACTGTCGGAAACCTCGGCCGCATCGTCAGACAGCGCTTCTACTTGTTCTTCGGCGCAATCTATGATCGCGTCCATCAAGTCATCGCACTTTTCCAGTTCGAGGTGGAGCCGAGGATCGTGGGACAATCGAACCAAAACGTCAAGGGCAAATCTGACTTCCGGATGTAGGCCAGACTGGAGAGACAAGCTGATTGCACGCATGTCAATAACTCCCATCTCCTCAACATTAGGAACTTCAGGTTTCATCTTCGCGAGCTTTTCGCCCACATTCCCGTGCCCATCGACCAGAACGCCACCGTGAGAGTCCATAAGCGGACGGATCTTGGGTTTGTAATCCGAACTCAACACCACTTTCGACTCGGCCGGAGCTGCAGTGCCGTTGACAGCTGCTGCTTCGGTAGATCCTTGTTTGGGCATGGATTCCAGCGGCTTCTCGCCCGGTCCGGGAGATGGCGTAATTATTGGAACACCCTGCTGCGGTTGCGGCGTAGACTCCAGCTGTCGGCTCATGCTCTTCCGGTGTTGTGCCAGCGGGTCCTGTTGAGAGGCTGCGCTAGGGTCAGACTGGGGCGTGGCCCATCCATTTGCCGTTGGCATCGAATTGCTCCGTATGGGTGTTGATTGATCCATGGGCGGTTGTGAGGATTGCATTTGGGCGCGCTGCTGTAATCGTTGGAGATATTGCTGCTGCTGGGCTTGAAGATCTTGCGCATTTGCCACAGGCATCGATTTGACTGGTGAAGTCTGCGGTGCTCCACCCATGCCGGGCATCTGACCTTGTTGTCCTTGTTTGGTTCGCTGCTTCGCCAGCCACGCTTGTTCGTATGCACCCAAGTTCTGCTCGTAGACCATCCGTATCTCTTGCCCTGCTGTCGGGAACTGCTGCGGAGGAAAACCCATCATATGCGCTATTTGCGGCCATCCATTACTATTCGAGACATTTCTGGATCCTCGATGCTTCATGACGGTAGCGTAGAGTTGCATTAGATTCACAGGGCGCATGCAGACCATCGGTTGTGGATTGAAGGGCATGCCCTGCGCCTGCATCAACGCCTGAACATTATTGAGGAACGCCGCCTCTTGCGTCTTTGGCGGATTGCCCATGGGCATGCCTCCCTGGTTCGGGCGCATTCCGCCAGCCATGGCCATGGCCGGGTTCATCTGCTGACCCGAAGACCCGAGCATGTTCATGCCACCCGCTTGCTGTTGCCGTTGCGCCGCCAAGTTGTTCGCTGCGATTTGTTGCTGCTGCTGCTGTAGCCGCATCTGGTACATGCGCTGCGCGTCAGCTTGGCGCTGCTGCAGGTTCTGGGACAGCGCGACGCCCTGGACAGGCATGGTGCCGTTGAAGCCTGCGGCCGACATGGCGGGATTCATGCCAAAGTTCTGGTTGAAGCCCTGCGCGGTGGGCGAGCCTTGCATCATGTTCATGTTGTTCATATTCATCGCGGCCATCTGCGCCATGGCGGGGTTCTGCGGCGTGTTGACGCGACTGTTTTGGTCGGGCGCGGGCGACATGGCCATGTTTTGCTGCTGCGGGAACGGGTTGGGCGACATGGTGTTCATGCGGTGGGCCTGCGGCGGGGGTCTGAACTGCTGGTTCTGCATGGTGGGCGAGGGCGTGGCGTTGGAGGAGCCCTGGTGCTGGAGGTGCTGGTAGGGGTTGGGCGCCTGGAGACCCTGGCCGGCGTGCTGGTTGCCCTGGAAGGCGCCGGGCGCGAAGGACATCTGCTGAGGCGTCTGCGACCGCGAGAGGTTCATGGTGCCGGGAGCGGGACGCGGCGAGGCGCTGGGCGCATCCTCGGACGGACGCGGGCGCTTGGAGGGGACGATGGGGTTGACGTTGTAGGCCGGGTTCTGGAAGGCAGCGGGCGAGGCATTGCGCACGTTGCCGTTCTGCAGGCGCTGCTGCTGGAGCTGGGCGTTCTGGAAGGCGTTCAGGTCGATGTTGTTGGCGTTGAACATGGACGGGTCGATGAGCGAGTTCGCGGAGTCGAGGTAGCCATTATTTGCAGAGAGGGCGTCGAAGTTCATTGCGCGGACGCGTCCATCAGTCTTCCTGGGCAGGGCAACACGCATCAGCTCACGGCCATCACCACCATCAAAGGCAGACGCGAGGGCAGCCGCCGGGACGCGAGCAGCGAAATGACAAACGGCGCAGGCTCCACGCGCGACAAATAAGCCGATCGGGATGCGGTGAGCGCATTCGCGGCCGACAGGGCTGGCGCAGGCGAGCGTGGCGGCGGGGGGCGCGGCAGCGCGTCGGCGGGCGAGTGCAGCGCGCCTGGGGACGATGGAGGTCTGACTTACTAAGTCTCAGCGCGGAGGAAGATAGCTTGATTGGGGGGCGTGCTTGTGGTCGTGACTTGATGGGAGAGTGAGAAGGCCAGCCAGCCAAGCCCAGGCGCCCCCCGAAATCATCCTGGCCGGGTAAGCGAGCGGCCGAGGGCCACGCTTCGACGCGCTGGGCGGCGGCCACGACGGGGACGGGCAGCACGAGGGGGAGCAGCAGCGCGCCGCGCGCCCGCGAGGAGGAGCAGCGGCGTGCGAGGCAGTCCACGGTCACGAGCAGGCACAATGGCAGGCGCCCGAAAGGGATTGGTGGCCCCAAACCTAAGTGAGCGGGCAGGGATGCGCATGGGCAGACATGAGATGCGCTGCCGGGTGCTATCGCAGACGCTGATGACTGCCGGCCGCGCTCCAGTGACACAAGCTTTGGCTGAGCCGCCTGCGAATCATCAGGCGCTGCCCGGGCCCGATCCGTTCGAGCGTCCGCCGCGTGCGCTGCGTGGCCGTGGGCGCTGCCCGCCTCCGCCGCCCTCACCAGCGCCGCCGCGCGCCCGCTGACGTCTCTGCCCCGCGGCCAGCGCGAGCCAGACCATCTGGCACGGCGCTGCGGGCCGCCCGCGCTGCGCGGACGCGTGTGGGCCGCCATCTCGGCGTTGATAACCTTGGGCGATTGAGTAAAGACCTCCTTCTTCCGTCCACGCCCGCCTCGCCAGCTCAGCCTGCCGTTCCCCAGCCTGCCGTGCCCGTTGTGCCTCCCTGGTCCCCACTGCCGCCCGCGGCCTTGGGAGCCTGCTGAAGCCAATGATTTGCGTGAAACATGCTACCGCCGGAGCAGCCAGCTCCCACGGTTGCTCAAAGGCTGGCACGCAGCCTGCCAAATATGCACTCCGCCGCTATTGGCGCGCCCAGTGCTGCCCCCCGGCCGCCGCGCTGGCTGCTCTCGCCGTGCGGATGGAGCCGCTAGCGGTCGGTCCGCAGCGTGCTGCAGCGGCAGTGCGTACGGAGTGGGAGCTTTCGTCAGGTCCGAAGAGCGCACCCTTGCGCAGCCCGACGGACGCCCCAGCTCCCCACGTGTGGATCCTTGTAGCCGCCTGTTGCCATCCTCTGCAAGCTGACTCTATGGCTCGGGTGGGCGCCGGGAAGACGTGCGCCGGCGCGGCGCAGGAAGATTCGCGACTGCTTCGCGCAGAGTCAGAGGCTGCCGCCAGCTTGCGTAGGCCTTTTATGCGAAACTGCCCGGGGTCGTTCGCCACGAGGCACAGGACGGCTGCTGAGACAGGCGACGAGCCTGTGCTGAGCGCTGCTCCGGAAGATCGCCATCTCTCGCCGTTTACGGAGCGTTCGTCTATTAGCTAAAAAGTCAGGCACGTAAGGCCGCCACACGTGACGCGGCCTTGGCGCGGCTTGCATCAACAGCTGCGCATCGTAGCTCCAGCTGCCGTCACCATCGCCTCCGCCATCCACGCCCGTCGCCGCCCCCTTCCTGCGTCCCTCCCACCCTTCCAGCCGTCCCGACCGCACTATCCCGCGCCCGACCACCGCAGAGCTTGAGACGACGTTCCCACCATGGCTGACGCCGCCGTTGAGAACCCGGCCAACCAGGTGGCACCTCACAAGAAGCAGCTCGCATCGTCCATACCTTTCGTCGACTCGCTAGAGGGCGTCGCCACTGAGACCAGCGACCAGTACTCGACCTTCAAGAAGCTGCAGAGACAACTAGAGTACGTGGCGATGCGGAGACGGCAGGAGCCCGGCGTGCTGATAGCGGAACAGGTACATCCACTTGCAGGAGGAATACATCAAGGATGAGCAGAGGTTCGTCGAGCCGGCACCACTTTCGGCCTGTACGCGCTGTCTAACTTCTGGGCAGGAGTCTGAAGAGGGAGTTGGTGCGCGCGCAGGAGGAGATCAAGCGGATTCAGAGCGTGCCACTGGTGATAGGCCAGTTCATGGAGGCGATAGATCAGAAGTAAGTCATGATCCGGTCGTCTCAGCCAGCCCTGCTCACACGTTTGCAGCACCGGTATTGTCCAGTCGTCGACCGGCTCCAACTATGTCGTCCGCATCCTCTCCACTCTCGACCGCGAACTCCTCAAGCCCTCCTCATCCGTTGCTCTCCACAGACACTCGAATGCCCTGGTGGACATCCTGCCTCCGGAGGCCGACTCCTCGATTGCCATGCTGGGCGCGGACGAGAAGCCCGATGTCACCTACGCCGATGTTGGTGGTCTGGACATGCAGAAGCAGGAGATTCGGGAAGCTGTTGAGCTTCCCCTTACACACTTTGATCTCTACAAGCAGATTGGTATGCTGGATATTAGGGTGGCAACTTGCTCGGATATGCTGGTTAACGGATGTGTGCAGGTATTGATCCTCCTCGTGGTGTCCTCCTCTACGGACCTCCCGGAACTGGCAAGACGATGCTTGTCAAGGCTGTTGCCAACAGCACCACCGCCTCGTTCATCCGTGTTGTCGGTTCCGAGTTCGTGCAGAAGTACCTTGGCGAAGGCCCGCGTATGGTCCGTGACGTTTTCCGTATGGCTCGCGAGAACTCGCCCTCGATCATCTTCATCGACGAAATCGACGCAATCGCCACCAAGCGTTTCGATGCTCAGACGGGTGCGGACAGAGAGGTGCAGCGTATTCTTCTGGAGCTTCTCAACCAGATGGACGGTTTCGATCAGACCAGCAACGTCAAGGTCATCATGGCTACGAACCGCGCGGATACTTTGGACCCGGCCTTGCTCCGTCCCGGTCGTCTCGATCGCAAGATCGAATTCCCTTCGCTTCGTGACCGTCGCGAGAGGCGTCTCATCTTCTCGACCATTGCTTCGAAGATGAGTCTCTCGCCAGAGGTTGATCTCGACTCTCTCATCGTGCGCAACGACCCGCTCTCTGGTGCCATTATCGCCGCCATCATGCAGGAGGCTGGTCTACGTGCTGTGAGGAAGAACCGATACCACATCATCCAAGCGGATTTGGAGGACGCCTACTCTTCCCAGGTAAAGGGAGCAAACAACGATGGCGACAAGTTCGACTTCTACAAATAAATCGCATGTCCAGGCTGGCACGACACTCAGGATGGTCTAACGTCCATAGGCGCATCGGAATTAGAGCCTTTGTAGTATATCGGAATCCAGAACATGGAGGAAGGAAGGAACGGCGGGGATTGGCCTAAATGCATGCAGGGTTCACGGAATAATACACAGTTGTGAGTCGAGGAGACCATTCTCGATAAGCAAATCCGGATCGTGAAGAAACTGTGACCATTCGTCGATGCTGTATAGGCAGTGATATTTAAGGCTAGCGTTTCTTGTTCATTCATTCCAGTGCGGGAACGACCTTCTCCAACCACGCACATAGATCCTTTAGCACTGACGCGTGGATCGTATGACCAAGCCCCTCGTACTCGTGCACTTCAAGTGCCCCATCCTTGAGTCTGAGATCGAGCAACTTCTTCTGAGCAAGCGTAAAATACCTCTTGGGCACCAATATATCTCCGCTTCCCCTTGCCAGGAAAACCGGCACATCGCCGACTTTCTCTGGAAGCTCAGCCTCGCTTCTCAGCCTCTGCACCCGATCCGCCAATGGCAAGTAGCCCATGAGGCCCGCAACGCCAGCAACCTTTCCGGCATACTTGCCGGATATCAGGGCAGTCAGCAACGCGACAGCACAGCCCTGTGAGAAACCGCCAATAACGATGCGGATGGGCGGGATGCCGTGCGCGACAAGGCCATCGATCAAGCTCTCGACGTATGCGACGCTCTGTTTGAGCCCGTCTTCGTCTTCTGGATCGTCGAGCTCGGGGCGCTGGGAGGGGAACGGGGTCAGTGGCGTGGGAGTGTACCAAGCGCGCTGCATGGCGTCGCGGTTTTTGAGGGCATTGGGAAAGATCCATTTCATGTAGGACAGCTTTCCCGCGGCCTGGAATTGGTCGCCGATGTCTGTTTCTCAAGTTGGTAAGCATTTCATCCAAGGTTTATGAGCTGGGCTCCTTGTACTCTCAACGCCTTCGGCGTCATCCTCTGAGCCATGTAGATATATGAAAGCTGCGGAGTGGGCGGGGTCAGAGGGCGGAGATGCCGCCGGCTTGATGATGGGAGGATCGCGTTGCTGCGCCATGGTCAGAGCAGTTGCAAGTCTCAGCGGCGCCAATATTGGAATAAGGCATCAGGCGTCTCAGAAAATAGACGGCTTAGTATCATTATAGATCACGCCTTCACGGGCAACCGCTTCCGCGGCCGAACGGAAAGGCCGCCTCTGTGCGCATATGCCAACAGCTGGCTGATGACGTGAGAGGTCGGTGTCTGGTCCCCTGCTGAGTGGTTCCCCCCGCAAAGATGATCGGCAGCTAAGCAGTGCACCGAAACTGGCAAGTCAGCCGACAGAAAGCCTTCGATTCTTCGCACCTGTCTGTCGCATCTCGTTCAGTGTCCCGACTACGCTGTCGGCATCCAAGGCGAGCTGCCCTCTGCCTTCCTCGGCGCGCCTGCCCGGCCTAGAAGAAGCGGCACCGTCAGGCCAGCCGTCGACAACCCGCCTCGGTTCTCCCAAGCACAACGCGACGACCTCTTCAGCCATTACCCAGTCATTACGCCATCCTGCCATGCCGCACATCGAGGTCCTTCCCAATACGAGTGGCGCCGCCCCGGCTCCCGGCTGGGCCTACGTTCCCGACACCGGCTACGACCCGAGCAAAGTAGCCATCAATCCCACCGGACGCAAGCGCACCGCCCGTCAAGACGTCGGCGGCGCCCACGACCTCAGCGCGCGCCAGCAGTCGCAGCTACACAAACGCCTCGCTGAGCTCGATCGCGACAACCAGAAGGATGTGGCACTGCCCGCGAAAGCGAAGGAGGGAGCCACCACCCCGCGGGAAAAAGCTGGGAGGAAGATGACACCTGCCGTGCGCAAGATTCTACAGAGTGGCCGCACCTTCGCGCACTGGCTGGCCGACGAGGAGGCTCTGAGTGCACAGCGGCAAGGAGGAGGTCAGGGAGGACCGTCGTCGGCCGTGCAGACGGCCGCCGCGAGTCCAGCGCCCAGCTCTTCTGCAACAGGTCCGACGGCGGCCCAAAGCAGCCGCTCGTCCAAGAAGACGCTCGCGTCGAGAGCGAAGCGCAGTGGCTCTACCGCCGTGCCGTCCAGCCCTGCCACTCCGTCCGCTCAGGCTGCGCTTTCGGCAAGCAACACGGCGGCGCCATCCCCTGCTGCGCAGCCGTCAGTGGATATGGAGCTGCCTGATGCCCCGCCGGCTGAGGATGAGGATCCTCTGCTTCGCCCTGTCGTACCGACACCCCCTTCTGCACAGGAAATACAAGCTTTACTCGCACACCCTGCCCTACCTTACGGCGCGGCAAGGGCTGCCCCACCGAATCCAGATGGCCCTCCCCGGCGGCAGTTCTGCGAGATTTGCGGATACTGGGGCCGGATTAAATGTTTGAGATGTGCGGCGAGGGTGTGCGGGCTCGAGTGCAAGAAGGCACACGACGAGACGAGCTGTTTGCGGATATAGATTGGCAGGCAACGAACACGAGCATGCAATACAGGTGTTGGGGAAAAGGTTCGGGAAATATGGGCGTTAAATGATACCCTATTCATTCAAACAGCTATAAAGTCGTCTCGTTTTACCACCTCTTCGGAGCTCCGACACTGCATCTCGAGAAGGTCGCGCTCACTGTCTCTTGAGACTTGAGTCTTTGCTTTGCAGTGATGCCCGTCCTATCGGTAACAGGCGTGGCGTTGATGATGTTGTCAAACTCGTCGTCCAGGCCGTCAATGTCGGAGCCAGATTCAGCATCTGAATCCTCTTGCAGCACAGAGGGAGCTTCTGGTTTTGCTATTCTCTCAGGCTCCTTATTCAAGCCAGGTTCAGGGTTGGAAAAGGGCTTCGATGCCAGGACGCGCCGCCGTAGCTCTGCCATTTCCTCTTCGTCGTCAGACTCGTCCGGCGGCAGACCGTAGGGATCTCTTTCTTCTTCCTCGTCCTCGTCGTCGTCCTCTTTTTCCTCGTCATCCGAGTCGTCTATTGGCCTTCTGTTCAAATTGCCACCCTCCCACGCATCAGCCTCCCCAAGGGCGGCCTTGTCCTCCCTGCTTGCGTTGTACTCGTCCTCAATCTTCGCCAGCCATTGTTCTTCCGTCTTGAGGATTTCTTCTTCCGTTGTGCACGCCGCGTAGCGCTTGAGCAACGCGCTGTTCATCTCGAGAAAGGCATCGCCGTAGGAAAAAGACGACAAAATCTCCTCAGCCCACTCCAGGTGGCCGCAGATGGCGTAGCAGGCTGCCAGGGCTTCGACGCAGTTCAAGCGCCACGGGCGGCCGTAGTTGGTGGGGTTCGCGGCAACAAGGTACGGCAGCAGGCGCTCGCACTTGCCGCCAATGCGCGAGAAGGGCACTTCGTCAATCCTGTTCCATGAGGCCTCGACGACGGCGGCGCCGAACTGCTCGAGCAGCTCGCGGTCCTGGGGCGAAACGGTCTTCTTGGCCTTGGGTGACACGACGACGCCGGCGAACTTCTGGCCAATGTGCAGCTCGCGCATCAAGCCCAGGCGCATGAGGCGCTTGCCGGAGCAGCGCTTCGCGTCGCAGTGGCCCAGGTCCCAAGCGGCGGCCTTGAAGGGAGGCCGCTTCGCAACGCGCTCGCCGTCCTCGCCCTCTTCGGTGTCGCGCGGGCCTCGCGCGCGCGGAGGATTGCTGTACTTTTTGCCGCCACCGCGGCCGCCGCGGGACGAGAAGCCGTCTTTCTTGTGGCGCACCATGGTCGCGGGCGGGCGTGCGGAGTAGTCGCGGATGCGCGAGGCTGGTGGTGAAGGGATGGAGTGCAACGAGAGCAGCGGCGGCGACTGACTGCTGCAGAAGCAGCGATGACGGCGGGGCTCAAAAAAGGCGCCGCGGCCGGGCTGACCGCCTTGGGGCTTGGGCCCCCCTGGCGCTGCTGCGACCCCCACTGCGCTGGAAGCCGTCATCCCGGAGCGTGGCCTGTACTCGCCCGTGCCTAACATCACCGCTCCGCCGCCGTCTCCCACGCCTCCCGCATCGCCGCCCACGACACGCGCCCAATCCCACCCCTCGCGCAGCCCGCCCGCCCGCTCGTCCATCGCCCACCGTGGAGGCAACGTCAGCCCGGATGGCGGCTCGCGACCGCTTCGGCGGCTTCGCCGAGCCATCCATGAGCCCACTGCAGCGCTACATCATGAACGCCTGCGACCCGCAGAACTTCGAGCCCAACCTGGCCCTCAACATCGAGATTGCCGAGCTCATCAACCAGAAGAAGGGCAGCGCCCCGCGCGAGGCCGCCATGGAGATCGTCAAGTTCGTCAACTCGCGCAACCCGAACGTCTCGCTGCTGGCCCTCAACCTGCTGGACATCTGCGTCAAAAACTGCGGCTACCCCTTCCAACTCCAGATCAGCACCAAGGAGTTCCTCAACGAGCTTGTCCGCCGCTTCCCCGAGCGCCCGCCCGTCCACTCGTCGCGCGTCCAGAATCGCATCCTCGAGCTCATTGAGGAATGGCGCTCCACCATCTGCATGACCTCGCGCTACAAGGAGGACCTCGGCTTTATCCGCGACATGCACCGCCTGCTCAGCTACAAGGGCTATACCTTCCCCGAGATCAGGCGCGAGGACGCCGCAGTCCTCAACCCCAGCGATGTATGTATCTGCAAGTGCTCCCCCTGCACGCGCAATACTGACGCGATCCGCAGAACCTGAGGTCGGCCGAGGAAATGGAGCAGGAGGAGCGCGAGGCTCAGTCCGCGAAGCTGCAGGAGCTGATCCGTCGGGGCACGCCGCACGATCTGCAGGAAGCCAACAGGCTGATGAAGGTTATGGCCGGCTACGACACCAGAAACAAGACGGACTACAGGGCGAAGGCAGCGGAAGAGGTCGGCAAGATACAGCAAAAGGCGAAGCTGCTCGAGGACATGCTGCAGAAGCACCGGGCCGGGGATCAGATCAAGGAGGGCGACGTTTTCGAGGTACGCCCGGGCCAGCCGCTCTCGTGGGAGGCGGTTGTAAAAGCTGACCGCATGCAGGAGCTCGCCAATGCTTTGGCAAGCGCGCATCCGAAAATCCAAAGAATGTGCGAGGAAGAGTCGGACGACCACGAGGCTGTGGCCAAGCTGCTGGAGATCAATGACAGTATACACCGCACGCTGGAGAGGTACAAGCTTATCAAGAAGGGCGACGTCGAGGGCGCCGCTAAGATCCCGAAGGGTACCTTGGGCGTCAGCGGAGCTGGCGTCAGGAAGGGCCCGGACAACGAGCTGTCCTTGATCGACTTCGGAGGTCCCGAGGAAACGGCTGCTCCTGCTGGTCAGGCTGGCGCTAGCTCCAGCGCTCCCGCGCCCAAGGGCAATGCATTGGAAGATGATCTGCTTGGCCTGAATTTGGGTGGAGACAGCTTCGGACAAGGCGGAGGCATCTCTTTGGGCGCAACAAATGGGACTGGTATGGATGCCTTGCATTGAACTTTTATGAATATGCTGACCGTCTTCACTAGCTCTGCAGCCGCAGCCAACCTCGCAGACTCCTGTACAGAATCTCTTTGGATCGGCTTCCCCAGCGCCGCAATCCACGACACCAAAGCCCAACTATGATGCTTTTGCAGCATTCGGGGCCTCGTCGATAACCTCGCAGCCAACTCCGCCCCAGCAAGCGCCCATGTTTTCCCCACCGCCTCAGCAACAGGTTCAGAAACCGGCAGATCCCTTTGCTGCGCTCGCCTCCCCCCGAACCGGTTCTCCCTTCCAATTCCAGCAGTCCGTCAAGCCCGCAGCATCTCCATCAAACGCTCTCTTTGACCTTGGTAGCACGCCGACTCCACCCCCGGCGACACCAGTAGCCCATGCACCGGCACCAGCAGCTAATGATGACGATGAGTGGAATTTCGCCTCAGCGCTACCAGACCAACCCTCGGTTCAGACTGTCATCAACACTAGCATAAAAACCGACTTCACCGTCTCCCGCCAGAGCGACCAGACCATCCAAATACATTCCGTCGTCTCGAATAACACGCCATCGCCCATCTCCGAGCTCACAATGCAGTTCGCCGTCACCAGGGTGAGCGCTTTTGCATGACTTATCTTTCAATCAAGCCAACAGCATCACTGACCGACAATGCAGGGTCACACGCTGAAGCTGGAGCCCCAGTCGGGCAGGACATTGCAGCCGCACCAGCAGAATGGCATCACGCAAACGATCCGCCTACACGGCGTCGAGCCCGGTAAGGGCACGACCGTCAAGATGCGCTGGAAGGCTAGCTACATGCTTGGCCCGGAGCGCAGGGACGAGCAGGGCGAGATTACGAGCTTAGGTGTGTCATGACAAGTATGATGAAATAGGAGGAAGATCTCTATTATAACTGTTTGCATTGGAGACGGAATGGCGGGTGTGTGTTTGTGTGTGGGCGTGCACGTGCTCCTACTACTGCTGCTGCCTGTGGAGGACCAGCCAGTATGTGTGTGTGTTTAATGTGAGGCCCAAGCATGGGGTCTTCAGGTAGTGGTTTAGAGGAGCCTCCTGATGGCGGGATGTGAGAGTGATGTGCTAAAATAGGATACCAGGAAATATGTTGATGGATAGTGGAGAGAAACGTTAGAGGTCGTGGAGAGGTGAAAATTAGGAGAATCAGATGCGGTGAAAGGCCGCGCTCTTTCTTTATTTCCACTTGTGTAAACTTTTGAGCCGTGGGTGCAGATCCAGGTGGACTGTTCGGTGAAAGAGTTGGCTGTGGATATTATTATGAATTGCCTCGTGTACGAAGTCGAGGCAGTTATCCGGACGGCTCAAGAATAGCCGTTCGTGTACTTCAATGAATGAATACTTTGACTTTAAAGGTCGACTAGTCTCTTCCATTTAGGCAACTAGTCTGCTTCATGTTCTGTCTGAACTGAACAGGTCGCTATCGAGTGCTCCCCTAGAATTTATAACGGATGTGAGATGTAGTCTAGGAGACTTAAGTAGATGCTTACTGACCGTGGACAAGACGATGACTTCAGTTGGACAAAAAAGCAACTAGTAGAACTAAGAACTTCCGGTATCGTCCAATAAGCCCTATGGATGCTGCTAAACGCGAGGCTTTTGGATTCGTCAGGTTCTGTTTCTGCGTCATGTAGAATACTGTGTACGGAATTGAAGAATTCATCCTAATCGGGATCGGGTGTAGAGGGTAAGGATTAGGCTAACAGCGGCATATGCATTGTTGTGGCAAGAGCGCCTGGCACTAGTGCCCGGCTCGGCACTGAGTATATAACTTCCTCCTCCTTCTCTCAGGTAGCATGCAGAAGCGCAAGCGAGAAGCGCAAGCGTACGAGAGAGTCTGCCCCCCCAAAGCACATCCGAGAGGAGCTGGCCGCGCGTACTGAGGGCGAGGATGAGGGCGAACGGTCAAGGAACAGGAAGAAGAAGCGGACCGGCTGCAACTTTATTAGAGGCCAAGGAGAAGAGGGAGGACTAGGAGAGGAAAGAGGACGAGGAGAAGGAGGAGGACGAGGAGAAGGATGACGATGAGGAGAAGGAGGAGGATGAGGAGAAGGATGAGGAGGAGAAGGAGAAGGAGGACGAGGACGAGGAGAAGGAAGCAGAGGCTGCGACACCTGTCCAGCCTACCGGCGATTACGTGCTGGTGATCGGCCAGGCGTCCTCTCATAAGCTAGATCTCCCAGAGCAAAGGACCCGTGGTAGTCGGCTGGCTGATTGGCTCGAGCAATACGCCCCTGCTCTGCACCGTATTTCTAAACACATACTCACATTCGGACGAATGCTTCAATTCGTCACGTAGGAGAATTTACGGCCAGACTATTGTATTACTATTTGAAAGGACTACGTAGATCTTGAATAAATCTCTGAAAAGTTTGAAACTACACTCGTGTGTTGAAGGAAAGAAGTAGGATCAATTTATAATCACAATAAATCAAATCAACATTTTCAAGATTGCCTGCAAGGCATTCTTCATTTGAATTAACCAAATAGCCTCCGACATGCAGGACCTCTATGATCGGTCCAGGCACAGGATCTCTAAATAAGCTGGGGGTATCTCTAAAACAAAAACCAAAAAGCCCTCCCAAATCATTAGAACATCTCAAATCATAAAACCAAGAGCCAACGTAACGACACCCGCAATGCAGACCTGGTACACCGGCCTCGGAGCCGTCACGCCCGCACCGCCAAGCGGCAGCTTGCCTCCATACATTGCCGCCACACTGGCAGCGTACGAATCATAGCTCTTGGGGGCGGAGGTCTCGGCAGCAACGTTCCCGGACGTAGCGGTGGCGTCGGTTATAGAAGCACTAGGCACGTCGGTCAACGGATCGTAAGTGAAAGGCCGCGAGGCGGGCGTGGTCGCAGGCGTGATCAGGACGACCGTGGTCCCGCTCATAGTCACGGTCAAGCCGTCTATGTCGGGTGGCGCGGTTGTCGTGACGGCGGTGGTAGTCGGGACGGCAGTCTTGGTGCTCGTACTGCTGGTGGTCGTGGGGATGATGCTGGAAGACGTAGTCGTAGGGCTACCTTCCCTAAACCACCTGAAGGCGCCAAACTCCCAGTACGCGTTCTGAAAAGCGGCGCCGTTGTTCCGGACGTAGTCCTCGCAAGTGGCGTACCCGGTCGTCGCGGGACACTGGCTGCTGGTCCCGTCGCTCCATGTGGCGCCGGCCCAGTCGCCGCAGAAGTCCGTGTTGACGATGATGCGCATGTCCCCGAACCGCTTCTCCCAGTCGCAGCCCGAGCCGGCGAAGCTCGCGATGGGCGTGCCCCACGCGTCGGTGCTCGGAGAAAGCGTGAGCGCAACGCCGTTGGTCGAAGTGGCAGTCACGTTGATGGCGGCCGCCACGTCCGCCGGCTTGGCCTGGTTGCGGCCGAAGAACCAGATGTTGATGCCGGTCGAGGTCCACTGCATGGCGACGGTGCCGCCTGCGGCCCCGTTGAACCGGTCGCCGTAGGTGGCGACATCGGCGTTCTGCGTGCGCCCGCCCGCGCCCGCGTAGACGGGCGCGCTTCCGGTCGGGGCGCGGATCTGGCAGCCAGAGTTGTCGCTGGGCGGCTTCCAGGCGCACGAGCTGGTGTGCACGGTGCCGGTGAAGACCTGCTTGGTTAGGCCGATGTAGCCTTGGGACGTGTCGGTGGTTTCCGGCGAGACATTGGGGATGGAGCATTCTTCGCCTTCCACCTCGCTGGTGTGGAGCGTCATGTAGTTGGTCGCCTGGTCGTTGCCGCCCTCGATGATGTCGATCTCGCCGTTTTCCGGCCAGTCTCCGTCGCCGAGCATCCATAGGGCGGGCCATGTGCCGCATGTTGAGGGCATGTGCAGAACGTCGACCAACAGGACGCCGTGGTTGTACGTGTCCTTGCTGCTGATGCGGACAGACGGGCGCATGTCGACGGTCTGAGCCGTGCCGACGCTAAGCCTGACTGTTGAGTCGGTGGTTGTGATCAAATTGCTCTTTTGAGCGGCATCGCGTGCCTGATAAGCAACAACTCCGTTTGTCGGGTCGTCTCCTGTGAAAAAGTCGAACTGGTCGAAGAAGGTCTCCGGCGCATAGTCCCGATCAAGTGTGTATTGTGTTGCAATGCCCCTAGCGAGGGGTACCGCCGCCAGAATGCAGAGGAGGCGGGCCATGTTGGGCGTGGAGTTGAAGAAGAGGCTGTCGTAAGGATATCTCATGAAATATGGGAGAGATCTTGTAGCAAAGGATTGGAAATCGAGATTCTCGAAAGTGTCTATAGACGATATGTGGCGTTGGGCTGTAAGTTTTGGACATTATGAGACAGACAATGGTAGGTGTTATATTTCGGAAGCGAATGACATTGTGGAGAAGCAGTCGCCACATGGACAATGGGTTTGTGACCGAGAATAAGAGAACTGGTGGAGTGGACAAAGGTCAGAGTCAGAGGGCACGGGGACCGGTGAGGGTCTAAAGACTGTGTCTAAACGGAACAAAGAATGACTAGGAGAAGGCGACTAGCCAGATACGACAGCGTCAAACGCCAAGGAAAGACCGATTGGATGATATTAGAAAGTTCCTGCAGCTTGGCCGGTCATGGTGGAGCAACTAACCGCTGGATTGGTGGGTCGTGCGCGGATCCTGGGAGGGATCAAACGCGTAGAATGATGTGTTTGCATGCCAACACAGCACATCAGCACCGAGTGAGCGCCCGAGGAAAACGTGGCAGAGCTATAAGAATATGAAGCTGCAGCACTGATACTTGGAGCTCAACGCTATGTGTCTTTTTCTCCCACATGAACCAGGGCTCGAATGTCGTGCACCGCTTGATTGAACCGACCCCGGCAGCTACACACTAGCACCGAAGATGTTACGGAAGTTGGGCGCGACATCATGCCGTCCTCGACAAAATGCCACTCTGCCGCAAGGGAAATCAGAAGGGATGCCTTCGGAGGGCAGCAGATAAAGGGAAATAAGAACATGGTGATCATGGCAGAGAGATTGGGCGAACCGGTGAGATGGCAGGAAATGGTTATGAAACAGGTCGATCCCAGTCCCAGGTGATCCAAGATCAGTATAGCGCCAAGCCGGGGGACTTAGGCATCCGCGTTATGCATAAAGGGGACGGCAGGCCTAGTGCCTTTAACCAAAATCCCCCCAGCGCACATAATGGAGGGCGCTGGTAAAACAGCCTGGATCTCATCGCCCTGGGGTGTTCCAGTCGGTGGTGGCTGTGTAAAGATGGGAGGCAGAAAACAACGGAAGGTACGAAATGGAAGGACCCTTGGGGGACGCAAAGACGTGTCAAGCCAAGTGCTCGTGTCCCCCAGACGAATGCCTTACGTTCGGGCGATCAGTATTCCCGCCCGGGAACTGTACGGCCTAACATCAACTATCCCCAAGCTCTTTCAGACTCATCTAGCCGCGCCGACTTCGGTTCTCCAGCTGATTGACCGGCTACTGCTTCCGTCCCGCCGCACCTCCAACGGAATGAAACCTACCACGGAGACCAACGACTCACCACCTCTCTCGTCCGGAATCCAGGGCCAGAACCGATCGACGGTCGCAAAGGCCTGAGAGCGGCCTGTCGAAACACGCCGTCAAGCGCATGGCTCTCTGAGGCCAACTCTCTGCCGGGTTGTGCTGCGCTGCGCTGTGTTGCACTGCACTGCCTGCCTTCATATGCATCTGCACACCTACCCCCGTGCCGACTACCGAGAAGGCAAGACAACTTCGCACAGCCGAGGGCCAAGCCACGGAGGACGACGAATAGCAACCACGGACAACGACGATCACAAGCCGGTACTGGACAACAGAGCATGGCAGTCCCCAGGCAAGGTGTGGCGACGGGGACGAAGGTGCGACGTTGCCGGAAGCCGATCGAGCGGGCAAACGACTGAAGGGGAGAGCGAGCGAGGCTGTCGGCAGATGAGGATGGTGTTGTTTAGGTTGGGGTTGACGCCTCCGCTTTGCCTCGTGTGCCTCTAGCCGCCCGCCCCCGCCAGCCAGCCCTCCGCAGCAGGCGCGAAGGAACCCTAGCGGTTGCCTAGGTATCGGGAGATCGACGCGCACGTGACCATTGCCTGAAGCGGAAACTGGCTGTTTCGGCCCTGCCTTTTTGACTTTCACGCCCGCTCTCCCATGTCTAACAGTCGATCACGCAGAAAGACAAAAGCGCATGATTAGGCGGGCGGAAAAGCGAGCCCTTTAGAGATCAGTGCCACTTGGGGAAGGGTTGTGACAAATTTCGAGGGGTCAGAAGTCAGCCTATCGTCCGACACACGGCCAAGGCAGACTCGGGCTGGCAGCGCGTAGAAGAGAGGTGGCCTCAGGTGCCCGGAGGTACCAGCAGTCGCCATCACGTAACAAGACTCACGGCACAACAGGAAAAAGGAAGATGATTCGCAACGCTTCATGTATTACTCGGGGTCTCTGAACGACTCTTTCAACACAGACCACCGCTGCCCACCACGGGGCTTTGAGATCCACCCTAAAACTAAGCCTTTCTCGCATTACCCACGACGACCTACACGATGAACAAAAACTGTATGATTTCGATTTCGGAATTGCAAATGTGCGCCAATGAAATAAGAAAAGAGCTGTGCGCCGTTCATCTGCGTGATGTGTTTTGTGTGGCGTTGCGCGGGGTGCAGGGCAGCAGTAGGAGAAGAATCAACGACCATCCACAGAAAAGATAATTCTTTGCCCGCGAGAAGCATGTTCCCGGCAGCTGCCGACTTCAACGCCGCGCCAAACTTCGCGGGGAGAGGTCAAAGGTAAGAGAGAATCCAGCAAATTCGAAACGATGCTCCCGTCCAGTCCTCGGGGACGCGCAACTTTATCCACCCAGAAAAAAACCCCCAATTTTGCGATGAAGGTGGAAAAATGTCTGACTTTTGGTCCGGTACGCAAGGAGGGGAGAGATGAGTCCTGCATCTTCAGCTTCTGTTTCAGCTGCTTGGGATCTTGCCCTCAGCCTTGGCCTCCTTGACCTGTTCGAAGACCTGCTCAAGCATCAGTACGAAATCCCTGCACAACAAGTCCGAAGCAGCTCACCTTAAGCATCTTCCTCCGCGCACCAAGAGCATTCACGCCACGCTTCTCTAGCCCCTCGTCGTCCAATTCAACAAGGTCCGACCACTTCAAGTCCTTCAGATTATCAGTGTACTTGTGCAGACGCAGGCTCCTGAGCCAAGCGGGAATGTCCTGCAGAAGATCCGGGTTGGTCGGGTCCTCCGGCGGCTTCGAGCTGCCCCTCCTTCCACGAGGAGACCGGCCCCGGTTGATTTCGGAATGATCGGAAAGATATCCCTCTTGGTGGCCACCCATACCGATGCCGAATTGGCTAAGGTTGAGGCCGGCAAGGTTGTTGTCGTAGGCAGACAGGAACCCATTGTTCTGCGGCGAAGCAAAGTTCATTGCGTTGAGGGCGCCACCTTGCATGGCGATGCCGGGCGAGCTGGGACGCGAACGACGACCGTTCATTGCTGCCAGCTGCTGAGCCTGCAGCGCAGCAGCTTGCTGAGGGGTAAGGACCTGGCCGTATTCGTTCGTCATGACCACGCTTGCCGGCTGGAGGTTCTGTTGCGGGTGGTTGTTGTGGCCAGAGCCTTGTCCCTCAGAAGAGCGAGCACGGCGGTACTTCCGCACGTCATCCAGCTGTATCCGGTTGTTGACCGTGGAGAGAGCCGCAAGCTTCATCGCCGTCGCATTCGCCACCATATCCGCCTGGTTGGCGGTTTGTTGGAAGTTGGGTATCAGCGGGGTGTTCACCATGGACGCCCAGCTTCCACTAGCTCCGTACGGTGAAAGCATAGGCATGCCAGCTCCCGATGGGTCTGGAGCATTGAGAGTGGTGTTCTGGATGTTCTGGTCTCCCGAGAGCTGCATGGGACGAGGCGAGCGAAGGCCGCCCGCAGAGGGCGGAGGCTGAGAAAACTGGCCCATGGGCTGCTGGTGGCTAGAAGAGGACTTGGGGCGCTGGGGCTGCTGGTTCTCGCCGCCGCGGGGGCCCCACGGGGACGAGGGCGGCTGCGGTGCGTTGTCCTTCCTTCCATCATCCGGCGCCGAAATGGTAGGAGCCACCAACGACGAGCGATCACCAACAGCGCTGTTGCGGTTTGAGGTCGGGGCAGTGCCGGTGTGCTGAGTAAACTCGGCCTTTTGCTTTGCGATGGCGGCGGCCGCATCGGGGAACATGGAGTTGATGGTATTGCTGTCCAGGCCAGAGTTGCGCTTGGCGCCGGGGGATGGTGGAGGGCGGCCGAGGCCAACAGAGTTGCGAGAGCCCTCAACACTAAGCTTGCTCATGGCGTCGTTCAGCTTCTGAGACATGGGGTCTTGGCCGGATTAGCGAATGCACTCAAGATTGTTTGGGTTGAAACAGCGCGTACCTTTCTCGCCAAAATTGGCGGGCGACAAAACGCTGGACATGGGGTGGCTCTTGGCCATCTGCTGGAGAACCTGGATGAAGAAGCGTTGCTGGACGCCCGTTGTCTGCTGCAGCAGCTGGTACAGGGCGGCGGTCCTCTCTGGCTCGCTCAGCACACGGAACCACTGCTCGATGGCGCTCAGCTCGTCCTTGAAGTCCTGGTCCAGCGTGGCAGCGGCCATCTCCTCCAAGGTGATCTCATACTGGTCGATGTCGGCAATCCACTGCTGGGCGGCCTTGTCCATGGCATCCTCGTCCTGGATGCCTTGCTTGTTGAAGTATACCTCGGAGGACGGGCGGATGCCGCGATTGGACAGCGGCGACGAGGCGAAGACGCCCATGTCGGCCGAGGCGCGGAGGTGGTGGTTGGCGCCAATGGCCCTGGACGAGGGCGGGCGCAGCGAGGAGCTCGAGGCCTCCGGAGTGCTGTTCCGGTTGCCGGCAATCTGGCTGACAGACATGGTGGGCGGCGGGGTGCAGGCGCGGGTCAGGCGGGAGAGCGAGCAGAGGCGTGAGAATTCTGGCGGGCAGGCGTCAGGCGTCAGTCGGCGTGCGGGCAGCAGCGCAGCGCGGGGCGGGCGGGCGGACACGCACAGGATTGCAACGAGGGGAGGCGCGTTCGGAGCCGTCTCTAACGCCCGCAGATCAACTGGCCTCAAGGGAGCTTCGAGAGTGGCTTCAGGAGAGACGCGGACGGGCGAAGTCTACGAGAGCGGCGGGGACGGGACGCGGCGGAAGACGCCTCGCCGGCGGGCAGCGGAGGGCAAGCGACGCGGAAAGAGCAAGCTACAAGAAGAAAAGGCAAGATTGGGGGGAGGGGAAAGAAGGGGAGGCGCGCGGAGGTGGAGTGGAAGAGAGCGTTGGCTGGCGGGCTGGAAGTGGCACCAAGGGACACACAATGGGCCGGCCGGGCAGGGCAGGGCGATGGCTCGCTACTGAGGTAAATCCGAGCCGGCGTTTTACTCGTAGGGCAGAGCAGCGGCTCGCGGGGGCAGGCAGCGCCCGCCGCCCACGGCTCGCCCGCCACGCGCAGCAGCCAACGGCGCCGGGCACATGCAGAGGCACGAGTGATGTGCGCCGCTGCTATGAATATCACTGGGCCCTCTGCGCCGGCCCGTGCGCCGCTGCGAGCGCTGGCTCTGCTCAACAAGGATCGGTGCTGCCATTGGCACGTCGCCTGCCCCAGTGCCCAGCCGCCCGCCAGCCGCGACCGGCACGCGTCGACGACGTCGCTGCCGTCGCGCGCCGCCCGTGCAGCCGCCAGCGCTCTCCTGACGTCGCGACGGGCTCGCGTGCCCCTAGAGCCGCAGCAGCCGTATTTGCACCTGCAATATTCCCTCTTTCGTCGCCGCGCCCGGCCGCCCCCAGCAGGGGCACGCGTCTAAATATCCATTTATTGAGTCGTGTCTGTTCACCTCCCCAGGACTCCAAGAATAGAACCGACCATGACCGCCGCCTCGCGCTCCCAATTGCCCGACGCCGTCCCCTTCCCTCGGCTCAGCGCGCTGGCCGGCAGCTGCGACCCGCGATTCACGCACTCCCGCACCTGCTCCCTGATCCTGTCCCTGTTGGTGCGCAGCGTCCTGGCCGACACCCCGCCGCGGTTGAGGATCTCCTGAACCCGTGGCGAGAGCGCCGACGCAAGAGACCGCCAGAAGTACGACGCCAGCGACGACGTGTCCAGCGAGAACAGTAGCGGCTGCAAGAAATTCTGCGGCGGCACCCTCGGCACGCTCTGCCTGGCCGCGTTCTCCGCCGCCGAAGTGCTGACGAGCGGGTGCGCCGGAGGCTTGACCGATTCCAACAGCGTCTCCAGCGCCACGATGTTCTGGCACCGCGCCGATATCTCAAGCAGAGTCCTGTCAAGTTGCGGCAGCTGCGCCAGCGCCCGCGCGAGAGACGCAAGCGACGACTTGAGAGCAGTCTGCAGGTAGTCCTGCAGCGCGCTGATGAGGAGGGCCGGCTCAAAAGTAGCCGTGGTTGCGTTTCTCATCGCCGGCGACAGCAGGTAGAGCGTGAGGAGCGCTGACGTGGTGCGCGACTTTGTGTCCTCCGTCTGCGCGTATGTCGACGCCGCGCTTGGCTGGTGCGACCCGCCGTTGGACACCAATAGCGACGACATGGAGAACTCTCTGATGATCTGCTGCGAGCGCGAGATGAGGCTACGCTCCGCCGGGCCAACAAGTTCGCTCTTCAACGTCGTGATCACATGGACCCTGTCGAGACCCTCGCCCTCCTCGCCCGCGCGCGACGCAAGAAGCACCTGGCGGAGAGAGACCAGCGTGTTGGACGATCTGACCATGGCCCGGTGGTCCTCTCTTCTGCCGCTTCCCGCGCCTAGTCCGCCAATCTCGCCCAGCTGTGCCTCCAGCTGTCGGCCAAGCATCAGGCAGCGTGCCACAGCGCGTCCAATCTTGACCGTTTGGCACAGCCGTTCCGCCGCGAGGCGCACCTGCTCCGCAGCTTCATGGCGCTCAATAACCTCCTTTTCCAGTGTTTTGTATCCTTCCGTCAGGCTCGCGACCTGCGCCTCTACCTCCTGCAGTATGCGCTCGCCGGACTCGGCATGGTCTTTCGTGTATTCGAGGAGAGGGAGCGCCGACTTGGTCGTGAGCGTGTCGATGTGCGTGTCAATCTCCTGCACGTCGAAGAGCACGCGGGAGAGCGGCGTCGACAGGTCGAGCGGCGTGTCCGAGGGGTTGTTCGTCGCGAGCACGAGGTTGTTGGCGAACGACGTCGTCGAAAACGAGGGATCAAGGAAGGCCTCGTAGTCAATGTAGGAGGGCTCGCTGTCGGCCATTGCTCCGGCGTAGGCGCTCGCGCGGGGTCGAGCAGTCGTTCAGGCCAGGTTGGTGTTCGGTCGTGGAGCGGACCTCGTCACTTGGGAGCTCTGCCTTGGCGCGCCTTCGGCAGCTCGTCGGGCGTGAAACTCCTGCGCCGCCATCACCCACACCGCTCACTTTGCATAGACTCGTAGATTCATTATGCGAACTTTCATTCAACCGCCATGATATACCAGCAAACTGAAAATACCGATTCCCGAATCGCCTGATGTTCAAGACATACAATGTTACAAACAAGGAAAAAAATTCCACCCAACACTACCCTCAACCGCACCTCTATGCCTTTTGCGCCTTGGCCATGGTGTTCAGCGCGCTGCCGTTCTTGAACCACTCGATCTGGCCCTCGTTGAAAGTGTGCGAAAGCTCAACGTCGAAGGTCTCGCCGCCGTTGGCGGGGTGCACACGCAGAGTCATGGGCTTGCCAACGGCGATCTGAGTGCACAGGAGGTCGACCTTGTCGTCGGGCTGGATCTTGTCATAGTCCTCGGGGTTGGAGAAGGTAAGAGGAAGCATACCCTGCTTCTTCAGGTTGGTCTCGTGCTAGAGAGCTGGTCAGCAACCAATTTACGCAAAAGCCAGAGGTTTCACTTACAATACGGGCGAAGGACCTGGTGATGATGGCAAGACCGCCCAGGTGCCTGGGCTCCAAAGCGGCGTGCTCACGGGAAGAGCCCTCACCGTAGTTCCAGTCGCCAATGACGACCCACTTGATGCCCTTCTTCTTGTAGTCACGAGCAACGTCGGGAACAGCGCCAAAGTCACCATTGGTCTGGTTCTTGATCTTGTTGGCCTCGCCGTTCGCCGAGTTGATGGCACCGATCAGCATGTTGTTGGAGATGTTGTCAAGGTGGCCACGGTACTTCAACCAGGGGCCGGCCATGGAGATGTGGTCAGTGGTGGTCTTGCCCTGGGCCTTGATCAGGATGGGCAGGTTGAGCGCATCCTTGCCGTCCCAAGGCTGGAAAGGCTGGAGGATCTGGAGACGGTCGGAGGTGGGCGCGACGGCAACGTTGACGTTGGCGCGGTCCTTAGGAGGCGCCTGGTAGGTGTTGCGGCCGGGGTCAAAGCCCTGGGCGGGAAGACCATCACCGAAGGGCTCCTTGAGCTTGAACTCCTTGCCGTCCGCGCCAACCAGGGTATCGGTGAGCGGGTTGAAGTTGAGGGTGCCGGCAATCGTGAGGGCAACGACGAGGTCGGGAGAAGTAACGAAAGCGTGCGTGGCAGGGTTGGCATCGTTACGGCCCGTGAAGTTACGGTTGTACGAGGAAATAATCGAGTTGGGCTCGCCCTTCTTGACATCCTTGCGATCCCACTGGCCAATGCAAGGTCCTGGTTAAAGTTAGCAAGCAGCGTCGTAGCGGGTGGAAGGAGCGGGACATACCGCAGGCGTTGGCGAGGACCATTCCACCGAACTCCTCGAAGGTCTTGAGCTGGCCATCACGCTCAATGGTGGCGCGAATCTGCTCAGAACCGGGGGTGACGGTGAAGAGAGCCTTAGCCTTGATACCGTGTTCCATAGCATCCCTAGCAATGTTCGCAGCGCGGGACATGTCCTCGTAGGAGGAGTTCGTGCAGGAGCCGATCAGACCGACCTTGAGGTCCTCGGGCCAGCCGTTCTCCTTGACAGCCTCCTTGAACTTGCTGATCGGAGTCGCGAGATCGGGAGTGAAGGGACCGTTGATGTGGGGCTCGAGCTCGGAGAGGTTGATCTCGATGAGCTGGTCGTACTCGGCGCCCTCGTCCTCGCGGAGCTCCTTGGCGTAGTCACGGGCGAAATCTCCGATGTCCTTGCGCTTGGTAGCCGCCAGGTAGTCGTACATGCGGTCGTTGAAGGGGAAGAGAGAGGTCGTAGCACCAATCTCAGCACCCATGTTGCAGATGGTGCCCATACCAGTGCAAGAGAGCGAGTCAGTGCCGGGACCGTGGTACTCAATGATGGCACCAGTGCCGCCCTTGACGGTAAGGATACCGGCGACCTTCAGAATGATGTCTGCGCGCTCATTAGCTCATTTCCGTTACCAATTGGACAGCTGGAAGCTATCTGCTAGCTTCCCCACATCCGCAGATTTTACGAGACGTGGCTGGTGGGGACGGTGCCGAAAATATCCGGGAAAACGGATCAATTGACTTACCCTTGGGAGAAGTCCAGCCAGACATCTGGCCAGTGAGCTTGACACCGATAACCTTGGGGGCCTTGAGCTCCCAGGGCAGGTTGGCCATGACGTCGACAGCATCAGCGCCACCAACACCAATGGCGGCCATTCCCAGGCCACCGGCGTTGGGGGTGTGCGAGTCGGTACCGATCATCAAACCGCCGGGGAACGCGTAGTTCTCGAGGACGATCTGGTGGATGATGCCAGAGCCGGGCCTCCAGAAACCGATGTTATACTTGGCGCAAGAAGTCGACAGGAAGTCGTAGACCTCCTTGTTGATGTTCGTCGCGCGCTCGAGATCCTTCTCGCCACCCACCTGCGCCTCAATCAAGTGGTCGCAGTGCACCGTCGTGGGGGTGGCCACGGACGGCATGCCGGCGGACATGAACTGCAGGATGGCCATCTGGGCGGTGGCATCCTGGCAAGCAACACGATCCGGCCTCAGCTTCAGGTATGACTTGCCGCGCTCGATGTCCTGGCCGTGAGGATCGTCAAGGTGGGAGTAGAGGATCTTCTCGGCGTAGGTGAGGGGCTTGTTCAGGCGGCCGCGGACGATGGCCAGGTTCTCGGCCATCTTGGCGTAGTTGATGAAGTTGCCCTCTTCATGGATGTTCTGGCGGACGTTCCTGCTGAGGGGAGCCTCGCTGACGGTGGCCAGGCCACGGCGGGCCAGCCGCGAAAAACGCTGCATGGTGGGCGGCGATGGAGGGAAAGAGTGAGGGGAGAGGGTGGTGGAGGAGAAGAGAAGGAAGAGTGGGCGCGCGGAGAGTTGGCTTGTAAAACAAGATCGGCTCGGAGCCGCGACGAATCAGATCGAGACCATTTGAGCAGGCACGTGCGGGCCAGTGGAACTGTGAAGTTACGTATGTTCACATCCTCGGTAAGAGCTGCGGCCGGTCGCATCCTGCGAGAAGCCCGGCAGCGGGAGGCCAGCGCGCCGGTGGAGCTTGGACTTTTCTGAAATCTCTGCGAGGTCTGCAGGCCAGCGACCGGGGCCGCGGGCGTCGACGAGACGACGACTAGCTTCTTTGCGGCGACAGCCCCCGGCCCGCGCCTTCGCTGTCCCGGCAAACGCGCCCTGGCACGCAATGAGCGCCCGGGGTAGCGAGCACATCGCCGCGCTTCGTCGCACAGCTGGCAGCTGCCAATGTCACCGCCGCGGCCCATGTGCGTGAATATTGGCGGGCCAGCAGCGCGGCATGCGTGCGCGGGCGCCATCCGCTAGGCTCGGCACTGGCCCAGCAGCCGGCGGCACCGCCTCTGGCCTCTCCCACCTCGGCGGTCCGCCGGCTGCGCCCGAGCGCCCTCGATTTTTGAGCGGCGCCGGGGCCTGACCGCCCTGCAATAACGCAAGATCCGCGACCCAACACCGCACACAGCCGCACGCAGCCGCCCTCACTCGCGCACCCCGACGCCCGCCTCGCCGCCCGCACCGCAACCATGCCTGCCATCCGCGGCGCGCAGTCCAAGAAGAAGACGCGTCGCTACGCGCGCGACCTCGACCAGGTCCACGCCGACCTCCGCTCCGAGCGCCACCTGCAGCTCTACAAGGAAACCAAGGCGGAGGAGGACCTGCCCGCGCTGGGCCAGTTCTACTGCAAGGAGTGCGCCAAGTGGTTTGAGAGCAACGACAACTTTGTCGCCCACCAGCGTGGCAAGCCTCACAAGCGCAGGTAAGTCTGCACGGCAAAATCTGCGCATTCGTTCCGCCAGAACCGAAGAGTCCGGCCGGACAGAGCGGTGCTGAGGAACATGTCCGGCCTGTGCGAGCTTGGTAGGAACGGCCGTTGCACATGGCATCCGGAGTTGAAGCATTCATCAGGATGTGAGACGAATCGCAGACGTCGCACTCCAGCCATTCGGACGAATGCTTCAACTCCGGACGCCATGTGCAATCACTCTTGCTACCAAGCCTTCGTGCAACTGGCTGTGTACTTAGTTTGCGCAGACTTGGCATCAGGAACCCAAACCGCATCTCCGACACAGGATCTGATATTTTGTGTCTACAGGTTGCGGCAGCTCCGTGAGGAGCCGCACACGCAGAAGGAGGCCGAAGCAGCCATCGGCCTGCGTACGGACAACGGCACACGGACGAGCAGCGCGGCTCGTCCAGACAACTCCGGGCTGTCCAATGCCGTTGAGAGCATGATGGTGGAGGAGACGGCTGCCTGAGGCAAATATCAAAACCGGGTTACGAGCAACGAGTCATTCCAGAAGCAGGCACACGGTCGGCGTTCATACGGACTTTTATCGGGGCAACGGGAACGCCCAACTGGGAAGGGCGATGGAAAAGTGTGGAGTTGCGGGAAAGGGGATCTGTCGGCACAGCTCCATGCGGGCTGACCTGAAATCATGATATGCACGCCGTCCAATTGGACGAGCAAAGCCGCATGATGCTGTGGCTGCGTAATTCGGCTCGACGGGGGTAGTGATTGCCCGCAAGGGTCTCCCGCAACCCTGAATAGTTGCATGATTGCGGCTCGGCGCTTGTGATGGAATATCCGCGCGTATGGCAGGCCTTGCGGAAGCCTCAGCTACAAGCAAAAATTGCATGACTGTTTGAAGCTGGGACAGCACAACGCGTCCGCTCAGCTGAATCGAAATTCTGACAATGTCTCCACGCCACAAATAAGCTTGCGGCATGAGTAGGCTTGGCGCATCAAGTCTCTCCTAAGAAGTCTCTCTTCTGTTCCATTCGCCAGGTGATATCATAGCATGATGAGTGCGCTCTGGAGTACAGCCGGGCGTGTGCACGACTTCCGACCGCCCGAAGCGAGTCATGATAGCGGCAACGACTAAAATGAAACAGCCCACAACACTCAGGCAGGACCTCTGCGGCGTCGCTTACCACATCAGGGTTCGTGCAGAGCTCTGAGAGAGGGCCGAATAGAATGGCCGCACGTGTGGAGGGTGGCGTGCTGTGTTGGTCCGCGTTTCTAGGCAGCTCTGGAGACCGCTAGGCATTTACTTGGGTGTTCTGCCTGTTCTTCTGCCTGCCAGCGGACGTGGGCATAAAGGAGCGCGGAATCTACGAGCCGGTGACCTGGCTCACGATAAACCCTGACGCAACAGCAACACTCTTGCCGCCATATCCGCAGAGACCATGGCTACGTTCGCACGCACCGAGCTTTTCGGCGGCGCTATCACTGTCGCGCTTCCGACCGGTTTCATGGACGTCAGGTACGTCACAAATTTTGGTGTCGCAATGCCACTGACCTGACATCGCCAGCTCCATCCGCGAAGTGCCAGACAATCAAGAGGTCTACGTCGATGCCAATGGCTTCACCAGCGTCATCTTCGATATTACAGAGCGACTAGATGCATCTCAAGCGGCCAGCGATGAGGAGGCGCTGAAGTACCACTTCCAAGACATTGCTGGCGAGAGCAACGACGTCACGCAATTCTGGCAATCCAACGCTGCAACTCTTGCGCGCATGCCGTAAGTTTTACCACTCATCCAGGGCCTGCTTTCGTCCGATCCTGACTTGTATTGCCAGCACTACGCCCGCCTACACTCTCATCGCAACTCAACATCCAACTCCCGACCCGGAAAACCGCAGGCCGCAGCCCGATTTCACCGCCATTCTGCTGGTGCTGGTGCGCCTGCAGCAGCAAAAGACGGACATTGTCATCACCGTTAACGTCCCTCACGTGCCGGGAGAGTATCCGGCGGACGAGGTTGACCTCGCAGCGGCGAAGCAGGGCCCGCTCATGGACGCTGCCGCTCTCATCAGGCAGCAAATCCTACAGACCCTTGAGATCCAGGACTGGGGCCTTTTCGTAACGGACGAATAGGCTTCTGTAATGATGGTTTCTTCCGTCACTTGGTGCTGAAGACAGTTTCCACAGATTGGATCATTACTCGCAGGCGAAATCAGGTATATAGGGCATCTTGACATGGTTAGGTAGAAAGAAACATCTTCAAAGCGCTTGTGATTACATCAAGCCTCACATCCGCCATCGTACCGATCCTCCCCAATCCGGATCAATCGTTTTCGAGATTGCCTCATGCGCCTGTATTCAGACATACGTTGTGCTATTGACTGGTGTTCCAAAATCCCTTGCTAATCTCGCGCTTCGGCAGAGTGATCGCGCACCTCTTGCGGAATCAAAAAATTGTGTACTAACAGATATGCATCCGAATGAACGGAAAGCCTTCCAATAACGCAGCATGATGCAAGATGAGCCTAGCGCCGGGAGATCTACGGCTAGCACGGCAAGGCGCCTGCTATGACGCGGTCAGCGGAGCTTGAGCTGCGGGCAGGCACCGGCACCTCTTCCCCACGCGCTGCAGCACCAAACATGCGCCCGCCTCTCGCCCGCCTCTCCCCGACATGAGCAGCCCTGCGAAGAGGCGCAAGAAGAACAACTTCAAGGGGTCTGACCAGCCTGTGCGAGGTCTCGACTACTTCTTCGCCAAGCAGAAAGACAAATCACGCGCCGCGGCAACTTCGGCTTCCGGGACAACGCCTGCGACCGCCCTCGATGGCTCGCCAGACGCTGCAGCCGAGGCTCAATTGACCGATGAGGAGCTTGCCAGGAAGCTGCAGGAAGAGTGGAACAGGCAGGATGGCGTCCACGGCGATCGGGAGCCAGACAGGCGGGAGAGCGTTTCAGAGAGCAACAGCCGTGACGATAGCGAGCAACGCGCCTCTGAGGAGGCGAATGCCGTGAAGCCTGCCCACGAGGACGAACCAGAGAAGAACACGCTCAAACTCCAGTCTACCGCGACTGCCGAAGACACCATTGCCACCAACATCCCCTTCGACGAGAGTTCCTTGATCTTCGAGCCTTCCAAGTATCTTCCGGATCTACAATCACACTGGGCAGCAGATGGCGGGCACGCGACATATGCCCTCTTGACGAGGTGTTTCGTTCTGGTGAACAGCACCCAGAGCCGGATCAAAATCGTGGACACACTGGTCAATCTGCTGCGAACAATCATCGAGGGAGATCCCGATAGCTTGCTTCCCGCCGTACGTATACCGACTCTGGCTTCGCAGCGCTCCATCTCACGCTTGCTGTAGGTATGGCTGGCTACGAATTCCATCTCGCCCCCCTACGTTGACCTCGAGCTCGGCTTAGGCGCGTCGGCAATCTCAAAGGCTTTGATGAAAGTGTGCGGCTTGAACAACGCCGGCCTCAGGAGCCTGTACAACAAATTTGGTGATGCGGGGGATGTGGCTTTCGAGGCCAAGAAGCGGCAGAGCTTCACGCTTCGAAAACCGAAGTCGTTGACCATCAAATCCGTGTACGATTCTCTGGTCAAGATTGCAAACAGCAAGGGCCAGGGAAGCCAGGAAGTCAAGCAGCGCATCGTCGAGCGTCTCTTGCAGGATTCTAGAGGTGCCGAGGAGTCGCGATACATTGTCCGTACCCTGGTACAGCATCTACGCATTGGTGCCGTCAAGACGACCATGCTCATAGCCCTTTCTCGCGCTCTCCTCCTATCACGCCCTCCCGGTGCCGACTTCCCCATCCGTCCCGTTTCATCACTAGCGAAGCTGAAGAAAGAAGAGCTTGCAGAGATCTACGCCCGGAACGAAGAGATTGTGAAGGCCTGCTTCGCCCGTCGCCCGAACTACAACGATCTCGTGCCGACCCTTCTCGAAATCGGAGTTTGCGACGAACTACTTCTTCGCTGCGGCCTGGCCCTGCACATCCCGCTGCGTCCCATGCTGGGCAGCATTACACGCGACATGGGTGAAATGCTGACGAAACTGCAAGGGCGCGACTTCAGCTGCGAATTCAAGTATGATGGACAGCGCGCGCAGGTTCATTGCGACGAGAAGGGCAACGTCACCATTTTCTCTCGCCATTTGGAGGTCATGACTGACAAATATCCTGATCTTGTGGCGCTGGTGCCAAAGATCCGCGGCGAGGGTGTCAGCAGCTTCATCCTTGAGGGAGAGGTCGTTGCTATCGATCGCGATACCGGCGAGCTCAAGCCTTTCCAAGTCTTGTCCAATCGAGCGCGTAAGGATGTGGTGATTCACAGCGTTAAAATTGACGTGTGCATGTTTGCCTTTGATCTGATGTATCTCAACGGGGAGGAGCTGTTGGATCGACCTTTCAGAGAGCGTAGATCATTGCTGAGGAGCCTATTTATGGAGATCCCGCATCACTTTACGTGGGTCAAGAATTTGGACGCTTCATCGGCAGAACAGGAAGCTGTGAGCGAGTTCTTTAAGGAGGCAATCGAGAATAAGTGCGAGGGGATTATGGTGAAGGTGTTGGACAATCTTGTAAATCCGGACCTCATGGAGGAAGCCGTCGATGAAAAGGCACCTTCCCTGCCAGTCACGCCGCAGAAAACGAGCAAACCCTCCAAATCCAAGAAGAAATCACAGAAGTTGGATGCCAACAACAATAAGGATGGCGAAAAGGAGAAAGAGAAAACCGGGGGTCGCCGCAAAGCCCTTCTCGCAACGTACGAGCCCGACAAACGCGTCGACTCGTGGCTGAAGGTCAAAAAAGACTACAACACATCAGCCGACACCATCGACCTCATCCCCGTCGGCGCCTGGCACGGCAACGGCCGCAAATGCAAATGGTGGTCCCCCATCCTCCTCGCCGTCCGCAATCCAGAAACCGGCTGCCTCGAGGCCGTCACAAAATGCATGTCGGGCTTCACCGACAAATTCTACGCCGCCAACCGCGCCAAATACGACCCCGACGCCGTTCTCATCGACGACGACAGCGCCTCGGAAGACGGAGAAAGCGCCGAGGACCGAGGTGGTGGCAGCAACAGCAACAGCAACAGCAACAGCGGCGATGGCAAATCCAAACCCAACCCTCGAACCAGCAACATACGCGCCACCAAACCACCCTTCGTCGAGTACGTCGGCACACCGGACGTCTGGTTCGAGCCGCAGGAGGTGTGGGAGTGCGCGTTCGCGGACATCACGCTCTCACCGACATACACGGCGGCGATAGGCTTGGTCAGCGAGGAGCGCGGGCTCAGCCTGAGGTTTCCGCGGTTTTTGAGGGTCAGGGAGGATAAGGGGATCGAGGAGGCGAGTACGAGTGATTTTTTGGCCGAGTTGTATAGGAAGCAGGAGGCAAAAGGGACGGGGGCGAGGGCGCAGGGGCAGCCAGGCGGGGGGGGGGAGGAGATGGGGGGAAGGGAAGGGGAGGAAGAGGATGTGGGCTGATTCTGGTGGGGCAGTGAGAGGAGGACGAAGATGTGGGCTGCGAGGGCTGCTGAGATCCTGGTGGAAGAGGCGCGATACCCGGGAGGTCTTCATGTGGATGGGGGATCGGGATGATGTGCTATTGGAAGAAGATGGAATGCGTATTTAGGACTTGCTTTTGCATACACGGGAAATGCAGCTGAAGCACTCGTCCCAACTTGTCGATGCTATTTCTTGGCAGACGTTGTACATACATACGTACGAGCGGACGAATGCTTCCAACTCCGGACAGAGGGACATGTGACAAATCAGGAGCCGCGCAGTAGAATGCACGGGGCTGATGAAGTCATTCGAACGTCAAACTTTGATAGATCGACGCATAATAAAGCCGTCAGATGTTACACGAGAGCTCCCAACCTTTGATGGGGGCCAAGGAATCTGCTCAAGCACGCTTAAACCAGGGCTGTGACGAACCTATCTGCGGCGGAAGCATGCAGCTGGGTAGGACAGGGAATTGATTGGCTCGGAATAAGTTTGCATGTGGGTGAAGATTCCCGGGGCCCCGTGAAATGCGCGAGAGGCTATGATCTAAGGTGAATATTCCAAGCCGATTTTTGAGAAGGTCTGACGATCAAAGTTGACGATTTTGTATTCTGTGTTTCGTCCATGGACCACGGGTGTCTAAATCCGGCGGATAATTTATTCGAGAAAACTACGCGTATACCCAAACACATCAAAGCGGGTTAAGTTTTGATACTGTGCTAACTATCTCTGTTCTCTCCGAAATATGCAACAATAAAGAGCTGAGAATGTGGCCGTCTTCTGGCTTCGGGATATTCTCAGGTAAAAGCTATCGGCATGCAAGTCAAGCTCTACGCAGCAGCTAAACAGATCAATAAAACGTCAATAATGTGTCAGTCGCTATCCTGTAACATGCCACAAGCTCATGTTTCTGTGAGTTTGCAGCTTAAATAAGCACAGGCTGCTATGTACCAACTGTCTGCTCCTGCCCTATTCGAGCTTAGTCATGATTTCTGGAGCACATATCTATTCAGCTCAGGCATGATTAAGCCTCCATGTTCATAAACGACGATTAAAGCTCCGGTGTCGACAAATGTTCGACACACGGCGTAAAGACTGCGGTGAAAGCTGCTTGTTCTTAAACCTCAATGCATCGGTTAGAAATAAGGATGCGAAATACTCGTTGACTCAACCATAGTCTCTAGAGTCTTCATGGTCCTAGCTAAAACAATAAGTATATGTGGTATGCAAGCTAAAATGGATATTGAGTAAAGATATTGCCGGATGGAACCATATTTTCCGGCCGTTTCGGCGTGATTGATGAATGCATCATCTGAACGAGTACATCAATATCGGACTTGTTGAGGTAGAGGTTGGTTCGTATCTCTGAGTGAAGGCAGGACGATGCAAGCTTAGAGAAGAACAAAGCAATCGAGAGGGGGTTATGGGGGGCGCTTTGTAGTGGTTCTTTCTAGCCGTGAAAAGTAGACATGTTGGGGCCACATGGTGGTTACAGATGTCTTAAATGGTCGCACATTTAGAGGAATCGCAGCACACTGAATGTGCGGCTGGCCCCGAGACGGGATGACGGGGTAAGATGCGTGCTGCGGTGTTTTCTCCCCCTCGACTGCTCGGCTCGTGGTCGAAAGCAAATGTGGGAGCCGATTGGATGTCAACACTTCAACTCCAGCCGGCTGTGCAGAAGCAGATCCAATCAGAGTCTCTACACAAGAAAAGTCAGGTTCACGCAATGTAATGAGGAGCGGCAGGAAAACGATATCCTCGGGCGAACGAGTCGACAGGGCTTTGCCCGCAGTAATTGCGTTGAGGGCTGATACACGAGGAGGGCCCGGTGAATGTGGCGCCAGGCCGTGTCGGAAGGACGCTTAAAGTCGTGTCGGACACTTGACCGCCGGAGCCAAAGCCTTCAGACGGTCGAGGTTGCGATTCACAACGCTAGGGCTGGAGATGTGCAGTTGCTCTGGTGCAGGGCGTTCTACTAGGCAGTATGCAAGCGGGCATCGAACGCTCTCGGCGGAGCGGATGCTGAGCGCACGACGAGCCGGGAGGAGCAGTGGGTCCGGCTGTGTCACAGCGGCACGTCTTGCTCGCTGGATCTCTATCGCGCCAGAAAGACGCCGGCATGGCAGCACGAAGGAGCAGAATGGTCACGTATTGGTCTGAGAAGGCAGCGGGCGGCAGTGTTCTTTCCTTTTCGGTGGCACGAATGTTCTGCACGGGGCTCAGTGGGCTGGTGAAGGGGTCAGTGCGTGGAGGCTGTGTCGGTGTGTTGCCCGAGGTCCGCGGGCACTTCTCCTGCAGACGTTTGAGGTTGAAGAGGCGAGTTTCCTCGCACGCGGCGATGCAGAGCAGGTCGGGGAGTTCGCCGGTGGCGGCGGCTGTTCGTTGCCCGATTGGGGGGTGGGCGGTAGGCTCGGGATCGGGGAGCTCGCCGGAGGGCGTGGTGGAGGAGGGAACGCCACGCTCGTTAGCATGTCAACACCAGCGACAGGAAAACGCTCCGGCGCAGCGGACGGCCGCCCTCGTGTCGGAGTCGTTTCCTCGCGACGTTTGAAGTTGCGGGCGCGCCTTGCTGTGTTTAGGACAGCGCGCGCAGCTGCCGTCAGCGGCCTGTTCGAACGGGCTGCTCGCCAAGCTGCTCCGGCGAGCAGGACGGGATCAACCTAGCTGCTTTGGCTTGCGTCGACGTTGGAAGTTGTAGATCTCTCGAGCTCGCTGGACGGAGACGTCACTGTGGCGCTGGATGGCGTGGGTGTGCACGCCGGGCGCGGGCAGAGAGACGCTGGAGCGGTGAGGCAGACGGAGTCCGCTCCTTCAGACGTTTGAAGTTGGCACGGCGGTGGGGCAGACAGTCGGCAGCGGTCACCAGCGTGTGGTCAGCGTGACGTGCATGCGGACGCTGGGCTGCAGCCATTGAGCGCGGCCGGGGCGGCGAGTCCGCCGGTTGCTACGTTGGAAGTTGCTGGTCGTTTGCCCAGCACCGGGCGAGGAGGATGATGTGCATTGGAGCCGCCGGGCGGCCCGCCGCAGCCTATGGGTTCGTCTGACGGCACAAGCGGGTTGGGCGATGTGAGCCATCGCACGGCGGCGCGGTTCGAGGTGTTTTGCCGGCGACGTCGACCCCTGATGACGTCGGAGTGATCCGCCACCTCACATCCACCTCTGCGCCCGACGCATGCGCTGGCCTGCTGCTCCCTTGCTCGCCAGCGGCGACTGGTGAATCAAGGCCTCTCCTCAACTGATGCGTCCGGCTCCCGGCCTTTGTGTCCAGGCGGCATGCACAGCGCCATTGTCCGGCCGGTCGTGATCCTGTGTCGTTCATTCCGAGGACAAGAGCAGGAGCCGTTCGTAAGGAGAGATCCGGCGAAATGGTGCAGCACTCGTATGGACGGTCAAGTACGGCCGAGGATGGACCCGGGTTTTCGGTTGGACGCTCTTCCTTAAGCCAAGCGTGCGGCAACGACGGAAGATGGATAGGTTCTCTGTCCGTCGCTGTAGATGCCGAGCGCCGGTCAGCAGGCGCTCAGGGGCAACAGAAGAGCAATGCTGAAGAAGTCGGTGCTCTACAAGCGCTACGCTGCGCCGTCACCGCCCACAGCACGCGCTTTCGTATCCCGCGTCAGAAGAAAAGCACGGCTTTGCCAGCTGCGGCACGCGTTTCCGGAGAGCCTGACATCGGCCCGTCCACCGTCCTACAACACCAAGCATCTGCAGGAGCTGTTGCAGCACGCTATACAGCTCCCACGCGGGACGGCCTACACACTTGTGCTGGGATGCTCTGCTCTGCTGTGTCGGCGATTTCCCCCTGCGGCTATGAATTCTTCCCTCCTCGCTACTGTGCTATATGCCGAACGAGACGAGAAAGTTCGGCAGAGCCTGGCTGCGCAATGGAGAAATCAAAAATGTTGCGCGGCCTCGTTCGTGCTGCGCCGCTAGTTTGCGGCCACTCGCTTGTGCACCTGCGCGTCTACTTTGCCTGTACGGCATCCAATGGCTGCGGCCGCAACGAGGCTTACGCACCAGGCACAGTGCAGCGTTTCACTCCACCGCGAAACTACGTAGTACGCCGTTTACTCATCGTGAGCCGGCACCCGCCAAGCCTTCGCCAAGAGCGCTGACGACGACTTCTTTCTCCTGCCATTACCCCACTGGGTTAGGCGCCTACGCGGCTTGACGCCTGCTTCTGAGCCTCATCGGCGTGCTGGGATATCCGCGCAATTCGAACATCCTCCTGCATACCGCTCTGCCAATCACGCCCCGTCAATTCTTCCTTACCCGACCACGACTCTCTATCCATGCGCCTATCTTTCCCGCGCTATAGGACCCAAGCTGCTCCTGCTCCACCGCCGCATCACGTTGACGCCTCGCCTCGTCTGCCCGGCCACACAAGCTGCGTGTCGCGCAACGCAAGCCTCGTACGTGCGAACCTGGCAGCGGACAGTCCGTCACTTCGACGCCCCCTTGCGCCATTCGCCGTTTGTTTCAAGCGGCCGTTCCGGAACACCATCTCCCATGCGCCCTACAGCGCGGAGCGACTCGCATGGGTCCCGCCCCGCCTGTGCTCTCTCCCGACTCCATGCTTCACTGGCCAGGCTTACGTGTCTCTGATCTCCCACCTTCCCATTGGCGATGGTTGGCCTTCAGGAACCTGGCGAGGATCGCCGCACTGGCATTGCGCCTGGGCTGGCTTGGGAACTGCCTGCGCAATAAAAGGTCCCTCATCAGCACGACAATCTTTCCCTCTCCACACTTCTCTGCCAATCTCTCCTTTCAGCTGCATTAGACTGCGTCTGCTGTTCTCTCACAATGGTGAACATCAAGTCCCTCGGCGCTGTTGCGCTCTCCCTCCTTGCGGCCACCGAGGTCGTCGCCCACCCGCACCATGACCACAAGGCCGAGGCTCTCGAGCGCCGCACCAACATGGCCAAGATGGGCAAGCGCTCGCTCGCTCACTGCGCGGAGAAGCTCAAGGCTCGTGGCGTTGAGGCTAAGAACGCCGCCAGACGCCAGGCCATGCACGACCAGCTCAGCAAGCGCGCCGCTCTCGCGAAGCGCGACCTCGACACCGTCCTGAACTCCACTCACCACTCCAATCTGACTGGCGTTACCCCCAACACCGACCCCAGCCTCCTCTTCACCGGCAACAGCTCCTGCATCCTTGCCCCTGAGACCACCCAGGGTCCTTACTGTGAGTCTCTGCCGTACCGCGTGAATCACTATACTAACGCTCTGGAAGATGTTGTTGGCGAATACTTCAGGACGAACATTACCGAGGATCAACAGGGTGTCCCGCTCTACATGGATATCCAGGTCCTTGACACCAACACTTGCGAGCCTCTCGAGGGTGTTGCTATGGATTTCTGGTGAGCAACGCATCTTTCAGCGCCTGCAGCCTTTTCTAATCACCCTTTGTTGTAGGCACTGCAATGCCACCGGTGTCTACTCCGGCATCGTCGCCAGCGGCAACGGCGAGTCCTCCGACACCACCAATATCAACAAGACCTTCCTCCGCGGTATCCAGGCGACCGACGAGGACGGCGTGATGCAATTCGTCTCCATCGTCCCCGGCCACTACACCTCCCGCGCCAACCACATCCACGTCCTGGCACACACCAAGGGCACCTGGTCCCTCCTCCCCAACGGCACCATCTCCGGCGGCACCACCACCGCCCACGTCGGCCAGGTCTTCTTCGACCAGGACCTGCTCTACGAAGTCGAGGTCTTCGAGCCCTACAGCACCAACACCCAGGAGTGGACCCTCAACTCCGAGGACAGCATCCTCTCCGGTGAGGCCGAGGACATCGACCCCGTCGTCGAGTACGTCCTACTCGGTGACTCCGTTGCGGACGGCATCTTCTCCTGGATCACCGTCGGCATCGACTCCACCGCCAACTACACCGTCAACCCGGCTGCCTACTACTCTGCCAACGGCGGCTACGAGAACGCCAACTCTGGCCCCGGCGTGGGTGGTGGCAGCGCTCCTTCGGGCGTCCCTTCCGGCACCCCTCCTTCTTCCTAAACGGCTGATTGCTAAGATCTTTGATGTAAGATATGGGTTGATCGACTGGGATGGGTTGATGTAAATATTTTCTTTGCGACGCCTTTAGACTGCCATTTCATATATGCCACACGCTTCAGATATACAAGTTTGGCGCTGAACACTTCATTGATACCTCCTGGCTATGTGTTTGTGATTGGTTCCTTTCGAATTTCTAGCTTATTCCACTGCAGATTCCTAGGTGGTGCTCTATTTGATCTTCTGAAGTATCATGCTTTTTCCATTTCTTGCACATACTATAAGAGCGTCGAAGTGATCACGCGTGTGTAGAGTCAACAGAAGACATTTACTGCAGTCATTTGGATGAATGCTTCCAATGGATTTTGCTGGGCAGTCTGAAGCATCCCAAACACCCACGGCATTCGCTGGGAAGCTTTGTTCCAGCATCTGCGTGATTGGCCGTGAAACCTGGCCTGGCCCACCTTTGCGGGACTTCTAGAAAGCACCCGGTGGGGAGACCTTCCTATCGAGATCCTCCGGTAGCCGGCAGCCGGGATCACCTTCTTGCATGGGGCGGAGAGGAGTGGGGACATGGAGCCCGTCGGTGGAGACCGTCTTACGCGGACATATATTCAATCCCCCGGAAGCCTGGGTGGGCTCGCATTATTAAGAGCTACTTTCTCGACCCGCCTGTGAGACAAGCTCGTATCTTGAAGTTTCCGAGATCCTTGGCTTCCTTCCCCCCCTCCTCCCTCCCTTTTCCAGCGCCGAAGGGGCCTTTGTATTTTGCCATCACGGCTGCTGGTCGACGAATTCCTGACTCACGGCATTCAGCACCTTACGAATGATGGCCAAGTCCCGCTCCACGTCGACTCGCCAGTTTGAAACGGCGAAGCGACACGCCGGAGCACCGTCCCACGAGGTGCCAGAAACGTAGATTTCAGAGGTCGCGTTGATGCGGCGAACGAGCTCTCGGTTCAGCCGCTCATCCTTGGCCCGGAAGAGCACGATGATGTAGATGTCGGCCAAAATCTGTTCCCGTGATTCGCTCGATCCGGGCAGCAGTTGGTATGCGGGGTGCTCTAGGATAAGAGCAGCGATGGAGCGAGAAAGCCTGATCTGGCGTTCGAGCATTTCGCGGTAGCCTTCTCTACCGTATGCGACGAGTGTGGCGTAGACAGGAAGAGCGCGAAATCGGCGCGAGTTTTCAATCCCAATGTTGAGGGGAGATGGGACGGAGGATGCGCCGCCAGCGCCGGAGTCCAGGTAGGCTGCGTTTGCATTTTGGAATGTGTTCTGTCCGGTTTGCAGATGGCGGCTGAGGAAGAATCCACAGTCGTAGGGCTTCGTAAGCTTTAGCATGTGCTCTAATTGAAAGGAGAGGGGGAGGAAAAGGAGGAAAAGGTAACAGACGACATTGAGCAACTTGTGCGCGTCTCCAGTGATTGAGTCTGCAAACTCAATACCTTCGGTCGCGCGGATTATTTTGTTGTACTCCGGCTTGTCCAGAACCCTCCCAAGAAGACCGAATGCTAGCCAGTGTTAGGTAGAATATTCAAACAAGAGCAATTGCAGTGTTGGTGTGCGCAAGACGGGGAAAGGATGCTGAGGCAGGAATCTCACCTGCATCTACATGAATCCAAGCTCCATACTTGTCACACAATTGCCTAATTTTGCTCATTTCCTCATGGCCAGACGTTGCGAACCGCCCGGTATTGACCTCGGAGCAAGAAACCGCCACGATGGACGCCATCCTTTCCGAAGCTAACGCGGTCTCCAGCTTCGCCATATCGAATCTGTGCGGTGCATCTGCAAGACTGACCAGCTTAACAGAAGCTCGACCAAGGCCTACAATACTTGCTGCCTTCCCAAGAGAAGAGTGCGGAACAGTGGTCAGAATCTGAACATCATCCACACCAGCTGCGCGCATGGCGCCCCGTAGACCGACTTCTCCCACGCTTACGGCATGAGAAGATTTCCGGGAGGCAGCTGAGCTGATGATATGCTCTCTCGCACAAGCTAGGCCCATGACATTGCTTGCTGTGGCTCCGGTCGTGAAGGTCTTATGAGGCCAATGGGCAGGATCCAGTTTGAGCAGATTGCATAAGAGCTTGAGGGCATGATCTTCGACATCAGTGGCCACTGTCTCGTCAGGCAGATGGACCTGCACATTTTGGTCGTAGGCGGTGACGAGGTTATCCGCGAGGGCTGCTGCTGGAGTAGCACCGCCTGTGACGAATCCGTAGTAGTTGGGGGATCTGCTGTTGCCGTTCAATCCAGGCACGATATCGTCAAAAAGGTGCTTGGCGGCCCTTGCATATCCAAGACCATCATGTGACAATGATCCGATGAGGGCTGCTCGTGCTTGACGCAAGACTTGCTGAGTCGGTAGAACAGTCTCCGGGGTGTTGTTGCCAGTCGGGTATCCAAAGGGAATGGTGATACCAGAAGAGGCTCCGTCCGCGGTGGCTATCTCGTCAATGGGCATTTTGGCAAGACTCGTCCGCAACGAGCTTCTGACTGCCAGTGGTTTCGCGGAATGCGCGCGCTTTTAAGTTGTCTTGACGCGCTGGCGCAGGGACCCGACTACGCCAGATTAGTCAGGTCCAGCCGGCGGAGTCATTTTACCTGTGGCGTATGTCCGCACGGCAGGTATTTGGAAGTGCGTGGCCATGTGTAAAGGGTTTTCAGGCCAATGGGCAGGGTATACACGGGTAAACGCCGCAAGCCCAAGGGTGGTTGAGTCGCCGCGGGCTGCAAGGCGGGTGACGCTGGCTGACTCAGCGACCGGGCGGGCGGCCCGGCACCGCTTGCACACGTGACCGTGTTTACCCGCCGCGCCTTCGCCGCCGGGCAACCGCGTCGAGACGCGACTTCCCGGCCTCCGATGGCAACAGTCGCCGCGGCCTTTTCTCCAGTCATCTCCACAACGACATCTCGCCCTCCGCCCTCGCCCCCGCACGTCTGCACGCCATGGGCATGATCCTCCCGCGCGGCGCACCGCCCAAATGACCAAGAACAACCTGAAGACACACCTCTCTTGGTTGCTGACCGCGAAGCCATTCGTGCCGCCCGCCGGCCAGCACGTCGTGCTTCCCATAGTTGATGGCCCACCGAGCTCCGGCACCTTAGCATCCCAAGATTCCGCCGTTGACCGCACTGCCCCGACACGACATGGTCCCCCGCATGAACCACCTCTGTCACAACCAGCCGCTTCCGAACCCTGCCACTCCGCACCTCCGACCCGCCGGGAAAATATAGACGAGACCGCCGACACGAGCTCAAGTACGGCCCCCTCCGCTATGGCAAAGCTCCGAGCTGCCCCCGGCTCAACTTCAAAACCACGTCTGGTCTCCCATGAACACGCTTCCCGCAACACTGCAACCCCCAGCCGGACGCCCGCGATAACTGGGTCGTCTCGTTATGTCAATGACAGGCGTGCGGCTCTTCCCGCAGACTCTGTCAAACGGCGAATCGATGCCACGGTGGAAAGGACGCCATATCAACATCGAGAACATGGAAAGGGCAAGATTAAGAGATTGGAGGGGACTCAGCCTGCGGATTGGGACATGGCCGATGTCGACGCCATCGACTTGACCGGAGACTCGGACAACCGAGCGGAATCTAGCCCTGTCACCTTCGTCTCAGCCCCGACGTCGCGAAAGCGAAAAAGTGATCAGTACGAAGAACCTTTGGAGGGCGGCTCTGCAGACCAAAGACCGAGAATTCGAGAAAGACCCGCAGATGACTTTGCACCCATCGAGGATTTCGAGGATCCTCCCCCTCCGTATTCGACCGTGGCACACAAACCGGCTAAGACTGTAATAGAGGCGCACCTTTCATTCGATGATGATGAAGAACTTGACGATTTCCGGAATACGTCCGCTGTTGACGATTCTTTCGAGGACGAGCAGCAACGCGTCCCGGAGAGCCCGCTCATGTCTGTGCCAAAGAAGCGGAAGCCGCTAAGTCGTGTCCCTTCAGACTATTCCGAACCTGCAATGGGCACTGTCACCCTTCGCAAACCATCGCGGTCCCCGAAAAAGGTCAATTGGGGCAGCCGAGACCAGGCAACCGGCGAAGCACGACGTAGCCCAGCCAAGGCCACACACTCGAGTAAACGGCGGATCATAGCCGACTCCGAGGATGAACCTGACCTGGATTCCGACGAGGAGGTCCCAAAGCCTCCGCGAGTCTCGCCACCCGGAGCCGTGCACCAACCATCACGCAGTCCTGTCAGACCCGTGGGACCCGAGCAGCAAGTATCAACTCGAATCATCGACGAGTCCAGGGATTTTCGGTGGCACGAGTGCAAGGGAGATCCTTTCCTTTCTTTGAATCGGCCGAAAGAGCGCCCTGAGCTTGCATCGGACAAACAGATCCCAGCGTCGTCTCTGAAGAATGTGCGTGCAAATACTGTTCAGGAAACCGTCACGGCCACTCCCAGCTCGTGCCAAGCTTCGCCTTCGACGCTCTCTAAGGAAGAGCGGGGAGTTGTTGCAGCATTTGCGGAGTGGCCCGAGACTCGCCTTCAGGCCATCTGTGAAGCTGTTGAGACGAACGTCCGAAATCTACAGTCTGCGCAAGCCGAGTACATCGAAGAGTACGACGAACCGTCTCCGGAGCTCTTCGAGCAAGCAAAGGTCTTGGTGAAACGCAAAAAGATCATTGAGGACCTGATGCAAACCAGACGCCAATTTGACAAGGCCAGCAAGAAGAGGAAGGAACTCAACAACAGGGTGCTTATGCTTATGGGATTGGAGGCCGAGTACAGTTACGATCTCACCGATTTCAACGAGGCCAAGACCCAGCTCAAGCTTGCGGGCGAGTATCTGAGGAACATCGAAGTTGAGATGATCCACTCTATGAGAGCAGCTGGGCTCCTTGAAGGAGCAGGAAAATCGGTGTGCCTGCGGGATCCGCAGGCTACCTCAGCTGATGTCGTCGTAAGGTCTACACAAGCCGCCCCCGGCCCGGACCCCAGCACGAAACACCAATTCCCAGAATCGTATGGCATGCTCTCCACCCAAATGGTCCAGCAAACTCAACTTCCCCCAAGAAGCCCGCAGACACCACCAAGACAACGGGTTGTCCCGCCACTGCCGCGTCAGAAATCAGAGAACCCCCTCCAGCTGCAACAACCGAACGACGATTTTGCTGATGGGGGCCTTGATGATGCCGCATTCGACGATGTGTCTTTAGAACAGATAGTTCCCCAACATAAGAAAAGGCAGAGCCCCAGGGTCAGTGACTTTGATGCATCAAAATCCAAAGCGCGCCGAGGCTCTGTTGACCGAGATGTTTACGTGGACGAGAACGACATTGAAGAGGATGACGAAGCTTTGGTTAGCACTAACATGGGAACACCGCCCGCTCATGATGTCGACGACGAGGAGGAAGATTATGGCTATTTTGACATCAATGATGAAGACGTGCTCGACATGACTGAGGGAGTGGGAAACCCCGCCGCGGCCACTTCAACCGGTTGGGATCGCACGTCTCGTCCCATTTTCCAGGAGATGTCCGGAAACCGGCATCGTCAGCAGGGGCGAGACACGTCAACCAAGAAACCAGGCACTAAGTCTTCGACGTCCATGGCACCACCGGCAAACCAGCCGCAGTATCCCTGGACCAACGATGTGAAAAAGGCGCTGAAGGAGCGATTTCATCTGAGGGGGTTCCGCCCGCATCAGCTCGAAGCTATCAATGCAACGCTGGCTGGCAAGGACTGCTTCGTGCTCATGCCTACCGGCGGCGGCAAGTCTCTATGCTACCAACTGCCCGCGATCGTCAACAGCGGCAAAACTCGCGGAGTGACCGTGGTCGTATCACCTCTTCTCTCTTTGATGGAAGACCAAGTAGACCATTTGAGAGCCTTGCACATCCAAGCGTTCTATATCAACGGAGAGATCAGCTACCAGGAACGCCGTCATATCATGAGCGGCTTACGGGAGCCCCAAGTCGAAAAATTCATTCAGGTCCTGTACATCACCCCGGAGATGCTCAGCAAGAATCAGGCTATGGTCAGTCTGCTTCAGGATCTCCACCAACGCCATCGCCTCGCTCGGATCGTCATTGACGAGGCACACTGTGTCAGTCAATGGGGTCACGATTTCAGGCCTGACTACAAAACACTGGGAGAAATTCGGCGGCAATTCCTGGGGGTCCCCGTCATGGCTCTGACGGCCACGGCCACGGAGAATGTCAAAGTCGACACCATTCACAATCTTGGGATGCGGGGTTGCGAGGTTTTCGCTCAGAGCTTCAACAGACCCAATCTGTACTATGAAGTTCAACCCAAGGGAAAGCGAGAGGACATTATCCAGAGCATTACCGAGCTGATCAAGACGCGCTACAGAGGGCAGTCAGGCATTGTGTACTGTCTCTCAAGGAAGAAGTGCGAAAATGTTGCTCAGCAATTGCGAGATAAGAGTATCTCCGCTGAGCATTATCATGCTGGTATGGATGCGAAAGCCAAGTCAGAGACTCAAAAGAAGTGGCAAGCCGGCGTGTATAAGGTCATAGTTGCGACGATTGCATTCGGCATGGGCATCGATAAACCTGACGTTCGTTTTGTCATCCATCATAGCATTCCCAAGAGCCTGGAGGGTTACTACCAAGAAACTGGCCGCGCAGGGCGTGACGGAAAACTATCCGGCTGTTACTTGTACTATGGCTACCAGGACACGACAATCCTTAGGAAAATGATCGACCAAAGCGAAGGGAGCCGGCAACAGAAGGACAGACAATACGCTATGTTGCGCAACGTCGTCCAGTTCTGCGAGAACAAAGCCGACTGCAGAAGAGTCCAAGTTTTGGCGTACTTCAACGAAGCTTTCACTCCGGAGGGTTGTAATGGCGAGTGCGATAACTGCAACTCCACCAGCACGTTCGAACACCGGGATTTCACCGAACTTGCTGCCGAGGCGGTCAATCTGGTGGAGAAGATTCAGCATCAGAAGGTGACGCTACTGCATTGCGTCGACGTTTTCCGTGGTGCCGGCTTGAAAAAGATCAAGGAGTATTGCCATGATTCTTTGGAAGAGTATGGCGCGGGGTCGGGTCTGGAGCGTGGTGATGTCGAACGCCTGTTCCAGCGGCTGGTCAGTGAGGGTGCTCTTGAGGAGGAAAACGCCACGAACAGAGCTGGGTTCACATTGCAGTACATCAAGGTACGTTGTACCCGCCACAAGGTGGGACTGTTCAAGCCTCTAACTTTCTTCTAGGTTGGTGGGAATTGCCAGATATTCCAATCCCGAAGACGGCCGGTTCAGATTCACGTCAGGGTCTCCCCTCGGCGTGCAAAGGTCACTAAAGCCAAGCCTGCCACCAAGAAGAAGGGTACTGGTGTCGCGGCTGCACGAAACGACTATCCTCTCTCAACGAACGTATCATCCCCGACTCAGGCTGCCTCCCGCAGACGCAACGCACATGTTGTCGATGAGGATGTCGACGGTGGCTTTATTAATGATGGGGCTGCCGAGTCAGAAGCTTTTGAGCCGCCGCCACAGCCAAGGTTCCGGGCAAAGCCGATGATCGCCAAGGGCGGCAAGATGTCTGGCCAAAAGCTTGGCCCGCCCATAACGACGGATGAGAAGATGGCGAAGTTGGATGAGCTGCATCAAGACATCGTTGAAAACTTTGTCCAGGCGGGCAGAAGCGAGTGTCAGAAGATTCTGATCTCACGAAGCCTCCGTGCGCATCCGTTCACGGACACGGTACTCAGGGAAATGGCCATCAGCTTCCCAGAGACGACGGCAGAACTTCTGGAGATACCGGGTATCGATCGTGGCATGGTGGGACTGTACGGCGACCGCTTTCTCAAGCTGATCAAGAGGTTCAAGATTGATTTTGAGTCGGTGATGGGACAGCAAATCCAGCAACACGATACGATCAAGGACCCGAACCACGAGGTTGTGGAAATCAGCGACGACGAAGAAGTGGACGATGAAGATTACGGAGAAGAGATTGACCTCGACGACGACGAGCCGTCGCAGGAATTCCGCAGCTCGTACTTCCAGGCTCCGGATCCCGATCCCGAAGTGGCGGCCTTCAATGCAAGACTCAGCCAGGCTCAGACATCGGGGGCCACGTCGGGACCGGCAGCGGCTCGGTCAACACGGCCAAGATCAGTGATCGATCGGTCTGCATCGGGCAACTCGGGCAAGAAGTCGTATCATCGGAAGGGCTCAAGAAGAGGATCGAGCGGATACGGGCGGAGTCGTGCAGGGAAAGCAACGAGCAAAAGACGAGACGGTGGAGGCGGTGGTGGAAGCGGTGCGGGTGGGTCTGCAAGGAATGGACTTGGAGGCATCGGAATGATGCCTACGTGAAACGCGATGGGAGCAGTTTTTCTTATCTCAAGATTCTCACTGGACGGCGGTCTTGGAGTTTAGGGGCCAAGCCGGGAGTAGTCCGGCTGGCTGGGTCGGTCATCTTTGCTGAGCGGTGGGCTCACCGGTCAGGATCATTTCATGCTGGGAAATTTGTTCTGGGGCTGCTGCCGGGGCGTTTTGGTGTTGCGCAGGGCCTGCCATTCGTGGCGGAGGCCTTCTTGCTTTGGCATAGCGGCGGTGGGCGCGGCGTGGCTATCTCGCGTGGAGGGCTTGCACGACGTTTAGGGCACGACGTAGGAACAGCGTGGTTGACGTGGGACAAGTCGTCTTCAGCACCGGCGCTTCGCTATCAGGACGCCGCGACAATCGAAGTCACAGCGCGCAATCGGCAGAAACCGGCGCCGAATATGGCCGGGGTCCGTGCGCATGAGGCGATCAGGGCGTTCCAGCACGTGCGACCGCGCGCGGCGCGATTCCGCGCAGTTCGAAGGGCGTCGGCGCCTGCCAAAGACGGCGCTGGCAGACGAGCTGTTGGGCCGCAGCCGCCGGCGTGTCTGCGGCGGGTGGGACGCGCGGTGCGGTGCGCATGGGGGAGCGACGCGGCTCACCGCCGAGTGATTGTGATGGTTGATTAGTGGATTGACGCTGGCGCGCAAACGCTGCAAACACGCCCAGCGCCGGCCAAACGCCGACGCCTCAGTCGGCATTGGGTTTCCTCGCAATATGGTTTCCGAAAGCTGGAGAAGCGCAGCGCCCGTCCCGCAGCCGCGATTGGCAACGCGGGGTAATGCAGGGCTGAGGGCCCCAGGCGCGCGGATGACGCCTGTCGCGGCGCCATCGCGAGCCTGCGAAGCTCCACCGCCAGGCGGCCTTCCCGAAGCTTCTCCTGCTGCGCGTGGCCTCTGCCCTCCGACGCGGCTAGCCTCCGCCGCGGCGCCCACTGCCGCCGACCGCCGCGTGACGGCTCGTCGGCAGCAACAATTTACACCCCGACCTGCGCGCGACGCCTATCCTTTCCCCAGCGCGCACGCCCGAGCCGCCCAGGTGCTGCTATAAAGTCCTCGCCTGCTGCAACATGGACGAACCCGGTGACAGTGACAGCCAGTCCCTTTCCATCGAAACCACCACCATGGACAAGCTCGACATGCCGCTCCCGAACAAGGTCGACGGGCCTGTGGTGCAGCCGCACCGCGAGCTTGCGACCTCCCACTCCGACCGTCCCGTCTTCGAGTCCCGTGAGGCCTACGGCCCGCCTGGTGAGCCTGCCCGCCGCCTGTCCCCGTGCTGTCCAAGCTCGACACTGACCATCCGCGCGTCCAGGTTTTCGCGGCCTCTTCTTCTCCACCTATGTCGCCCTTTGCGCCGCCTTCTCCGCCATGGGCGGCCTGCTCTTCGGCTACGAGTACGTCCCAGCAGTCCCCGACAGAGGAAAGAGAGAGAGCGTCGCTGACGTGTTGCAGCCAGGGTGTCGTCTCGGTGATTTTGGTCATGCCGCAGTTCCTCGAGCGCTTCCCGCGCGTGTCAGAAGCCGCGTCGGGCGCCGGCTTTTGGAAGGGTCTGCTGACGGCTATGATCGAGCTCGGAGCATTGCTGGGTAAGCATTCTCCCCGTGGGGAACTGCGTCACTGCTGCGGGTCATTGATGCCGTTGCTTCGACAGGGGCCTTCAACCAGGGGTGGATTGCGGATAAGATATCCCGAAAGTACTCCATCGTTTTGGCTGTTTTCATCTTCACCATTGGATCAGCGCTCCAGACCGGCGCCGTCGATTACCCTATGCTCGTCGTCGCCCGCCTGATTGGCGGTGTCGGCATCGGCATGTCAGTGTCTCCATCAAAAGCCCCCACGAAGGCGTCCACGCTGACTTTCACGCAGGCTATCCATGGTCGCGCCGCTGTTCATTTCCGAGATCTCGCCTCCCGAGATCCGCGGTGCGCTTCTCGTCCTGGAAGAGTTCAGCATTGTCACCGGAATCGTCATTGCCTACTGGATCACTTACGGCACGCAGTACATCCCGACCGAATGGTCATGGCGTCTGCCTTTCCTGCTCCAGATCATTCCCGGTCTGGTTCTTGGAGCTGGCATCGTCTTCCTGCCCTTTTCTCCCCGCTGGCTCGCCTCCAAGGGTCGTGACCAGGAGGCTCTCGAGAGCCTTGCCAAGCTTCGTCAGCTCCCCAAGTCCGACGCTCGCGTCATGCAGGAATGGTATGACATCCGCACGGAGGTTGCCTTCCAGAAGGAGGTGGACCAGGAGAGGCACCCCAACCTTTTCGGTAGCAAAAAGACGGCCGACCGCATCAAGCTCGAGCTCGTAGCCTGGGCAGACTGCTTCAAGAAGGGCTGCTGGCGCAGGACGCATGTCGGTATGGGCATCATGTTCTTCCAGCAGTTCGTTGGCATCAACGCCTTGATCTACTACGCTCCGACGCTCTTCGAGACCATGGGTCAGGACTACGACATGCAGCTGGTTTTGGCCGGTGTCCTGAACGTTGCCCAGCTGGTCGGTGTCGCATCTTCGATTTGGACCATGGATCGCTTTGGACGCCGGCCTCTGCTTCTGTATGGCGCGGTGATCATGGCGGTTGCCCACATCATCATCGCCGTCCTGGTAGGCAAGTTTGACGGCAACTGGCCGGCTCACAAGCCGCAGGGCTGGGCCAGTGTTGCCTTCCTCTTCGTCTACATGCTTGGTAAGTTTCGCCAATTGACTGCTGCCCGCGTCCTCCCATAGGCTGACCACATATAGCTTTCGGTGCATCATGGGGACCAGTTCCTTGGTAAGTTGTTCTCAGTCAGGGAGACGTTCAACCCAAAGGCTAACGCATCGGAAAAGGGCGCTACCTTCGGAGCTGTTTCCGACATCGGTACGTGCGAAAGGCGTGGCTTTGTCGACGTGCTCAAACTGGTTGAATAATTTCATCATCGGTTTGATTACGCCGCCTCTTGTGCAGAATACCGGCTTTGGTGCCTACACTTTCTTCGCTGTTTTCTGCGTCCTAGCATTTGTTTGGACGTACTTCTTCGTTCCTGAGACCAAAGGACGATCGCTCGAAGAGATAAGCGACCATATCTTCAAGGACAGGAGCAGCGACGCCGAGGAGGCCAGGAGGTTACGCATCGAGGCGGAACTTGTGGGAAGAATACCGGCAGGCTCCGACATCGAGTCGGCAGACGCGGTTAAGGCGTAAGTAGATGGTAAGTGCGTAGATTGGGAAGTGGGGGAAATATGATACGCGCAAGAAAAGGGAAGGGGGAGACAAGATCACGAGACGACGGCCGAGAGCCCTGATGACGGGATTGTTTATTTAAACGCTCTATACCATTACGATATGTTGTTGTGCCTAATAAATGATGTTAATACCACAAGACGTTGACCTGCATCATCGGTGACTTCGGAGGCCGACCTTGAGGCGAAGCCGGCGCGCAAGCTGCGCCCAGCCGTCGTCCGCCGCACCCGCGGCAGCAGACCCAGCCATCGCACGGAGTGCAATCATTCGTCCGGACGGCAGGGCGCGAGGCGCTTTTGGACGCTTCAGCTCCGGACCGGAGGCGCAGTGGCTCGAGTCCGGCTGGAGCCTGTGGCGCCTGCAGCGTCCCAGCGGCGGCGCCATGCGAGTACGTAGACTGAGCGCGAGCGGCCAGCCCACGTGAAGCCGTGGAAGATTTGTGTCCGAGTCGGCAGGCTTTGGCGGGCGCTTTATTTGTTTGGAGGGGCGGCAGGCTTGGCTCCGCTCGCGCTGGCAGCAGCCCCGCGATACGCAGCGGCAGCCTATCACGCCGGATCGAGTCATTGGTGACCTTGTGACAACGCTTCCTCCAGCCTGCCGCTTCCCAGCCAGCCGGCGCAGGCACTTACAGACGGACTGGACACCTTTCGGGCGCGGTGCGCAGGCAGCACTAACCACAAGAACAAGCCTACAGCGCTGTGACGAGGGTTGCCGGGCCAGTACCTCCGCCAACAGCCCGCCCAAGTCTCCAATCACGCCGTCCCCTCCAACCACCACCAGCGCGAGAGAGCCCTGCCGCACGCGCGCGACACCCTCAGCATCCCACCCGCACACCCTCTCTGCCCGCGTTGCACGCGACGACACGCCCGCTGCCACCCTCCGAGCCCGCCCCGCCGCCATAACGTCACCGGCCGAGCCCGCCCACCACCATGTCGCAATTCTTCGAGAACCTCTGGAACTCCATCTTCACCCCGGGCCCCACGCCCACGCTGCTCGTCGCCACCAACGCCAGCTTCGCCGCCCTGCAGGCCGTGCTGTTCGTGCTCCTGCTGGCCACCTACAGCATACACTTCGTCGTCCTGTCCGGCCTGTGCGCCGGCCTGTGGTGGGCCATCAACTGGTTCGCCAACGAGCTGCGCCAGGCGGCTGAGAAGGAGGAGGCCGCCAAGAAGATCCGCGAGCGCAGGGACCGCGAGCGCGAGAGGAGCAGGGAGGCCGACGACCTGGCCGGCGCCCGCGAGCCCGCCGTCGGCAGGGAGGGCGGCGAGGGCGAGGGCATGGACACGGGCGACGACACGGAGACGGAGACGGAGACTGAGGTCGACGTCCGGAAGGGAGCAAAGGCTCCCGCGCCAGCCGCCTCGTCGTCGCTCGCGGCTACGGGCGCCGGACCTGCCGCTGGCACGACGACGGGCGCGCAAACCGGCCTTGCGCCGGTGGTTGACGATGCTCTGAAGAAGAGGAGGAGCATCGGCGAGGGAGCAGAGAGCAGCACGGACAGCGAGTGGGAGAAGGTCGAGCAGGAGAGATAGTTTGGCTGTGGGGAGGGTCGCCGTTGGGCTAGATTTCAGCATCACCGGGCACGGCGCATGATGTCTTTAGTATACACCATGGGCCGGCAATTCTTCTGAAGCTTTTGGACCTAAATTGATTTCAGATAGAGAATCAAACTCTATCTCAACCAGACGTAGTTGGCATGCGGCCACAGCAGCGTGTTGCACGTACGCCTCTTCTACAAATCCAATAGGAGAGAGATAGTGCCAGGCTGGGCTCCAGCTTGGTCTATGGTGCATTCCAAAGGAATGTCGGGCTGCATGAGCGGTTGAGGGCACTTTGGGGGTTTGGAGACACAGGCGGCAACGACTAACGATGCGGAGCAGACACCGGCACCGGTATGACTGAGTAAGCGAGGCTAGCCCGCAGACGCGAAACGTTACCGCAGTGCGCCAAGCTATTGTTCGCGCCGACAAAGTCGACATCACCTCCGGCCACGGCTCGAGCTGCACCCACCACCACTGCTCCCCGCAACCTTGCCACGCGTCGCGCGCTTTCACTCCGCCCGCGCATATCCAAGCTCGTCCACCGCCCGACTCCGGCTGTCCGAACCGCCACCATGAAGCTCGTCAGGTAAGCCGACCTCACCCTCGGTCTTGCGAAGCGTAGCAAAGCTGAGCCTCTCGCGATTCAAGGCGCGCCCGACCGCGGACCTGGCTGACGACTGGCTCACAGATTCTTGATGAAATGCCAGAATGAGACCGTCACCATCGAGCTCAAGAATGGTACGTCGCCTCCGGCGCCCGCGTAGCAACTCCTGCAGCCGGTGACGCGCTCTCGCTTTTCGCGCCCTCTCACCGGCGACGCGGAATACCTGCTGCATTCAGGCTGCACCTCTACGCTGGCCGAACATGACCTTCTGATGAATCTAGGCACCATTGTCAACGGCACCATCGCGTCCGTCTCCCCCCAGATGAACACCGCTCTCCGCACCGTCAAGATGACGCCTAGGGGCCGCGACGCCATGAGCCTCGATACTATCAACATTCGCGGATCGAACATCCGCTACTTCATCCTCCCCGACAGCCTGCCCCTCGACACGCTGCTCATCGACGATGCGCCGAAGCCCAAGAACAAGGCCAGGAAGGAGCAGGCAGACCGCGGTCGCGGACGTGGCCGTGGTGGCAGAGGCGGCAGAGGCCGTGGTCGTGGCCGTGGCGGCGGCCGTGGCTTCTAAATAGTCTCGGCACGACGGGGTTAAGTTGATTCACCAGCGGAAGATACGGTCAATACGAGCTTGGACAAAAATCGATCAAGAGGGGCGAAGAAAATACCACAGCCGAACGAGTGCGGATGTGTCCAACTGGCCTGAGAGTTGCACACTACAGAGAGCCTGATGTCAAGAGAGAAGGTTGCGCATCAATCGGGCACGGAAGGGTTCAATTGGCGTTGCATTATTGGAGGGAGTAATCGGCCCTCGGGATGGAGTACGGGCTGTTCAAACGACTGGCCTGCATAGCAACGGAGCGCAAAAGCTCTTGAAGAGTCAGTCATTCAAAAAGAAATTCTGTCGTACCACCTGTCTCTGCTTCGAGGTCCCAAGTTACATTGCAACTTTCATTTCACATGTTATTTTCACTGACATCAGCAATCGCTGTGTGGGCAAGATCTCTCTCGGCAGCATTTGACGATCCAAGGCCTGGTAGCAGAAGTGACTGCGCATCGCATACGGAGTGGTAGCGTTCGGCCGGACGATCTGATGCAGACGTCTGCTGTGCTCGACCTCTGGACAGTTTGCGCGTGTCTTCGAATAAGGCTGGTTGAACGTCTCGGATCAGCGGGAGCCTTTGCAATTGGTGCAGCATGTTTGCACAGTCACGTACGCAGGCGTTGCAAGGCACGGCGGAGCGGAGCCGCTTGGCAGGGCGGCGGGCAAAGTCCGGCTTGGCCGAAACCCCGCAACGATCGGCCTGCGTCTAGCCTACGACGATATCGTGCTTGAGGGCACCTATCACGCAAGAGGCGGCCTGCGATGAGGAATGTCGGCACACCAGCGCCCGTCGCGGCTTATCTCACGCAATGCCGTCGTCGTCATGCAACCATGTTACGATTGAAAAAACTCCCGACTCTCCGGTTTTCGCTCCTCGTCCATTCTCCCCTCTACCTTAAATAGTCTCTCTTCTCTGCCCCTCGTCGCTCTACCTACCAATCTATCTCCCTCGGTTCTTCCCAACTGCGCCCGTCCACTCCCGCAAAATGGCTCCCGGTCCCGTTGCAGACTCTGCCCCTCAGGCCCCGCACTCGCGCCCCTCCAAGGCCAACTCGGCTCCCGTCGACACCAACGTTTTCCCTGACGGCATCAAGACCTCGGGCCAGCACCCTCCGCTCTACGACCTCCTCCGGCCCTACGACAATTTCCCCAAGGCCATTGAGGGTCCTACAGTATGGGAGGCCGACGACTACAAGAACAACCCGGAGCGCTGGACGCACCCTTTCAGCGACGAGGAGATTGCCGAGCTCAACAAGGCTGCCGATGACTTCATTGCCGCCGGCCATCCCCTCACTGCCATCTCCCAGGTGGGTGCTGCCATCATCGTAGCCATTGGCTGTCGAGGATTTAATGCTAATGTATGCTTCAGGACCTCTTCCCTCTCCCCAACCTCTCCAAGGCCATGACTGCCCTGCGAGCTGAGCTGCTCAATGGTAAGGGCTTCATCCTCTTCAAGGGCTTCCCTGTCGAGAAATGGGGCGTCCATAAGTCCGCCGTTGCGTACATGGGTCTCGGCACCTACCTCGGATACTTCGTCTCTCAGAACGGCCGTGGCCACGTCCTGGGTCACGTCAAGGACGTCGGCGACGACCCCACCCAGATCGACTCTGTGCGCATTTACAGGACGAATGCTCGGTACGTTTCAGCTGCTTGCCCGCGCGACCGCTGTGGACGAGGGGGAAAATGACAGACCTGCTGACTGTACATACAGCCAATTCTTCCACGCAGACGACTCTGACATTGTCGGCCTGCTCTGCATTGCTCGTGCTCTGGAGGGTGGCGAGTCCGACCTGGTCTCCTCTCACCACGTCTGGAACGTGCTGCAGAAGGAGCGCCCCGATGTTGCCAAGACCTTGACCGAGCCGATCTGGTACTTTGACCGCAAGGGTGAGACGAGTGTTGGCGAGGAGGAGTGGATCCGTACCAGCATCTTCTACTTGGAGACCGGCGAGAACCCCAGAGTTTACTCCAAGTAAGTTTCATACGTTGTGTTTCACATGCTTTCTCATTACTCCTCGCTTTCTCACGACAGAAAAGAAGAGAGCATAACGACTAACAAACAACCACAGGTGGGATCCCTACTATGTGCGCTCTCTCACGCGTTTCTCGGACCAGGGCATCATCCCGCCGCTCTCGGATGCTCAGCAGGAGGCGATCAAGGTGCTTGAGGACACGTGCCTACGCCTGTCGCTGCACATGATCCTTGAGATCGGCGACATCCAGTTCCTCTCCAACTCGCACGTCCTGCACGCCCGCACTGCCTACAAGGACTACCCGCCGCCCGCGCCCCGCCGCCACCTGCTTCGTCTGTGGCTCTCAACCCCGGAGAGCGAGGGTGGCTGGCGTCTGCCCTTCCACGACTCGGACGAGAAGAAGCGCGGTGGTATTCAAGTCAACAACACCCCGCCCAGGGCGCCCGATGACGCGGAGTAGACGACTGTGACGATGAGCATGAAGTGGGGATTTTGTACAGAACGCGATCTTACGCTACCCATTCCTTGCGTTAATGTACAAAGTCGTTTCGTTTCTCTTTTCTTCTTTTAACTTCAAGAAACATGGATACCAGATTGAGTTTTTTTTTTATCAAGAACGTACCGTTCAACTATGAGCAAACGAGAAAGCGTAATGGCAAGACTTCTTTTTTCTTCTGTTAGACGTGGTCCGCCTCCAAATCCAAGAAGGGCAGTACTCCCGGGCTGAGGCCCGTGGGGGGTTCGAGAAGGAGGGCCGGCGTCATTCATGCTTCTCGGGGGTATAGTTTGACCTTTCGGCGCAGATACTGCAGTTGATCTAAGTCAAAAAGGCAAAAAGAGCAGACGTTCGAAGTTGTCCGTCGTTGATTTCCCGATTAGGCATGCGCGCCGCCAGTCGAAACAGCCGTCGGCCACCACACGGTCAATCTTTCCGTCCGCCCGAGCAATTAAAAGCGGTTTACTTCATAAAAATAGTCTCCGTCATAGCCGTCACAAGTAAGCTTTTTCCCGTCTGCTTTTCGGTAGAAGTCGCTTCGGTCATGACTTCATTTATAATACATCGATCATTTGTTTTGAACATCTCCATTCAAGATTCCTCCATTCGAAACTACCGCATTCAAGTCTGCCCTCCGCTCCCACTCATCCCTCAGCATGGAAAAAAACAGCATATCATGAAACTGGCCCCGCCACCACAAGGCCTCGCGCCTCCGCCCCTCGAGCGCGAAGCCCAGGCGCTCGTACAGGCGGCCGGCGCCCTCGTTGTAGGCGAAGGACGTGATGGCGACGCGGTGCAGGCCGGCGACCTGAAAACCCCAGTCGAGGATCCAGTTGATGGCCTCGGAGCCGTAGCCGCGGGCTTGGTGGGCGCTGGCGATGCTGATGCCGATCGCGGCGGCGCGGTGGTGCGGGTTCGCGGGGCCGAGCTCGTGCGCGAGGCTGATGTAGCCGATGGGGGTGGCGCCGACGGCGGCGTTTGATTTGCTGAGGCTGCTGCGAGGGGAGATGCGGGTGGTGGTGTTGTTGTTGTTTCGCTTGGGGGATCGGCTTGTTATAGCTTCAGGCGGGCTCGTGGAAGAGGGTACGGTAATGGTGGATGCGGATGTGGTGGTGGTGGTGGTGGAGGGGAGGAGGCAGATGATCACGCCCAGCAGCGCGGTTTCCTGCATGAAGTGCATGAAACCCTTGATGCTTCGCTTGCTGGCCGGCTTGAGAAGGTCGACATTGGCATTGCCGCTGATCAATGGATCCGACTCGACCGACAGGATGTAGTCTTCGTCCTCGTCTTCCACGGCCCGATAAAGGAGACGCGCTGATCGGAAGGTGTTTGCCATTCCTGGGAGGCGTCGGGCCAGAAGATGGAAGACAGCGAGCGAGGTACGTGAAATGTGAGAGACGTGAGAGCTGAAAATAGCGAGGTTGCACTCAGGGCGATGCAGTCAGACTGCGAAATTGGAAGCATGTGATTATGGCGGCACGGAGAGAGCTGCGAAGGGGACCGTAAGCGCTACCTGGTCGTTTCCTGACTCAGGGTCCTGTGAGACCATCGCATGCCACGTGGGGCTGCAAGTCCGATCGCCGCATGGAGCCGTCATAGCTGCTGCGATGAACCAGTAGGCGGCCCTTTCGACGAGGCAGCCAGCGGATTTGGCGATGAACCTTCCGCGGCGGGCCGCCATTGGGCGCGGGGAGCGAAAAAGCACCTTGTATTTTGTCGCGGGGCAGTTTCACATGAGAGTTTGGACAGAGATCTGGAACTGCTCCCGTTTAGCAAAGTCGAAGAGCAAAACGCAGCAACACACGTGGAGGAAATAGACTTCTATTGAACTGCTCTCGATGGTTTCCAGATCCAGACTAGACCGTTGGGACCGCATGTTCGCAGGGATTTGTGCACCGTCAGCGAAACAAGCAGCCGTGCACCACAGATCTGGAATGTAGAATGCATGTCCACGAGCCCAAGTAGAAGATTGAGGATGAATGCTTCAACCCTAGTAACCAGGCCCCAACTACTCGGTGTGTTTTGGCTTTAGAAGGCCCAACTGATGCCAGGCCAACGGCGACCCCGCCACAGGCCAAGTTTGAACCCTCGTCGACTGCTACCAAGCATCTTGATCTCCGCCGGGTCGTAGTCGTCGCCAAGGTCGCAGTGTGGGCAGCAATACGGCGGCGACACAATCCTCTTTTTGGGGGTTCCGCGGGTCCAGTAGCGGATCGATCCTCCAGGCTGGGGAACTGTGGAACAATTGGATAAGTTCTTGCCCGGATGACAAGGAGTGCGGAGGTGCAGCCATTTATGATCGCACGTCGGTGATTTGGCGAAGATGAATTTGCACATGGTAGAAAAACTGGCCGAGGGATATGACGAGTTGTTCGCGGACTATGGCAGAGTGTAGACTGAGCAGCGACGGCCCTCATCCCAACTTATAGGTCTGGACACGACGCAAGCTTCTTCGTCATGCGACACAACGGGGTCTTCTCTTCGCGGAGCCAAACAGACAAATCAAGAAACTCTCCACGTTCTAAGTCCAAGGTGGCAGCCACTTCACCGATTAGGAATCCGAGCCGGGTCATTCGTTTCACCTGCTCACATAACGCAGCAGAAACAATCAACACCAGATTCCAAGCGAGACGGGCCCGCTCCGAGCTTGACGCCGTTTCGGACCGCATTGACCATCAGGTATTTTTGGCGGGGGTACTGGCCGTCATATGTGCATTGAGGGCACAAACGGGCCACCAGGCGTAGATGGTGTGGGGGTAAGCGGCTGACCCAATTCACCGTGTTGTCCTGGTACTCGCAGCAACTTGTGAGGTTGCGGTCTGGCCCGCAGCTTTTCACCAGCATCAGCCAGCGGTGCAGGCAGGTGGATGACTGGTACAGGTTGGTTCGACACATGGCGACAATGTTCGCAGATGTCGCAAGGCTGAGGCGGCGTCGGTTGCGAGAGCGGGAAAAGGGTCAAGGCAGCTGAGGTGGACGAAATCGATGTTCTGAGAGAGCTCTGGTCGATTGATGTGTTATATGGTGCCAGGCAGACAGTCACTGCTGGGTTGAAGGGCTGTTTGACGTGCTACGTTCCAGGCCTCGTGGACGCTTTGGCACACAGCAAACGCAGCCTTCTTTGGAGCATTCTTTGAGTGAGCTGGCGGTCGGCAGCTCAGCGAACGGGGCGCAGACGCGTGATTCACTTGTTCTCCTTGGTGCTGGCAGCGGGATCGGGCGCGTTCTCGTCGAGCTCTTGGGCGCGAATGGCCTGCATGAGCTCGTACAGCTGGGCGATTTGTTCGTCTGCGCGGCGTGGTCAGAATGCATGCGCCGGTGGACGAACAGAAGACTGACCGCTCATCTTGTCGACCTTAGCCTTGTCCATTTTGGCATCCCGCCACGAGTCGCCCTCCAGCTGCTGGGCGTACATTTGCCATTCGGTCAGGAAGCCAATCTGCGGCGAGTCAACACAGGGCGCGGCGGCGCAGCGGGAGCGTCGTACAATGTGGATAGGATTGTCGACGCGCCTGTGGGCGCGGAACTCGGCCTTGACATACTCGTCGCCCAGCAGGCGCATCTGCGGGTCGAGCTTGTGGCGATGGGCGCGGAGGACGCGGCGGTACAGCGGGATGGGCGGCAGCAGGGCCAGCGGGGCGGGGCGCAAGGGCTTCGCGGCGCCGGCAGCGGTGGCCTCGGCCATTGACAGCACGCGGGTGAGCCTCATCGCGACGGAGGCCGGCGGGGGTTGGAGGGGGGGGAGGGAGTGGTGCGCGGTGGGCGGCGGCGGCGGCAGACGAGGCGCGTCGGCAGACTGCGCGCCCCGAAACGCACCATCGCCGACGTCGCAACATGCTGCCCACGCCCTCGACCTCGCACGTGTCCTTCGACCGCGTCTACGAGCCCGCCGAGGACTCGTTCCTGCTGCTGGACACGCTCTCGCTGCCCGCCGAGCAGCTCTTCCTGCGCCAGCGCCTCGCCGGGCCCCGCGCGCCGCTGGTCGTCGAGGTCGGCGCCGGCTCTGGCGTCGTGCTCGCCTTCGTCGCCCGCCATGCAGACTCGATCCTCGGCCGCACGGATGCGCTGGCCCTAGGCGTCGACATCAGCGCCTTTGCCTGCCGCGCCACCGGCCAGACGGTCCGCGCTGCCCTAGACGAGGCCGCCGCGCGCTGTCCTCGCACCAGCGTCTTCCTCGACGCCATCAACTCCGACCTCACCTCCTCCCTCCGCCCGGGCTCCGTCGATGTTCTGATCTTCAATCCGCCCTACGTGCCCACCCCCGCCCTGCCCGACCTGTCCAAGCACCAGCAGTACAACGAGTACTCGCAGAAGACATCTTTCGACCAGGACTCGTATCTGCTGGAGCTGTCCTACGCCGGCGGCGTGGATGGCATGGAGACGACAGACAGGCTCCTGGAACAGCTGCCCGGCGTGCTTCATCCCGTGCGTGGCGTCGCGTACATCCTGCTGTGTGCCCAGAACAAGCCGCTCCGAGTGCAGGAGCGCATCCGCGGCTGGGGCCCCGGCTGGGCTGCCGATTTGGTTGGAAGCAGCGGGAAGCAGGCCGGATGGGAAAAGCTGCAGATCCTGAGAGTCTCGCGCGTCGCTACATGAGGAGGCCTTGCTCGCTTTACCTCGTCTCCGAACGTAGGATGGGCCATTGCAGCACGCCGCGGTGCCCGCTTGGGAGGACATGGCCGATGCGCCAAATTGTGCGCGCTCTTCAGTGCAGCGCATCCTGCCAGAAGCTCGCCGGGAGCCCTCCCATGCTATCCGCAAAGAAGGAAAACCGCCGACAGACCAACCGGCCAGAAGCAGATACAATGAATGTGCAGCGGATTGTCTCGCAGGGACCTCGGTGATGAATTGTTGTGAGATGCGCGGGCGGATTGCCTGAATGGGAAACACGAGCGGCGTTGTCGGGCCAACGGGGCAGCGAGACATTCGGCCCACTGTTGCTCAGAGGCGGATCCTGGAATGGAGCTATAGCTACACCACACTCCACGCCTCGTCAACCCTATGCCACCGCCGAGATGAATCGATATCCAGAACCCACGCCGTGCCCCGCGCCCTTCGCGCTGGCACCCTACGCCGCCTATCCCCGCGATGAAACCACCGCCAACCTCGAATACACCACCGACTTCAGCCAGCACGTCCACAACGTGAAGCCGCGCAGGCGCCCGGCTGCCCACAGGAGGACTGCCGCATGGGACCCAGCCGCCGACATCTGGGTCGACGACGCCGTTCCGCACCAAGCGCCCATGCCTGCGCCGGGAAACCCCAGAGGCGTCAGAAAGAGCGCAATGTTTGCCCAGCCTGCCCAGAGGATACCGATGCCGCCGGCGCCCGCGAAGGACGACGATACGCTGCGCCCCAGAAGAAGACGCGTGTCGGCTCTGCTCGCCGAGAAAGGTCTTGGAACCACCCCGCGCGCTTCCGCGCAAGAAGACGCGCCTTTCGAGGCGGAGAAGAAGAAGAAGGAGATGAAGAAATCCGAGCTCCAGAAGAACCCCCGCCGGAGAACCATCTACGTCCCATCCGACGACACCACCATCATGACCATTCACCCGGGTTTCCCCACCCATGCCCGCCGCCCCAGATCTCCGGATCTCGGCTTCGATTTGGTCACCTTGTCCGAGGAGGAACCTGAACAAGTGCGGCCGGCCATCAAACAGAAGCCCGCCCCCAGGAAGTCGCTGGCCGCTGCGCCGAAGAGGGGGCCCCTTCAGCAGACTTCGCGCCCGCTGCAAGGAGTCTCCTTTGTCGAAGACGTTGTGGGCAAGACGCTTGAAAAGGAGAATATACCGCCAGGAATATCCCTGAAAGAGACCAAGCCCTTGCGCGCGAGCACTGCTGCACCTCCTGCGACCAAAGGTCGTGCGAAATCAATCGTTAAGCCGGAGCCAATCCGCCGGGCAAGGCCTGGGCCAACTGCACCGACTAGTGCTTCGGCCGCGAAGACATCCGTGACCCGTAAGCGCACCAGCTCTGATAGCGTCGGCTCGCCCTCCAAGGCTCTCAGGACCGCAAGGAATCCCACAATTGCTAGAGCTCCACTGCAGGATGCAACTTCAAAGCGCCAGACCCGGTCTTCAACGTCGAATCCCTCCTCGCCCTTTCATACATCGAGGTCTCCACCACAAGCCTTACGCCGCAACCGCGAGAAGGCCCCATCCAAACTCGGGGTTCCCAGGGTGTCGCAGAACCTACAGCGCCAAGAGAAGTATCCCGTCCTGTCGGAGGACCTTGATAAGCCGGAACTTTACGAGGATAGTTGGCTCAGCTACCAGGAAGTCTCCATCACCCAACTAGTCAACAAGTTGTTTGACGCTGTGGATCTCTCGTCTCAGGACGAGGACCAGGAAGAAGCAGTGTTGAGGAGGAAGTTACTGGCAATATACCAGGAACCTTCCATCCCACTATTACACAAGCGCTTGCAAGCTTCTCTCATGTATGGTGCCTTGAGTATCCCGAAGGATCTCCTTGCCAAAGCGCTCCGCCTCAAGGATGATGTTGGACTCCGCCGGAAATACCTCAACCTCTTGGTAAATACATACGAACCTTCGGTCCTGAAGGCGGCAGCGGAGGTCATCGTCGGACGCGAGTGTCCGGTGTCATCGAGGCTCTCTTCCGGATCCACTACATCAGACAGCGACCAACGCCAGAGGCGTGCCGAGAAGAAAGCCATCGAGGGCTTCCTCGACACCTTCTTCGTCCGAAATGAAGATGCGGTCCGCGTCAAGACGGGAATCGGCAGCATTACCAGCATCGCAAGAGGTCGTGATAAAGCCGACGACTTTGGCTCCCAGGGCTGGTCGTGGCGTCGGACCGTGCTGCGCAGCCTCATGCTCATTCTTCTTCTTGACATGAGCAAGACTCAAGCTATCATCAATATTCCGCTTTTCCAAGTATCCTCGCCGCACAAGTCCTCGAATGAGATTCTTCAGGAGCTCGCCAGCATGCTCTTCCCCTCCCTTGGCGATGTCTCAAGACCTTTGGGACACCTCGACTATCATCTCCACTGCGTGCAGTATCCACTGCAGGAGTACAAGTACCGCGTCGAAAACTTAGCGACCGATTTGCGGGATGGCGTGCTCTTGACAAGACTTGTCGAACTACTCCTGTACACTCCAACTACGCTTGCTCTTCAAAGGGATGTCACAATCACCATGCCAACGGGAGAGATCTTGACAAGCTGCTCTAACGTTGACGACAAGGAGTCATGGGTGCTGTCCCAGCACCTCAAGTTCCCTTGTGTGGGTCGCACTCAGAAACTGTACAACGTCCAGATCGCACTGGGTGCTCTAGAGGGCGTGAGGGGCATCGCGGGACAGGCCGTGAAAGAGGTCACTGCCGAAGATGTTGTCGACGGCCATCGCGAGAAGACTCTCGGGCTTCTCTGGGGCTTGGTAGGCAAATGGGGTCTGGAAACGCTGGTCGACTGGACCGAAATCGAGAGAGAGACCCAGCGCTACAGGTCCCGCTACTACGACCAACAGCCCGAGGAATACCAAGACCCAGACAGCGAAGACGAGTCCGAGCTCGCCGAGCTCCAAGGCCTTGAGAAATACACCGCCGTCCTACGCGGCTGGGCCCGCAGCATCGCGCGCCTCCGCGGCCTTCGCGTCGCCAACCTCACGACGTCCTTTGCCGACGGCCGCGTCCTCGAAGCCATCGTCGATGAATACGTCTCCTGCTTCCCCACCACCGCCTCATCCTCATGCCCGTCCAACCTCCCCGCCAAGCTCAAATCCATCGGCTGCAGCACAGCCTTCATCTCCCTCTTCACCCGCACCCCCACCTCCACCCGCCCCATCCCCTCCAAAGACTTCACCATCACAACCCTCACCTTCCTCGCCTCCCGCCTCCTCCCGGCCTCGTGCGCCCACCGCGCCGCCCTCACCCTGCAGCGTTGGCACCGCGCCCGCCTGGCCCGCCGCGAAGCCTCCAAGCGCGTCGCCCTGATGCGGCTGGCGGCCCACTGCGCCACGGTCGTGCGGACCCGCGAAAGGGTCGTGGGCGCTGCGGTCGTGCTGCAGAGGGCGTGGAGGAGGGTGCTGGATGCGAGGATTGCGGGCTTGGTGCACGATATCACTGGGTTTCAGGCGTTGGCGAGGGGTTGGGCCGTCAGGAGGAAGGTGCTTGTGGGTGGTGTGAGGGGAAAGAGCGGTGGGGCGAGAAAGGTGGAGAGGGTCAGGGGAGGTTGGTAGATTGTTTGCTTCATGTCCATTCATTTTTCTTTTATTTTCTTGCCTATAGGGGTTCTTGGGCGGGGGGTCGCTGGAAATTAATGGGATGATTGGGCTTGGTTTTGGATGTTATGGGGATTCGAGGTTGATATTGATTGACGAATCATGGGGTTGGGAGCGGTTGGGTCTTTTCATTCGATGACGTTTCTTATACCCTTTTACGTGTCTTGTCACACGCTCCTTTCGACAAATAGCTTCAGCCTGATGATAGCAGTAACGACTCCTCAATAGGATATTTTAGCATTTGACATGCATGGGGTTGTCCTCCCAAAGGCTCCCCAAGAACTTTTTTCAGCGATCGAGACTGCAACTGTTCGCCCGAGGCCTTGGGCCTTCAATTGATTCTAACTAAGACCTGCGGGTAATCAATCCCCTCGCATCTAATCACCTCGAAACGTGCCGATTAAAAACGGACGTCGCACGTTCACGACACATCTAGAAAGGTTCCTGACCTCTCCATGCTACTGTGTCATTAAACGTCATTTGCCATGGGTTGGCATTTAGTAACTCCGCAATCCTCCACGTGCAGGTTCGACGTGGGAGGAGAACATCCAGCCGTTTTGTTAGTCGTGACATCTCGGAGGTTGTCTCTATGGCACCTAGGTTCAAACCAGGACGCGATGAGGGCGTTCCGCCACTAGCCTCCCCGCTCTCCAAACTCCTTTGCCCAATCATCGAATTCCTTGAGGCCTCGCTTGCTTACGCTGGGCCTGATGTTCACCAAGCTTGCTTCGAAGTCCTCGAGTTGGATTGGCCTAATCTCATCCATGGTCATGTGGAGGAGCTTCTCTCCCAGACTGCGTAAAGGTCCCATGGCCGCGTCCTTGGCCAGAGCTGTGATATCCGAGCCAGAAAACCCTGGGAAAAAGGACTGTTAGCCAGTGGAGTCTCTACAGATTACTACGTGAATCTTTTCTTTGGGTTTACCTTCGGTCAGCTCCACTAATAAATCCAGCTCCTCGTCGGTGATGGTGTGCTTCTGGTGGCTAAGCAGCGTTTGAAACTGTAGCTTCCTGACAGGACCCTCTGGAAGTGGAATGTACTGCCTTCTGACAAAACGTCTCCGTGCTGCTTCATCAATTGCCCATGGCTGGTTGGTGGCTGCGAGAACGAGCACTCTGCTCGCGTCACCCTTCTCTTTGTCCTTGTCGTTCTGCTCTCGACCTGCAGCCGCCTTTGCAAGATCCGACCACTGGATTAAAAATTCCGTCTTGATACGGCGCGTTGCCTCGTGCTCGGTCGAACCGGAGCGGGACGACAGGAGGGAATCGATTTCGTCCACAAAGATGATGGACGGAGCAAGAGCCTTGGCCAGTTGAAATAAGGCGCGGACGAGCTTCTCCGATTCACCAAGGTACTTGCTGGTCAAGCTGCTCGCAGAAATGGCAAAGAAGGTTGATTTTGATTCCGTCGCCACGGCTCGTGCCAACATAGTTTTACCCGTACCGGGTGGTCCGAAGAGCAACATTCCTCTGGCTGGCTCGCGCAGGCCCATGAATAGGTCCGGTCGCAGAAAAGGATATACCACGTTCTCCTTAAGCGCCGATTTGGCAACTTCAAGGCCAGCAACATCATCCCAATGGACTTCATCCCCATGGATGACAATTTCGTTGAATATCTGTTTTGCAGCCGCCTCATCCACTCCCTTTGGAAGACGCTTCATCACACGTTGCGTCCGCTCTTTCCAGACCTTAGCTTCCGGCGACATATCCGAGTCCGAGTCAGCAAGCTCCTCTGACGAGGTTTCCGACGTTTGTGTTGGCAGGACCCCTTCCGGTGCAGAATGCGATTTACCCTTCGCTTGTCTTCGCCGAGGCCTCCTTTCCTGTTCCAAACCGCTGCTCATGCTCTCATCGCCGCTTGTTGGCGACGCCAGATAGCCGGTAGACTCGTTGGAAACAATCTTCGAAATAGGGTTTCGACGGACTCCACCAGACGCAATGGCACGATGAGGCGGCCTAGGGCTAGACGAAGACCTTTCTTCGACGTCCCCCGTGAGCTCTCGGGGCTTCAGGGCCGCAACAGACATGAGTTTCTTAGTATTGACTGGAACCGAAGGATATTCGCTTCTGTACAACGGGAAGCCCGGGGCCGTTTTCGACAATGATTCCGGGGTTCGCTGTCTTGTGGGAAGCGGTCTGTAAGGGCTTTTGCGGGACGGAGGAATTGGTGGTTTCTCGCTCTCTGGATTCTCCGCTGGCTGCGACATGACTTTTGCGGCCGCAGCGCAACTGTCACCTCCGGGAGCAGCAACATTGAAGGTTCCGGGATTCCCTGACTCATCGCCGGAATCGTCTTCTACCGCTGCGTACTTGAGGAAGAAGGGACTCGTTGAGCTTTCGGCACCACTTCCATTGGATTGACGAGACTCGTCAAGAGAAGGTCGAGCACTATTGCTCTTGGGTATGGGAAGCGTTTCTTTGCTAACGTTCTCGACCGACAACATAGGTCCTCTGCTTGGGCCTGAAATGGAACCCCATGCCTGGGTGGCCGCCTTCGCGGCAGCCGGGGGTCGCGCCTTCAATGCAGACGATCGCGACGACGACGATGCCTTTCTACCATCCTTCGCTGTAGGCCTCAGAGTCCTCAGCATGCGTCCTTTCTTTTCCGGGCTTGGATTGCGAGCGGACTTCGCAAACGGGTGTATCGGCGAGGGCTGGGTTGATTGGGACGGCGAGACACCAATCAGTGGCAGACTCCGCGATCTGTCGCTCTCACTGCTCTTTGTTTTCGGTAATGAGGGCCGTTTGGGCAGAGCCGGCCTCGCGAGGTCGGGATAGCTAACGGGGGGTACGGTGCCATGGCCAAGCCAGCCGGTAGGGTCGCGGTGGGCATCGGGGCACGGGGTTGGGTCGCTCGAAGAGGCCAGGTCTTCTGTAGATGCGGAGGCCTTCTCTTTCTTTGCGTCCTTGCGACTCTCGTTGAGGGCCTCGAGCAGATCGACGCGCTCCTTGCACTGCAGCTCCAGCTCCCTCAGCGACGCCTGCAATGCCTTCTCCGTCTCGCTCTTGGGAGCCCAGTTGGCCGGGCGGCGGTAGGCGTTGAAGTAGTATATCTGGTCCAGGGCGTTGCGCCACGACCGCAGCGCCTCGGCCTCGTTCCCCTGAGAGCAATCGCGCGTCAGCCAGAGCAGTGCAGCGGGGAAGGCGAGGCGGGCAGCACCTGGGACTCGAAGTAGACGGCGGTGGAGCAGACCAGGTAGCAGTCGTCGTAGGTCTTCTGCATGGCCGCGGCGGGCTTCTGGCGCATCATGGAGGGTGGTGGCAGGCACGCGGCCTGGCGGAGCGGAGGGCGGGCTGGGAGGAGGTGTGGTGCCAGGTGCTGCGGTCGGCGTCTGACGTAGGAGGGCCGTGGCTGGTGGAGGGGAGCACTGGCACAGCTAGCGGGCGGCTTCGTGCCCGACGCAGCCAAGTGCTCGCGCGCGCAGGCACAGGCACCACCGCCTTGATCGACTGTGCCGCCGCCGCGCCCCTGCCGTGCACGCCGCTGCGCCGCCGCCCACGCTGAGGAGGCCCGGCAGCGCGCCGTCACCGTCGCCGCGCAGCAGGCGCAGTCGCAGCGCGGCAGAGGCACCGCCATCGGCCGGGCGCATGACTCGCATCCCTGCCGCCCATCGCTCGCCACGCCGTCGTCAAACGCTGCACCTTCGTGTCCGCCGCGGCGCCCGAGGCCGAGCTCGCCCTCGCCCGCGCGCCGCAGTCGGAGCCCTGGGTGGACGCAGCCGTCTTTTTCATCGTACATATATATGCTACAGATTTTGTGCCCCGGCGCCGAGGCGGAGACTTCATGAACGCCCAGACGAACTCCCGGCCTGCCCTGACCCTCTCTATGCCCGCCGAGAGGAAGGAAAAACGCTGCCCGCCGCCTCTCTAGAAAGCTTCCCGAGCAAAGTATACAAACAGCCTTCCAAGGCAATCGCATCGCGGGGCCGACCCGGCCCCCAATGGCCCGTCTACTCCGTGCTCTGCGCAATGAAGAACGCCTTCGCCATTTCGTACGCAGTCCTGCGCGGCTGTTAGCATGCAATGCGGCCCGAGGCCGAAGGCGCGGGACTGACCAGCAGATCGCCGTGCTCGGCATCGTCGTCACTATCCTCGGCTTGAGGCCCTTGAAGAAGCCTCTCCAGCCCTCCCGCCGCTTGATGATGGTGGCCGCGTGCAGCAGGCCCCGGACGTTCCGAAGTTCGGGATCCGTCGCTGTGCCGCGGGTCTGCAGCAGCGTCTTGATCACATCGAGCGGCGTCGTGACACCCGCCGCGAGGCCGCCCGCCAGGCCTCCGGCCGTGCAGTGCGTGTACGGGTCCCACCGCCCCGTCGGGTTCATCGTCTTCGACAGCGACTCGTACGCGACAAACTGCAGCGCCGTGAAGGGCACTGTCATGCACAGCGTGGTCGGGTAGGACACGTAGAAGGCGCCGACGCCCTCATGGCGGAACACCGATCTCGCACAGTGCGCCAGCGACTTGTACGTCGAGCCGTGCACCTGCATGCGCTGCTTGATGACTGCAACCGTGAGCGACACGCCGGGCTACTGCGAATTTCTCGGCATGCTTACCGTCGAACGGGTTCATCAGCGCATCGCTGGCAATCGTCGCAGCCGCACCGCTGGTAGCTGGATTCGGTCAGTCAGCATGCTTGGCGTGTTCCGGAGCTGCGATTTCGGCCTACCAGCTGCGAAAGGATGGTGCTCGTGTTTTCCGCCCTCGTTCCCGCCCGCCGCGTGCTTCACGGCCTCGTACGTTGCGAAATACACGGCGTGTGCGGGTCCTGCACATTGTTAGCGCTCCGCCGCCCGCCGCTGCCCGGCCTGCTGCAACTCACCCGCCCCCATGACTACGCTCGAGACGCCGCGCCACAGCGTCCGGAAGCCCTCCAATCTTGTTATGGTGATCATGGCATTCGATATGCCTGTGTACACGGCCGTCGGCGAAGGGTTGGCCACCTGCATGCGAGTCTGGTGCACGGCGCGGTCAGTGGGCTGCCAACGGCGACGGACGTGGCTTCAACGTACCTTCAGCAGGTCGATGGGATACATCACCGAGTGCTCCTATGTCAATTCAGCGGGTGCGCGCTCCGACGGGGCTGCATGGCGGCGTACGGCAATGCCGGCGAACGCGCCCGCAAGCATGTTCGCCGTGAGTGAGTAATTGGGCGGCAACGATTCATAGCTAGGCCATGTCAGCAAGGCGCTCGCGACGGGACGCGCTCCAGACCGGGCTTACTCGAATTCAACTTCTTCTACGGGAGCGGGTACTCTGTCGTGAGCGGCCATATAAGCCACCACGCCCGGCGTCCGTTCGGTAGCTATGGTTGCGGTGGTAGTGGGTGACGGCGGGGAGCAGCGAGGATGGCGAGCGGCGGCGGCGGCGGGGAGATGGGCGGATTGGAGCAGCGGACGAGCTGTTCAGGCGGTGGGCATGGACGGGGTTGGTGTTGGCGGCGTCACTGGGTAGTGTACTTTTGTTTAAGCTGGGCGCCGCCGGAGAGAAAGCGAAGGCCATCCGCCGCGCTAGCCTCGTTTAATGACATGTACCTAGATTCCAGACCCCCGGCCTCACAAATCACCTCCCACGGCTGCGTGCGCCGCCCAGCAGCGCTGTGCGGTGGCGGCTGGCCTGCCGCGCGCCGCTCCTCGCCGTCGCCGTTGCGCCGGAAATGCGAGCTCTGCGCGGCGCTCCGTCGACGCGCAGCCGCGGAGATAGCACCAGCGGCCTCGCCCTCCGCCGAGCCGCCATCAGCTTTCCCCGATCGCTGCCGCGCCGTCCGCTTTCACCGCTCGCTGCTCCTCGCCGCGAAATGCGATGGCCGCCTCGGTGCTTGCGGGGCTCGAGCGGTCGCAGAAGGCTTCCAGCGTCCGAGTCGTGTCAACGCGTCTTACTTTCGACGCCACGAAACGCACTGCTTCGTCTTGGTCAGCGTCCACGAAGTCCTCTCGTCTCCTACAGTCGCGCTTCAACTCACGCTTGGCCCAAAAGGCAAACCCGACGAGAAGAACAATTTATGAAAGCTGGGATTCTATTCCTATCAACCGGGAAAATTATGTTGCACCAGACGACGGACCAGAATCCTCCAGAACCGAGCGAATTTGGCGTGGATGGTGGGAAGGGAGACAGGGCATGAAGAAATCATACCGTTCCTTACGCGTGTCGGAGACGGCGGTTCCGCCTAGACCATCCACTGGTCTTCCAACTACTTACCGGGCGCTCAACTCGCGCTTCATGGAGTTGCTTTGATCCAGATGCATTCTGCTCGGATAGGCCACGCTATCTTCATCCTCAGGAAGACTGCACACACCATGAGATAACCACAAACGACCTTCCCACCGATTATCATACTTGTCCGCTGCGTGAAACCTGATACTGGTAAAAGCTCAAAGTTCTGTTCTTTCGGCGTGGCGGTAGCTCCCCTTCAACCCTAGATCAGCCGATAGAACATTGAAAATGGCGGTGGCGGCCTGGCTCAGGAAAAAACAAGTGGGTTGAAACAAGCCAATCTGCTTTTTCTCAATAACTTGAGGGTGGATTATTGGTTACTTCTTGATACAAATCGGAGAACGCCGAGGACAGATACGCGCAACAGACTGTCCGAGACGATATCTCTGTCGAGGTAGGTCACAGCCGTCCCTTTGTGTGAGCAGCGAAAAGAAATCAGGAATTTCGCGTTACCCAGCTGTGGGCGACTCACCAATAGCTCGCTCAGCGCACGCTTTCAAGGAAAGGTCGTGAACAACCCCGGGGAAGGGTGCCTTTGGAGGCCTGACGCAGCTCGCTCTGTGCTCCGACCCTGGTTGCAGGACCCGGGCGGGCTTGCTTCAGCAGTCGCAACGCTGGTACCATCTAGGGAATCCGACAACATCCCGGATGCTCGAGACACCAGACAAGTATCCCAGGAGTCTGTCGAAACCAATGCCAAATCCGCCGTGCGGAACGCTACCAAATCGGCGCAGATCCGCGTACCACTGCAGATCGCCCGGGTTCCTCAGATATGTATCTGAAACCAAGTCGGCACTGCCTCGTCGGGTATTGCCAGACCTCGAGAGGGCCGAAGCTGTTTCGTCCATGTACGGGCTTGGTATTTGCAAGCCATGGGCTTCCATCGCGGCCAGCAACTCGGGCAGGCGGTGCTCACGCATCGAGCCGCCGACTAATTCGCAGATTTCCGGGACCAGGAGGTCAAAACAGGAAACTGTATCTTGTCCAGACGCCTGGGTAGAAGGGGCCATGTAAAACGGTTTCACAGCGCGGGGATAGTCGGTTATGAAGACTGGACCACCTTGTCCGACATATTCGGCAAGAAACCTCTCGTGTTCAGCTTGTAGTCCATCTTCAAATGATGGCTTGAATTCAAAGCTCGCAATCCCCCGGGATTCAGCATCTTGGAGCCTTGATATGGCCTCTGCATAAGTTATGCGAGGCCATGGTCCCTTGCACAAGCCTTCCCACCTCTGTGCCAGGACTTGTGACGTAATGCTAGGAGACTCATCATCCTTTGCCCATTCAGATGATCTGGCCAGGAGGAGCTCTCTACCGACAGTCGAATTTGTCAAGTTAGTGGCGATATCTCGCAACATATCCTCGACGATATCCATGACGTCGTCGAGCTTCTCAACAAAGCAGGCTTCCGCTTCGAGCATGTAGAACTCGCTCAAGTGGCGGGGCGTGTCGCTCTTCTCGGCCCTGAACGTGGGGGAAAGGGTCCAGACCTTGCCGACGGACTGTGCTAGTGCCTCCAGATGCAGCTGGGAGGACACGGTAAGATACTTGGGGAACCTAAAGAAGTGCTCGGCCGGCTTGCGACCATGTTGTGTGGCATCATCGGAAGACGGCGAAGGCTGCGGAGCAACGGAGAAGACTTCGCCGGCGCCCTCGCAGTCAGAGGACGTGATGATGGGTGGATGGGTCTGGACAAAGTCCTGCCTGGCGAAAAAGCTGGTGACATGGGCAATGACCTGGGAGCGGAGGCGCAGCAGCAAGGAATTAAAGGGAGTCCGCGCGCGCAGATGCGGCAAGGTCCTCAGAAACTCGGGGCTGTGGTACTTCTTCTGCAGAGGATAGGCCTGCAGTTACCCAACAATCAGCAGGCTGGCGGGCGCGGCGGCTGGGCTGTTACTCACGGCGGAGTCGTTCTGGCCCAGGACGCGGACATGATGGGCATGTAGCTCGTGGCACTGCTGCTTGCCCGCGGGCGACTCGCGCCATTCGCCCGAGATGGAGACGCCGACGCCGGTGGACAGGCTGCACAGTCAGCGTGCTGGACGGGGCGGCGCGCGCTGGCAAAGCTCACCTACTTACCCTGCGGCCTGGTCCGGGCTCATGACGACCTGCAATGGAGCCAGCGACGAGCCATCGCCGACGCTGGCGAAGGCGACGCGCTTCTGCTTGCGGACGGAGCGCACCCAGCCGTTGACGCTGACGGTATGACCGGCGCACGGGCGCGCCAGCAGGCGGGCGACGGGCGAGGCGAGTCGCACAGAGGCTGGCACCATGGCTGAGGCTGCGAGGGGCGGAGGCCGGCAGACGTAGTGCTGTTTGCGCGGCTTTCGAAGCGACGCGTAGAGCGACGGTTGCTGGGCGCGCTAGGAAGCGAAACACGGCAGGCGCCCGCACACCCGCAAAACGCAGGAACGCCCGCGGACCCACGTTTTGTAATCGTAATCATACGTGTATCCGTCGCACCAGCTGCAAACCACGCTCCACGCCCGTTTGGTGCCGGACCGCGCTACTCGCACGCCCCGGCTGCTGCTCTGGCGGCGGGCGCAGTGCCGGGGACAGGCACGGCAGGGCTGACCGGCGGCGCAGTCGTGGCGCGAGCCCACGAGCCCGGCCACGGCGCCAGGCACCCCGCCGGTGGACGTGTCGCCGCCTGCATGATCGAATGCAAAGCTCCTCGTGTATCTCCTGAGCCCGCCGTCGCGCGCTAGGAGTGCCACCACAGATCTGGGATCGCTGCTCGCCGCCCAGGATCCCAGGATCGCCTGTGCCCTCTTCTGCGCCCCGGTCGGCGCGCCGCCAGATCATTGACACACGTTGACCAGCTGCCGTTGTTTGCCGCCCCGCCAGGCCCCTACCGCTGTGGGACCTCTACTTGCGTGCAGCCACGGCATCCCGCGCCAGGAAGCTTCGCTGCTGCTGCTGCTCCTCGTCTAGCCTGGCCGTCGTGCAGCCATTGGGACACAGGTACAGTATCAAGATCAGATGGGTGGCCCTGTGCTGTCAGCCGCACAAGCATGCCCGACGCATTATTTCATCGTGAGTCGGCCTATGCGCGTTGCCTTCCCATTCGCTGCTTTCCTCCTGCTATACCACCTTGCTGCTGGTTGGCCCGGCCATGATTCCACATCTGCTCCTTGCCTTCTGCGACTGCGACACCATCTGCAGAAACATATAGCTACCTCTCCAAGTGCCTTGATGCTCCTCTCCTTCACTTCCCCCATCGCGCGTGCCCTCGACCTCGCAGACCACCCTTGCGGCCACCAGACTCTGTTTTTGATTTCACACCTCGTCAGAATGCCTCAAGCAAAGCCCAAGCCCTCGGAGATTGCCGCCGAGGCGAAGAAGACCTACATCCCCTACATCGAGAAGCGGATGCCCGAATATCCTGCGCGGTCCATCCTCGTCTCGGACAGCGCCGAGATACCAATCCGACCAGATGGCAAGTCAAAACAAAGACTTCGCGTTGCCGTCATCGACGGTGACCCGGTGGACGTGGCGCTAGACTGGTACCAGTACGGCCGCCAGAACGGTTCCATTTCTTCGTCCGCCCAACGAATACCCGTCGTCAACATGGCCAACGAGAAGCGCGCGGGAGGCGACTGGGAGTCCGGCCTGCTTGCCCCCGAAGAGTGCTTCGCGCGGAGAAGCAATCTGGTTCACACTCTGGTGACGCCTTGGTCAGGCTACTCGTCCGCTTCTCACGGCCACTACCCGATACCTCAAAGAGGCGGCATATATTCGCCGTCAGTAGGTAAGTGACATTTCACGTGCACGCACGACTGCCGGGCTGCGGACTGACCCGCGGGCAGTTGTTTACCGAGACGGACCAGAATTGTACCAGCTGTGGAGAGAGTTCAGGGCCCTGCCTGTCATCTCCGTCGCCCCTGTGCGGCGACCAAAGCTTGACGAGACGGGCACGCAATACTCGTTCGATCAGGAAAGAGAGCTCATGCTTGACAAGATGCGAGCCGTGCTGCGCATCGCTGCCGCATGGGGCCACAAAGACGTCTGCTTGGGCGCTTTTGGCGTTGGGCCAATCTTCCGCAACCCTGCTGCGGAGGTGGCGAGGATGTGGAAAAGCCTCCTCTTCCACGAAAAGGAGTTCCAAGGCGCGTTTCTCAACGTCGTCTTCGCCATTGAGACGAACCAGCCGGGCAACGCCAAAGGGGGCGCATCAGAATACGAGATTTTTAGACAGGAGTTTGATCCTTCCAACGTCTTCAGGACGGCGTACCGGTAGCGGCAGAGGGTGGGAGATGTTCACCGGTCAAAGGGTCATGCGTGAGGGATTGGTCGTTTCGGTCTCTTTTGGCGTCATGCCAAGGTCTCAACGTTCAGGCGCTGGCGCTCCGTTTTCGGTCGTGGTCCAACTCCTGCAATCAATTCGATTCTCAAAAGAGCATGAAGCCAGATCGTCGGTAGTGAAATGGTACTCCAAGCTTTCGACTTCACGTCATGCGGCGTCTGCCGGGCGGTGAGGAGGGTTTAGCGCGACGCAAGGGAAGACGTCGAGTATGAAATAGTGGCGTCGGAGCTGCAGACGGAGGATGCAAATGATCTTGTCCCACCGGCAGGCGGATCGCAAGCCTATTCCCCGAAACTTCTCCTAGCAGCCCCGCTTCTGAAGCCGCCACACCGTTCAGATAAGGTTCGGAACCCCTGTGACTCTTCTTGCGCTTGCAAGGACAGCGCTGGTCTGGCTACCGCAAGATGAGAGCTCGGTGGCGCTAGGCAGAAGTTCATGGAACGAAGGCCGACAGGAGCAAACATTTTGCGAGGCCCGACTGGCGAGGGCCGGGCCTGGTGCGAGATCATGGTGTGGTCGCGAGCCCGGGAGTTGGGGCCCGGGCTCTCAGACGCAGGATCTCGGGTGTTTTCCTTCAGCTTTGTATCGTCCACCTCACGCACGCTGCACGTCGGCGGAGATGGGTCCGCATGCTGGAGGCTTTGCATGCGCCGGATCGTGATACTGCAGCAGGCCGTGAATCGACTCAGCCTGCGCCGCGACAGGCGGTTTCGCAAGCACAGAAGACATGCAGCCCAGCGGCGGGCCGGTGCCGAAGTGACAAGTTACTGGCGCCACGTCCGCCGCAGCCGCAGCGTACATGAGGCCTAGGCGGAGACTGAAACACTCAGACATCAGATTCGAGAAGCAGCTTCCCGCATCTACGCAGTCACCCTTCGCCACATAATAAAGATGCTACACGCCCACACCGACTCCGCTGACGCTGGGCCCGAGAGGAGAGATTCCTTACTGATGCTGCATTCTGTACTCGTACAAACGCCCCACCGCCGTCCTCACGCTTGGCTCTGCGGCAGCGGCCTTGCGCCCTCGGCCTGGAGCTGTTTCAGAGTCTGCTCCTTCCTGTGGTCGACGACCCGTCGCTTCTTGAAGTACTGCACCTGCGCGCCGTCAGCAACCGCGCTCTGCACGACGCCCGCCATGTGACAGCTCACCCAGCTGCTGGCGCAGTTTTGCTCAAACACTCGGTCCTCGCGGCCGCAGTGCGCGGCGGCCTCGGTCTTGTTGGTGACGCTATCGATGATGTTGTGGCGGTCGAGGCACTGGAAGAAGGCGTCGCGCGCCTCCCAGCATTGCGCGCGGCTCGAGCGGTCGGGCGCCTCGAAGGCGCCATCGGAGGACGGCTTGGGCCCGGCGGGCGTCGAGGAGGAGAACCAGCCCATGGTGCGGCGAATGTGCTGGAAGAGAGCGCTGCTGGCAATGGAGGGCACGGCGCAGAGTGGAGCGCAGAGCTGCAGCAGATGACGGAGCGCCAAGGCCCCCGGCTAAACTGTGGCGCGGGTGCCAGCTGGAGGCTGCGCGCTCGGGGGTGCTGCGTGTCGCCGCCGCCGCCTCATTGTCGCGGCCTTCGCAACACGCCTCGCACCGCCCTCTCCCGCCGCCTGCTCTGCGGCAGATGCGACCCGCATAGCATCGCACACCTCTCGGCTGATGGCCCGCCGCCGCCGCCCCCCTCGTCCCGGCGCGCTCGCAGACGTCGCCCCGTTGCGCATCCTGACCCAGATCGTCCTCCTCCAGCTCGCCTACTATGTCTCCGCCGCCGTCCTGATCGTCTTCACCGCCCTGGTCGCGGGCCGCGACGTCAGCCTCGACCTGCTCCTCAGCTGGCGCAGCCTGCGCGGTGACGTGACCGTCGGCTGGATGCTGGGGCTCGTGTGGATGCTCAACAGCTTAATTTGGTATGCTCCCCTGACCTGTCGCCGCCGTCGCTCTTGCCAGCCGCTAACGTGGCGCCTCTCGCCAGCGTCATCTACCTTCTCCTTCTGGTCGCCCGCTCCAAACTGATACCCGACTTCGCCCTGACGATCCACTTCCTCCATCTCGTCGTAACTTCGCTCTACTCGCGCTCGATCCCGTCGCACTGGCTGTGGTGGGCCGTACAGCTGGCAAGCGCCGCCCTGATGACTTTTCTGGGCATCTGGAGCTGTCAGTGGCGAGAACTGCAGCCCATCAACTTCGGAGGAGGCGGCGGGCCCAGTCGCCTCTCGAAACGTGTGGACACCCCTCCGGCTGCCTCGCAGGAAGACGAGGGCACCACTTATGGACGTGGCAGAGGTCGGGGAAGAGGGCAGTACGAGATGGTCCCCATCACAGAAGCGGATGAAAACGTGTAGGATTATCCCCGTTTGAGCATTTGGAAGGCGTTCAGGATAAAGATAGATACCCGGGGCTTGACCCCGGTGACCTTATTCGTGAAAGAATATTTGGGTCCAGCGTGGCTGATGGATATCATCTTGTTTTCCGAAAAACGTCTCGTGAAGTCGGGACCAGATTCCAGGGCCCAGAGGCATCCGGATTTAGGTCCCTTGGCGCATCAAGACCCTGCTGAACCAAAACTACAACGCTCAATAACACTCATACGACTCCACAGCTCGCCCCGCAAGGAACCAGCGCTCGTTGGGATTCTCAAAATCAACAATACCGTCCCGATGTCTAAACCAGAGTGACCACTCCCTACTGGCATCAACTGGTCTGTACCGCCTGAAAACCCTACCGCGCTCGTCCGCGCTGACAAAGGGATGGACAAGGCACAGGACCTTTTCGAGCGGAGGCGACCTCGGCTCTGACCGGGTAGACTCGCGTTCGGTTGTTGCTGTAATATTAGAATCCTCCGGATACAATGGCAATTCGGGCATACCATCTGCCATGACGTCAGTCGATGAATGGGGAGGATACTATTGAGTGCGAAAAATAGGACGGCCCCACGCGTGCAAGAAGCAAAGCGCGACGAGAAAGAAAGCCCTTCCGAATTGCTGCATGTTAACGTTAAGAGCATCTCAATCCTAAGAAGATAGTGAGTGATGAAGGGTCCCTCAAATGGATAATGTTGGCGACAAAGAAGCATTGTTCGCGCGTGTCATGCTCACGATGCTGAGGACGGAACGCAAAGAGCACCAAGGCAAGAGCCATTGGCTCCAATACGCAACAGCGTAGAGTCTTGCGCGAGAAGAACACCAGATGCTCTCACTTCTCTTCTCATTGAAGTGACCGTGTCGGATGTGAAGGTATCGCATCCACGCGTCAGCTGGTGCTCCAACAGCAGTTGTATCGTCCATAGCTCCAGAATGACAGAACAAAGAATACATAGCGAATCACATTGCTTGCGCTTCACATCGAAGTGAAAGTGACGCCGCCAGCCATGAGCAGGCGCGGGCGTAAGCTGTGGTCCGTGCGGCCACGGACGCCCTGACGCGCGCTGACTCGCGCGCGCTGCTTCTTGTGGCGCGCCGCTGCTTCCATCTTCTTTCCTTCTTCACCTGCGCGCAACGCGACATCGCCGCCTGCGTTTGCTTGCTCCATGCACCCTCGCAGAAGGAAAAGGACTCTCTCGCAAGCTTGTGCGGTAGGTTGACCGCCAGCCTCCAGCCATGGACCATTTCGACGAGGATTTCTACACTACGCCGCCCGAGCATTATGCTCACCATGACCTGCATCACAATCCCTTCGCCGCTATGCTGCCGCCTGGCTTTGGCGATGCCGACATGCACTCTTATCCCGAGCCTCCCAGCGATGCTCACTATCCGCCGGAACATGGGTACTACGGCCAAGGCCCCATTGTTCACGAGGGTTTCATCCCGGCCATGGAAGACATTCAATACGACGACAACTCGCAGAACCATGCCAACCTCTCCACCCCGTGGTCGGCGACCCATGAAGACGATATGGCCGACACCGACGAGGACATGATGATGAATGATGAACTCGTTCTCAACTCCGAAATCCCAGACTTCCATGACCCTACTCTCGATCCCGATTTCTCTGCTTCGGACGAAGATGCAAACCCCGAAGATGTCTCCGACCGCGACATGGATTCCGACTTCGAGGTTGATCAAGCACCGCGCGGACGTGGCCGGGGCCGGGGCCGAGGCCGAGGACGAGGACGAGCTGCAAAAGGAAGCCGTGGCCGTGGCCGTGGTCGAGGTCGTGGTCGAGCCCGAGTCGATGCGGATGGTGGGGAAGGGAGAGCTCGGGGCGCCCCGCGAGGCAGAAGGAGGGGTCCTCGCGAAGCCAAAGATCCGGGACCAGAGTTCAGGAGCACGCTCGCCCTGGCCACCCAGGCCTGGCTCGGTGAGGACCTCGAAACCGCCATGAAACACGCCGGAGAAGCCATCAAGATCAACCCGGAAGTCTTCGCCTCTTACAATCTGCTGTCCGAAATCCTTTACGCCAAAGGACAGCTTGAAGAGTCGGTGCACGTGCTGTCCATGGGCGCAGTCCTGCAGCGAGATGTAAGCTTATGGCACAAAATTGCGTCGAGGGTGCTTGAACTTGACGGCGATGAACGATCTCGTCTAGAATGGGCTCACAGATGCTACAGTCAAGTCATCCGCATCGACCCCAACGATTGGGAGGCTCGTTGCAGGAGGCTCGACTTTCAGCTAAGGTTCGATCATAAGGGCCAGGCCAAGTCTGAATTGGAAATGATGTTGAAGATTGAAGGCCATGAATATGATCTAGACCGGATCCAGCAGCTGGCAGAGCTTTGCGCAGTCACACAAGAGCCGGAAAGAGCTGTCGAGCCCTTCGAGAAGGCTATCAAATACCACATGAAGTCCCAGAAGGACGATTACAGCCAACTTGATTGGCAAAGTCTCAACAGCTACTTGGAATTGATGCAGACCCTAAAGCGATACAAGGCTGCCATACCTCGACTCCGAGCTGGCGCGAGATGGATCCTTGGCCGTCAAGAAGAAAAGTTCTGGGATGATCAACCGGACGACCGCGAGTGGGACCTGGAAGATGGGCCGCGGAGGACTCAGGTGGAGAGTTTTTGGCCTGGCAAGTTCGACAAATCCACCTATGGTGCCGGCTTGCCACTGGAAATTCGAGTCAAATTGGGCATGTTCCGCTTAGGCCTGGGTCCCGCTCATATTGACGAAGCTATAGTAAGTTCTGCTTGTTTCAAAATCAAGGGAGACAAGTGTTGACGCATCATAAGGCACACTTCGGGCACCTGGAGCCAGAGGACGAATCAGAAACTGCGACTGTTTTCGATTTCGATGATCTTTTCAGGGAAGTAGCGGATGCGCTAACCGTGTCTGGCAACCATTCCCAGGCACTGCGCTACTATCAGGCTCTGAGGAGAGTACCAGATGTTCCGCAAACAGCCCTACTCATATCGATCGCTGCATGTCATTGGGCGCTCAAGAACGAGGCCGAAGCGGAAAATTCCATCGAGGCAGCTCTCGAATCTGCGGGAACGAATCTCTCGGCCCGCGTTCAAGTTGCCAGGTTCTTCCAAGACTGGGGAATGACACAGAGATGCAACGAGATAGCGCAAGACGTCGTGGCCAACGGCGGGATGGACATTGTCAGGAGAGCAAAATTGAACGTGCAGCTACCGCCGGCACAGAAGCAGCCCGGACAAGCAAAGGAGCCTGTAAGAAAAGCACCGGCACCCAAGGCCACTAGACTTCCAAAACCAACAGTGCTCCGGGAACTGGCACCTAAGCCAACTACTCTTCAATTGCTTGAACCAAAAAGACCACTTTCAAAGCCAAGAGAGCCAAGGGATCCCAAGGATCCAAAATCCAGGCACAGGCTACGCGGACTACTTGACTCGGAGAAGGAGAAACTAGAAGGAGCGCAGCAGCGCGACAGGGCGATACGGGAGATGTACCAGGAACTTAAGTCCATTGAGGATGCGGTGGATGAAGGCGACGAAGAAGCAATTGCCATCTACATGGAAAGTGCCAGCGACATGGTTGACGAGTTCCGAAGGATGGAGGCCTTTTATCCGAGAAGAGACAAGCACGTCAAGTTTGTGGGCTATATTGGCCGAAAGGGAAGTCATTTCAGGATGAAGGAATCAGCACTCGCGTACTTGGCAACTGTCTCCAATCGTGAAGGGGCAACAGACAGTAAGACGTTTGCCATGATATTATGTCCAGGGTTGCACTAACGACTGGACGCAGGCGACCCTAGCACACATCTTGAGGTCGGAGAGCAGGCCCCTGAAGACTTCCATGACATTCCGTTCGACGAATGGCTTGACATCTTCTGTCGTTATGCTCTGCTCTTGGCGAAGAACGGCATCAACAGCCGCTGCTGGGTGGTCATTCAAGCTGCCGCGGGGGCTAACATCTTCCATCACAACAGTAAGCGTGAATATCACATTCATATTTGCTGGCTGGGTGAGGATTCTCTCGAAAGTGGAACGATTTCATATGCTAACATGCAACAGCTTGCGCCCTCATACTGCGGGACGAAGAACACCTCTGCAACGCATGCCGTTACCTCATCAAGCAGCACCCATACGCCAACGATGCGTATCGACTCTTCGGGCTCATGAATCGGCTGTATGCGGGTCATCGGTCTTGGTACAATGGCGGCCCGTCTCAAAAATTTGTTCTCCGGCTGATCAAAGCAATGGACTTTGCGTTGCTGGACAAAGAGGCGCGTCTCATGTACAAATTCGGCGACCAGGAACGGTCGGGCTACACGAGAGGCGGTCAGAGCGATGGTAATCCAGAAGGCATCAACGAAGTCAACGTGGCGCTCCTTGCGATGTACGGACATGTGCTCGCCAGCGGCGGAGCGTACCTTAACGCGCTGAACTACTACTTCCGCGCATACGCGGTGGAGCCGAACGACGCGATGGTCAACTTCTCGATCGCGATAGCGTACATTCAGCACGCCATGAAGCGGCAGTCGGAAAACCGGCAGTACCAGATCCAACAAGGATTGGCTTTCCTACACCGTTACTACGAGCTGCGGACGAAGGCGGGCGTGGCTTTGCAGGTGCAGGAAGCAGAGTTTAACGTAGCGCGGGTGTGGCACATGCTCGGTCTGTTCCACCTGGCGCTGCCAGCGTATGAAAGGGTGCTGGCGTTGAAGGAACGAGTACGGACAGAGCACAACAAGGAAGGCTCGGAAGGAGCGGGCGGTATGGAGGACTTCTCAGCGGACGCGGCCTTTGCAATCCAGACAATCTTGTCTCTGACTGAGGATTGCCAAGGTGCCCGAGACGTCACCAAAAAATGGCTGGTTATATAGTCAGACTTCGATGGTAGAGTACAGCATGCGGGCGATCCCCAAAAAAAGAAACATTACTCTCTGGAGAGATTCGTAGCGCATGAGTGCGGAGAACCATAGCGCGAGGCAGGCAACCCTACGCGCGACAAATCGGGACGGAAGCGAGATGGCATCATGTTCGATGATGCCGACACGCCTTGACACCCTCCGCAGCCCCAATCCATGTAGTCCCCGCGTTCCAGGGCCCAAGCCGCCCTCTCCGGCATGCAGACGTAGTCCTTTTGCTCGACGCTCGCCAGAATTGGATCTTTCACTTTGGAGAGGCGCCGAGATGGAATCATGAGGTCAAGTTCATTCAGATTGATATCTCTCCCGAGGAGATTGGACCAATCGTAGAGATGCACACACAGTCGGGCTTGTCGGTGATGTGAAGATCATCGTACCGCAGTTACTATCTTTACTGTCCAACTGGCGCTATCCCGCTATAGGGTCTGCTTTTCTCAGGACCACTGAGGCTTCACAGCAAAAGAACGAAGAGAAAGTAGCTGAGAAGGCTGCAAAGTCTGGCATTCCTCTCAGCAACGCCCACGCATTCGGCATCGTCAAGAAGATGCTGCATAGCCTCTCGCTGCCTGAGGAAGGGAATATCGTCTGCGTCTCCAAGGGCGCTGACACCAGGGATGTCTGGCGCTCTCTCTTTCCCGCTGAGCACCCACGCTTGCCACTGGGCGCTGGCACACATGCGACCTTGGGCGTCGGTCTGGGCTATGCTATCCCGCACACGGAGCTTACGACGGCCCTGCTCCTGAAACTCGGTTGCATACGTAGATAAGCCAGCAGCCTTACCGGAAGAAAATAGTGGCGTGCGGAGGAGACTTGGCATTCGGGTTTTTGGCTATGGAGATTGAAACTATAGCGCGGTACCAGATGGACGTGCCCATTCGTCATCAACAATGGCAGCGTGTACCATGGCGACTCTGACACGGCCGAGGAGTGGCTAGCCCGGCAGAAAGCCAGCCTGGACAACGCTACTGACAGCGGCGGAGCTGACAAGCTGCGCAGCACAAGTCTGGGTTAAGAGGTCAGATAGGACAAGATTGCGGAGATGTGCGGCGGACGGGGTTTCCTTGTTAGGACGGATGAGGAGTTGGAGAGGGCTACAAGGGAGTTCATGGCCAGAGTGCCAGTGGTGGTAATCAACGTGATGGTGGAGAGCGTAAAGACGAGCAAGTCAGAGTTTAGGTAGCAGGCAAGCGCGAAGAAGCCGAAGTTATGAGTGATTCGCGAGTGTAGAGGACGAATGTAGATTCTTGGGTGCAACATTATTAGCGGCGTTAGTCGGAATGTCCTGCACTTAGCTTCCATTTCTACGTATCCGCGCCTAATCCGCCAACTAGTAAGTCTATCACCGTGCGATTCTGCTCTAGAGTTCGTCGCAACATTAGTCTGTGCAAGTTCGCTTTTAAGTACTTTAGCAGTAGTGTGACTAGCAATTGTCAGAAACAGTCGGGATTAGGTCCCAAGATGATATGAAGTAGCTTCGCGTAGTATTGCAAGAGTCGTACATAAGAAGTTGAAGCATTCATCTACATATAGGTGTGTGGTAAGATATACGCTTTTCGACTAGATAATGCTTCAGCTCAGTATGGTCAGGGCTATTATTACCATACTTTGCCCCCGCGAACCCTCGATGATCATCGAATCCACACACAAGACGTGAATGAGTGGCGGCCTCGACTTGCGCGTGCGTCTGTCCCCATAACGCTATCTCGTTTCGACCCCGATCGACTTCTTTAGGCGCCGATGCCCATGACCATTTTAAGCATCCATTCAGATGCATTGATTTCATAGTTCGATCTACTTCTACATCCGGATGAATGCCTTAACACCGTACGCATGCTAGCAATGAAAGAACTTAGGTTTCATCCGAAGTGCTTGTCATCACAAAAAATTTTGGGTGTTATTATTCGCACCACGCCCTAGATTAGGAAAGCGGTAGGAATAAGTCGTTGCCCCACTAGACACGGGAATTATAGAGAAAAAGCTGGCACGAGTTTTAATTGGCCCGATAGGCTTGGCGGGAGGAACACCAAAATCTTCCCCAACTTTTAAGGCATGCATTACGCCCACCTCTTATTAAATTCTAGATATTTTTTAATTATACGTTATAGAGGGTCTTTATTACTATAATTCTACTAGAAATCTCTATATTATTAGTAGATATTAGTGCGAAATACACCTTAAAATTTGGGTGAGATTTTGGTGTTCCTTTCGCCAAGGCCGATAATACCGGCAGAATCGACTGTCCGCCTGCCTAAAATGGGGGGCGTGGTGCGAATAAGATTTGGGCGTGGTGCGAATAACAACACCCAAAATTTTATTTGATCAGCCACCTGTAGACTTCCAAGAAGTATTATCCCAACGTAGGCTGTAACTGGCTAGGACACTTTGAAGAAACTGGCTTACTATCTGCTGTGCCACGAGAATCGTATCACAGCGCCAATGATCTCCCGTAATGCACTGCTCATCTCAAAATTTAGAGAATTTAGCCACCAGTTTATTCTGCTCTAATGTATCTCAGATCCCGTAGCCTCGCTGTGCATCTACCTAAAGCCAGGGCAACTTAGAAACCACCCAAAACGACGCATTTTAGGCCTAACCCACCTGGATTTTCAGATTCTTGAGGTGCCCTACTCGCCGCACGCGACCTAATACGCCAAGCTACGGAGCTAACAAAAATTAGGGATGAAGAAACGAGGATCCTAGACCTTCTAGGGATATTCCGCGAAGGCTGGTGGTAATCGCACCTGGGGTCAATCTTATTCGCACCTGGGGTCTCAAATATCGGCGGAGTCTTTCCTACTATCCCTCCCAAAAAAAAGGCAATTTAGTGGCCGTCTAGTAAAACTAGCGCTACTAGCCCTACGGATCCGTAGGCTGCGCGGCTCTAGGCTGCGGCTCGAGGCTGCCAAGTCTCCTAAGGCTCTGCCTACTGGCTACCATCCGCCTAAGGACTACCTAGAAGGCCTATTCCGCCCTAAGTGGCTAGTAAGGAATAGAGGGGATGGAGCGTGGGGGAAAAAAGATCCGAGAGAGGTGGCCTTAGCGTTCTTAGTAAATTAAATACGAAGTAGAGACCGATGCTAGCGTATTTACATACTTAACTAGGAAGTCCAGGTGCGAATAAGATTGACCCCAGGTGCGATTACCACAAGCCTTCCGCGAATATGCGGAAAAGGGGCGCGTAAGCGTATGCAGCCTTTAATAACGTCGGGCTTATCCAGCCCGCCCAGCCAAAGCGAACATGGGCCCAAGTTGCCCAAGTTTTGCGAAATTTATCACAAACAGGCCTAAAAAGCTTGAATTCCTCTACCAAAGAAGGGCAAACCAAAAAACCGACCAGACTAAACCCAAAACCCTTAAATCTCGCCAGCTCGTCCTTGTCAAGGCTCAACCTCAGGATGATCGCTGAAAGGTTTATTGCGCTACGAACGTGAAGCTAAAACTTAAAGAGAGAAGAAGAAGAGAAGAAGAAGCGAGAGCTTCTTAAATATACGATCCTAGCCGTATCACGTGCCCCTTCAGGGTTCTAGGGATTTTATCTGGCCTACCAGATGAAATAGCCTACTTTACCCTGCTTCGAGGTGATCCGTGTCCCACACGTGATCGTGCTTGTGGGCTTTTGCCGCAGATCCTCTAAGGCTTCCTTTCCTTCTAGGCTTCAGACTCTAACAGTCCTTATCGAGCCAAATTTCACTAATGGCTTTGGCAGTTGGTATTCGCACAACACCCGCCTCTTATTCGCACAGCGCCCCCAAATTTAGAAGGCAATTGGTATTCGCACAACGCCTTTTCTTATTTGCACAACGCCCCCACTAATAAGGAAGGTAGTGCGTCCCACACGCGCACCAACTTCGGTATTATTTACTACCACCGAGAGCGCGTGTCTCGAGTTTTTCGCTCGTACGACTACCTCTCTTAGGACTTTAAATCCTACCCGCCGCCCCTACCCACCCGCCTGTGGGCTACACTACACCACGGGCAGCCTATAGGCGGAGTCTCGGTAGCTTGAGTCTCGGGAGCCTGTGTCTCAGCAGCCTAAGTCTCGGCAGCCTAAGTCTCGGCAGCCTGAGTCTCGGCAGCCTAGGTTAGCAGCCTAGATCTCAGCAGGCCGGGCATGGGCTCAGGCAGTACTGGCTTCGCTGGATGGTGCGAAAGGGGTACTGCCGATATCGGTTTAATAAGTACGGCAGAATCAACTGACCGCTTCTAGATTTGGGGGCGTTGTGCGAATAAGAAAAGGCGTTGTGCAAATACTCACCGCCTACTGGTAACTCGCAGGCCGGTGTTCTTCACAATGAACACAATTGCTGGAAGCGACCGTGACTTACTAACGATACTGGCCAGGCGGCCGCGATATCACGGTCCTTCCGCTCGAGAAATCCGCCTATTCATTCGTCAGCTATCCAGAGGGGGTAGTAGTAATCCCACATGGGGTTGCCTGTTTTAGTAATCTCTCTCTCTCTCTCTCTCTCCGAGAGACACTCATAGGTAATATAGCGAGTTAGTAATACGGCGGTATAGTAGTACGGCGATGCGGCGATGCGGCGGTAAAGAAGTTTGGTGTTCCTCACTAAGACCGAGAGATTGGCCGACTGCCGGCAGAATCTACGCCCGCTTTCCTTATTGAGGGGGTGTAACGGAGCTGCCTCTACTTCTAAGGACGGAACCCTAGAAAGTCGGTAACCGTTGGGTTTACCTTGAGGACAAGGGGCAGAGGGTCGCTGGGTACGAGGGAAGTGACAAGCACGTGAGAACGTAGAGATCACGTGTGAGTTCAGTGCGCGGTGCGCAAGGCAGGGTTACAGCAAATGGGTGAGATTTGCTATCTTGAGTTGACCACCCAGGGTCAAGATACTAGCTAAGGAGTGAAGCTATATACTGTAGGAAACGCAGTTACAATCTGGATCTATAGATTGGATCAGCCTGTTGGATCGGGCTGTTGGATCAGGCGGCTGGATCAGCGAGTTGGATCAGGGCTGATCCAGTGTGGGTCCACACGTGACATCGGCGCTTCGGTCACTTTCCTAGAAGCCACTTCCTGCCGCTGTCAGTGGACGATACAACCTCTAAACTTCCTTCCCGTAGCTTGCGTCCTTTGTCAGCTCCCTGGAAGTGGGTTCTTCTCTTGCGGTCCTTTGTCCCCTGTAGGCTTCCTGACTTAGCAGCTGCTCTTCTGCCCTGTGGGCCCGATTCCCGTGCGGGCTTCGTTCTGGCTGTTGCCTGGGCCCGTACGCGCCGTGGTCCCGTGTCCTCTGGATTCCCTTGCGGGCTCCCTGGCGTTACGGCTCTTGCTTCCCATGTGATCTTTTAGCCCTTGTGGGCTAGCTTCCCGTGCGGGCCTGCAGCCCTTAGGGTCATAAAGTCCGTGTGCCCTGGGGTTCATAACAGGGGGTCCATGTGTGAATAAGATCTGCCCCATGTGGGATTACTACTACCCATCCAGAGGTGGTGTCTTGAGAATGCAAGCAGTTCTCTCTATGCTGTTATGCCAGATCAAATCAATTCGGCTGGATGGCAAGCGTTCTTCGCCTACAATCCTATAAAGTACTTTATATAAGCCACCCGGTAGTACGGTATCCTAAATGTGCATACCCACGCGAGACAATCCATTCGCCGCACATATTATTGTGTCTAAGTTACATGGATAAAGTAGACGCTTCTCAGCCGTACCGATGAAATTAACCGCTTATTGGATGTCTCGTAGCGGCATAAGGCAATGATATTGGCATAATGGGAAAACACTGGCAGTGTTCCATTGTTCTCAGCTGCCAATTGGGGGGAAGTGAGCATTCTCGCTGGAAATTGACTCTTCTAAAAGATTAACTACCTTCCCATCTTCATAAATACCTGGACTTCCTAAGGTGTTTTTCTATTGTAATTTATGTAGTGTATTACTACAGAGCCTACAAAGATAGAGGAAGATCCCGTGGACATCTAGAGAAAACAGACGTCGCTGCATGCTTCTTTTGATGTCTACGGGCCATCTAACGGAATCTCAGGCTCCAATCTTGTAAAGAATCATATACTGGGAACAGCGTCATGTATCCTCATAATTTTGAGTTCTATATGGGTTTGAGTTCTAGTTTCTAAACCTTCTCCTATGACTATCACTACTAATTTTAGCGATACGCGCGTTTGAAGTGGTCCGGCAATATTGGTTGGTGTTCCTTGCTGCGAGACCCCTTCTTGGCGCCCGCGTGGCTGCTTTCCGCAGCCAAGCCCATGCCTTCTTGAATACTTTTTTAGAAAAAAAAATATAAGCCTTTGACTTCATTTTGCTTGGTAATCATCTGAGAATTCATTCTTGCAAAACCAAAATGTCTTTTCTCAATTGGAAATTATCATTCATGCAGCAGTGACAGATCTCCAGAGTTAATGAATCACCGAATGCGCCGCGGTCACGTCTGTGTTCATTTACAACCCCCGGCTGCTATAGAAGAGTTTAAGAACCTCATCCATAACAGCCTTTACTTTCCCAGCGTCGAGTTTCTCCTTGCGATCGAATGTGTAGAGGCCATTGGTCTCTTGCTCGATATCGGCGCTGGGTGATGTCAGCTTACATTCTCTTGTGGATTAATCCGTCCAACTCACAGCTGCGTGTAAACAAAACCACTGGAATGACCACCCTGGACGACGCCCCTCATGAGACGCTCGATCCGCTGGAGGAGATCCTGCGGATCGCTTGCAGTGGTGTATCCCCACTCCGCAGCTTCATCACCTTTGGCGGGAGCAATGTTGACGCCTCCAAATTCCGTGTTCATGACGACAGCTCCAGGCCGATGCTCCGCGCCGGGATCAAGACCAGGAATGGGTGCGACAAACATGGGTCGGTCAGCTTTGGGTCCGAGAATTCCCTGCAGCGTGGAGCAGGTCTCTGCCAGAGCGGGAGCATCACTGTAGTCGTGGAAGGTTGTGAGATCAGTGCACACATGCTCCCAACCGCAGTTGTCGTTAATGGGCCTCGTGGGGTCCAGCGTCCTGAAAACATCATTAGCATGTCAATATTGAGTGGACGCTCTGAAACCTTACTTCGTCATATAGTAGAGCGCGCGAATGTGGTTCCGTTGCTCGACGTTGTCCTTGAGTGAGGTGTATGCCCAGCTTTCGTTCACAGGGGTCCAGGTGACAATACATGGGTGGTTGATGTCTCTCTTCACCGATTCCATCCACTCCTGATCGAAACGCTCGACGTACTCTGAGCCAAACTGGTAGGCATTGGCCATTTCACCCCACACCAGATATCCAAGTCGATCGGCCCAGTAGAGGAAGATCGGATCCTCAACTTTCTGGTGCTTCCGGCAGCCGTTGAAGCCCATTTTCTTCGACAGTTCGATGTCTGCCTTCAGGCTGTCTGGGGAAGGTGGGGTCATGAAAGTGTCGGGCCAATATCCCTGATCCAACACGAGAGCCTGGAAGAGCGGCCGTCCGTTCAGGTGAAGTGCACCATCACCCTTGGTCCAGTTCAGGGAACGCATTCCAGTGGAAGTCTTCACTTCATCCAGAAGCTTGTCCGAGGAATCGAAGAGTCGCAAAGTGAGGTCGTACAGCAGGGGATGCTCCGGCGACCACAGGGCCACGCCGTTTTTCCAGCAGCGGTCACTGCTCTTGGGGGCCATTTGAAGCAGGGAGTCCGGCAGGCTGGACATCTGCTGCTCTGACAGACGCAGGCTGAGGTCCAGGCTCGCGTGGTCCTTGTCTTTAGGGAGATCCTTCCGGGGGGACTTGCCAAGCACAACACCTCCAAGGCTCGCTTCCAGCTCGACACTGTACCTGTGGCCTGTCCTCCGGCCCAAGACAGCGATCTGAGCGTGAAGGTCTCCATTTTCGATGTCATTGGACCGCAGGATCGTGCCGTGGCTGCTATCTGCAAGCCTCGCGGACGGGACTGTCTCAAGCCAGACAGATTGCCAGATACCACCCGATGGCGTGTAGAAGATGCTCTCAGGCTTAGCGCCCCAGTACTGCTTGCCACGGGGCTGCGTCAGATCATAGGCTGAGTCGTAGATGCGCATAGTCAACCGCAGCGGTCCAGCGGGGAGAGACTCCAGCGCATCGGTGATGTCAACATCGAAGGGCACGTGCCCACCACGGTGACCCCCAACATACTGACCTCCCAACCAGATTTTGGCTTCGTAGTCAACAGCGCCGAATCTGAGCAAGGCCCGGTCGCCGCGGGTCTTCTCCTCCGAGGTGCGAGGGTCCTCAATGTTTCGCTCGTACCACAGAACCTCGTGATCGCCGCGCTCGCTGATGCCGGAGGCTGGTGCCTGGAAAACAAAGGGGACCTGGATTTGGCGCTTTTCGTGGGTCGTCGCTCCAGAGCCGCGGAAGGCCAGGTTGTCCTTGATCATTTTCTGGGTGCCAGCAGCAATCTTCTGGGTGATGCTCTCGCTCTCGGAGCCATGCGCAGTGCCGGAGGTCCCGGATCCTTTCACCACGACCTGCTCAGGCAGGCCCTTCAGCTGCCAGCGCTCAGACAGGCCGGCATCATCGTCATCGAAGAGGAAATCCCAGGGCCCGTTCAAGGACTTCCAGCGCAGGCTGGAGCGCTCGAAGTCGGGACGCGGATAAGCTTGAGCCAATGGTGCGGCCATTTCGTGAGGGTTTCCAACTGTAATTGGGGGTGATGAGGATGTGAGGTGAAGGGAGGGGGAATTGAAAGTGAAGTGAAGAGAGAGAGTGCGGTTTAGGTGAGTTGAGTATGGAACGTGTACAGATGGCATTTGTGGGGAACGTGGGGCATGACGCAATCAGAGTTTCTTAGCCCCAGGGATTGCGCAGGGAGGTTAGTGATCGGCTGCAGTGTCGTAGGGATTGGCTTTCGGGCCACCCAGCGTACCTTGCCCAGCGTGTACGCCGAGTGCCTCGCCCAACTCCACTGCAGAGTGAGCGTACACGGTTGTTGTGTCATGCAACGAGCTCGTACGCAATTGCGTACTTGCTGTCGGGACAACGGCGCGCTGCAAGTCACCGGCGCGGCTACACAATTTCCAGATCCGGGGGAATCGCTGATGGCCGCGTAGAGGTTAGGACGCACGAATCCCTTCCACGGGCTTTTATGACAGGCAAACCTTCTTGGCAGCTTCTGCAATACAAACCCAAGCCAATTGTCTTGCGTTCTGCAAGTTGCCACGCCAAAATCCGCGCAGGAGACGGCTCAGTGACGGTATTTAATGATACAGAAGCTTGTTCCTCGGTGAAGTAGCCCGTGGAGGCAGCCAGTCCTCTGGAGACTGTACTGTAAATTCCATATGCCGCCCACGCGCGCCTAGAGGAGAAGGGGTATGTTGTTTACGCATTCAATGACGCGCTGAATGTCTTATCAGGTCAACGGGTAATATCTACATGCCGTCTACAATAGTGTGCTTTCAGAATACATCAAAACTCTCAAAAGATTTTTGGACACATATATTTAAGACTCTGGGATATCAGCATGCTACCTCTCGCCAATGTAGTATCGTGAACGCCGTAGAGTGTGGGCTGGAGAAGGCAGCCTGCGGAACGATAAGTTGCGCGGGCTAGTACTATTCACACATGGTGCAGATTTTATTCGCACATGGTCCTTATTTAGGAAGGCGGTAGGCCTGACACGGCCCCTAGTACCACCGCCGCTGCACCTAATCGTCACCACTAACTAATTTGCCGAGAATACCGAGACCACCTCTCTCGGGGTTTTGAATCCCACCCGCCGCCCCCATGACAGCCCATGGCCAGGCGTGTTGAGCCTAGGCAGCGCTTCGCTGAACGGGCTACTAAATTGCTAATAATAGCTTAATAAGTATAGTAGAGCTAGGGTTACCGCCTTCCTATTTAAGGACCATGTGCGAATAAAATCTACACCATGTGTGAATAGTACGAGCCTTTGCGCGAAGCGAGCTTGAGTTGTAAGCAAGCTCATAACGCAGCTAAAGCGCAAGAATACGTGCATTGAAACGCGTGAACATATGGACGACAGATGCAGGAAAACGCGTCTTCTATGGGTGCAAGTAATTTTGATCTAGTCATGGGGAACGCAATGAAGCGTGTACACGATACATTTAGGTAGATTCAAGTCGTAATTCACTGCTGTAGCGGACTAATAACGCGTCATCTTTAACCTTGAGCCGATGCATTAGTTCAAGACTAATCTCGGATTCCTTTGTTCTCACCGAAAATCAACGGTCTTACGGAGCAAAATGAAAAAGACCTTTTTGCCCATTCTTAACACCGGAAGGATTACACTGCTGCTAACTCGGCTCTTTCAATCACTAGAAAATCTTCAAATTCAGTTATTTGCAAGGTTCCACTCCATTCTTATAATTTCCAATGACATAACCATCTATAAATACTATTGTAAGATGTTTTGGGGTAAGATCTAAGATATGATGTTTAACCAATGAGTCATAGAATTATGCCAAACTAAGAACAGTAACGCTATTGTGGAACCGCGAATATCAAAGCCAGCGGGCTATATTCAGAGGTCATGATGTTGTTCTTGTAGTCTCTTCTACCCTGGCTACCCCACACGCTGGTTTTGGCAATGAAGATATTTTTGCCATACAAGCAAATGCAGGAGCAGGCTCATCGTCAGCATCGGGGCTGCAAATTTGTATGGACCGTTTAAAAAGTGTAAATATCCGGTCATTGGGTGATACACAGCAACATCCTTTCGTCCCCAAACTTAGCCCATTCAGCTCCAGATAGGATTTTCGAAAGGCCTTGAAACCCCGACTAGCATTTCAAAAAATCGCCCACTGAAGGGTATTTCTCTAATGGATCAGAGCATGAGCTTGCAATGTAAAAGAGCCAATATCCAGATTTATGTGATGGTTTTTCACGATAGTCCTCTCCGACGCAATGAGTCGGGGAGGTGAAGCCCAGCATTATATGTACAGAGAGGTTTCTGTATATTCGAGTTGAAATAAAAAACTGCAAAGCATATGCTCGAGCGCTTACAGTATGGAAGGGAGTGCCCCTCGGAGCGTGCGCCAGGCGGTCACGGCGATCTTGCTCTCTATGTACCCGCTGGATATTGTAAGGCTGGTGGTAATCGCACCTGGGGTCAATCTTATTCGCACCTGGTGTCTCCAATATCGGCGGAGTCTTTCCTACTATCCCTCCTAAAAAAAAAGGCAATCTAGTAGCCGTCTAGCAAAACCAGCGCTACTAGCCCCAGGCTGCGCGGCTCCAGGCTGCGGCTCTAGGCTGCCAAGACTCCTGAGGCTCTACCTACTAGATTCGAGAGAGGTGGCCTCGGCGTTCTCGGCGAATTAGATACGAAGTAGAGACCGATGCTGGCGTATTTAGATACTTAATTGGGAAGTCCAGGTGCGAATAAGATTGACCCCAGGTGCGATTACCACCAGCCTATTGTAAAGGGTGTTATTATTCGCACAGCGCCCCCAAATTCAGAAGGCGGTACGTGTCATGACTACGCTAATATCGGTAATTTGTCATGTAGCACACTGTAGCGCCTTAGCGCCTTATAGCGCGCCTAAGTAACGCCTCCTTAGAACTACACCATTTCCTTCCCCAAACATACTAATTCGCTAAGAACGCTGAGCCCACCTCTCTTAGGACTTTGACACCACCCCGCCCACCCATATGCTACACTACCAGCCTATAGGCGGAGTCTCGGCAGCCTGGGTTGCCATCCTGGGCGTGGGCTCATGAAGCAGTACTTGCTTCGCTAGACGGTGCGATGCGAAAGGGGTACTACTAATATCGGCTCAATAAGTACGGTAGAATCGACTAACCGCTTCTAGATTTGGGGGCGCTGTGCGAATAGTAACACCGTAATCCTTTGCTCGGCCATTGCAATCCAATAAGATTCCTGGTCAGGAGACAGACACCTATCGTGAGAGGATCTGGCATTCTCCAGAACGATGGAATGGCGTCGCCGATGGTCGCCAAGAGCTGATCTCGTATTCCAACCACGATAATGGCCATTCAGACAAGAGTGACAAGGTTTGATGCTATAAACACTGCTAAAATTTGGAGGCTGGAGTTCGATTTGCATAGAATCGACTCCTCTCGTTCGCTAAAGCAAGAGATGACTCGATATTTTGGTGGTGGAACCTAATATGCACCTTCAAAATCAATCGCTCACAAATCTCTTATGTTTTTTACGGTGTATCACAAGGCGGTATTGTCCAATCGTGCTCTTGAGGATTTGGCGACATTCATGATATAGATCTGCCGAGCTATCTCGTAAACTATAGTCTATGACCCTAGAGATTGTAGTGATGTTGTCCTGTGCTAGGAGAATGAGATTTTACCGGCTTGAGATAATGCTTCTCGCGGAAGCAGAAATATATTTTGAGCTGCTTAAGCAATCGAAAGAGCCCGCTGGCACATTTGTGATTGTTTTGCTGCATTAGCCAAGGTAGTCGAAAAGTAAGCCAACCTCAAAGACGTGTCTGTCGGGTTGATTGAGATATCTGATAAAAGACTTAGATGTGAGATGAATCACATAGACGTCGTGTGCTTTTGATGCGAAAGTGTCGGAATTGTACCTCTCTATCATTAGTAACATCAAAGACGTCGGTGAAAATACCCACGAAAGATGCAGTGGCGGAGAGGAGAGGGCGAGGCCCCACCAGAGGACAATTTTGAATCTTTCAAATTGTCTTAAGTTTCGTGTGCTCGGCACACTAATGTTCAACCAAAGCTCATCCTAGTGTGCTTTATCGATCTTTTCTCTGGTTGGAACACAAACGCACTGCATGCAATACTTACAGCCATCATGACTTCGGAACGCCATCCTTTGGGGTGTCAATTACAGACTGGATCATTTGTGGACCCAGGTGAATGATGGGTGGGACTGCGTCGTTCTGCGTCGTCGTGTGCCAGCGGTGCTTTTTTGAGTGGCTAGATCCGTTGGTCATTAATTCGCAGACTAATTCTTGTAGGCAGGATGAAACTGTGATTTGGGGTCAATGCAACAATGGAAGGGAATGAAATATCTGCATCAAATACTAGGCGGCTGAGTGGAGATCTAGCTGAAAAGACGGGTTGTTCAGCGCCTGAGTGCACTGCTGGTGTACGACGCAATTGAATCATGCCCAGCCCGTCAATGAAACATAAATCCGGGAGTTGCACCTTTTTACCCTTCCTGTGGGCTGCATGTAAGGAGCAGTGGCTGTGGCTTGGCCAGCCCCGTTGGTGCCACAGTGAACTGAATACAACCGCAGCGGAATTGAGCAATGGACTGAAGCGCCTAATACAAGCCCTATTTCTAGGTAAACTTGTGTAAGCACCTGCTATTATCAGCTCGGCCAGCGAGATTTTGACAATGCAATGGTTTTATAAGCGGCTGGCAGGTTTTCGCTTTGCTACATGACCGAGGGGGCATGAAATGATGGTAGAGAATGTATCCGAATTAGCAAAGGATATATCTCCACCTTTACATCGGAATATTTTAATTCTGGACGAGCTGTATCTGAATTTCTTTTTAGGTGTTCTACAAATTGCGCCCCATGTTAAATCAGAACGAGACTAGCATTGATTTATTTTTTCAAGGTAAAATATTCCACTGGCTATACATGATACTGTAGAAACTCGTTTACTCTACGAAAACTTCTAAATCCAAGGCACCTACCATGATAAATGCGTATAGTACACATGCGCATTCAAGTGCGGCACCAAATAGCGCTCCAGTTTGTACAGTTAAGCAAGAAATAATGGGCGCTCAAACATTACTTCAGCTACCTAGCCCAAACCCTGGCCATCTAACCCAACAGCATGCGACGGGGATCCTCAATGAACTCCTTGATCTATTCGCGAAAAGTTAGCAATGCATCTAAGCAGAAAGAATCTGCACGGTAGCATACCTTGACCAGGAAGGTGACAGCTTCTCTGCCGTCAAGCAGGCGGTGGTCGTAGGTGAGAGCAAGGTACATCATCGGCCGGATCTCGACCTTTCCGTTAACAGCGACGGGCTTGTCCTTGATGGCGTGAAGTCCCAGGACAGCTGCTACGCGTTAGATCCAAGATCAATTCTTGAAAGGGCATTTGGAAGGGTTCTCACCGGTCTGAGGCAGGTTGATAATCGGAGTACCGTACAGCGAACCGAAAACACCACCCTATGCAGCGTTAGCGAAGGATGCATCTGATGGAGCCAAGTTGCTTACGTTGCTGATAGTGAAGGTTCCTCCAGCCATATCCTCAATGGTCAGCTTGTTGTCACGCGCCTTTTTGCCCAGATCGGCAATGGCCTTCTCAATGCCAATCATATCCATGCCCTCGGCGTTACGAACAACAGGAGTGACGAGACCCTTCTCGGTGGCAACAGCAACGCTGATGTCGACGTAGTCACGGTAAACAATGGTGTCTCCGCCGTTGGGACCCTCGATGGACGCGTTGACGGCAGGAACCTCCTTCATGGCGAGAACGCAGGCGCGCGAGAAAGCGCTCATGAAGCCGAGCTTGACGCCAGTCTTCTTGAGCACGTCGTCCTTGTACAGTTTCCGGAACTCCATGAGAGAAGACATGTCGACCTCGTTGAAAGTGGTCAGCGAAGCGGCCGTGTTCTGAGACTGCTTGAGGCGCTCGGCAATGCGCAGACGCATGCGGTTCATTTTCACCTGCGAGTACAGCAGTTAGCCCCACTTCTGTCAAGACGAGCGCCATGACGGGCCAAACTCACGCGGCGCTCCTCGCGGTTGCCGAAGGGAGACTCGGTCTTCTTGGGCTCCTCCTTCTTGGGCTCAGGCTTCTTCTCCTGCTTGGGTGGAGGCTGGGGCTTGGATTCCTGCTTCGGGGCCTCAGGCTTCTTCTCCTCCTTGGAGGGCTCGGGCTGAGAGGCGGTCTCCTGCTCCTTGGGCGCGGGCTCCTTGGGCTCTTCCTTGGCGGGCTCTTCCTTCTTGCCCTCCGGGGGCGCGCCGCCGAGCTCGAGCTTGATCAGGTCCTGGCCGACGGTGACGGTATCCTCCTCCTTGACGAGCAGCTCGGCGATGGTGCCGGCCTCGGGCGCATTGACCGAGACATCGATCTTGTCGGTCTCAATGGTGGCAATCTCCTCGTCGAGCTCGACGTAGTCGCCAACGCCCTTGCTGAACTGTTTTAGGGTGCCCTCGGTAATGGACTCGGCCATCTCGGGGACCTTGACGATCTTGGAGGCATAGGTGCGGCACTGCGGGAAGAGCAATTGCGGCAGGCGCTGCGAGCTGCGCGGGTAGGCAGCGGCAAAGCGCACCGAGGTGCTGAGGACGCGACGGAACGACATGGAGGGCAGCGACGAGGGCGCGAGGCGCAGGCGACGCAGACGAGCAAGGCTCTGGGGCGGCGAGCGGGCGGGCGGGCGGAGCTGTTCTGCTTCAGCCGACGGAGTCCACGGGACCAGCGCTGCAGCCGGGCGCAGGGCGGGAGGGAGCGAGGGGGAAGGAGGTGATGATGGGATGAAGAAATGCCGCGCTGTGTTTGGGCCTGCCACTCGCGCAAGAAGAGGCCTGTGACGACGGCGACCCGCTTACTGCCACGCTTCTACCCGATTTGCCGGATCAATTCGCGTGCCGGGAACCTCTCGCGGCAGCGACCTCCTCCATCAAGACCGCCGCCAGCACCGCAACGTCACGCCTCGTGCGCATTCCCGCCGTCCATCGCCCCTGCAGCCTCCTCTCGCGCGCCCGCCGCGGAAGGCACAATGGCGAGCAACAAGGCAATCGTGCTGTGCGCATTCCGCCCCGTCCGCCCGTCCGTTCTGCGAGCTCCACTGACGCGCCGCAAGCTCCCTCTACCGCCGCTCCCTGAAGCTGTCTCTGGACTGGGCCGTCCACCGCTACGTGTGGAGGGGCCAGGCGCTCTACATCCGCTCGCTCTTCGAGGCCAACAAGAATGTCGCCGACCCGCGCCAGCAGAAGGTCCGCCGTGACCCCCGCCGCCCTGTCGCCCCGCACACTCGCTGATGCACCCCTGCAGAGATTGATCCAAGAGACCGAGGCGCTGCTCGAGAAGTGGAAGCACCCGGACCCCTACAGGCCGCCCGAGGCTCCTGGCGGTATGCTGCCCCTTCTGCATCCAGGCTGCCGACGAGTACTGACGCCCGCAGGATCGAAATACGAGCGCAACCTGCCCACTCCCATCCTCGACCGTAAGCCTCTTCGCCTGTTCCGTCGCTGCAAGCACACTGACCTTCTTCGCAGCCCCGCCTCACATGAACCTTTGAGCTGTTGCCGGGAGGAGCGTGGATTCACTTGGTGGTTCTGTAAAGGGCATTCTGGCCAATCGGGCCAATTGCAAACGGCGCATTTGTCACACATCTTCGTGCTCTTCGTGAAAATCAGAGAGGCGCTTTTCATGAAATCGCTGGATATAGATGCCCAGCAAGCAATCCTCAACCGCTGCTTGAGCGCCTCGTGTACTCCAGTCCCCGAGACAGCTGTTGCTGGACTGTGCGTAGGGCGCATGCAACTAGTAGTCAAATTCACTGACGCCAATTGGGCCACGGACCCAAAAGACGTGATTTGAATATATCATGCAGTTTAAAATGCCGCATGCATGCGCAATGGCACCAAGTCGATGTTCTCGGTGATCTCGGCAGGTGCAGCTTCTGGATGAATTCTACGCCATCTCTCTACCATGTCTGCCGTTTGTTTTGCGTCTTCCTTCGCTTTCGAGCTTCGGCGTCCAGTTTTCGCAAATCGCCAGCCTATAGCTGCATCCCTAAAGCGTGACTTGCTGCTCTAGCGAGCCCCGCCATTGGAGCCATGGTCGCGCCCCTGCAGAATCCACAAGTCCCGGCTTCTCCGCAAACACCGCTCTGCAAAAGGCCAGCGAACCGATCCCGACCAAGCCCGCGGGGCCCCGCGCCTCCAAATGCTGCAAGTCGCAGATCGTAGAAGATGAAATCACTCAATGGAGAAGCGTGTGAAATGTAATCGACTCGTCAGATTTCATCCATACCCATGGATGTAATGTACAGCACCTGCCCTATTGCAGTACTCAAAGCCGTAGCCGTGAAACCCAGAACCCATGCCGAAACCCCATTATCGTAAAAAGAACCGCCGAACCCGCGCCTGAAAAAGCAGAAGCAGAAGCCGATAAGAAGCGCTTACAGCTCTTGGCTGGCACCGCCCTTGCCAGCCTTGGCCGTCTTCTTGGGAAGGAGGTCTGAAATTGCAGTCAGCAAATGAAGCCGCGGAAACAAGGCGAGCCGAAAACGTACTCTGGTGAATGTTGGGCAGAACACCACCCTGGGCGATGGTGACGTGGCCGAGCAGCTTGTTCAACTCCTCGTCGTTCCTGATGGCGAGCTGCAGGTGACGGGGGATGATACGGGTCTTCTTGTTGTCACGGGCAGCGTTGCCAGCCAGCTCGAGAATTTCGGCAGCCAGGTACTCAAGAACGGCAGCGAGATAGACGGGAGCACCTGATTCGGGTCAGAGACGCAATTCGAATCGGATCAGATCGGATTCGAATGACTCACCAGCACCGACACGCTGGGCGTAGTTGCCCTTCCTCAGGAGACGGTGGACACGACCGACGGGGAACGCGAGACCGGCCTTGGACGAGCGGCTGCGACGGAGTCAGAAACTGGATTTCGAAGGGATGCGCGCCGAAAACACGCGTCAAAAGCGACGAAAAGACGCAGGACACGTTGCGAAAGCCGGCAAAACGAGTGCGCGGGGCGAGCGGAAGCGGAACTTACGACTGCGCGTTGGACTTGCTGCCGCTAGCCTTGCCACCAGACTTGCCTCCAGTCATTTTTGCGGTTGGGGTTGGTTGGTTGGGTTAGATTGGAAAGTTGAGTTGCGTGGAAGCGATGTGACGCGGCGGAGGCGCAATAAGTCGAGCTTGGTGAGATGGAGAATGGATGGGGGGGGACGGGAGACGGGCGGCGCGGGCAGGTTATATGAGGGCCCGTCGCGCTCAAGCGATCACTCGGGCAGTGACGAGCGCTCCGGCGGGGCGCGGCGCGCCAGTTGCGCAGCAGCGCCCGCCGGATAAGCGAGCACAGTTTTCGTTTGCGGTCTAGCGTATCGCGTCGCGCACGGGCCCCACAACAAGCTGCGGGTCGACGCGACGAGCTCTTGCCCGATCACTCGCCGGCCTTTAAGTATCGAGCCCGCCCGCGCGACGCAGCTCCATCTCCGTTACTCCATCCACCACCCATACCGCTCCATCGCGCCATCGCCCGCAGCTCACCAGCTCCTCTCACCCACCAGCCTCAACCAGCTTTTTCGCGCAGCTTCCGCTCCAACCGTCAAAATGCCCCCCAAGGCCCAGAAGACTCCCACCACCGGCGGCAAGGCCCCCGCCGGCAAGGCTCCCGCTGAGAAGAAGGAGGCCGGCAAGAAGACTGCCGCTCCCTCTGGCGACAAGAAGAAGCGCACCAAGTCCAGGAAGGAGACCTACTCCTCCTACATCTACAAGGGTGAGTTTCGCGCCCGTTCGCGCCTTTGCGCGCTCTTCCGCGCCGAGCTCGTTACTGACGCGTTTTCGCCTCCAGTCCTCAAGCAGGTCCACCCCGACACCGGTATCTCCAACCGTGCCATGTCCATCCTGAACTCCTTCGTCAACGGTATGTTTTTGATCACGCGATCCAATGAGCCTCCGCGATCCAGCTCACTAATGCGATTTCAGACATCTTCGAGCGCGTTGCCACCGAGGCTTCCAAGCTTGCTGCCTACAACAAGAAGTCCACCATCTCCTCCCGCGAGATCCAGACCTCGTACGTTCTCCGCTTGCACCCCGCTCGTGCGCGTCGCATACTGATTTCCTCGCAGTGTCAGGCTGATCCTCCCCGGTGAGCTGGCCAAGCACGCCGTCTCGGAAGGCACCAAGGCTGTCACCAAGTACTCTTCCTCCACCAAATAGGTGACTTGATCTTCAGAGACGCGGTGTTTCAGGGTTGACTTCGGTGGCGATGTTCCCTGATTTTTAGCTCATCAGGGCGGATCGGTTCGGGGACGGTGTTCATGGGTTTTTAATGCGATCATGGGATGGCTTGCTTCATTTTTTCAGGCCGGGTATTGGCTTCACGGACTCATGGTTTTCAGATATCACTGCGCTTGTACATTACGGTCCTCCGAGACAAGCAGTCCGAAAGGAATCGGTACTTCAGAGAACTTTTTTTTGCATTCTACTCAACGGTGCTCCTTGGCTGTGGGGCGTTGGTTTGCTGACGGGGTAGCAACTGCGCGTTTGCTGCCGTATCCACAGGATCGCGATTTTCGAATCCAATGACGCGAGATCCACGCGTACTCCAGCTTGCGCGCCCGACACTTCGAAGAAATGCGGCCGGTCGCGACTTTCAGCGCTACGGTAAGAACGACTGCGCAACAGCAAAATCCAAAGGAGCTGAGATGCGAGAGCAGAGCAGGGCGCGAACGAGCAGGCTGGTCGCCAGGAGTATTTGAGGAGTCTAGTTATGGTATCCCAAAGAAAATGCCGATTCAACGCCTCCAAGCCCGCCACGTCACTGCAAACCTTCGTCATCTTCGTCATCAAGCGTCTCGACTTCATCAATTGCGCCTTCGCGCTCCCGACCGCCGTGAATGACGGGTTCCGAATCAGCAACATGAATTACCGGCTTTCCGTGCACCTCGGTTACTGCTTTCCTCCAACTCCGCCAATCTGCTTCATCTCGAATCAAGAATGCGATGAGCATCGACGGATCCATCTCCTTGACGTGCAGGCGGCGCAGGCGACGGCTGTGACAGGAGTCTATGTCTTCTTGAGAGTAGTCGGAAAGGTCGGAATGGAGGGGGAGGAAGGGGCGGGTGTTATGCGGATCCAAGTAGAAGAAATGAGAGCCTTGGGTGCCGACAAAGTAATGGGAAGCGGATGGGCGGCCACTGGGAATGTCAGTCATCAAAGGCGTGCCGGGTCTGGAGGCATGCAATGCGGGGCTTACCCAGCGATGCCGATGGATTGAGGCATTTGCAGTGACGCCTTGAGAGCTTCCCAGTAAACAGGAGTCACCCGGTCAATCCCCAGCCTGATGCCCACCAGCACCAGCGTAGGATGGAAGGATCCGCTAGCGTCCTTAGCCGTCTTCATGAAGCTGTCTTGGTAGACGTCAGATCCATCGCCGGTGATGTAAATGCGAAGATCGGCATCCTCATGGCCGTTCGAGAGAGCTCTGCTGGAGTTAGACGACTTTCGGCCGAGACTGAGGCAGGCTTACTGTATGCATCTTGCGGTGGCTGATGGGCCAAACCACTCTCCCGGGTGCTTCCCGCAGGCGGCAGCGCCATGTTCAACGAATCTGTGGATGGAAAAGGGCGCCTTCGGGTCGTCGGCAAACAGGGAGAGGAGACGCCGCTCTCCTTCTGGATCTTGGCCTCTCCGCCAATCTATGCATGTCAGGGAGAGCGTACGTACAGTAGGACCCGAAGTGCTTACCTCTGCCAAGCTTGAGGACCTGCAAGGCATTTGCCAAAAGACTCTGTCCTGACCTGATCATGCATCCCCAGCCCGTGTCGGAAGAGAAGCCGCCTTGATTGCTGAGCTGGCTCTTGAGGCGCACGCTGAAGCTCATGGCGGCGGCGGCCTTCGGATCTTGTGACTTGGGTATAGCGGCGAAGTTGGACCGGTAGGTCAGCCACACGCGGGCTTCAAAGTCGTCGAGAAAGGGCGCGGGCCAGCCGCCGTCGGCATCTGCGTCGGGCGCATCGTCGCCGGGCTGCGCGCCGCCATCCTCGCTGCTGTTCTGACTGGTGCCGTCACCGCCGGCCGAGCGAGACGAGGCGGTGGAGCCGTGCGAGACCGACAGCGGCGGTGCAGAAACGGGGGCGGCATCGTCGTGGGCGGTTGGTGCGGGCGGCTTCGATTCGTAGCATCTTCCGAGGCACCAGATGCGAGAGTCATCTTCGTTCCTGGGGAGCGGGTCCCAGAAGTACTGGACCAGGCGCTTGCTGTAGCGGCCGATGTCGACGTTGGCCATGGCGGAGAGAGGGTCTCTTCACCGAGACTGCATCCCCAGCGGCGGACGGCGAGGAGGACAGGATGCGGGCGCACGGACGGGCGAAGCTGGCGGCGTGTCGTGGATGCGGGTGTGATGGAGGTGGCAGCCGCGCATGCGTAGACAGCTGACCCCAAGCTCAGATGGCGGGGAAGGCATTCGCCCGCTGCCTGCCGGTGCCTGTCGCCCGCCCACGCCCGCGCGCAGCCCACCGCCAACGCGCCCACGGCACTCGCGCCTCGCCCGCCGCGCTCTGCGGCACGCACACCGCGCCCGTCGTCTCGAGCAGCAGGCCGCTGCGGCTGCACGGGCGCCGCGAGCCAACCGAACGCTGCGATGCGATGCCGGGCGCCGCGAGTCATGCGAGATAAGATAAGCCGCACGATGGCGCGCAGCTTCCGAGCCCGTCGCCGCTTCTTCCTCCTTCTCTCCTCCACCCCCGCCGCCCGCCGCGCTCACCCATGGCAAACCACGCGCGCAAGGGCGGAGGCGCCTCTCGGGGCTCGCGACGTCCGAGAGGCGGCCTCCGCAACTCGTTCGTGCCGCAAGCTGCCGCGAAAGCTTCTTTCCATCGTCCGTTGCCCTCCCCGCCACCATCTCTATGACGCTTACCTCTCTCGCCAGCGCCGCATGCCCACGCCTTCTCTCTTCAGGATGAAGCCCGCAATACCGAGAATCGCCAGCGCCTGTGGTCCTCGGACGTGAAGCTTCGCCACAAGGCCATCAATTTCGTCAGCGCAGGCAACATGGCCGGCACGCTCCCCGAGGAGCCTGCCGTCGACGAGTCCGCTCCCGACAAGTCCGCTCCCGACGAGTCCGCTGGGAAGCGCGGGGGCAACATTGCAGACGCCCTGGCACACTCCGAGAATGCTATGGCGCAGATGAACCTGGAGCCCGCCGCTGAAGCCCCGCCGTCGCCTCCTCCCGCCCTGTCTTTCTTTGAGGACACAACCCGATCCGTTGCCCCCGTAGCCACGGGACTGCCACCCCCAGTCATACGCAGTGTCTCGCCTACACCATCCAACTCGAGTGAGGAGGTCGTTCTCTTCCGGGGACGGAACAACGTGAGGACTGTGACGGATTCGCTCCAACCTTCGGGCATCAATAGTCGTGCCAGCGCTCAATCCTCTAGCCGTTCACCCGTCACAAATGGTGGCGCTTCTGCCCGTGGTAATATTGCACCGGCTGTGCCTAATGGCTCATCAAACCCGCGAGCGAAGCAGGGCAAAGGTCGTCGCCAGAACAGCTCTGAGCCGGACGACGGAGCCATTGCAGACTACCTCGAGAATATCCGGTCCCAGGAATACGATGATGCGGGCGAACCTTTAGCTGAGGCTGCCTACGAAGTTTCTACCCTTACTCGGAGACCCTTGGGGCTTATGGATAGTGACGAATGGGACGACATCGTCGACCAATCCAACGGACAGGATTCAGCCGACAACAATCCTCACAAGCACGATTGGGACTCTCCCCAGCTTCAAGATTTCGACAATTTCAGCACCTCCTCCGAGATGTTGGGCAACATCGACCGCATCCTTCGCAAGCGGGAACGATCCAGTGGTCTCCAGTACCTGGTTGTTTTCGAGAATTCCAATGAAGACGAAGCGCGTTGGCTTCCTCTCGCCAGGTTGACCGGGGACCGTGATCAGCAGTTGATTGCGGCCTTCGAAGAGGCCGTGGCGAGCACGAAGCTTGGGAACGAGCGTGATGACTCCGAAAGTTGGTCCGATGCGAGCGAAGAAGAAGACGACGATGATGATGAAGAGGACGAAGAGGACGAAGAGGACGAAGAGGACGATGATGAGGACTTCGAAGATGAGAAAGACCTTATTCAAAGGAAGATCGATCGGATGAGCGACGAAAAGATTGCGAGGTTGTTGGCGAAGCAAGAAGAATTGGGCATGGGAACGAGTGAACTTCTCCTATTCGACGACAACGATGACGATGACGATGATGATGATCTTGGAATCAATGATTTCGGCTCACGATTCCAAGACTTCATGCCTCAGTCGACTCGTGGCAAGCGTCAGAAGTCAAAGCGAGGCCGAAGCACCTTCCCTTCTGCTAGCTTGATGGCGGATGTTCTCGACCAAGACCCTTACAACGGTTTCGATGTCATGGACTTTGAAAGACCGAGTCTCCGAAAGAAGAAAAAGGGCAGAGCAGCCGAACTACCATTCGAACTATCGGATGAAGACCTTTCTGCCCAGTTACGAGCCACCTGGGAGTCGGATCGCAAGAAGAAGAGCCTCAAAAAGCGGGAACGGGAGGAGCTGCGTGCCCAAGGTCTGCTTGGAAAGAAGAACAAGTTCAAGCCCGACCTGAATGCCAAGTACAATGAAGGCATGTCTTTCATTCAGATCAGGGAGGAGATCAAGGTGTTCTTGGGCTCGCCTCATGAGAGCCGGCCATTCCCTCCGATGGACAAGCGTGACCGCGCAGCGCTTCATCAACTGGCCGCGGCCCTAGGCCTGACCTCGAAGTCGGTGGGTTCCGGTACTTCACGCTTCACCACGCTTGTCAAGACGTCGCGCACCCGAGGATTTGACGAGATAGCTTTCGCCAAGATTACCTCTCGTTATCAGAACCGCTTCCTTCAACGCATGGACAAGCGCAGCGGAGGCAAGAGAGGTGCTGGCGGTGGAGGCGGAGGCGGCAAATATGCTGCTGTTTCCTACCGGGATGGCGACGTCGTTGGCGGCTCTGCGCCTGAGATCGGCGCCGACAACAAAGGTCGAGCAATGCTTGAGAAGATGGGTTGGAGCTCTGGCACGGCTCTGGGAGCTCTCAACAATAAGGGCATTCTGCAGCCCGTGACGCACATCGTCAAGACCACCAAGACTGGCCTGGGCTAAGCGCAGACTTGCCTGATGAGCCTGACGCAGCAATTTTCTAGCGTACTCGTCTCGGCGTCCCGGTATAATAGCTCGGGCTTTCCTGCACCCTTTCTCATTCTCAGGCGCGTTGCTGTTGAACGGCTTTTTCCTATTCTCTCATTTCAGCCTTGGCAGGAATTGCTCCTTCTGTTGGGGTGGAATGAGTCCCGAGTTTGGTGCAGCAGGTGTTTGCTTTTATTTCCTTAGCTTCATGGCGGAAGACAAAAAAAAGACTTCGGCATCACGGTGGCGTTCTCGAGTGGCAATCCTGGAGGTCGCCTGTCCAGGGCATGTATGATAGAAAGAGCTGGGCTTCTGGAGAATGCTTGCTGGGCAGTCAAATAGAGCACCAGTGGATGCATACATGCTCTATCCACAAACGCATAGAAAACAAATAAAGATGGGACTCATTTCAAGCTTTTTGCCTCCCCAGCTATTGTTTGTCGGCATGCGTCTCCCGCGTGTCAATGCATTGTCACACTTACAACGGTTCCGACGATGCCGAACGATAGTCACGAACAAACATTTGTGCAGTCGGCATTAACAATTAGCACGTGGTACACGGTACGCGTGTCGATGAAACTCGCTCAGTATTTCCTCCAGTGAGCCCTCAGCGATTACGGGCCGGAGTTTCCTGACTTGTTTGATCTACCTACGGTTGATACGTAGTGACGCATACACGTGCGGGGCGGAGCAATCATGCCCATTTCAGGAAATTTGACTTCGTACTCAGATAGAATGGCAAAAAAATTCGAGCGGTCCCAACGGCATCCGGAAGGCGCGATGACCCCTCAATATTTTTCTACGAAGCCAAAAAAGGCAACAAGACTCCGAATCAAAGCAGGTCTGCAGTGGTGTTGCCGTTACCGCCGTTGCCGTTGTTGCAGAAGGATCGCGATAGTGCGTACGAAGCTGAAGCATTCAACCAGATGCGCAGGGCCTGTTTCTTGCCGCACTCTCACATTCGGCTGAATGCTCCAACCGTCCACGCATGAGTCTCCGCAAATATACCGCTCCTGTCGTAATACGATCCGAGTCCGGCCTCGTAGCGCGCGGGGATAAGCTCTCGGAGGACCGCTCAGCCGAGCATTCGCTCGGTCGAACGAGGAAGGCATCGAGCGTTACCACCCCAGGCAACAGGACAGCTGCAGAGTTCAGCGCAAGGCTCTTACATTCCATAGTTGGAAGACTGCCTCGTTGGAAAAAAAAAGATCAGCTCAAGGCAGCGTGTACTCCCATAAGGTGTGGGGGCAGAAGGGGTTGTGCGACGGGAACAGATGTAAAGACCCAGGGATCTGGGAGAAGGCAGAGCTGAAACGCATACCACCAGGAAAATCTGCCTGCGTCAGCCACGGACCGCAGTCGAGTCTCACTTCTGCAAGTTGGATGACGCCTTGTATCACTGCCTGAAGCGCAGGCGCAGGGACTGCAGCCGTGTGTTCCGGAGCCGCTGGACTGGGAAGCCTTATGTTGCCACGGCAGCTGTTCAACGGTGCACAGTGCTGTCACAAAAATAGAACGACAGACTTATGATCATCTTTCTAATTTTTTTAATCTTCAGACCCAATGTATGTACCTGCCGGTCACTCAGCGAGAACCAGCCGCCGCTAGCTACAACGATACACCTTCTCTTTTAAACTACAGCCGAAGAAGGTTCCCAGGGACAAAGGAGACTGGGTATGTCCGCTATGTAAGCCTAAGAAAGGAAAAAAAAAACATGGAACTCGGCGCGTAGTCCCGCGCATTTTTGTAGACCAAGAAGATCAAAAATAGACAGCCAACGCCGGGTATGAATGCAGAAACGCCCTCCCAAATGCAACATGCAAGGATCCCTGCACTACAATCATCTTTTGACCATCAACAATAGACGCTCGACAAGAAATGAAAATGACTCTCAGGAAGGAAATATCTCGTCTATGGTCGGTCGTTTTCCGGTGGTTCTTCACCAGGCAGAAGGATCTCGTGGCCAGTGCCGTTTCTGACCCAGAGACTGGCAATGCAGCCGACGGAGCTGATGGCTGCAACGAGCCACCAGGCAAGTCCGACGATGCCCTTCTCCAGACCAACGCCGTACCAGTAACCCGCGGCGATGGGACCGACGGTACGGAAAGTCGAACTGACGCTCTGGCCAATGCCGTGGATGGTGGCCAGAACGCTGGGGTGCGGGCTCGAGTTGTTGAGCAGAATGATGCTGGCTGGGAGGGCAAAAGTACGCGCGGTCACTTGGAGGGTGAGGATGAGGCTAATTCCGACCCACACCCAGAATCCGGTAGCGGGGCTTGGCGCGGGCGTCGGCGAGGGCAAAAGGGACAGATATGGCGCCAAGAAATAGGCCAAGGGGAAGAGGAAGAGCGAGTAGCGGAAGCAACGCATGAGGCCAAAGCGCGTGTTGGCCCAAGGGTAGATGGAGAGCTGGAGGAACAGGCCGACGATTCCGAGAACGGCAAGGGCGAAGCCGATGGCGGCAGGCTCGAAGGCAAGGCCACCGCTGAAGACAAAGGGGTTAGATCTCTTGGCGAACCGGGCGGTAAGTTCAGCAGCATCGGGTCTATCCGTTGACAGGTAAACAATCCAGAGACTGGAGAAGGCACTACACGGAGACGGTTAGCAGCGAAGACTCGGGGCAGAAAAAAAATCGGGGAAACACGTACCCCATGTGGAAGTCGAAGATGGCGATCGAGAGCAGGACCCATAACACATTGGCCGTCCAGATGCGGCTGAAGGGCAGGACCTGCGGGCGCTTGGACATCCTTGGCTTTTCGCTTGCATTGATCGGTGAGAGCTCAACGGCGTCGGAGTCCATGCCGGAAAGCAGGCCTTCGGAGGAATTGTCCACGAGGGTGTACTTGTGCGAGTTCGGTGACGTAATTCTGGAGACGAACTTTTTCACAAGATCCATCGGGCCGGGGAGTGGGGCCTTGGAGTTGCGGATACTAGCCAGAGTTTCCGAGAGCAGGTAGTGAACGCCAACAGCCTCGAGGACGAGGAGAATGGCGCAGAGGAGGTTGGGCATGGCGTACGGATAGCTCTCCATCCACTGGACGCCATCGGCGCCGCCGAAAACGGAGGCAGGGCCGAAGAGCTTGGGATAGGAGGCAACGGGCTCGACGAGCAGGCCGCTGAGGACTGCAGGAGGAGGTGAGCAGCTTGGCGGGCTGGCGGGACGGACGGGGACTTACTGGGACCGAGGATGTTGGCCACGTTGAAGGCGAGCGGCAGGAGCAGGAAGGCGCGCGAGTGGAACCTCTTGTCGACCGTCTCGGCGACCATGGTGCGCGCGGAGCCGATGGTGCCGTTGATGGCGCCGCCGAACATCCTCCACAGCGTGGCCTGCAGGAACGTCTGCGAGAAGCCGACGCCGATGCACGAGACGGCGGTGCCGACGAGGCCAACGAGCAGCACGCGCTTGCGGCCACACCACGGGGCGTCGGCGACGCGGCCCCAGACGACGGCGGTGACGATCTGGGCGGCGGTGAAGCTGCCCTGCAGCACGCCGGCCTGGTGCGAGATGGACGAGTCGGGCAGGGCGGGATCGAAGGACTTGAGCTGGTGGACCATGTACGTCTGCAGCGAGGCCATCTGGAAGAAGTCGACGAAGCGCGAGAGGGCCAGCACGGCCAGCTGGCCCTTGTGCGGCATGGTGGCCCATGAGGCGGGCGGCGGCTTGGAGTGCTCGATGGGCGTGTCCATGTCGAGGTGCTGGTCGAGCTCGAGGCGGCCGAGCGAGACGGAGCGGTGGTGAACGGAGGCGTGCGAGGCGGTCATGGCGGAACCATGGCGCTGATGGGCTTTGAGCTGGCGGAGGGCAGCGCCGGAGGACGAGTCAGCGGGCTCGGCCTGGGAGGTGGTTCTGCTGCGCATGATACGGAAGGTGGGAGGCGAGGAAACACGGCGGCGGAGTCGCGAGGTGTACGCCGCCGGGCGCGCGGATGATAACGCAGGCCTGTGGGGCGCCTCCGTCAGCTCCGTGGGCGCGCGGGCTGCGACAGCTGCGTACGCACTTTTGGACGCGCCTGTGCTTCAGGCCGGGGCTTGGCCTTCTTGGCGGCAGGGCCTGTGTCGCGCGGCGCGACATTGCAAGGGGCGCCCGCCTCAGGCGGCTGCCGGGGCCGCGCAATCAACCCGCCGCCCATCCAAATCACTCGAGCCGATCCCTCGGACGCTGCGCGCGAACGAAAGCTTGGGAAGGCTTGTGTTGCGCGACTCGCATTCTGCGACGGGCATTCCGCGCCGGCCTGTAAATAGCATCGCGCTGCGTGCTGCCCGCGCGTGCTGCCCGCGCCCGCCACAGCGCCGCCTGCGCCACGCGCCGCGCCGCCCGCGCTGCCACACCACCGCCCGCACATCACGCCTGCAGCCACGTCGCAAACGGCCGGATTACCATTACATCTCTAGATCTACAGTGCCTCACGGCCCCGCCTCTGCGTCGCCTACGCGCTTGTACTGCCGGAGCAGCCGCTGCCGCACCCCGTCCGGGCTGAGCGCCTCCTGCAGCCCGACCGCCCGCTGCTGCAGCGACCGCTGCCACCCCGACATGCTGCGCATCGCCCGGTGCTTGTACAGACACAGCGCCAGCAGCAGCACCATCGCCAGCCCCACCGCCAGCGGCCCCGCGATGCTCAGGATGAACGACCCCATCGACTTCGGCAGCGACGTGTAGTAGTTCTGGCTGTTCAGCCCCGTGTTCCAGCTGGCCCCGCCGTTGGCCACGAACGGCGCGTGCCCCTCCAGCACCTCGCCCTCGCCCAGCGGCGGGTGCTGCTCGCAGCTCCAGTCGTTGCATGCCGCCATCAGCCCGGCCGACGGCACGAATGTCTTGGTGACCGCCGACCGCCGCAGCACGTTGCCGTGCTTGTCCAGCGCCTCCGCGAACGCGAACCCCTTGACCGTCTCGATCCGCAGCCTCGTCTCGAATCCCGTCTTGCTCGCGTTCCCCACAAACTCCCACCCTCCGTTTGCGTCGTTGCTTGCATAGAATTTCCACGACTGCACTTCCGTCGCCCCGTTCCATGAAACGTAGAACACCATGCCCGCAACGCTAGTTCCCGTGCGCGAATATGTCCACAGAGCGGGGTTGTCCCGCGGCGTGCCCGACCACTCATACTTGTAGGCCCGGTAGTTCATCACCCCCGATTCGGGCAGCGCAAGCTTGCCATACATCACCGCCTCCCCCGTCGGGAGGTGCTCAGAAAAGAACGGGTGGTCGCCCCAGCCGACCATGACATGGCCATCCTTTAGGATCTGCATGTTGCCTTGTGATCCCGCCAGCACCCCGCCTTCCGCGTCCGGAGCCAGCCACTCTTGGAGCATCGTAGCCGTCCTGTCCACGTGGTTGATCGATACCATCATGCCGCGCGACCACGGGTTCGTGACGTTGAAGTTGTTGCTCGCGTTGTCGAAAAGTGATAGTACCGTGTGCGTCGAGTTCTCCTTCACCCACCGCGCGTGATGCTGGCTGGAGAAGTGGAGGTTGAGGTTGTGGAAGCTGGGATTTGCCCCGTTGAGCTCCCACATGATGTGTCCGTCTTCGCCCGAGATTTTGTACACGGCCGCCATGTGGCGGGCTGAGATGAGATAATCCCCGTCGTCGTTCTTGTCGATCGAGTTGATGTGGAAGAAGTCCCACGGAGAGTCGTGCGAGCGTCCGTCGCCGCTGGTGTCGGTGGTTCCGGCCTGCGTGTAGCTGAAGCTCGGCGACACGTGGTCGAGCGCGCGCCATTCGAACAACACGTCGTTGGTCTCGATGTCCACTTCTTGGAAGACGCTGTCCACGACCCAGCCCATGCCCCTCTCGATGCCGTACGGCGCCAGGTCGTACTGGCGCGTCTGGTAGACGGTCATGAGCGCCGTCTTGCCGCCGGGCAGCACGCGGAACTCGTGCATGTCCGCCTGCGCGGCGGAGCCCCCGCTCTCGATCGTCTTGACGATGCGGTATTCGTTATTCATGATCATGCCGTGGCCGCGGGCGAAGCCCTGGTACTGCTCGCCCTGGTAGAAGCAAAGGTGGTCGGCGCCCTGGTAGTCGCAGACACGGGGGGCGTGGCCGACCATTGGGCCCATGAGACCAGCTCCGGACCACACGAGGTTCTGCGCGCGTTAGCGGGGGTGCGGCGGGGGGCTGCGCGGGGCAGGAGCACGTACGCCATGGTTGTCGTAGATGTACGGGCCGGGGTCGACGTTGCGGTAGGGAGCGAGGAAGATGTAGCCGGGCGACACGAAGTCGGGCCACAGCACGTCGAAGTGTATTATGGGCGCATGGAGCTCTGGTCGCTGCGATCAGGGCGTTAGCGGCGGCAGGCAGGCCGGGGCGGGGCGGCGCACAGAGTGGAAGAAAAATGTAGGAGAGGTGTCGTTGTTGAGGTCGGCGGCAGCGCCAGGTATTAACGAGAGAAGGTGCAATGCAGCAGCGACGACAAAGGAAGGGCACGAAAGAGAGGCGCAGAAGGGCGACATGGCAAACAGTGGCAGTCAGAGGCAGCGGATGCGGCTCATTGAAGATACAACAACCCTCGTGGCCCGCCGCTGGGAGTGACGAAGCGAAGCGTGGATGACGCGGAAGCGGCCAGACAAAATGGGAGCCGCGCGACCGCCTTACGCAGCCTGAGGCGCCGGCCACGTTTGAGTCGCGGGCCCACTGCTCCACGCAACAAACGCGCATCCCTGGCCAGGAGCGATCAGCCACACCGCGCCCCGAACGAGATTAGGAGGCCTGGCAGCCGCCCCCCACAGGCACACGTCCCGCGGCCCATCGCAATCGGAATGCCACAGCTGCGCGCCGCCCGCTCGCTGTGCGCGCCGCTCGCCAGACACATACCCACTCTGCTCACGCGGCCTACGCCCCGCGCTGCTTGGCGCTGTGCGCCTGTCCGCCAGCTGCGCGCCTCCCGCCGTCAGCCGGAGCCTCGCTGCCGCTCCCTGCTGCGCGTTCTCCTGAGCTGCACCGCGCGCCAAGCGGCTGACGCCCAGGGATGCTCAGGGATGCTCAGGGATGCCGGCTGGAGCGGCACTCTGCCCCGCCGTTTGTGTCCAGAGATTAGGTGAATTTCTGCGTTTCTGGAACTATGGAATGCTCCCGCGAGCGAGTGCGGATGGCCCCGGATCCTCTATCGCCATCTCCGCCCCCATCTCTCGTCTTCTGGCTGCCGGAAAGACTGTTCCGTGGCATTTCTCGCAAATAAAGTATACATGAACCTGCGCCAAGAACGGAAAGTGTCCTCTCTATGCCCGCCAATCCAACTCCGCATCGCCCATTTTTGGAAAGATAACGTATTACCACGCGTAAGCCCGATCCCGGCTCAAGGCCTCCCTGTGCATGAATCAAACCCTACCCAGAATGTGCTAAGAACCTGCAAGTGCAAATGCTGTCACGCAGCCATCTACGAGCCGCCAAGCAGCTTGTGGCCGAAGAAGCGGTGCAGCGTCATGCTTGCCGCAAGCACCGTGGCCGCCGCGCCGCCTCCGACGACCAGCATGCGGAAGGCGACGTTGCACATTTGTGCCCTGTTGCGGCCGCGGCACCTGTCGACGAAGCCATCCGTGTCGTTGGTGTGCGGGAACTTCTTGTCTGGCACCGGCACCTCGAGGAAATCGCAGAGCGGCTCCCAGCCCTGGCCCATGCGGTACTCAAGCAGGTTCTCCGGCGGCACGAGCTTGCGCACCTCGTCGTAGTGCTCCTGGAAAACCTGCTTACCGTACTTCTTGAAGTCGCCCTTGAAGAAGCTGGTCCAGAACTTGTAGAGCATGGGCTGGTAGAGCCCCGCACCCCAGTCCCACTTGCCAACCATCTTCAGCTCCGGGTCATTGGCGCGCCAGTCGACCGTCTTCAGGCACGAGCTGTGGCGTTGGTTAGCATTCGCCGGCAAAGTGAAGCTAGGGTAGGCCACTCACGCATGCCAAGAGTCGACGTCGCGCGTGGTCAGAATGATCTTAGCCTCCGGGTAGGCCTCTATCAACTCCTTAGCGAAGGCAATGGCCGGCCAGTCGCAGACAGACTGCGAAGCTGTTAGCGCGTGATGCAAAGTGGGGACAGACGGGGACTCGGACGAACCTGGCAGTGGCCGAGCAGCTGGTCCCATTGCTCGCGGCCGAAGTGGCCGACACCGTCGTACTTGTACGCAAGAGCATCCATCCACATCAGCGCGTCGGGCGGGTTCTCCACGCTGACGGACATCATGTGGTAGGTGTCGTTGAAGCCCAGCTCCCTCAGAGCATCGCGCAGGGCTACGGGCGGTGGTCAGCACAAGTCCCGACTACTCTCTAGCAGCACAACTTACAGGCAGTACCGGTGCGGCCGAGACCCAGGCACATGACCCTCATGGGCACGGTACGCTTGCACTGGCGACGGTCGATGTCGGTGTCATGGGTGAAGATGTCGGTGATCGGCTTCGGGGTGTACTTGGCGGCGTAGGCCATGGTGACGGATTGGGCGGGCGGACGACGAAAGAGCGACAGTGGGCAAAGTTGGAGTCGGAAGAGAAGGTAGCTCGGGCGCTTCTTCAAGTGAGCGTGGTGAGAGCACAGAAACAATTAGGGCTGGCGCAGGCCACCACTTCCTGCCACGGCTATTCATATATATGGGGCCAGGCGGTTGGGCAGTGCGCGCGTCGCAGGCGTTTCATGACATCGGTGGCCAGGGACCCAGGCAGGCTCCACCGGGCAGCGCCCGCAGAGTGGCCGCGGGCACATTTCGATCGCCGCGCGTCAAGAATGTCGCGGGCGCTTCCCAGATTGCGCGGCTTGGCGCCCTCGCCGGCGGCGGGGGTGTCGCAGTCGTCAGCCGTGAGGCGGCGCGCGCGCCCTGGCCGCCCCTGAGCGCTGACGACGGCAAGTATCGACACGGCTGCAGCCACCTACTGATTTGCGCCTGCTGGGGCACTGGGGCAGAGGCGCTGACGCGGGCGCCGTGGCACCCGTCGCACTACCAGCGTTGCGCAAGCCACCCGCCGGGAACGCGAGCTGCCCGTTGCGGTTCTTCATCACGCGCACCCGCCATTCGCCTGCCGCCCCGCGCCCTTTTTTTGCCCCTGTAAGCGGTGCCTGGCCGAAGTCGGCAGCGGCGGTGGGCTGACCGGGGGTGGAGCTGCATGACGGGAGGGAAGGGCCTTGAAGCAACGCGCCCAGCCGAGGGCAGCGCAGCTCCGCCAGGAGGCAGCGCCAAGAAAGCATAGAAAGAAGAAGGAGCCTGCCCGCGCGCGCCATTGGCCGGCCGATCTGCTTTCGTGCGCCGGACCGACCGATCTGCCTGCCAAACAAGCGAAACATTCTCCTCGGCCGCGAACTGCTCCGCGCGCTCCGCCGGTGGCGGCCGCAAATGAAGATGCAACTGCTGCACGCAGCGCGCTGCTGGACTTCGTCCCGCCCGCCCGCCACCGCCCGTTTCACGTTCAGGAGAGCGCACATGCACCTGCCCTTTCGCCGCTGTGATTGCGCCGCCGCCCGAGGAGCGCAATCTCACCCTCGCCCTTCCCGCCGGCTGAAGGCAGCGGCCCTCCCGCGCCGCCGCCCATTCGCCCAGCGCTCCGCTACACCGGCCCTCCTGCATATCATCGCCGTTTCCGCGTCGCACCAAGCTTGGCTTGGCGTTTGCTTTCGATCGGGCGCCAAGCCCGTCGAAACTTCTCCCGTGAAACAGGTGGGTCTGGCGAGTCTGTTTGCCTGATTCGGATCGGCCACGGCGACGTCTTCCCCAGAGTGAGAGACGGCCCTCCATGCCCTGTGCATCCGCTTCGCGATAACCTTCAATGTGAGACAGCTCTTGCCGGCGAATACGAGCTTGACGATCACGGCGCCTTCCCCAGGGGCCCTGCGGCGCTGCGATCCGCTCCGGCGACGGAAGAATGGTGGGCCCTCTGCGTGTTGCGCGCCAGGCACCAAGGCACCAAGGCCACACGCCCGCCACCGTGGTCTCGCGCGTGTTTCGCAGTCCGCGTACGGGGACGCGCCGGCCATGCCTCCGGCAGCGTTTCCCAAAACATCCGCCGAGGAGTCGAGGTGAGGTCAGCCCTACGAAGCGCACGATCTCGGCCGCCAGACAGCCACGATTGCGGGGTGCAGCGCCGCGTTGCTTAGCATTTTTATTTTGAGCGTGCATTTCTCCCGTTGCAGCAATTCGATTTGCCCCAAGTAGCCCTTGCTTTTCCGCGTTGGGCGCACAGAATGATGTCGCCATATGTCGCCATCCTCGCCGTCAGCGCGCCAAGACGCCTGTTGCCGCGCCAACTATCGACAACGCGAAGTAAACCGCGACGACGAGCCGCACTCCAGACTCTGCATCCAACCACTCAACATCACTCTGCATTGATAGCTCGTTGACGCGAGCCTACGCGCTGCCATGGCCCGCGCCAACTACGAAAGCAGCGACGACGAGCTGCCTGCGCTCTCCGATATCCTTAGCACACGGCGCAACGGAGCACTATCGACTGCGACGACCTTGACATCCTCGCAAGCTGCGACAAAAGAGAGCTCACCATCCAAGAGCCTCCGAGATTTGGCAGTGCAATCGCTTGTCCCAAAGGCCAAGAACACCCCCGGCGGGCCCCGACGACAGCGCTTGCTGAAGCCGACAACCGTAGACTGCAGACTTGCACGTCAAGCAGCAGCAGGGAGTTTTGGAACGATTGAGTCTCTTGGAGACGAGGACGCCCCAAAACGCAAGCTCTTCTCTGCAGTAAAGCGCACGCCTGGCAGGGCAGCAAGGAAAACTACGAAATACACGTTAGAGGAGTCGTCAGACGACGGCGCTGCGAGCGAGCCAGAGTCCGGCGAGGATGTAGAAGAAAGCATCTGGTGCGGATCGGATGGCGATCGTAATGACAGCTCTGCCGATGACAACGACGAGCCTGAAGAGTCCCCGCCGCTAACGTCATCTACGCGCAATCCTATTGTGACTGCGCCGAAAGAGACTATCGCTGCGAATCCATTCCACACCGTGACATTCCCTAAGCCGAGGATATCGGATCTCGAGGACCAGCATTCCGCAAACGCCACCGTTCCGCCGATCCTGAAAAGGCCTGCATCGGATTCCACGAGCTCGGAGAGACCATCAAGCTCCTCCTCTGCAGACTACGGTGCAGTGTTGAGATAGTGAGAGGAGCCTCCCAAAAATATCAATAGCCAGATTCACTAACAAAAAGCTCAGCTCACCTCCTCGAAGGAAGTCACCTCACAAGGTTCCAAACGCCTCCGATCGCCCTTGCACGCCACCTCCTCCGGCAAGTCCGAGCAAGTCCCGCCTATTATCTCCGTCCAAGAAAAATCGCATTCCAACGCCTCCGCATCGGCCCAGTCTCGACGCCTTCTGGTCGGCAGAGGTAGTCAATTCATGGAACGACCAACATTCCCCTCGCAAAAAATTACAGTCTCCTCGAAAACAGCTGTTCGATGCTATCGAGAATGGTCCCGAAATTAAGGCTTCGCCACTGAAACGAAGTCCTACGAAGAAGGACCCGGCACGCAAATCATTTGAGCAGCGGAAGCACCAGCTAGCGGAAGAATTTCTAAAGGAACTTGATGAGAAGATCACGGAAGGAAAAATATCATCGCTGGCTGATGAATGTGGAGGAGTAGAATTAGTGTGGAGCAAGACGCTGAATACCACGGCCGGAAGGGCTAACTGGAAAAGAGAAACCATAAGGACTCAAGAAGATGGCACCACAAGCGTGCGCTACAGACACCATGCCAGCATTGAATTGGCAGAGAAGGTGATCGACGATGAGGGTGAGGATCTTCCCGGTTATTCTTGCTAGAAAAGTGCTAACAATCTCTGAATAGACCGTTTGGTCAACGTGATAGCGCACGAATATTGCCACCTTGCCAACTTCATGATCAGCAATGTGCGGGACAATCCCCACGGCAAAGAATTCAAGGAGTGGTACGTTTTGTGCCTACACTCGACTTTGTGGAAGATTAGCCGATACTGACAGTGTCGAACAGGGCTAAGAAAGTCACCCGGGCCTTCAGCCACCGCAACATCAACGTCACAACCAAACACTCCTACGCCATCGACTACAAGTATATCTGGACGTGCGTAAGCTGCAGACATGAATTCAAACGCCATTCAAAGTCCATCGACCCCGCCAAACACCGTTGCGGCTCGTGTAAAGCAGAGCTCGTGCAAACCAAGCCGGCCGTTCGGCAGAAAGATCCAAACAAGGGTCCGAGCGAGTATCAGATCTTCATGAAGGAGAATTTCCAGAGGATCAAGCGGGAGAATGGGGGGAAGGGCCATAAGGATATCATGGAGATACTGGGGAGAGAGTACAGGGAGCACAAGGCGAAAAAGGCCTCCACTTCCGGAGATAATGATCTGGCAAGTGTCACGAAGGCCATCGAGACGATTGCGTTGGATGATTGAGCGATAGGGAGCGAATAGATTTTGGAAGAGAGCACTCAGTCCGGGCGATCGCCAGTGCGAAGCTTTCATATTGAGTGGAGGTGTGGTTGATGCACATCCAAAGGGTTCGGAACATTCACGCCTACCTGCCTGCGGAATCGTGCACATACCCGGATACCTCATCTCCTGCAGACATGATCGTATCGAGAAGAATTGCCAACCAAGATTCCGAAAGTGCAATTGCAGGGTTAATGAGGTAAATTTTGTCCTATGCCCTTATCGTAAATCAGTCCACCTGCTCCCCGCCGTAAATTTGCTCATCTCTAAGCCGTCCAAAGAAGGCTGGATTGATGCACTTCGTATTCGTAGTTCGCTTTCTCAGCGCGGGTACCCTACTTGGTTGATCCCCGTCCATTTCACCCATACGGATTTTGTCGCACGTCTCTCGGAACCAGAACACGCCGCGATGCCATTCTGAGATTGCACAGCCATCGAACAGAGTTAGTTGTTCACGAGCGTGGACTGACTTCCTCCGTCATGCGGCCGTTTCTATCCGGCCTTTAATATCTCACTCACGCCTTTGCAAGCTTCGGCATATTCGATGCCGCAGATTTCAGAGTCTGCTTCTATGACATATGTAGCGCACCCCTGCCCGAAATGCCTAATATTGTACCGTACACCAAACTGCGCTTCTAATATGGTCGATATGCCATCCTTTGCTGTCAGCTTCGAACATGGATGCTAGCTAATTGATGTGGGACGCACATGGGGTAGGCCCTCAGCCATTCCCGCGGAAATGCTCCACCGCGGTCACTCAACTGCCCTCTTTGTGACTTCGGGATTGAGGATGCATATGATGGACACACAGCGTGGGAGGCTGGAATGCAATATCTGGCCGCCCATTTTCGACTTGGCCAGGATCTTTCCACGGCCCGTCCTGATTCTCGTCTGTACCGCTGTCTGTGGCAGAAGCGTATCACCGACGACGACGAATACAAGAGCTCTCAGAGGGTAACTTGTTTGTCCAGCAAAGGACAGGCCAAAGATCCGGAGATCCACCTCAACAGGTTGGAGCAGAAGACAGACAGTTTCAGAACAGTTGTGATCTTACATACCTATCCTCTTGATTTTCAATCAAGCCTGTTGACGGAAGAAATACTGAGGAGTCGAATGGAGGAACGAACCACTGAAGTCCGTCATGACAGGTCTTGTCAAAGTTGCAGAAACAGGCAACTGCTGGTTGAATCTGGATTCTTGAATGCCACGGAGCCAGCGGATATGCAGAAAGCCGGTCGAGAAGATAAAAAACCGCACTTTGATTTGCAATCACAAAATGTGTCAGGGGAAGTCAAGCCCAGTGATAAAGCGTCACAAGGAGTCAGAAAGGGATCAAAAGGCAAGGGAGGAGCCTCGGAAGGAGTGAACAGAGCATCTGTCAAAGGCGACGTAACAGTTGACAGTGTGGGTAGCAAAGAGAAATAACCGGATCATAGGCGTCCATGCTGGGGGACAATGAAGAGGCCAAGGTGATGAATTGTCTACCTACCGATCGTCCGGGACGATCTGGTCTACCTGCTGCTAGTGTGGTACAGGATGTGCCCGCCTCGCCCTGTATCAGTCCAACATCCGACTTTGACACTTAAATCAATCAAATCATTTCCGTATCCCGGATCTTTACGACAGCCGCTTCATAAGATCCCTCATCTTGCTGAAGAAAACTCGGCCGATCCAGGAATTACCAGTGGCCAACAGCTGGGTCATGCGTCTGAATGACCAGAGAAGCAAATGATTATCCAAGACCAAAGGCCTGCACCATTCGACGGTAACAAGACACCGGCAAAGCAGTGCTCGAAGAGACTCAAGCCGAACAAGATAGAGGAACGGAGGGCAGAAGACACAGATCGGCTCTCCGAAGTGCTACTGGTCATCAAGTCTGTCTTCTGAGGCATCGTTTGCGACCTTAGCAACCGGCCTCTCTGAAACTAATGGCTATTCCCTCAAGCAAATTGCAACAGCAACGCAAGAGCTGGTCCTGATACTCCATGAAGATCCAGCATTAAATCAGTTGTACAAGAATGCATTCGAGAGCGCTGTGATTGGCCCGCGTAGGTTTTCGAGAAATTCAGACGGTTACTGAAGAGATATTCCAAGAACCTCACGGAAGAAGCTAAAGATTGTCTGGACCATCTTGCAGCTTGTCCTGTTTGCTGGAAGGTGTCCTAAGTTGCGGAATCCATTCTGGAAAAAGTACTAAACCCTTCGGGAGACGCTTAAGATCATGAATGCTAAGGAATAGGTCCATTCGGGAGAAGGCAATTGTGATGAAGAAGATGAAACCATTTTGATGAGAGAATCTTCGAAAATCTGGTTGTGGTCCGAATTTTCCTCACCGGAAGCTTTGCTCTTGTCACGTTACGAGAAGAATTGCGCGGCTTTGTGGTTTCTACGAGGATAATCAACTCAAAGTTAGAGCTGGAGGTGGAGTGAGGGCAATGAAACTTGAGATTTAAGGGCTTTCCATCCACAAGCGACAATTCTTCCAAGGCTCGCGGCATGTGCCTCGGAGAATCTCCAAGACTTTACCTAGTCTTGGACAACAACTCTGATAGAATTGTCTCTTCTGCAGCCTGTATGTAAGGCTGGATGGCAAAGAGTGTGATTGAAATGCGTAAGTCAACAACATCCCCAGATGAACCCGGTAGCATGTAAAGACTGATCCAGTGACAGAACTGCGGAGAAGGCTTCTTTGATGAATACACCGAGAAAAGACCTCGAGAGGTTTCCAACCCTCAAGAACGGTTGAAAGGGTCTTTAGGGCTGAGAGTTGTTCATGGACCCAACGACCAGAATGCTGCACAGAGGAGCTTGATCCAGGAGGGGTTTTATGGGATTTATGGACTTCTTTTCAAAGCTCCTAAGTAAGAATCTTAAGGAAAGAAGGACCGACACTGCCACAGCACAATGACCAACATATGACCACGCTTCAAAATGCAGCGACTCAATCTCCGGCTACAAAGGGCTCGCAACTTGTGTCTTGCATACAGTATGGCAGATATTGCAGAGATTTGCATCAATATATGCTCAAAGATGTTCAACCAGACCGAGAGCATTTCCAATTTCTGCAAAGAAGTCTCAAACAGCGCGGGAGAAAAGTCAGATCAATGTTTTCGCTTCGGCCTGTAACAGGCATAGTGTTTGTGAAGGTGCGTATTCTTCTGCTCCAAGAAAAGAAGAAAACATCATCGCTTACTCATACACAAATTTCGCCTTGAAATGGGCGGAAGTGTTGATACTAGGGATCACGAAGCGGTGTGCCACAGCCGTGTTTGCGAATGTCTCCCTCCGGAAACAAAAGTCAAGCCACCATCAAGCGCAGAATACCAGTGCAGCCCTATACCCCCAAGACATTTCCTCCCATTGGCCAGCAGCACCTCATGCGCCACCTGACCAGCTCTTCCTGCATTGTCGAGCAGCAGACTTGGATCTTGGATCAATTCCCCAAGCGGGCTCGGGGATCACTCCCCGGAAGTCTACGGTCGCCAGGTAGCGGGTGGGAAATCGACTACCAGGAGGGCTGGGACAGAGAGAAGTTTGGCTCAATCCTGCTTGTTGTATTTGCCTTTGGGAGTCTTTTATTTGGTGTGCTGTGGTCGGTGGTGAAGATGGATATCCAGGGCCCGTTTGGAGTGTCAAGCTGGTGACTATCAGCCTCAGAAGTGTTTCTCGGATACCTTGCCACGCGTATAGATCGGCTTCAGTGTCCGCTGTATGGAATGAATGGGCTGGGGCGTCGTCAGTCGGACGTGGAGGGGGAGAGTCTACTCGGCGTCCCCGGTTTCCTTCCTGGCTCCAGATGATGTGGTGGCATCCTGGACGCCATCAGCGTACGGTCGACCGAGCGTAGAAACTCCACCTCAAAACAGTTGTGAACATTCAACAACAGCGCGAGCGGGCGTTGTTCGGACGACGCGTGAAATCAAAGAGGGAATTCCCTTAAGTGGGCCGATCTTATCGCCGATAAGATGCATCTCCCAGCAGCGGCGCACCCCACTCCCGCCGCTCCACCCATCCATCCCTTCGTACACACCGCGCCACATCTCAATTCTACCCACAATGCCCTCATCCGTGCCCGCGCCGTCCTACCACATCCCCATCGAGCCCCTAACGCCCGCTGCCTTCGAGCCCTTCGGCACCGTCATCGAGAACCCGGTGCGGGTTGGAGGCTCGCGGCATGGCGACGGCCGAGGCCCACAGGTCACGTCGGCCAACCAAGGCACGGCGCTCAAGTACCTGGACGTCACGCACTTGACCAACTTCTACCACATGGCCACGAGCCGCAAGCCCGCGAAGGCCGTGATGAACATGTTTGTGTGCTCGCCGCGGAAGCTGCGCAAGACGGCGACGTCGTCCTCGGATCACGTGCTCGACGTCTCCATCCTCGAGCGCCATCCCTTCACCTCGCAGACCTTCATCCCCATGGGCCAGTCCGCGTCCGACCCCTCGACCCAATACCTCGTCATCGTTGCGCCGACGCTGCCCGCCTCGCGGAGCAGCGACGGCTCGCGCCCCCCGCCCTACCCGACGCCCGAGCCGCGGCGGCGCCGCTCGATCCGCGACATCTTCTCGCGCGCCCGCCCGTCGCCCTTCACGAACGAGGCGGCGCCGCCGTCTGCCGCCGCGACCAGAGGCAGTGGTGGTGACGTGCCGGCACCGAAAGGTCCAGGGATGCCGGACCTGCGCAATGCACGGGCATTCATCGCGAAGGGCCATCAGGCCGTGACGTACGCTGCAGGGACGTGGCACGCGCCCATGTGCGTGTTGGGCGCCGACGATATTGACTTCGTGGTTGTGCAGTTTGCCAATGGCGTGGGCATCGAGGACTGCCAGGAGGTCGAGCTGAAGGCTGCCGCGGGGAGGGAGGGCGTCACGGTGCCGATTCGCGAGGGCGACGTGTCGGGCGTCACGCTGAAGGCGAAGTTATGATGAGACTAAAGGAAAAAGCAATGAAGGCAAGCAAACGAGTTCGACATCGAAAAGCACAGCACCAATGAATGGGACAGCAAACCTCGAGCCTGAAGCATTCGTTCGGACACTTAGAGCATGATCCATGCTGCAGTATGGTCCAGACAAATGCTTCAACTTCAGGCATGTCATTGCTGTGAAGCTCTAGACTCAGAAGCGGATTGGCCTGGTGACAGCCAAACAAAAAGGAATGCTGAGAAGGAAGCGTCGGGGAAATAGGAAAAGTTACATTATCTTTTCGATACTGAATTACTTACTACTGCCTTCAACAAAGCAATTTCTTTCCAGAACCTGCGCGCCGCACAGCCACAGACTGATCTGCTTCCTCGTCAAATGCTGCCGGCCGGCGAGGCTCAGCAGAGGATGAGCGAATGCTCAGTCAAGGGACGGACGTGTGCCAGAGTGGTGACTTTTGCCACCGGTCTGCCAGAAGAGGATGCGATTGACGCTACGCCAAATATAGAAACGAAGGGATAGGCACCGGCATAACAGCCGCGTATAGGGCAGAGCAGCAGCTCGACGCCGAATTTGCCGACGACGGCAACATCGCCACCTCCTTTTACGTGCATCGATTTCTCTCGTCGCCGCGTCCCCACACACGACCGGTGTAGGAAGTCTTCCCCACGCAGATAGCGAAGAGTGCCAGAAAAAGCGGTGGCTTGCGCGCCACACAGCTCGCTTATTGGCGTGTTAGCGCGCGGCGAGGGGAAACGACAGCAAAAGTACGAGGATCTCGGGGGTACTTGGAGTGCCCAGCCGCCGCGATAGGCCTAGCGTCTCGCTTCGACGCCCTTGGAAGCTTCCTATTCGGGGAACAATGTATGGCCTGCCGATGGTGCTTCTTGTCCCCATGCGGCGCGGCCGCCGCGCCCGCAAGCCAGCCAAGTGCCGACGCACATATCGAAACAAGGGCCGCCAGTATTGGTGGGGTAGGGCGGACGGGCTCACCGAGGGAGCGCGGGGCGGAAGGAAGCAATACTCTGCAGCAGAAGAACCCTGGGGCCCGGAGACTTCCCCGGTTGGGAGGTTCCTTGCATGCGGCATGCAATGACGATAGTGCAGAGTCGTTATAGAACGATCGTAGAAGCACCCGGGAAATGCCATTGTTCCTATTTTCTGAAGCAGCTGCAGATGCGGCCCTGCGTCGGGGCGGAGCTCGCTTACCCGTTGCTGCCGCCAGTGACGACAGCCTCACGGATCGGTGCCTGAAGCGGCCAAGGGACCATGCCCCGGCAGCTATTGCATGTGGTGGAGGAGGTGGACTGAGTCGCCAACAGCGCGCATGCCTGCCTATAGCACGCCAGTCGCAGCTCGCGCATGGAGCTCCGCTCGTGTCGGCGGCGGGCGGCGAGCGGAGAGGAAAAGATGTGCGGTCAGACGCCGGGGTAGGCTTTTCGCCGTCGTCGCAACAGAGTGAGGAGCGGGAGCCACGGCGGCGGGAGCGGACAAGCATTCGCACGCGCGCGGACCATATGACGTACGCGCGACGAGGGCGGAAGCCATTCCGATCTCGAGCCCCACACTAGCCACACTGCACGACCCACGGGTTCTGGCATGGCGAATGCGCACGCCCGCCCACATGACCACGACTCGCGTCCGAGCCAGCCGAACCCTGTCGCCGCCGCCCGCCGCTCACTTTCCTTTTTCCGCCTCGCAAATCCACGCCGCCCGGGATCGATGCGCTCTGTCCCGCTATTCATAGCAGGCACCGCGGCAGCTGGCGTGCCGCGCCCTGATTCGCCTCGCCGCGCACCGCACCGGAGCCTGGCGCCACCGAAGCTCTGAGGTTGCTGGCTAGCCGTTTCACCTTGACCTCCATCCGCCGCGTTTTGCGTGCTGATTAGGCAACGCGCCCAGCGTCGTTGCGTCATAGGGCGATGCCCGCATGCCGCTGCGACGGCTAATCCAAGCCAACGGTCGCCCGACCGGTGTGAGTGTGCGGCGCGGCGCATGCGGGTCGCGCGACGCTTTGGGTCCGCCTGCATGTGCGCGTGTGGCAGGAGTCCGTCAGCAGCAGCAGCGTCTGTGGCCGTGCAACGGGATCGAGCCTGCGGAACGGCGCACCTCCACACCACGGGTCGGGAGTCGATAGGGCGCGCATGCCTATCGCCAGCACTAGCCACCCGCGTCGCACGGGACGGAAGGGAACTGCGCCTCTCTTGTGGCAAACGATGCTGCACCCTCGCCCATCCCGCAGTGAACGTGGTGCCGCCGGCCCCTCCACGCCCTGCCGTGACGCCGCGAGCTGAAAAGCCACCGGATGCGCGACCTGCAGGCAGTCAGCCGATGCCGCCAGGGAAGCAAGGGTCGTCCGCTTTTCTCTGAGCTGGCACCCGCCATGCCGATCGCTGTGGCGGGAGCTTCACGCCCTGTGGCTCGATGCTTTCGCAAAGGGCAACCAGCTGTCGATCCAAAACCACGCCCTCCTGCGGCGCCGCGGCACACGCCCGCCCGCCCCTGAGCACGCCTTCTTCCGAGTGCGAAACGTCGTGTCGCCGGCTTGCGCGTCGACCCGCTAGTGCTTTGCCACCATCTGCTGATGCCACGGCGCCGCTCGACGAAGCTCTCGACGGTGCACCCAGCCCCGCGTGGCTGGTGGTCGAGTACGTACTCTAGAGCTAGTTAGTGCGGGGCAACGTTGCGTGAGAGACCCGTGGATGACTAGCTTCCCACGAGTACGCCTGACATGCACCAAAGATTTGTAAAAAGTGAGAGCCCGTGGTATTGGGACATGTTGTCTAATCGGACATCCCCGCACCTCCCCGAAGTGTAAGAGACTCGGGTGCAAAGCATTACATGAAGCACCGCTCTCATCCCCGGCCAATCCCCAGCAGAAACAGAAAGGGTATCTTCTTTCGTGTGTAAAGAAGCAGACGAGCCGTATGCGGTCCGTGGCGAAAGAAAAAGATTACAGGAATTTGCTGCAAAGCAAAATTAACTAGATCAACGCGGAACAGAACTACAAAGGAAAGTCGAGAGCAATCTCAGCCGCACGGCGTGCGCTATAGATAGACGCCCTTGAAGCCGCCGTTGTTGCCAGTACAAGCAAGAAAATTAAGTAGTGGGTATCCTCGAAGAAGTCGCAAATGCGGGCAAGTGGTATCTCCAGCCATTAAACGCCCGTGGGTGCAGATACAGGTCCCTAAAGCGCATCCGACCAGCGCTCGCGCCATGACGAATTTTACAGGTCATTACCGGGGTCATTAGCGTTTGGAAACGAGTGTGTGTGTGTGCGCGCGCTGCGTCGCGCGCATCAGAAGAGGAGGCGGAGCTCGTAGCCGGACGTCGTCGTCGTCTCGATGGCGCCGACGTCTCCGTCGACTTGCACGTCCGTCGGCCCGGAGTCCCATTCGCGTTTCATTGGCGAGTCAGCATGGATCTCCTGGAACTCCGCCGTGATGTCCTGGCCTTCGGGAATCTCCTGGACGTCCTCATCATCCAGCGCGATCGCCAGCCCCTTGGCGTTGATCCTGATGGTGCGGACAACCCGCGTTGGCTCAAGCTTGCACTTCATCGCGATGCCGTTGACCAGATCTTTGAGTGTCCGTTGCATGAGGTACACGGCGCGGTAGTAGTTGTCTTCCGGCGGCTTTCCGACAAATCTTGGTTGCACATAGAAGCATGCAACTACTAATTGTCAGAACATAATTTGTGGCAAACAGGGGCTGTGGCAATGGTAGAACTTACTAGGTTTGACAGCTCGCTCCGGTGGGGGCTGGTAAGAGAGATCGACGCCAAGAGCGTCAATCCACCCACCAATTGTTCCGTCCGTGGATGCCTTCTGCACCTTGACAGGGTTGTTGGAGATGGTTGGTTGCACAGCCAAGGAGTTGATATCACCGGTCGCCGTTTGCGGCATATGACGCCACTCGTTCGACGACACGCGCGACGGGGGAGGGAAAGATTGGAACGTCGAGCTCCGGCGCTCGCCCGATTGAACCGACTGGGAGCTTGGCGTGGGAGACACGATCGACGAATTCCGACTGTTTTGTCCGTCCCACATGGCAGAGTCTCCGTTCTCGATCTTGGTGAGATCCTGCGGTTCTCCGGAAAGGTGTACTGGATGGAGATCTGGATCGTCGAGCTCCTCACCCTTCAGGTACAGGATGCTGGTGGGTCTGGTCGAGGTAAACATGTCCTGCAGCGTTGCGAGCTTCAAATGCAAGTCTTCTTCCGCAGAGGGTCTGTTCCCAGTGGAGCTTGCAGAGGACATGGACCAGGTCCGCTTGTGCTTGGGAACTTTGCCGGGCCGATCGTTGGCGCTGGGCCCTGGCTTTGCAATCGATCCTCTCTTCCTCTTGCCAAAATCCTTCATACCAGACTCTGCCTGCGCGATCTGCTGCTTGAGCTTATCAATGGTCTTCTTGACGTGGGTGACGTCGTTGGAGAGCTTGCGCTCGGCGCCGTGGTCACGGAAAAGCTTGACCTTGCAGTAGCAGATTTCCGGCTGGGGTGCTTCAGATATACCGGGTGCTTGAGCGCCAACCTGCTCGGTCTTCGAGCAAAGCCTGACCGGAATGCCTTTCACACCTTTTGAATGGCTGAAGTCGGTGGACAGGAAGTTGAATCGAACAGCGATGGAGCATTCGACGACGCCGTTGGCGCTCGCCCCAGGGGTCCAGGTCACGGAGAAGCCATCGAAGGATGCGGACTCCAGCTCCACTCTGGGACGCGTCGAGCCGTCGCCTCCTCCCACCTGAGTTGGATCGACGAACTCGACCGCTTGTAAGCGGCCGCCGCGTTGATGAGCCTCGTTCGTGCCACGTCCTTCCTTCCACAGCTGCCAGCAGGCTGCTGGACGTTGACGTTGCTGCTCATCCTCGAAGGAAATGCGAATGTAAGTTCGATACTTGACAGGCGCGCCCGCGATTTGCGGCGGAGCAGGGGCAGTGTCCACGATCGCGACGGAGTAGGCCTGGCCTTTGTTGAGGTAGGTAACCGGGACTTCGTCGGCGTGCTTGATCATGGCGGTCGGTGCGTTGAGCGTGACATGCCAGCGGAAACTGCTTTCGTTAACAGCGTTCAATACACCTGGGCCGCGGAAAACTCACTTTTCGATGTTCTGCTGGACGAGATTTGGGCGAGCCTGGTCGCTGAAGCCTTGCGCAAAGGCTAGCATGGGAGACCGCTCTTGCATCTCGATGTCAACCGGCATGCCGTCCAACGGCGGTTCTTCGTGCGCCTGGGACATCGGATCGAACGCGGCAGGCTGATGACTGAACTGGTGCGGAGCGAAAGATTGAGGCTGCGACATCTGGTGAGGCATCGCGAAGGGGTTCGGGTTCTGGAAAGGGAGAGGCGCAATCGGATGAGGCTGGAAGCCGTGCATTCCCGCTCCGCTGGAGGTCTGCGCAGCATGGAGCGCGCCCTCAGACGTAGGCATTGACAGCGGAGTGCCCAGGCCCATGCTGAAGCCGGGGGTGTGGAGATCACCAGCCTGGTTATGGTAGAGGGTGTTGGTGCCGCCGGGCGTGGGCGTGTAGTAGCCCGGCGGCTGGTTCGCGAAGGACGCGAAGGCGAAGCTGTTCGGATCCATGAGCGAGGGCGTGAAGCGCCATTGCTCCGCACCGCGCGGGGTGGGATCCTGGTCCTTCACGTCGTCCGAGTCGCCGAAGTGACTGCAGCACGCGTTGTGGTCAGCAATCGAGCGCGGCGGTGGAGCATGGGGCGCGGGCGCGACGAGGGGCGCGAAGCGGCTAGCGCATCGAGCGACTGAGTCGCGACGGCGGGTGATCAACGTACTGAAGCGCCAAGTCCAGAGCGGAGGTGTTTTGCGACGGCACGCGAGAGGCAGCGCTCAGCTGGGGAAAGGAGGCTTTGAAGCTCGCAAGCAGCTCGTCATTCGGCTTTTGCGAATTGGTCCTGCGCGAGAAATAGCGTCAGCGGGCGGCGGAGCGCTCAGGCGGGCGGCGCGCGGCATACCGATTGCGGAACATGTCTGGAGGCTCGGCGGAGCGTGCAGTCAGGGCGCCAGGAGCATGAAGAAGCGTGAGGGCGGGTGCGAGAGCTGAGGTGTGGTGACGGCGAGCGCGGGCGGTGCGTGGTTACCTAGGCGTGTGGCTGACTACAGGCACGGCACCATGCGGTTCGGGGAGCAAAAGGCGGGCGCGCATATGCGAGTGAAAGGCGCCAGTCTTTTATGAACCAAAACCGTTTATTTCGACGCCATGTGGACCAGCACTTGCAAGGGTGGTGAGGGAAGGAAGAGGCGCGCACGAGCCCAGGAAGGTGACCGCGCCGGAGCAGCAGATCACGATGGGAGCGTCCATCGTTCGGGGTCGGGGAAAAGCGTGACAAGCCCTACACGCCCCATCGCCTGCGTCATACCATGCGCCCGTGGCTGTGCGCTGCACGACGCGTGCGCCCTCGCCGCCCGCGCTCCAGCCCGCGCGCCAAACGCCCGCGGCCCAAGAGCGCGGCGGTCGCTCGACGCGATCGCCCCCAGATCCCAGCTGCGGCTGTCTGGTCTGGCCGCCTGCAGATTGCGGCCATCCCAATTGGGGCTCTCCAAACGGCTGAATGCCTCAATCTCACTCACCAGTCGCGACAAGGGAAAAGCAATGCGGCCGCCGCCAGCACGGACTGGGCGGGGCGCGGGGAGCAGCACGTTGTCGCGGCCAGCGCCCAGCACGCCAGCGCCGCCGCTGAAACTGCTCCCAGCTCCGTCTCGCGTCGCCGGCGTGCCACTCGCGCGGCCGCCTCTCGAACGTGTCCGGGCCCGGGGCGGATAGACACGCAGCCACACAGACCCAGGGCTGCTGGCCCGGCCTATCGCGCGGCGGCAGCACGGGCTGCGCCTCAGCTGCCGTGCGGAGATGAGAATGACGTTCGAGTGCCTGAAGCCGCTGGCTGCAATGCTTCCCCTGCGTGATGAAAGGATGGGATGCATGGATACCCCACGGCGCATCCCGCCAGGCGGCGAGCCCGCGGCGTCCGACTCCTGTGGCTGAGGCCGCCGGATCCGTGGCAGCCGTGTCGCCTGCGCGATCGCGAGATGCCCAACCGAGATGAGAGAGCAGAAGGTCGGGAGCGCGACACGGACTTGGGGCCGGGGGGCTTGCGGCGCTGCGCTGATGGAGCTTGGGGCGGCGAAGTCCGCGGGCTCCATCGCGCTGCTGGAAAGGCAGCCGCCGGCCGTTTGTCTGACACAGCGCGATCGCTTCTCGACGTGGCGCTCACAGGCGCGTCGCAGCGCGCGCGCTGAATCGGCGGGCCGGGGCTGTCGCACACCATAGGCCGGCGGCCGCGACAGGCAGTCATGCCGAAGTGGAAGCGCGTGAGAGCCGGGTCTCATGCGCCACAGCTGCTAGGCCGTTAGCGCACATCAGCGCGGCGGGCGATCCGTCGCCCGTTGTGGCCGGGCGGCCAGCGGCGCTGGAGACGGCGTGACGCGCGTTTCGCGGCGGCCGAGAGTCGTCCAGCAGCGCGCGCCGCGCCCACGCCAGCGCTGGCGTCATAAGAGCGGTGCTGCTGTTCCGCCGTGCGACTCTGCGGCGACGCGACGCGACTGCGATGTAACTGTCGGCTTCGCGGCACCACGTCTCGGCATGATGCAATCGCGGTGGAGAGCGTGTCCACCCTCGCGCGTGCGCGCTCCTGCGCCGGGGAGCCAGAGTCCAGAGCGCGCGCCTCGAGCGCAGCGCCGTTCCTGCAATTTCGAGCGCAGTGTGTGCGAGCCGGCGTGCCATTGGCGGCCGCTGCGCGCGCGCTGGCAGGATTAGCCGTCAGCAGCCGTCCCCAATCATACGCCGCCCGCTCGTATTTTACCGTCAGCCTGTTCCGCTTCGGGCGAATCCGTACGGGCTAGCCCGCGTCAGCGCGGAGTGCCGCTCATTTCCCCCGCCAGGAAGCTCACCTCATCTGCACCTGCCGTGAATTACAGCTGCGCGGCATAATCACACGCCGCCCAATGGAGCGCGCTGCCGGCAGTCCTCCTTCGTCGCTACAAACATGCTCGTACCATCGCCCTCTGCTCGGCGGCGTTGCTTTTCACCGAGGCTGCTGCACTGCGCTGTCCTTTTGCTCCAATTTTGCGCCTGAAACGATCGAGATCGATCGAGATGCCCATCGCTGTTTTGATCCTCATCTCCGACGCCCGCTGCGGCGGATTGTCTGGCCTGCCTCAACCTCTTCGGCACCCACGCGCTCCCCAAATGACCCTCCCGGCACGCCGGCACGCCCAAACAGACCGTCTTTCCCTGCTACACATGCTCTGCTTCCGTTACCCGTCTTCTTCGAATCCTGTGCATCCTCGCTTGCTACTTGCCGCTCTTCTGGTTGGCTGGCCTGCCTGGTCCATCCTTGGCCGGGTCCATGCGGCTAACTCTGGTCTCTGAGCTTCCGGCCGCCCTAGTAGCCGCAAGGCCTGCGGCTTTATCTACTTGATTAGTCTTTGGCTTTAGCGGCAGTTGACCGCTGGTCCGGCCCGTGACTGGGGGCGGTGAGCTTCCCCAGGGTGGTGCAGTCGAGAGCGCTTCTGGAGCGTCCGACGTGGCTCCACCCTGTGCTGCTGACGCAGACAGAGAGCGGCGACTTGTCGTCTGTGACCTCCGCCGGAGCAGCCTGCTAGGCGCCGCACCCGATTCCAGGCGATCGGAGCTGTTGCGGAATGCGGTCCTGCGGGAGCCGCTACTCGACGAGAGCGTCTCTGTCTCTGAACGACCGGGGCCTGGCACCACTGTGATCACGCTAGACCGCTGTTCCTGGCGAGAGCGCGCTAGCCCGCTGGCATGCGTAGGGCTGGGGATCTTGGTTGGCTTCGTGGCTGATTCGCCTGCAGAGTCTTCAGAGCTGCTCGCAGACAGATCACTCATGGCGTCGCGGCGAGACAATGCAAAGCTGTCAATGGTACGGAGAGGAGGCCTTATGGTGGGGATCGTGCTTAGGTTCTTCCAAGCAGAAGCATCGTCTCCGGGGATCCATGAGGGTGGCCGACGGACCTGTGGTCCTTTTGGGGTTATCTGCACTGCTTCCTCGTTCACTGGGATCTCTAGTCGTATCTCCGCGTTGTCGAAAAGTTCAATTAGCTTAGGAAGGACGTACTCGAGCTTCAGGCCTCGGTTAGCAGCGATTGCAGATGCCATCCGTTTGATGGCTTGAAAATCCTGAGCCATATCGTTCCTTAGTGTCGTCTCGGGCTCTTCCAATTCATCTGGTAGGTTATCGCCACTGGTGCTGAAGGCCGCGGTCGTATCGGCAAAGAGGTTTTCGCTTTTTGAGAGCGAGGGCTGGCCCTGCAATATCAGAGACTCCTTGAGACCGCTCGGAAACGCGGGTACTCTTCCTAGCGTGTTGGAGACGTTCCCCTGCGGTGGCGTTCCGACGGGAATGTCCTCATGAGTGGCGGAGAAGAGCTGGATAGAGAGTGCTCTTTCCCTGCTCGATGGCGACATTGACGAAGCTGGAAAAGTAAGCTCATTTAGTACGAAAGTATAGTTAGGGCTAATGGTGGTACGCGTACCTTTCAGATTGTCCCGTACGTTTTCCTTGTTCTTTTCCTGAGCGGGTAAACCTTTGACGACGAGGGAACGTAGCTCCGCCTTGGTCTTCGAGTTCTTCTTTCGGTTGACGACACTTTCCTGCCTTGAAGCCATCAACTTCGACATACCGTTTTTCCCTTTTGCGATGATGAGCTCCAGCCTCTTGATCTCCTCCCGGAAGGCACTCTCTTCTTTCTCCCATGTCTTCTCAACTTCTTCCAATCTGCTTGCAACGTCTTCGAGCTGCTCTTCAAGCTGCTCCTTCTCCATACTCAATTTCCGATACGCCTCGATGACGTGTAAGACCGAACTGTTCATTTGCGCCGGTAGCCCTTCGAAGGGCTGATTGCAAAGCTTCATGAATATTGCATCTACCATGGTGACCAAATCAGGAATGGTCGCGTTGTCGGCGGGAGCGGTGGAAGTCCAGATATCGGCGGCGACATCGTCCAGGTGCCTGCCCGGCCGGTGGGAGAAGTATGAGGAGAATTTGTTGCGCGGACCCGGGCGTCTTCTCGGCGTGCCGGATTCGGAAAGTGAGCTGGTGTCAACCGTGTTGCGTCTTTCGTCGAACGTCGGGGGCAAAGTAGGGGTGCGCGATCTGACCGGCTGCATGGTTTTGCGCATCCATTGTTGTATATCTGCCATGATTGAGTGAGCCAAAGGGTGAGTAACGGGTGGTTGTCGGTGGGTAGCCAGTGCGAAGAGAAGTGAGGAACTATAGCGGGTGCGTTACTCGCGCTGAGGTAGGAAGGCGCGTCGCCCATGCCGGGAAAGAACGGCGGTCCGAAGAGGAAGCGCCCGGATAGTGAATGCACAGTCATCCGTAGTACCCGAGTGAGCCTGTGAAAAGAGTTCAGTTCTTGCAGGTAATTCCATCAAATCCATAGCAAAAGTAGGGTCTGTCACTCCCCGAGCTCGTCCTGTAGCTCGAGATGCGTCATACGCATTCATCTCTTGAGCAGGAAAGCTGGAACTCAGGTGTGGCCACCATGAAATTAGCCGTCGGTCAGACAGCTGCCTTCATTGTTGCTGCGTATGATGAATATCGATTTCGTTCTGGAGTTGGTCTTGAAGTGTTCCGTCCGCCGAAGAATTCTAGCTCACACTTGAATATCCCCTGTATAGGGAGCTCTGCATTGGCAGGACGATCTCTCGACGCCACGAGTCTGATGTGCTTTAATTCGGATAGTGGTGAAATCAGTCGTCCGCCGATGCAAGTGAAATCAGGCACTCAGTCTAGTGTCCAGACGCCCGAAGGTATCGTTCGCATTCAGCCAAGAACGATCCTCAATATTACTCACTATTCGCGCACTCGCAGCCGTAACATCTACACAGCAAGCGGGCCATTGTGGGATAGGAAGAAGACGGGCGGTGGCCTGGCTTGACTCTTAGCAATCCTTCTACAAAGACTGGTACGTACTATGGGTACAAAAGGCAACAGTAGCACACCATGCCTTTTGTGCCTGCAAGCGTATAGAAAGTCATCTTTCTTGCTGGCCAATGGACCTTGAAAGTGGCTCAAACTGCTATTCGTAGAGCATGAAGCCTCATCCTAGAGGCATATCGCGTGCTTTGGACGTTTACACCGTGCGAGCAGATACTGAAAACATTAGCTATATTCGAACGTGTAGTACGCGGCCTGGAGCAATTAGAAGCATCTGTAGGGAGAATGCATCAATGCCTACTGATCTCCCCAGCTTGAGGCATTCAAACAGAGGCTTAGCAATTATCCTGCAAGTCCTTCCCCGGCCGGATGAATCATTCACCTCTGTACCATCTCCAGATAGGCTGTCACTTGGATCAATCGACTATTACGCTGACTTTGAAGTGGTCAATCAGATCGATCCAGAACTGCGATGGACTTCATTCCGCAGCTGAAGGCACCTCAATGAAGTGTCAGCAATTGGCATGAGAACCAGTCACGGGGAACAGCGAGTAAAGACATGAATGTATGTATTGACTTTGAGATGAAGAGAGTGCATGTAGCCCTTTCCCCATGCACCCGGACCCCACAGGAACGAGGCCGGATGTTTGGTAATGAGAGGGCAGGTAATCTTGGCACGAAGATAATCCTTCAGCATTCGCGCATGGACATAGCGCGGGGCTGTACACACAAATGCCGTACATAGGAGACTTTCAAAAATCAGAAAAATTGCATGTTACAAACCAGACGATGCCGAGGACTCGAAGATTCTGGCAGGTGAGTCGCTTTGGGAGTGAGCAGGTCATGTTCACGGCGAGGGACCGACTGGTCATTCGGGATCGAAAGCCATTTTCCATTTTCCCGTGTAGAGGCTGCATCCGATGCGGCCAGCTCATAAACGCCAGCCGTGTGGACTTTTATGCCATGAAAACCGTCCCCGGAGACTGTTTCGTCCCGTTTATGCCGCGTCACGCTTGCCCTCCTTGACCTCCTTCTGTATGACGCATATGGTATCAGCGGCTGGAATCCTTGAATCTGTCATATTTCCAGGGGAGTACGCACCAGCGCCCTCATGGTGCCGTGCAGCGCGTGCCTGTGGTTCCTCCTGAACTTGGGGTCGACACCCTTGAGCGACGGGTAGCGGTGGGTCTTGGGCTTCTTGATACTGTGTTGTTCGCAGCTTGTCAGAACATGGCCTGATGCATTGGGCGGGGGGTGCGATGGTTCTCTCGGGCGGCTGCTAGGCGTGGCAGCAGGCGTGGGCGGCGGTTGGAGGTGATGCGTACCCGTTACGGTGAGCCTTCTTGGACTGGTTGTGCTGAGACGAGTTCTTAGACTCTGAGAGGGACAGGGTCAGCGTCGGCGCATATCTGTTCTGAGCATCCCACTTACTGGCCATGGCGACTGATTTTCTGCTGCAGCGTCGTGGGTATGGCTTTCGATGTCGTTGTCCGCGGGCTGGACTTGTGTGGTTTCCGCTCGCCAAACGTTCAGTTGTGCGCGCTAACGAGATTGCGCTAAACCGTAAACGCTGCATAGGGCACTGCACGCCAAAGACATCATCGCAGCATCACTGAAACCGGATGGTGCCATCTCTTCCGCACGTCAATTCCTCCGGCGTGCAGGGTCTGGGGGTAAACGCGCATGAACATTCTGCACAAAATCATGCATTGAATTGTCTGCGCTAGTCATCAACCACATCGCTCGGAAACGTCATCAGCGTTACATCCAGAAGGAGCAGCATCTCGTCCGTTTACATATCCAGATCTCTTCCGAAGTCCACGAGCCGGAGCTTTCGCGCATCCCTTGGATGAAATTGTGCAACCTTTGCCCGCACCAGAAACCTTGCGGCTGCAGAGTCTCTATCCAGCTCCACATACTCGCCGCCGTCGCTTTCACCAAGCAATGCCCGGAGCAGCTCCTCTATCAGAGACCTGACCTCTGTTGCAGCGGCGTCCTTTTCGCTCAGAGGTTCGTCACTACTTGCTGCAGCGCTACCCCAGATTTCGTCTAGGCGCCGCTGCCTCTTGTCGACAGCAGCCTTCCCTTGCTTCAAGGGCTTCGGTTTGCCCTGGTGAGAGAACCCCGCTGCCAGCATCTCGTCGTCGACGTCCATGAGCTCACCGACTACAGGGCCGCCCAGCTCCTCAGCAGCGATGAGAGCCGCCAAATGGTCTTCGATGAAGTTCTCGAGAGCAGATTGAAGCCGCCTGCTCTCAACGTCGTATCTCTGCTGTCGCTTTCGCGAGGCGATCAATAGCTCTTTTGCAATCTGCGATGCCGGCTTCTTCGATCTCTCCTGGTCCTGGGAGCGCAGCAGCTCGATGCGGTTCTCCAGGCTTTGGGTGATGGCGTTGGCATCCTGGATGTTGGCGTCCTCCCGTTCGAGCTGTTTCCGCGCGGCGGCAAGTTTGGCGCGGGCGATGGCAATGGCATCTTTCGTGTCAGAGATACCCTGGCGGGTGATCTGTGTTGCAAGCAGAGTGAGCAGCACAGAGCCTGGGCCGGGAAGATACGGCTCAGCAGGGGTCAGGCGCTCGTATGCATCCTTGAGACTTCGCAGCTGTCGCAGCCGCTCCCGTGGATCCGACGACGGCGCATGCAGCGCCGGCTGTCGAGACGAACTCCGGAGCTGGAGATGCAATCAGCACTCGTGTCGGTGGAATGCGGCAGCAGCAGTGCCTACCTCGTCGAGGGCGCGCTGCTGCTGCGCGACACGCTCTCGCAGCTCGCGTACGGTCTGGTTGAGGCGCGCCTCAAAGGCCGCGTAGTCGGACGGATCGACGTCCATGTGGTCGCGCTGGGCGGCTCGCAGACGGACAGCATACTGGTGGATGCTCGGCAGCGTGTCGGCGCGATTGGGGTCCATTGTGCCTGCGCAGCGCGGACGGCGGAGGGGCTTGCGCGAGTCGCCCCGGACGGCGCGCTGGCGGCCGGGCAGAGTCTAAGGAAATTGCAGGCGAGATTGGGCGCGCCGACGCGCGGGAGGGTTGTGTTGTGCCAGGAGCGCGGCGGCACGCGCAGCCGCGGCCGGCTCTCGGCGCCCAACAGCGGCGGCCTCAACGCGCGCCCGGGCAGCGCCGCGCAGCACGCAGCGGCGGTGACGGCATTGGCAAGCTCGCGGCCAGCACGGCGCAGACGGCCGCAGCCCGCTCGCGGCGCCCTGCCTGCGGGCGGTGCGCGTGGTGCGTGGCTGTCGCCCTGTCGCAGCAGCTTCACCACACCACGTGACGATCGGCAGCGCTAGCAGCGCACTCTCCGCATCGCCTCTGCACGCCGATTCCCTAAGCTTCTACGTCGCTTGCCTGTTCCTGCCCTCCCATCGCATCTTCTCCCTGCCCGCGCCGTCCCGCCTTCCACAGCTCCATCGACTCCACCGCTGCTCCCGTCGCGCTCCGTCGTCCCCAAGGTCCTCGCCCGGGCGCTGCTGCTGCTACCGCGCTCCCGCTGCCCGAGCCGCGACGACGCTGCAAGGTTTGCTTTGGCGGGCGCGTTCACTGAGTCTTCGTCTTCTTCGGCCCCAGCTCCTGCACCAGACCGCTCCCTCACTCCAGCTCACCACCACTGGCACAAACCTCAATTCCGCCCTCCCGCGAGCTCCTCCCAGCCGATCTTCCTCTCCTCGCCGCCCTCTCCGCACTGCACCATCTCTCCCGGCGACTTCCCAGCACATCAGACACCTCAGTCCCTTGTTCCGATCGCCTCCTCAGCAAGTTTTCCTTCGAACAGCCCTCTGCTGTACGTAAATCGAGCAATACGAAGCTTTTTCGACCCGATCTGGTCTCCTTGCGGTCGCGCGCCGTGCTCCCATAAGATCCTGAACAAGATCGCTTTACTTTGACACAGCAGGGCAAACATGTCTGCGTCTCCCACCACTGCCACGGCGCCCAGCCAGAAGCGCCCGCTGGAGGAGCCCTCGTCGCCATCGGGCCCCGGCGACCAGCCCGACGCGAAGCGTCCTGCGCTGGACAAGGTCGTCAAGGAAGACTCGTCCGAGACCGCCCTAGTGGCTCCTGAGCCCGCCACGACATCCGCTCCTTCCGAGTCGGCAAAGAGCGACACCGACGCGCCTGCGCCCGTCTCGCAGAACGGCGCCCAGGACGGCCAGGGCGACACCGTGGTCCCTGACGCCCCCACGACGGCCACCACCAGCGCCCCCGACACCCAGCCCATCCAGTCCACCTCGACGAGCAACGGCCCGTCCGCTTCTCAGCCTCCCGCCACCAGCCATCAGGACGAGTCCAACTGGCTCCATGTCCGCGCCATCATCTCCAGCGCCGAGGCCGCCACCGTCATTGGCAAGGGCGGTGAGAACGTCACGCAGATCCGCCGCATGTCAGGAGCTAAGTGCACCGTCAGCGACTACTCCAGAGGTGCCGTTGAGCGTATTCTGACTGTCAGCGGCCTGGTTGACGCTGTTGCTAAGGTCAATGCTTTCTTTCACTTGTTTTGCAACGGCTTTCACTGACTACTTTCAGGCTTTTGGTTTGATCATCCGCACACTCAACAACGAGGATCTTAACTCTCCCTCTACTCCTCAGTCAAAGACCTACCCACTTCGCCTGCTTATCCCTCACATCCTGATCGGTTCCATCATTGGCAAGTCCGGAGTGCGCATTCGCGAGATCCAGGAGGCGTCCGGGGCTCGTCTCAATGCCTCGGATTCGTGTCTTCCTCTGTCCACGGAGCGCTCTCTTGTCGTTCTCGGCGTCGCCGATGCCGTGCACATTGCGACCTACTACGTTGGAAGCACGCTGGTCGAGCAGCTGACGGAAAGATTTGGTGGTCCGGGGGCGTCGGCGTACGCCACTCGCAGCGGAGGTCCTGCTGGAGTTGTTCCCGGTGGGATGCAGGTTGTTCCATACGTTCCTCAGCCCGCTGGTGGCCAGTGGGGCCCTCCCGATTCCTTCCACCGCAAGGGTGTCCAGGCCCAGAGGACTCCGGCAGCTGGTTACGGGGCGCCCATGCACGGCCAGTATCCGCAGCAGCCCCAAGCCCCGCTCCACTACGGGGCTGGTTCTCCGCGTCACGCATATACTGGAGCTGGTCCGCACCAGCCCCAGCAGTACGGCGCTCCTCACGTGGCTCAGCCTGGACATGCCGGCCAGCCCGCGCAACCCATGCAGGGCATGATGCCCGGCCAGCCGATGACGCAGCAAATTTTCATCCCTAATGATATGGTCGGCGCCATTATCGGCAAGGGCGGTGCGAAGATCAATGAGATCCGTCAGCTCAGTGGCAGTGTCATCAAGATCAACGAACCGCAGGACAACAGCAACGAGAGGCTGGTCACGATCACTGGAACGCAGGAGTGCAACCAGATGGCGCTCTACATGCTCTACTCTCGACTTGGTGAGAAGACTTCCTAGGCGTGCGCGTGCTGCATGTATTGACGAGGCTGCAGAGAGCGAAAAACACCGCATCTAAACGGTCTCGTGTTTTCCTTCGGCGAATCAGTGCGATCGGGGTTACGGGTTAAAAGTCTTATGGCTCTCTGGGTTTGCAGCTTCGGTTCTGTATGCACTACAAATAGTCAGTTGATGGGGGAGCAGCTCGGCCCAGGGCGCATCGGCGGCCTCTTTGCTGGCGTTTCGTTTCGGCGGCTACTTGGCGATGGCGGACAGGTGGATGTTTTGCCACTGTGCAAACGGGCAATTTTTTCACGGTGGTCTCGGCAGGCGGGAAGCGGCATAAAACTGCGTCAATGAAGAGAAACTGACGAGCTCTGGATTAGCCCAGTTAATACGATTGAATATCCGGGGTAAGCGGGCGATGATGGCGTGCGATTCCAGGTACCGTAGCATCCGGCCACGACGGCCAGCCAGGAGGACCCGAGCTGGCGAAGAGGGGGCAGAACGCTGACCGCCGGGCCAAGTCTCTTTGGGCCTTAGCACGCAGCGGTGTTGTCTGAGACTTTCCGCATCCGGAGCGTGGCCGTCGACGAACGACAAAGGAACGTTTGGGTGCCCACGCGAACAGTTTGCGGCCATGCCAAATAGCTATGGCAGGCGGCCGCATTGCCCAGCGACGCGAACAGGTGGAGGCCGCGGCGGTCCTTGCAGCTTATAACGACGAATGCCACCGCCATCCTCCCTCCGCCCTGCGTTTGACACACTCCTCCTTGGTTGACAGACTGCGCGCTTCCTGTAAGACTCCAACGGGAGTGCTGTGTGTGTGTGCGCACGCGTGAGTCTGCAGCACCTAGCTGTCGGAGCCCAGCAAGGTCGTGACGCAGCCTGCATTCTTCTTTATTTTCTCTGCTACAGTCTTCCAGGCTTTCTTCCTTTCCTCCCCTTCCTTTCTTTCACCCTGGCCCTCCACACCATCAATTCATCGAGAAGGCACAGCATCCCTTCGCTTCGACCGTGCCGACGTCCTCGTGCGCCGTAGTAGCAGCAAGGCCTGCTCAGCAACCTACGACAACCATCCACCACCACCACCCCACGGTACGACCGCCGGCGTGCCACGTCCTCGACGACTATCCAACCATGGCGACCGAAGTCGAAAAGCCTCGGGCGCGAACGCCGCTGGCGCTGAGGGGCAGCACACGCACCAAGAGCCGGCCATTTTCGCTACGGTGAGTGAGAGTAGTATTAGGCCATGCAAGGGGAGCGTGTAGCAGCACAAGCCACATGCCACCTCTTGATAAAGCGCCCAACAACACATGCCTGACTACATCATTTCCATCTACCCAACGCGCCTCGGACCACCCCCCGCCCGCCTACCACTCGCGGGCAGCCAGTGAGACAACCTTCTAGCTACGTGTAAGCTGACAACCAGGACAGGACTCAATTCAAGACCTTCACCACCATCTCCACCATCCACGTCGGCCCCAACTCAACCCCCTTCCTCGTCCACCGCGACATCCTAACCCACCACTCCCCCTTTTTCGCCGCCGCCCTCACCGGCGCTTTCGCCGAAGGCCTGTCCCAAACGCTCTCCCTCCCCGCCGAAGACGTGCCGACCTTCGAGCTCTTCCTCAGCTGGGCCTACACCAACCGGCTCGACGACGTCTTCACGCGCGGCGGCCGAGTCGCCTTCTACCTACTACTCTCGCTCTACGGGCTCGCGGACCGGCTGTCGGTCGAGTCGCTGCGCAACGCCGTGGTGGACCGCGTGGCGGAGCTGGCCGAAGGCTCCAACAGCGTGCCCACGCCGTCGGACACGTGCACGCTGTACGACGAGATCCGCGAGTCGGCGCTGCTGCGCAAGCTGGTCGTCGACCTGTTCGCCTTCAAGAAGACGGACGTGCTGCTGGCCAGCCACCCGGACGAGTGGCACCCGCAGTTCCTGCGCGACCTGGTCGTGCGCGTCAAGAGGCCCGAGCTGCAAGGGCTGAGCAGGCACGACTTGGTGGCCTGGAAGCCGGCGAGTTGGAGCTCGACGAGGGCGTGCTGGAGCTGCAGGGACGTCATGCAGCCCGGCTTGAGCGGGAACAGGTGCGAGGCGTGCGGCTATGCGTTTTGCAACTCGTGCGTGGGCGCGGGGAAGGCGGCGTGTGGCGATGATGCGGCCAAGCTGGCGAGCTGTAAGCCGTGGGTGAGGAGCATGTGCAAGCATTATCATGAACATGTGGAGACGCCGCCGTGCGTCGAGGATTAGGGGGACTGGGGGTTGCGAGGTGCGAAAGTAGATGTGCGACGGCGGCAGCGGTCATCGTGGCTCGCAGATGCTGCTGCTGTACAACACAAAGACGGTCAGGGTAGGCTTTGATTGTAGATATACCCCATTTAATTACCGGCGTTGATGGGTTGATTGGGCAGTTCTTTTTTGCAAATGACTTGATTCATTTAGACATAGCTCCTTCTTTCCCCGGAAGTGCTTCCCAGTGTCATGGCATTGGTCCCGAGTCTTCTTCAAAACGCCGTGTAAACCAAAACCCGCCCATGTTACACCCGCAACCAATCCGCCATATAGCCGCCGCCGGCCCGTACACCAACCCAGCCAATAACTTTACAAATCAAAGCCCGATGTAGAGATTCAAGCCCTCGGAACAATGTAGTCTTTGTTCTCAACGGTGACACTCTTAGTCTAAAAAGGAAGAAACGCGTTAGCCCGACGGAGCAATGGTGGTAGGTTATCTTCTTTACTTACCATGTGGTTGACCTTGTAGACACCAACCAAGCGCGAAGCAAGCTCGAACATGTTGTTACGCAGGGAGATGACCACGAATTGCGCGTTCTTAGTCCGCTCCCTGATGTAGCTTGCAACAATAGAAACCTAGAAATAGACCATCAGCAAAGAGACATTAAAATGTGACGGACGGTCCCAACGGGGACGACACTCACGTTTCTGAAATCCAAGGCCGCGTCGATCTCGTCCATGACGTAGAGCGGCGTCGGTTTGTAGTGATGAAGCGCAAACACCAGCGCCAGACTGCTCAGCGTCTTCTCACCGCCAGACAGGTTGGAAATGTTCTTCCAGCTCTTCTTGGGCGGCATGACGCTGAACAAGATACCTTCGGAGAAGGGGTCCAGCGAGTCGACGAGCTCGAGCTCTGCGTTACCACCCATGGTGATCATCTGGTACATTTCCTTCAGGCGCAGCGAGATGGTGCTGAAGCCCTCCATGAAGCCCTCCAGGCGCAGGCGGCGCAGCTCGTCGCAACGCTTCTTGGCGGCGTCACGCTCGGCGACGGCCGTGGCCAAATCGGCGCTGCGGGCAGCGTGCTCCTCGACACGACGACGGTACTCACCGAGGACGCCGAGCTCGACCTGGACGTTTTGCGTCTTCTCCTCCAGCGCAGCGATCTCACGCTTGAGGGCAGACTTGTCCATGTCCTGGAGCTCGTCCTTGGTGAAGGTGGGCAGAGTGTCTGCTTCTTGCTCTTCACCAAGATCGCTGATGTTCTGGAGAGAGAGCTTACTCAGCTTCTCTTGCCAGTGCCGCAGCTTCATCTGGTTCTCCTTGAGGGTCTTCTGGTGTTCTTCAAGCTGGTTGCGCATTTCGATCTCAATGCCACGCGTCTCGTTAAGTTCAGCAGTCTTCTCATCGAGCTCTTTCTTGAGAGATTGCAGCTCCTCCTTCTTTTCCTCGAGAGCCTATCACAACACATTAGACACTGCGCATAACTCGATTCGATTTCACGGCTTACCTCTTGGGCATCCTCAGCCTGTTGCCTCGAGCCACCGGAATCCCGTCTTTGAGCCTTCATATCCTCTTCAACCTTCTCCATCTCGGCAGCCACTTTCTCAAGCTCTTTCTCCGCCTCGGCGTGCGCCTTTTCGTGCTTGGCCTTCTGCTTCTTTGCCTTTGCCCTCGATACTTCGGCTGCGGACATCTCTTCGTTGAGCGTGTCGATCTGCTCCTTCAGGCCGTCAACCTTGGCCTTTTGAGTACGAAGCTTGATACCGCCGATCTCCATGATCTTGTCCTGGAGAGCTTTGATTTCCGCCTCAACACTAGAGGTCTCCGTGCGGAGCTTATTGATTTCCTTCTCCATACTGCTGATGCTCTTCTCGAGACTGGCCATGCGCGCTTTATCCGACTTGGAAGGCTGCTGTTCAGCAGCAATTTCCTTGATGCGGCGTTGAGCATCGGCAATATTGCGGTCGCAGCTCTCGACCTCCAAACCGATCTTCTGAGCATTCGTCTCCAACCGCGGGATTTTATCGTTTAGTTCCCTCAGCATGGTCTCTCCTTCTCTCAGTGCTTGCTGGAGATCCTGGAACTGTTGCTCAACGGCATCGCGATCAACCTCGAGCTTCGCAACCTGCTCCTTGGTCACGTCGGCAGCCAATTTCGAAGACATGGCGCCCTTTGCGACCCTGGTACCACCACCGCTCATCGTACCGGACTTATCGATGAGCTGGCCGTCGAGCGTTACAACGCGCCATCTCTTGGCTCCGTATGCGATCCGGTTGGCTTGCTGAAGATCGTTGGCCACGAGAGTATTCTGGAGCACACTATAGAAAGCCGGTTTGAACTTGTCGCTCTTCGATCTGACGAGGTCAAACAGCCTTGGGACGTTCTCCGGCGTGTTGATCTCGGAGAGATCGCGCTGAGGTAGCCGGTCGAGCAAGATAAAGTTGGCGCGTCCAAGATTGTTCTTCCGCAGATACTCGATGCATTGCTGACCAACCTCAACCGAATCGACGACCAAGTTGTTCAAGGCAGGGCATGCAGTCGAGATGGCGATGTCGTACCTCTGGTCGATCGTGCCAAGGTTCCCGAGTCGCCCGTGGAAACCCTTGATACGGCCAGACTCCTGTAGGCGCGTGAGTCCCGTAAGGACATTGCCCTGAGATTGTGTGGCTGAGAGGCTTGAGCGTGCTTCATCGGCCTTTTGGCGGGCACTGGACAACTTGGAGCGGACTTTGGGCTCTTCCTGGGCAAGGACGGCTATTTCTTTCTGAACGTTCTTAATCTCCTTCTCGGTATTGCGCTTCTCATCGGCGCACTCCTCAAGCTCGGCCAGCTTGGTAGCCTTCTGTTCTTCCAGAGCGGCGATCTTGGCCTCTGTCTCGGCAATCTTCTTTGCGCCTTCGTTCTCCTTCTCCCGTAGGATATCCAGCTCACTCTGTGCAACAGCCATGGCTGACTGCTGCTCGTTGATCTTTGCGTTCCAAGGCTCGAGCGACTTCTGCTTCACGGCGATCTGGTCGGAAATGCTCTGAGTCTTGCCCTTCAAGCTTTCACGAATGGAGTTGAGCTCCTCCTCCTCAGCTCGCATCTTCTCTTCCAGCTCGGCGATTTCAGCGGTGTTCTTCTCGATATCATCGGAGCATTTCTGCATCGTGTGCTCAGCTTCCGAGGTGCCGAATCTACTGGTTTCGAGTGTTTTCTGAAGTTTCTTCTCCTTGTTGGTCAAAAACTTCTTCTTCTCCTCGAACTTGACGGTCTCCTTGTCCAGTTTCGCCAGCTCTTTGAGCACTTCCTGCGTCTGCTTTTCAAGCTTCTCGTACTCCTTTGATCCAGCTTTGTATTGCTTCTCAAGCGCCTTAATTTCCTCCTCGCTTCCTTTGTGCCTCTCAAGCTCCTCCTCGAGTGAGGCTTGCGCCTCGTTGATTGCTTCTTGGGCGACTTGAATGTTGTCGTTCGTCTCGTCGGTGAAAATTTGGTAAAGAGCGGACTGCTTGCTTGCAAGCTCGTTCTCGTCGCGGATGTATGCCAAGGCCTTGTTCTTCTTATCCTCCAGACCATCCTTCTCTTTCTCGACGTGCTGAACTCTGTTGTTCTTCTCTTGACAAACTTCATTGAGTGTCTCAACCTGCGCAGCGGACTCTTCGATGGGGGTCTTGTACTTTGAGGTGCCGATTATGTCCTCGAGATATTCTAAGAGACCGTCGTCATGTTCGTTGGCGGCCTTCGGCTTCATCTGCGCGATGGACTCAACTTCACCCTGGAGAATGAGGAAACGCTTGTGGTCAAGGTCGATGCCACGATCGCGGAGCAAAGTCGTCACGATGGTAAAGGTGGACGATTTGCCGTTGATGTAGTACTGGCTCGAGTTGTTCTTGAAAGCTTTCCGAGAGATGACCAAGTTGGAATCCGGGATCACTTCGTGACCACCGCCCGGCAGATCCATGACTTCCTGGAAGTGGACCTCGACCTCACAGTGATCCAGATTGGGATAGCCTGCAGAGTTGTGAATCAGAGCCGACAGCTTGCCCTGCCTCATCTTGCTTGCCCTAAAGCCAAAGACGAAAAGCAATGAGTCGATGACGTTTGATTTTCCGGATCCGTTGGGACCAACCACAGAGGAGAACGAAGCATGGAAGGGGCCTACTTCCTGCCTGCCGGCGTAACTCTTGAAGTTGGTTAAGATCAGATATGTGATGCAAAGTCTTGATTTTGGCTCCTCGGGTTCCTGTATGACGGGCAGTGCGGCTGCTCTGGCCTTGGCCACAATATCCATGGGCTTCTCCAGCACAGTTGCGTTTACGTCGACTCTCGTGATTGTGCGTGGAGTGGAGGGGACTGGCGTCTTTTCTTCGGGCGCGGGTGTCCTTTGCTCGGGGATGGGCGTTTTGTCTTTGGCGGCGGGCGTGGGCGTCTTCGCTTCGAGGACTGTATTTTCTGTGTTCTCGGTGTTGCCGGGGTCGAATGGCTGGGGCGTCTTCTGGCGAGGCGTGGCCTCCCGGTCGGGCGACTTGATGATGTTCGAGGACTTGTCAGCATCGTTGGTGATATCGGACAGAGGCGATTTATGGCGCAGCTCGTGCTCGGATTCCTGTTCCTGGAAGGGTGCTTTAGTATCACTGGAGGAGGATGCCATGAACGGCAAGGATTGCGATGGCGCCGTGGGCTGCGGCATGAAGAGGGGAGGGAGTTGTTGTATTACATCCGGCACGACTGATGCCCTGCTTCTGCGACTGTCGCGGACGTTGCGGCGTCCTCTCCGCGTTGCGGGCATCTTCTTGGGCGGCTTGCGCGGCTCATCCTCGTCTTCATCGGCGGCAACGCCGGCGGCGGCGCTCTCTGCTGGGCTGGCTATGACGGACGGCTCGACGGACTCGGTGGCTCGCGTCCTGCCCTTCTTGGTGACTGTGCGCGGGGTGATGGGCACCTCGGAGGCTTTGCGGCGGCGGGCGCTCTTGGGCGCGGGGGTGAAGTCCTCGGAATCGCTGTCGCGCTTCACAGCGGTGCGGCGGCGAGCGCTCTTGGGCGCGGGCTCGGGCTCGGGAGCGGGCGTGAAGTCGTCCTCGTCGCTGTCCTGCTTCACGACGGTGCGCTCGTCCTCGTCAGACGACTCAACAATGACTTGGCGGCGCGCAGCCGCGCGCCGTGACGGTCGGGCAGCCGACATGGTGCTGGGCAGAGCAGAACAGGGCGCGGGTGGGCTGGTGGTGTCGTCGCATCGAGCGGCTCAGCGGGCGGAGCGGCGGCCAAAACACATCAACAATCAACAGTCGACGCGCACGGGGCCCGGGCCTTGGCGCGCTAAACGCCCGACGTCACGCGCCGACGCGCCAGAGTCTCTGCATTTCGCTGTGAAGTGCTCATCTATTTCTTCGCGCCCGCCTGCCGGGCTCGAGTCGTTATCGTGCGCCGTCCTGGCCTCTGCTCCAATCTGCTCACGCGCCGCCGCTGCTGAACGGAGACTAACAAGCATTCAATCCACGACGCTTTTGCTTCCCTTCTGGCCCCGTCTTCTTGGTAGTATTGTCCACCAAGCTGTAGTCATATCAATCCTCTGCCCACGGAATCCCGTCTACTTGCAGCGCTTCTCCACGATGCTCGCTCCATGCTCGTCATACTCCTTCTTGCTCACCCAGAGCTGTGCGCGAATCAGCACTGTTTAACTTCAAGCCTAGCGGAATCTCTTACCTGGTGGAAACTGCCCAAGCTACCAAGAATGCTTCCGCCAATCCAGCTAGCGTACTTGCGCTCCACCGTGTTGCCCGGTGCCTGCAGCCTGATCCTTGGACCAGGGTAGATTTGTGCGAGCTCCTGGTTGAGACGGTCATTGAAGCCAACGATCAACGACGAGCCGCCGGTGACGACGATGTTGGCGAGAAGAGCAGGGCGCATCTCAACGTCGACGTGGCTGAGCGCCTGAACAACCAGCTGCGGGATCGTCTGGTCGTCACGCGGCCGTGGGTTATCCGCGTCCTTTTCGCCGAACCCGTTAGACAGGAGTGACGCATGTCACGCTTGGGATATGCAAACGTACCGTGAGCGCGGCCTTGGCGTCGAACAGGCCCTCGACGGCCTTGAAGCGTTCTGCGCGGAAGACCTGGTTCCAGCCATCCGGCATCTCAAATGGCCTACCCGGGCTGCTGTTGTACACGTCGTCGGGATTACCCGAGAACTTTGCTCCGTTCCACACCTGAACTACCGACTCCTTGAACTCGGTGAGCACGCGCTCCTCCTCCAGCCTGCGGAACGACGCCGTCGGCTCCTTGTCGAACTTCTTGTAGACTGCTTGGGCCAGGGCGCCTGCTTCCACGGGAGTCTTGGAAGCAACCATGTAGTGGGGCGTCAGCTGGATGGGAGGTTGAGACTGTTCGAAGATCAAGCGGATCTGGTTGGAGACGAAGTTGCCTGCCAGAGGAGACTTCATGACGCCTGCGGTGGCAGTTAGCAATGATACAATTGAGAGCCCACCTCCCGAACCTACCCTTCTTGATGACCATGCCGTCGATGACGGGCGTGACCGAAGTAGTGGCAGCACCGACGTCGATGACCAGCGCCGACGGCTTTCCAGACGCGAATCTGCAGATGCAGTCAGCGCACAACTCGCGTCAATGCAACGCACCGCGCACCTACGCTGCAAGGACTCCGGTTTTCTGCACGTAGAAGGCGGGAGCGCCCCATTCCTCCATGGCCACCTCGATGCACTTCTCGCGGTACTTGGTGTTGGCCCAGCCAGGCTCGGTCATGAGCAGAGGCGAGCCCTCAAGCGGCTTCTCCAGCTCGGCGGCGGCCTCCATGTCGACGTCCATGTCGCCATTCGCGGGGTCATTGAGGCCGTTCTTGGCCGGGTTCTGCTCTCTGGCGCCGGTCAAGCGCGAGGTGATGGAGTACTCCCACAGCTTGGTCGCCGTGTCCCAGTCCTCGACGACGCCGTCGGTCGACCACGGGTTCCTGATGTCAAGGTGCGACAGGGGGTTGTGGATTGCGTTCTCGCCGAAGATGGGCTCGGACTCGCCGTCGCGCACGCCGTAGAAGGAGGGAATCACGGACTTGGGCACGTCCTCGCCCGCGAAGCCGGCGCGCGTGGTCGAGTAGCCCGGGTCGAGGACGATGGCCGACACCTCGTCTGCAGAGAAGGTCAGCGACACGCGCGGCGGCAGGCGCGCGAGTGCAATTGCAGCTCACCTCCGGCATACTCGTTCATTGCAGGCATTTGGGAGCTGGGCAGCGCCATGGCGGAGGGCGGGCGTGCGCAAGGGTGCGCAGCGGGGATGGGCAGGCAGCGCGCGAGATGCAGGCAGGCGGCGAGCGGTGGTGACGCGGGCGGACGCGCAGCGGCGGGCGGGTGGTGGTCGCGATGGAGCTCAGCGGCGGGCGATCAAGTCGTTCCTGGCGCGCACGGGCGCCGCGGCGGACGCGGAGGAGCGGCGCCCTGGCTGACTTCGCCCGCCCGCCTACAGGCCACGCGCCGTCTCCTTCTGCGTACGCCCCAGTCCACTCGTTCCTGGGGCTCTGCCATGCGATAGCGCTCCCCGCCCGCCATGGCGCTGCTCGGCTTCCTGCGCCGTCTGTACTCGCTCGACACGCTCGACACCCGCTTCACCACCTCCGCCTCCACGCCGCCGCGCATCGATCCCGCCAGATCCTCTCCGCGCGGAGTGCACCCAAATGAGCCCCAGAAAGATGCTGTCGGGCGCGATCTGCGGGCCTCTGGCTCTCAGCCGTCCAAATGGAACACACCCGAGTTCTACTTGTACTACCTCGTCTTCCTAGCTGCAGTGCCTTCCATGTTTTACGTCGTTTACGATGTGTCCAAACGTGCGTCCAAGTCCCGCCAGCTGTGCGCTCTGTGGCTGATATCATCCAGCCTCCCACCCCAATTACCCCAAGTTCGAACGTCTCCTGTCGAATGGTTGGATCCCCGGCCGGAAAGTGGTATGCTCTCGTGCCATCTTCTTCCGACACAAGCCGCTAATCGCAGACCGCAGGACAACTCTGACGGACAGTATGCCTCTTTCCGTGACAACCTGCCCTACTTGCTCGTCATCGTCCTCGTCCACCCCCTCCTCCGCAAAGCCTACGATTATCTGTGCCGTGCCGATTCCTACGCCCAAGTTCGCCCAGCCTCGACCCCCAATGGCCGCCAGCTCACCCACGGCTTGACATCACACGCCGCCGCAGATGCGAGGCTAGAACAGCGTGTTTCGTTCGACTTTGGCTTTGCCCTCGTCTTCATCTTTGTGCTACATGGCTTCTCGGCATTCAAGGTCTTGCTGATCCTCTACCTGAACTATAAGACCGCAACTGTTCTACCAAAGAAATATATCCCGGCTGCTACATGGATCTTCAACATCGGCACACTCTTTGCCAATGAGATCTACCGTGGCTATCCCTACACCAAAATCGCCGCCTCCATCCACGGCGGTAATGCTTCAGGTTCTTGGGGAGCCTGGCTGGATAGCTACGGCGGCTTGAATCCGCGCTGGGAGGTTCTCTTCAACATAACCGTTCTTCGGCTGATCAGCTTCAACTTGGATTACTACTGGAGCCTGAACATGCAGGGTGGTAGCCCGATTGAGGTAAGCACTTCCCTCATAAGTCTCCACGAATACAGCACCCTGCTCACGCGCAAAAGAAGAAACAACTCGATCCCTCCAACCTATCTGAACGTGACCGAGTCTCCACCCCAGCTAAAGCCGGCGACTACTCCTTCCGCAACTACCTCGCCTACGCCCTCTACTCGCCGCTCTACAACGCCGGACCCATCCTCACCTTCAACGACTACATCTCCCAGCAACGCTACCGCGCCCCCAGCATCACGCGCGAACGCACCATCCGCTACGCAATCCGCTTCTTCCTCGCCCTGCTCGCCATGGAAGTCGTGATCCACTACATCTACGCCGTCGCCATCTTCCACGTGCAGCCCGACTGGAGCACCTACACGCCCTTCCAACTCAGCATGCTCGGCTACTTCAACCTGCACCACATCTGGCTCAAGCTCCTCCTCCCCTGGCGCTTCTTCCGCCTCTGGGCCCTCCTCGACGGCGTCGACCCCCCCGAAAACATGGTCCGCTGCATGAGCAACAACTACAGCGCCCTGGCCTTCTGGCGCGGCTGGCACCGCAGCTTCAACCGCTGGATCGTGCGCTACATCTACATCCCCCTCGGCGGCAGCGGCGGCCGCGGAGGCCAGAAGAAAAGCACCCTCTCCACCTTCCTCAACTTCCTCGCCGTCTTCACCTTCGTCGCCCTCTGGCACGACATCCAGCTGCGCCTGCTCATGTGGGGCTGGATGATCTCCTTCTTCGTCGCCCCCGAGATCCTGTCCACCCTCGCTTTTCCCAAGCGTCGTTGGGCCACCCGTCCCACCGCTTACCGCCTCCTCTGCGGCATCGGCGGCGTCGCCAACGTGCTCATGATGATGGCGGCCAATTTGGTGGGGTTTGCGATTGGCGTCGATGGCCTGGAGGGGCTGGCCAGGGGCATTTTTGGCACGAGCCAGGGTCTGGCCTTCTTCGTCGGGGCGTGCGGCGCCCTGTTCGTCGGCGTGCAGGTTATGTTTGAGATTAGGGAGGAGGAGTCGAGGATGGGGATCAATATGAAGTGTTGATTCGTTCCGTGTATGTATATGTAAAGACCCTTTGAATAGACGGGATTTTCAAACGTACCGCTCTTTTCTTTTCACTCGCAATCAAAGTTGGAAATTACTCGAGCCGATATGGCGGTATATATTGAAAAGAAGAAAATGAACGGTTATCGAAAACAATTAGATTAGTTTCTACTTCGTCTAAAAACAGTTTGAAAAAACCTTCCGACTCCCACTTCGTTTTACTTTCTGCGGTCGGATATGCAAGGGATGAAATAATACAAATGGATAGAGAAATCGACATGCTAAATGTCTAGGGAAGTAATGTGATGAAGTATAAAACCAATGCCGGTATACTAAGAAACACTTCTCTTGTCAGAAAAAAAAAGAACAACTCGTTGAAGAATAACACAGGTGTTCTTTTTGTAGGACTATCCATGAATCCCAAATTCGTAACAAAGGAGAAGTGACGAGGGATAATGAGCATGTTAGTGCCAGACTGCCGTGACCCTGTGGCACGTTGATATTGCAGCAGATCACACTGCCAAGGGAAGAACGGGCGGAAAGACCTCCATATACCCGATTGAGGTTGGAAAGTGGGCGAGGTGGGCGAGGCAAGGAATACTTTCAATTTCCAGACCGCACAGAAAGACGCATCGAGAAGTCCACACCACCATCGTCAATTCTCGATCGTGTTCGCACTCTGAATCGAGTATCTGCATTCGGGGAGCTGTGTAAATCACAAGGAGCACGCGAGCGTAGACACAGAGCACCTCGAACAACATTCCAGCAACTTGCAGGACAATTAGAGAAAAGGCCGTCTTTAAAAGTTCAAGTCCCTATCTAGCTAGCTAGCTATTCCCCAACTCCGATTGTGCAATTCCCCAAATCGAACGAATCCCACAAGGTCCCCCCACACAACTCATGGGCACCTTCCGGGACAGTCATCCCCTCAGCCCAGAGCAACTCGACACGCATTCGGTAGCAACAGGCTCAAGACGGGCCCCGCTCCTCCAAGCGCCACACCCACATGATAGCATTCACGAACATACACACACGAGGACGACGACGGTGGCCGACGAAAAGCACACATGGAAGAGCCTCTTCTTTTCCTTCTTCTCTCTATACTTACAAGAAAAAAGGAAAAGGGCTGGTCGGAGGGAGAGATAGAAAGCAAAAGCAAATCAAAGAAGAAATGGGTCAGACGCCTCCAACGAAGGAAAAGAGAACCAAAAGTGTCGAGAAAGGACAGAAGACGCTAGCAGAGTGGTAAAAGGAAGAACGAAAGCGCACAGAGTGAATAAAAGCGCTCAATCCATTTCATTTCCTTGCTGTTTACTTTTTTTCGGTATCAAGCGAGGCAGAACTTGTTTTTGGATCATTTTTCATGCGCCGCGAAGAAGAGAAGCAATGAGGAAGAACGCGATATGTATGTATAGTGCAGAATGGGAAGGTGGAAAAGGTGAAAAAGAAGAAACAACGCCGTGGTATCATGCGTCAACAGCAACTACTAGCAGCACAACACACAAGAAACCAGCTCAATTATACCAAGAAAAAAAGAGAACTTGCGCTCTTTTGTCGACCGATAATGGCACCATAATCCACACAATCGATCGAGCAGCAGGAAGAGAGGATGTGATGATGGGAGAAGAACAAATCAAACAAACAACAAAGACAGGATGTAGGAAACCTGACATAGGAAAGAGAATAAAATGGGTGGTGTTGTTTGTGATGTGGTGTGATGTGAATGTGTGTATATGGATCTCTCTGAGTGACCCATATGGTAACACTGGTGTGTAGTGGTTGTTCTGGTAACTGGCTTTTTCAGACTTCTTTCCTCCTGCCCGTAAAGACAGGCTCCATGATGACAACAGTGAAGATGATGACGATGATGTGTGATAAGAGTGCATGATGTTCATGTCTGGGTCGTTTCCAGAAAAGAAAAGCAGGCAGCAGCAGCTAGAAGGCCGTGATGTAGGCAAACAAGATCGACTCCAGACGCGACTCGAGTGGACCCGCTCCACCTCACCCCATCTCTTCTCGAACTCTCTCCTCCTTCGCCCCCTAGGCTCTTCAACATTACCTCCCCACATCGGATGATGGGTCCGGGGTGGAACGTCAGAAGAGCGAGCGGAGGGGAAGGAGAAAAAAAGACCGCAAAACATGACAAGACGCCCAAGGAAAACAACACAAAGGAAAAGGAGAGAGTGAGCAGTGTTGTGATTTTCTCAGCAACAGATTATTTTCCGGATCAAAAAGTAGCGATCCGCGCAGATCAAGGGTATCGTCCAGCAGCAACAGTAGCAAGCGAGTGCCAACTAAAAATCAGAAAAAGAAAATCATCTTAGTTGACCCGCGCATCCACCCTCGCGACCCTCTCCTCCATATCCACCGGCTTCATCCGCGACGGGCTCCGAGTGAAGCCGTCCGCGAAGTTCGGCGGGGGGATGGGAAGCGACTTGTCCCGAAGGCGGCCTCGCTCTTCCTTGGGAGGCGTGGGCGGCGACCCTTGCGGCTGGTAACCGTCGTTCTTGGGCGGAGTGGGCGGCCGGTGGTCCTCATCCCTGCTGTCCTTGGGAGGCGTAGGCGGTGGCCTGATGGGCAATTCGGAGCTCGGGCGCAGGTGGGGAGACGCTTCGTGGCTACGGCCGCTGCGGCCGCCGACGCTTCCGGACTCGCCGACTTCCTCGACGATGGGCAGGATGCTGCCGTGAGGCTCGCCCCTTTCAGCCGAAGGGCTGCGTGCTGGATGGATCGCGCGATCGGGCACATTGTCCTCGTTCGCGCCATGGCGGATCGACTTTTGTGCCTGGTGCTCTGCTTTCTCCATGACCTCTTCGGTCGGAGTAGGCTGCAGGTTGACACCGTTCAAGTTCGGATCGTCGATGACCTGCCCCTGCTCCTTCTTCTCCTGCTCGGCAAGCTCACGCGTCTTCGTAATGCCACTGATGAAGCGTACGAAGCGCTCACCGTACCGCTCCGGAGGGATGGCCGAGATCTGAGACTCAGTGTTCGTGAGGCCCTTGAAGAAATGCTCCATCCGTTTGATAAAGTTGTACTGCGCCCCTTGATTAGCCTCAAGCGCTTACGTACGTTTGAGTCGGAAAACTTACATGAGTCAAGCAGTCGATGATTCCGAGGTAGTAGATTTCCTCACCGGGAGTGTTGTTCTCGTGAGTAGCCTGGAAACCTCCGTCGTCACTGTAGAAAAAGAAGTGCTTCCGGGTTTCCTGCACGTCATCCGGCATCTTGTTGCTGCTCTGGTCCATCGGAATCGGCTTCTGGTTCTTGATGATCTGGCGAAGCTCCTTCGCTTTACGAGCGTTTTCCAGCTTCGAAGGCGTCCGTTGGAGAGGGTTTGGAATGTGATCCTCCGCAGCGTCGCCGCCTGGCTGAAACACCTGCAGCGTCTTGTCGCGGAGATTCTCCTCGTTGCCCTTTTCCAAGTCATGTATACCGACAAGTAGCGAGTAATCCATGATCTTGAGCTTCTGAAGCAACTTGACATCCTTTTCCATCTGCTCGATGAAAGCCTGCTTCTTGATAGGCCCGAATTCTAAATGCAGATTCCGCCTCAACCAGTTGAGATCCTTGAGAGTAGCCCGGGGATTCTTCTCCAAATCCTCCTCCTTGAAATCTCTTCCAATCGTGGAACCCTTCAAGTCAAAGGTCCGGTGGATGTCCCTGTGCGGGGGGAACAGGTTGTTCATCACCACAAAATGGATTTTCCGGCCGTACGGAATCTTTACGCGGTGAAGACCGTAGAACTGGGACAGAAGCGTGTTGGGGTTTTCCCGGACGTGGTTGTAGTAATCCTTGAGAATCATGCGGAGGAACTTGTGCTCGGCGTGGTGGATGGTCTTGATGATGTACTTGTAATCTCGCGAAAAATAAAAGAAGCTTCCGCTCTTGCCGGGAGATCCAAGTTCGGAAAGAATGTACTTGCTGGTTAGTGACATCAGATAGTCCGCGGGGTCTATCTTGAATGTCTGCCGCAGATGACGGAAAACCCAAGGTGCGTAGTCCTTGAACTTAAAGTCATACTTCGCCGACGGCGTCAGCTCGTTGCCGGTGCTATAGAGAAAATCAGCGTAACCGTCAAACCAGGTAAAGTCAGACAAGGAGATCTTACATATCGAAGGAGAACTTGTGCTTCGCTTCGAAATCAGCGTCGGTGAGAGGCCTATCCATCTTGGCATTCGTCCGCGAAACGGTGAATCGGATTCCGGTCAACATATTGTAGGCGGTCACCCAATTCACGTGGTTCTGGTCCACCTTGGTTCCTACAACCACACGGTCGTCATCCTCGTCGTCCTTCCTCTTCCTCTTGCTCGCTCTCTTCTGCCGGATGTGCTCGGCCCAGCGTGCGGCGTCTTCGTCGGTCGGAACCTCGTCCAGATGCATGTCCGACTGCATCGAGCGGGTGGTGCGCCTGACAAGAGACATCGAGCCCCGCCTCTTCGTCGGTGTGTTGGGCGAGAAGCGCCCTGTCGCCGTGACTACCATGTCGTCCGAGTTGCGCTGAGCCTCTCTCGAGGAGCGATATCCAGACGCCTTGGGGACCTCTAGGGTGTGCCGATGCTGCAGTCCAGGGGCCTGAGCGGTGGACGTGGTCGAGGATGAGCCCGGGGGGTTGTGGCCGAATGCGGGCGGCGACGAGAGGCGCTGGGGCGACGAGCCGGGCACGCGCAGCGTTTGGTCGGGCGCGAGATGGCTGGATGCAGCGGCCACGGAGTTCTTCCTGTAGTTCTGGGGGTCAGAAGCGGCAGCGGGCGACGAGAACGTGTCCGACACGACTCTGGAGGCCTGGGGGCTGTCGCCGTTGGTGGCCGGCTCCAGCCTCACGTGGGTGGTCAGACAGCCGTCCTCCGTGACGCCGTTCTGCACGGCAGCAAAGTATCCGTCGTCGCGCGGTCCCAGCCTTCCCCTGGCATCCGCACCGTCCAGCTGGTTCCGCGCCGCTTCAGAGTTCGAGATTCGGGCCGGGTCCATTGAGCGGAGGGGTGACCGCGCAGCGCTCTTCTCGTCGGCAGGGCCACCGACGGGGCCGCCGTTCGGCAGGGACGAGGCGTTGCTCGACGCAGAGGTGCCGTTGGTCAGTACGCGGCTCGGTGTGTAGTGGGAGGCCCCATTGACGTCGCCGTTGGTCAGCGGGGCGGACTTCTCAGGCAGGGCCGAGGAGGGAGGATAGCCGCTGTACGAGGGCCCGGAGTAGGCGGTGCGGTCGGTTTCGTCGGCGAAGAAGGAGGGCATGTCGAGGGAGTGCAGCGGGCGAGGATCACTCGCGGGTGAGCATGGGCGACGCGCTGGGGGCGACCAGGAGGCGCTGGCGGCGGGCAGCGCGACACGGGGGGATGCGGCCAGGCGTCTGGGAGATAGATTGCGACTCAGGGTATACGAGTAAGGCGGCGACGGGGGCGCGAGGGTCGGCGGGGCGGGCGGCAGGGCGCGCGACGGCTGCAGGGACGGCGGGCGCGGGGAGGGGTATCACAGGAGCAAGCAATGTCGAGGGTCGAGACGGCGAGGGAGAAAGTCTCGCGGGCAGTCGTGGGCTGGGAGGCGGATGACAAAGAGGGCCAAGCCGCGTCGCGCCTCGCCGGAGAGCGCGCAGTCCGGCGTTCCCTGATTAAAATGACGCCGCCGCACCGGCGTGAGGCTGTGCTGGCCGCCCACACGTGGGTTCTAAATTTCCGCCCGCCGGCCGCAGCAGCCTGCACTGCCGGCAGCCTGGCACGCTGCTAGACCTGCGGCGCCGCTGCGCAGGCCCAACCCGCTGCCGCTGCCGCTGCCGCTGCCGCACCGCCGCCGCTGTTGCTGGGCCAGCCCGGCCGCTCATCTCGCGCGCCAGGGGCAATACGATCACATGCCGCGCTCCCGTGCGGCCAGAGCCTCACCACGCCTCAACACCACCGGCAGCCGTGCGTCGCCCGCTGCCCGGCCGCCCGGCTGCGTCGATGGCCGGCCGCGATGCATGACGCCAGGCCCGCCCCCGAAATAGCACTCAAGCGTTTCGGCCCTACTGCTCCAGCGCGCCCAGCTTCCCCGGTCCCGCCGTCGGGACCTGCTGTCGCGCCGCCTGCAGCTGTGAAACGGCTCGGTTGGCGAGCTGCCGGCGCGAGCAGCGCTGATGTGCTGTCTAGCGCGCTGCCTCTCCATGCGGCGATCGTCACTGAGTCGTTCACGCCTCTGCCTCCACAAGTCCCCGTCCACGACTCTGCCTCCACAAGCACTCGTCATCGCCCCGACACGCGTTCAGGAGAAAGAAGTCTCGTTTTCTACGTGCGGCGAGCCTTTTCGCACTCACCCCACCGGTAGCTCTGTAAACCATGAATAACTCCGCTCCAACGCCCGCAGCACAAACCCCTCGTTTCCCAGCAAAAGCAGAGCGACAATAACAGCCATGTTCCCGTGAAAACCCCCGCCTTCGACCCGTAACAGAAAAAGCCCATCGTGACCTGGTAAACACTGCGCACCCACACCCGAGCACACACGCGCCGCGCCCGAAAAGAAGCGGGGATATCAGACCGCGAGATACCCGTTAAGACGCCGCATTTCCCCTTTCCCAACAAAGGCAGCTGCGACTACAAGCCCTATCGTTACCGAGTTAAGTTTATCTCACCGTAAGAAGAAGAAGTCGAGAAGAAAGGTAGCGCCGCGGCTTCGGTGTTCTTAAGCCTTGGCCTCAGCCTCAGCCTTCTTCGGCGTGGCCTTCTTGCCCACGGGCGCTGCCTTCCTGGCCACCACCTTCTTTGGCGCCGCCTTCTTCGCGGCAGGCTTGGCCTGAGGCGCCTTGCTCTTGGTCACGCGTCCCGACTTGGTCTTGCCCAGGACGGTGGCCGGCTTGTCCTCGACGGCGGGCGCCTGTGGTCGGGTCAGCTAAGCTCCGGCGCGAAGGATGCGGACGGTGAAACATACAGCAGCGGCGGCCTTGCGGGGACGGCCAGCGTTGGCCTTGGGCTTAGCCGCAGCCTTCTTGGGCGCGGCCTTGGCGGCAGCAGCCTTCTTCGGGGCCGCCGTCTTCTTGGTGGCAGCGGCCTTCTTGGCGGGCGCAGCAGCCTTCTTCTCAGTCGTCTTCTGCTGACGGAGTTAGAGAACCACTAACGCAGATCGAATGACGCGCGTCGTACCTTGGTGGTGGCAGCAGCCTTCTTGGGAGCCTCCTTCTTCGCAGCAGGAGGCGAGGTCTTCTTCTCAGTCTTCTTCGCCTCCGACTTCTTGAGCTTCACCGGCCCAGAAGCACCTGCGTGACGGTCAGCGACGCGTCATACACACGAGCATGACAGGCGAGGGGCCGGAGAGCTCGCGCAGCACATAGTGCTGGTGGCCGTAACACGACATCGCAGCGGCAGACGGCGGGGGCACTTACCCTTGGGCTGGTCGAAGTGGCCCTTCTCAACACCCTGCTGGATAGCACGGTTGATGTGGGAGTTGAACTGGGCATCGGTGATTTCGCCGATCTTGTTGTTCGCCTTGACGTACTTCTTGATGGCTTGACGGCTGGAGCAGACGTGTCAGCGCCTCATTCGAGCAGGTAAACACAGCGCACCCCTTGCGACGGGGAGACGCGGTTGCGACGCGGAGAACTCACCTGCTGCCAGAGCGCTCCTTGAGCTGATGATGGAAAGCAACGCGTTAGCAAGCCGTTTGCAGCGGTCCGCACAGCTGGAGGGCGCGTGGGCGGGCAATGGCGCGGCCCGCGGCGGGGGCGAGTCGGGCGGCACGAGTGCGACCGTAATGCGCCGGAGAATGTGGACTTACAGCAAGGATAGCATCCGCGATCATAGCTACAGGACGGAATCAGCATTGGCCAGAGAACACGATGGACATAGCGCGAGGGCATGGCATGGGCGTGGGCGGGAGGCACGCACCTTGGTAGGAAGTGTGGGCGGGCGCGGCAGCGACGGCCTTCTTGGGCGCGGCAGCAGCAGACTTCTTGGGCGGCATTCTGGAAATAACTGGGCGAGACGGGCTGGGCTGGGTAGTGCGAAAGCTGCGCTGCTCAACGACGGGCGGCAAGAGCGGATTTACGTGCGGTGCGGGAGTGCAGCGGGCGTTGCGATCGGGGGATAACGAAGCTCGAGGAGCACGTCTCGCGCGCGGGGAGGGGAGCTGGGTCCTACTTAAGGCGACGAGACGCGGCTTGGCACGCTCCAGATCACTCGCAACAACACTTCAGTCCCGTCGACGCTAAACCCTTTCCACCGTCCACAACAACCTTCGATCATCGCGTTTCCTCTGCCCGATGCCCAGTCTGACCCGTCCCCGGACCCGTTACAGCGCCCAGCCCGCCGCCCCATTGGTTCCGCCCGCGCCGTCCTCGCGTATGCTTTGCCGCCCGCCTGTATCTTTACCTTACCTCATGCCCGCCTCTGCCTCTTCTGCGCGCGGCTCCGCCCTGGACAGGCCCGCCCGCTGCCTGCGGGACTCTGTCGTCTCTGCCGCGACTCACGCACGCGCGCCGCTCCTGCTCCTCCAGCCTCGCCCGCCCCTCGCCCCAGCAGCGGGCGCGGCGTGTCTCATGTTTCCCCGGGCACGCTGCTGCGCCGACGCGGTTAGCTCCTGTCGCCCGCCGTAGCACCACACACCGCAAGCGCCGTGGCCCTATCCAACGCTCCCGATACGGCAATCGACAACAACGCCGCCTGCAGATCATCGCGCCTGGCAACGTCTCACCCAGCCCTTTGTCTGCCTGCGTGCCCATCCATCGCCGCCACGCTCGCCCAACCTGCCCGTGCACTTCCACCCCGCTCGTCAGCTGCGGCGGCGTACAAGTGGCGCTAGGAGCTGCGCGGGAGTGCCATATGATAAGGGAGCCCGCCCTCGTGACCAAGAAATCCCGCAGCCTGCTCATCCTCCTTCGCCCCCCCCTTTCCCATCGCCTTTCCCCATCGTTCGTTCGGCCGTCTTTGGCGCGCTCTGACGCACCTTGAGTGGCAACGGACTCGGAAACGGGCGACGCTTTCTACGCGTCCCCGGCCCCGGCTCGCACGCGCGCCGACACGCGGCTCCGCTAAAGGGGCCGCCTGTTATGACATTTTTTGTCTCAAACGACCAGCCTGGTGTGTCGATCACGCACTGTCTCCTCTAGTATCTATTAGCACTGGTGCTCGTGAACACGTCAGTCCTGAGTTATCACAGGACCTATAGGGGTGTATGCCAGCGTTCCCCGCACAAGTAAATCGACTTGAGAAGATTTCGTATGAATTACCATCAATCACACATACCATAGCAATTTAGGCGTGCCCACCAGCCAGCTAACACATGCCTTGACGGCGAACCGACTTTGACCATAGCCTGCCCTCGAAAGAGGAAGGTTGTAGAGGGCCAAAGTCCACATCTAGAGAGGCATGAGAACCCAGCCCGACCGGCACGAACACCAAGCTACGAGCTTGATCATGACAGTCGTGAAACCCTGAAGTATCCTTCCTTCGCTATGCTTCGAATGATGGCCATGCTGTATGCAATGATTTTTCCTTTTTCGCTGCCCAGAATTGCTCCGAATAATGCCGCTCCGTAACCCCCAATGTGCGCCGGAAAATACCTACCCGCCAAGACCCTGGGGTGAAACCCGTCGTAAATGATACAGAGAAGAAACGAAGTGGAATACTCCGGTGAATCAAATCGTCAATAAGCTTTTACCCAGTCCCCTGGCCGTCTGCGGAGGAAGGTGGGGGGAAGTCAGGCACCGTCTGCTGTGGCGTTGTCGCAGCCGACTGTTGGACTGCTGCGATTCTCGCCCTGTTGAACGGAGGCAGCGTGCAACCCGGGTTGGCTCTTTCCAACGCGTCCAACTCCTCGACCGTCGATGCAATGCCGTTCAGCATTGGGCACATCCTAATGGAATGTTGTTAGCCTGTCATCATACGGAAAAGTTCCTATGCGGAGAAACTCACTTCTTATTGGTCTTAATGTGACCAGCACGGTTGCAGTTGGCGCACTTGCGTGTCGTTCCCTTGGAATCGCCATCGGCACCATTCTTGAGATTCGCCTTCTGCTTCTCGCGTACTTGACGGCGTTCTTTGTTGCGCTCGAGTCGATTGAGCTCGTCAATAAGCCTGTGAAAACACCTTAGCATCTACAACGTTGACAACCATGCATGCCAAAATGGGTATTCTTACCTTTTGCGTTGCCGCGCATCAACCTCTTCGTCACCGGTCGGGACAAGTTGCTCCAATTTCATCGCGTTGATCTCTTGTTGCTTCTTGAACTTGGTGTATGCCTTGACCACATTGGGATCTCTGATGATCTCCTCCTGCTCCTCCATCTTGCCGTACTTGTTCGGCACTCTACGGATGATCCTCAAGACGCCCTTTGCTTGGCTAGTGGAGCTGAATCGGCTGTACTGACTCATGGTTTCGTCATCGCGGCGGTTGAATGCAGCAGGGGTGCCGTATTGCGACTGCGGCGTCCTGCCACGACTGAAAGACGTATCTTGCTCGACAGCCTCATCTGGGTCTTCGATATCGGAGTGCTCCATGTTCGACGTCAGGCTCGCCTTTTGAGCCTCCCAGATTTTCTCGATGGCCGCGTTGTAATCCTGCTCTTGCTTCTTAACATTGTAGCTGTGACCACCAAGTTCCTTCAGCGCCTTTGCATCCATCTTGTCCTTTGCACTCTCTCCCTGAGGCTTGAACCCGCCCTTCATCGATGTCTTGATCATGCTGATACCCTCGCCTCGACCAGTAGGATCACCTATGCCATGCAGCTCCAACATGGCTCTACGCGAGCTAGCTTCCAGGAAGTTCCGGGTTGTATTCCACGGAGCCAGCTGCTGCGCTTCATTGGTCTCATCATCATCGGCAGTATCGTCCGCCGCAAAGCCAGCATCTGCGAGGTGACGAACGCCCACCTGCATAGCATCAACCAAGCAGAGATCCTCAGGCAGAATCCAGCCGCGCATCTGATTCTCATCTGGCACCGTCTCACCAGGCATGGGCTTCCACGATGAGCTTTCCTTGTCGTACTGCATGAACTCGCGCATTTTTCCTCGGTTCTGCGCAATGTCACTTCCGGGAAGATGCTTCTGGATGTAGTTGTTACTCAGCGAGATCTTGTTGTTTTTGTCCAAGCTCTTCATGTAAATCCGGTATGACAGCATCTTGAGGCGCCTCTTGCTGATGTCGGTGACCTTTCTTGAATGGATACCCGGCACTTGCTGTGATGGGAATTGTTGTCCAACGACGAAAAGGCTCTCAACATTGCGGAGGTACCACTTCTGCCCATAAGTTCCAGTTTGACTACGGACAACCAGGAAATCGGTCGGCTTTGTCTCGTGTTGGAATACCGGGGCTCGGAACATGCCGTTATGGAGGGTAGGCACAGTCTCCCCTTGCCGAACTTCGCCAAAGATGGCAAAGGGACTCTGATCGTTAGGAGTAAGAACGACAGGTTCTCCAATGTCGAGCTTCGGGCGATACGTGTCGTCTTTGTCCTTGCGGCGATAGTAGTTGATAAGCCGGTTGCACATGCCAAAGTTGGACAGCACGGTGGGATACTCCTCCGAGTACTCGAGCAGAAGCACGTTGGAATTGTCCGACATTGACAAATCCTCCGAAGTGGCGTAGACGGTCTTCGGGTCTTGGCCCTTGAATTGCTTCCTCTTCTTGAACTTGGGCTTGTCGAATTTGACGACTGCGCCAGGCAAGATGTTGAAAGAGGGCCGGTGGAAAGAACGTGCCTCCCGAGCGCTGAGCTGAAGCTTGTAGAACGGATATTGGAGCTTGACTGCTGGCAGACTGTGTTCGAGAGAATTGAGGTTTGTGATATTGCGGACCTTCTCGCGATTATTGTGCTTAAGAATGTCGTAACTCTCATCGTTCGAGATGTTGAACTTCTGGAAGAGAGACTTGGTAAGGCTGCCACTGACGTCACGGCGGAAGTCCTGGGCGCGAGGCTTCTTGCGAGCAGAGTCTGGCTGCTGAACATCGATGAGTAGCTCTGGATCGTTTAGATTAATGGCAACCTTCCTTGAAAGCTTAGCGGTCGCAGCCTCAGGCTCGTCAAGGTTTGGAAAGCTGTCCTGGAAAACCGGAAGGCTGGTCTCAGTGCCGCCAATCTTCCGCTTCTTCACAGGACGAGCCTTCTCCTCGCGATCCCAATCATCTAGGAATGAAGTTCCATCCCCGGTGCCCGTTATGTGGATTTCCTCTGCATCTGACATGCTCTCTGGAGTGTGGATGTCCCAATTTTCACAGAGCATCTGCAAGTCCTGCCAGGTGACACCACCGATCCTCTCATAATCGTCAAAGTCGTCGAGCTGGACCTCGCCCTCGTCGCCACTTTGATCGCCGGCGTCCGCCTCAGTAACAGTGATGACGCCCTTCAAGTCCATCTCGGTCTGACGGCCATTCCGAGTCGGGGCTACAGTCGGAGGTAGCTTGAAGGTCTTCTCCTGGTCCTGCTGCAATTCCAAGCTGACCTTGCTAGGATGGATCGGCTTTGGCGGCTTCAGAGGTGTCTTGGGAACGTAATACGCGCGGCGATGAGGAAGAATTTCTCCAAAACGAAGGATCGCGCCAGGCTCGTAGTTGTGCCAAATGGCCTGGAAGACATCATCGTCCGTCTGCGGAGCTGGCGGCAAGTCTGACACGATTGCACCGTTGCGGAGGCGGGCTTGCGCCTGAGCGAAAAGTTCCCTTTGCTCTCTTGTCTCTGGATCTTCATCTTCCTCTTCCGGCTTGACGACGTCTTCGTAGAGCGCGTCTTGGAAGCTGGCAGTCCCGCGGATACTCTCGGGGCTCTCGACTTTCGGAATCTGAGTGGACGGAGGCGACTCGAGGGGGTTCGGTGCGACGGCGAAGGTAGCAGCGCTATCGATAGGTGCACCCGCATGGCCGCCAATCACGTCCTGAACCAGCTCTGCTGGTGGCGATGACGGACCGTCGCCGAACAGATCGTCGAACTCATCATGCTCAGCTTCAGCTTCGGGCTGCTGTGTGGCGTCATCAAAGAGGCCCTCAAAGTCGTCCTCAGCGGCGGCGGCGGCGCCGTTGACGCCGTTCTCCCTGCTTGGTTCCTCGTCGGCAAGGTCATCGTCGCTGATATCCTCGTAATCGACGGCGTCTTCGGCCTTGGGCTCGTTGTCAATCCTCTCGTTCAAGAGGCCTTCGAAGCGGTTCTCGGTGGGGTCGGCGTTGAGCAGCTGGGAGATGATCAAGTCATCCTGCTGCGCCACCTCGTCGACGGCGTGCGGCATGGTAAAAAGTTGCTTCGCGATATCGAGGGGGTCGATGTTGGGGGCGCTGGCGTGTGAAGCGGGTCGCGCAAACGGACACGGTCAAGAGTGGCTCACTCGAGGTGGAGGACGACGTCGCGGTAGCGCGCCCGCATCGGAGGTCGCGCTTCGGCGAATGTGAGTGGCGTGGGCGGCGTTGGCGGCGGAGGGTGCGCGTGAGGCCGAAGGGACTTGGACGGCGCAAGTGGTGGTGGCCGCAACTCAGGCGCTCGCGTTGCGGGAGAGCAAGCAAGCGCGGCGTGAGGGCGAGCGGAGGCAGACAGACGTGACGATGCGCCAGAGGTGAGGAGCCTCCACGCGAGCCCCTGGCCCGTGCGTGCCGCTCCGCCAAGGGAAAGTTCAGGTTGCGCCTGGCATCGGCGTCATGCACGTGACGTCGACTCTTGCTAACACGCATCCATGGCACTTTTCACAACGCGTTGGCAGCAGGGCAAAGCCTGCATTCCGACGGGAAGCAATCGCATATCATACGCCTGATTGCTATCTATCGGAGTCTACTACCTACTCCGGAAGCTCCTTCTAGCGCTCGTGGTCTTTGTGGATTCCAACTTCCTCTTCAGCTATTTGCAAGACGCTGAGTTGATGTGAGAATAGAGATACGCGGCCGGCGGAAGAGATCTATCTCAAACTTCGGCAGCTGGAGTGTTTTGCGCAGGGATAGTTGCATTGAGAGTAGAGATACCCTCAAGCCGGGAGCGCGCTACCGTGCGCATTCCGGTATCTTTGTTCGCAGGCGCTGCGCCATTTGGTAGGGTGGCGTCTGGCAGTCGTGATTCTCAGTCGTTCTGCCACAATGCGTCGATAAGAGGTTCGTAATCTCGCAGGAAACGGGAGACAGCTATCGCTTTAAAACCTTTCAGGCGATAGAGTCGAAGTTGCCGTAAAACGCGCAGAGGGCCTGCAAACGAATGATCAGATTTGCTTTACCCATTCAAGTGAAGGTTCTTACCTTGCTCGCGCCCCACATGCAGTAGTGCGCGACCTGGATCTTCTGGCCTTCAGGAACGTACTTGGCAAGCTGGTTCAGATCGGACGTGCGCGGGAGGAACAGCACGACCTCGTTCGTGACCTTGATGTAGCTCTTGTACAGCTTGTTGAGGTTGTACGGCTGCATTGTCTTGAGATCGAAGACGCGGTCACCACGGTAGCTCGGGCCTGAGCATCAGTCAGCCTTGACTCGTGCGTGTTTCAGTCCTGGAGTACTTGCCACCCCAGGGCGGGCTCGCGAAGATGGCGGTGTGCTCGTCGAAGGTGGAGAAGCGCTTCTTGATGATCTCGAAAGAGTCCCCTTGGATCCACCAGATCTTATTAGCCACGCCGTACACCTCCGCATTGTGCTTGGCGCACTGCAGGGCGTTGGGGTCTTTCTCGATGGCGAAGATCCTGTCCCAGCGACCGGTCAAAGCGAAGGCGATGGCATTGCCACCAGCACCAGCAAAGGCATCGATGAGCGTGGTCTTGCTCTCTGGCAAAGCCTTTGCCATCTGCACGGCGATCCTGCTGAAGAGTCAGTCAGCACGAGGCTCGCAAAAGAACTCGAGTCGACGATGGCCCTACTAGGCGATGGGCTCGGGAGTGACGCCAAACCAAGCGTCGTCGGTCATCCAAATGCCTTCATCGTAGCGGAAGAAGATGTCGTAGCGCTGGTGCCAGTACCTGGCAAATCCAGTGTTAGCGCCTGCTTCATCAACGAGACGGGGCGAACTCGCTTTTGGATCGCGTGCGGGACATCGTCGAGGTCGTCATAGTGGTGGATGTTCTCGTTGACAAGCTCGGGGCTGGATCCACTGGACAGAGTGTGGCTGCTCTTGGTCTGGCAGTCGGCAGCATCGGCGCTGTTCTGGTTCGCCAGGTCAAACGCCCTGATGAACTCGGCGACGCCCGTCGACATGTTGGCTGACAACGGGCGTGGGAGAGCGCGAAGTCGAAGTTGCGGCCGGGGCGTGTTGCAGATTTCGAGCCGCGGCGGCGATGGAAGCTATGGCCACCCGGTGCGGCGACCAGGGGCCGCAGCGGAATCAGAGAACACGACGACAGATCTCTCGCACGTGGAGCCCGCCGTCCCCCACGTAGACAACCCAATCGCACGCAGCCATGAGCATGTTCGGAGCCCTAAACAGGTTCATCTCCCGCCTCGACTCCGAGCCGCAGGACCGCGACCAGGGCTCCAAGGGCGCCTACGGCTTCCAGATCCTGCGCAACACCAACCAGGAACTGCCCATCGAGCCCTGGTTCGACTTCATCATCGGCATAAACGGTCGCACAATAGTATGCATCTCGCCTGCTTCCTGCCGTCCTCGCTGACCGTGCTGCGCAGGACAACCCCGACCCGACGCTCTTTGCGACTGAGATCCGCAACTGCGCCGGCCACACCATCAGCCTGGGCGTGTGGGGCGCAAAGGGCCAGCGCATCCGCGAGCTCTACGTCCCTATCCCAGCCGAGAGCCCAGCCCTCGGTCTATCGCTCCAATGGACGCCGTTGTCCGTCACCGAGGACGTCTGGCACATTCTCGATGTCCAGCCCAATTCCCCGGCTGACGTTGCCGGCCTGCTCCCCTACGGCGACTATGTCATCGGCAGCCCCGAGGGCCTCGTGAGAGGCGAGTCCGGGCTTGGGGAGCTCGTCGAGGATGTAAGTCGACGATGCTGTTCCTATTTCGTAACTCCTCACCTATACTATCTCATCCAATCTCTCTTCCACCGTCCGCAATCATCTCACATATCCCAACACCACCACCCCCTCCTAACCACACCCACAGTACCTCAACCGTCCCCTCCGCCTCTTCGTCTACAACCACGAATACAACGTCACCCGCCCCATCACCATCACCCCTTCCCGCAACTGGGGCGGCACCGGCCTCCTGGGCTGCGTCCTCGGCTTCGGCGCGCTGCACCGCCTCCCCGCGCCCCTCGAAGAGCCGCCAGCCGGACCCGGCGAAACGCTCTTCGACACCGGCAGCGACCCCGCCCACCCCACCACCACAACCAACCCCTCCGCCACGAACATCTACAACACCCCCGTCGACTCCACCTCCTCGGCAGCAGCAGCAGCACCCGCAACGAGTCCCGGAGGAGGTGGTGGCTACCTGGGGGGTGGTATGCCGCCACAACAACCCCAGCCACCACCGTCGTCCGCATCCCCCGGAGGTTCCTTCTTCATCCCCGCAAACATGCACACCCCGCCCCCGCCCCCACCCAAGAGCGGCGGATCGCCTGGACCGGCACAGCAGCAGCAGCAGCAGCAGCAGCACGCAACGGCACACGGACGGACGCGCAAAGCGCGGGCGCATCACGCGGTGGCGGCGGGTGGGGGGATCGACGAGTACTTGAAGGAAGGGGAGCAGAAGAGCCGGGAGCTGGATTATGGAGGCGGTGGGGGGAGTAGGACGGGCAGCGTGCCGCCGCCGCCGATGGGAGGGCCGCCGAAGGGGGGTCCGCCGAAGGCTGCGGCGGCTGGTAGTCCCGGGCCGGAGGAGGCGTCCGGGTAGGAGGGTTGAGAGAGGGAGAGGATATTTGGGAGGAGAGGGGTTGGGTATCACCGAGTATGTTGCGAGTTGATATCAAGAGAACAAAAAAAGAGAGCGGTAAATAAGCTCTTCTCGTTGCCATTCTTCCATCTTCCTACTCAAAAGGCTGAGAGAAACCCAAATCAAGATTGATTGACCTTTGCTGAGAAATGAGCGCGCGCACAGCCGCGGATTGCGATTCGCCTCTTTGTCAGGAAGAGAGGCGTGTTTCGATCGATCAGTCCGGCAGCCAAAAATCCAGTCTATGCCACAAAAGTTTTCCGCCCAAAACGCCAACTATGCCCACCGGTCTATGCAAAGGAGGAAAAGAGAAAGCGATTCCCCAAAGAAGAAACGATTAACCCCTCCAAGAATTCAAACAACGCCTTTGCAGACATTTTGCTGCTCCAGACTCTAGGGTATACCCATACCGGCCCGCAGGCCAAAAATTTCACCGGAAAACCGCATCCCATGAATGTAATCGTAAATGACAGGAGTCAACAAGGTGAAGGCAGAAGTAAAAGACCTACCGCGAAAAAAAAAGCTCACCTGACATCCAACTGGAACGGCTTGAACTTTCCTCCAATCGTGCCACACTTGGGGCAGCGCCCACGACCGCGGTTCTGCTCGCTTGATAGGACGTCGACGCAATCTTGGCAGAGACCGCAAATGCATTCGGTACAGGCGTAGCTGGCACGGAGGAGGGACAAGCGTCGGCATGCGGCGCAGTAAATATGCACATGTTGGCCATATGTCGGCGAAGAGTCCGAAAGCCCCTGGGACGAAATATGGAAGTTGTTCCCCGACTGATGAGATTCAATAGAGGACTCAACGGAAGGGAAAGGCTCCAGGCCCGGCTGTTCCGGCGGCGGCGGTGTCAAGGTGTTCTGAAGTGGCGAAGCATGGTAAGAATGGAACTGAGAGTGGAGAAACGGCGGAAGCGAAGCTCGGCTCAGGTGGTGTGGGGATTGAGGGATCTATTAGTAGTGAGCGATGCGGTTCATGTAAATCAGTGGCGGTCAGAGTCATGCACGTACAGGTGTCAGATCCCGACTGTCCTCTTCCGTGGCCGAAGCTGCTGCATCAATCAGGTCTTCCCATCGCTTCCCGTAGACATTGGTCCCGGAGCTCGGGGGCTCTACCGAGAAGGCCTTCCTGTCGTGGCTCATGCGCCTCTGGAGCTCCTTTGATCTGTTCCTCTCGTGCCTCGGCCTGCGCGCACTCTGCGTGATGGAGCTCTTGCGCGGGCGGATCTTTGACGAGCGAGGCACAGGAGGCAGAGTAGATGAGCGGCCAGGCGGCGAGCGAGCCAAGGAAGACGGGAGCAGCTCGCGAGGGTTGGAGGTGGCGCCGAAGGTATAATCACCCTCGGCCATCAGCTGCGGATCAACGGCAAAGCGGGCCTTCTGCCTGTTCTTGGATTCAAGGTCTGACAAGGCATCCTGAGAGCGGTTCGTCAGTACGCTGTGCAGCAAATTCGAAGGACTCGACATCATGCCGCAATGACTGGGTTTTCGCAGATTGCTCGGCTGGCAAGACAGGGGATTCCCAGCCGGACAGGTCACGGCAGGGTGCGGAGACACGTCTGGAATGGACAGTGGTGGTCGAGGCCTACCTGCTCCGAGTCCCAGTCATATTCAGGCCGGTGGTTGTGCAGCTGGGCCAGGGCGGCGGCGGCGCTGGCAGCGGGCAGCAACGAGCCGCGGCGCACCTCGTCCGACGACCTCGGAGTGGTGTCGTCGTGGTAGTAGGCGGCGGCTTCGTGAGCATAGCCTGGAGCCGTCAGACTCTGAGCCCAAGCGTGCCTGTCGTGGGCGGCGAACGCACCAGCAGAGTGTGGGGGAGGGGCAGCGGCGGGCGGCGGCGGGGGTGCAGGACGCTCATGCGGCGGGGTGTTGACCATCAGCGCAAAGCTCTCCTCGGTGGCGGGCAGCTTGGAGATGTAGTGCTCGGGATGGGCGCGACGGATGTGCTCCTGCATGGAGCGGTAGCGCTTCTCCTGCGCGGCGGGTTACTAGAGGGCGCGGCGGGATGGCGCAGGGCGGGACTCACGCCGATGCAGCGCTTGCGGCAGCTGGAACCATCCTGGTTGCGCAGCGGACAGACGACCTCGTTGGTGCTGTCGGAGACGGAGAAGGAGTTGGTGAGGCTGCGAGGGGGTGGCATGACAGCGCATGCAGGCCGTGGCGGGCGGCGGCGGCGGGCGGGGGCGGGAATTGGGGAGCAGCGTAGGGAGCTGGCGGTGGCGGGCGGTCAATGGCGAGGGCGGCGGAGGCAGCAGCAGCGCGCGCTGGAGTCTGCGGGAGCTGGGGGGAGGAGCTCTGGGAGCTGTCGAGGAGGGGCTTTTCAGCGTGTGCGGGGATGTTCTGCTTGCGATGGCAGGGCTCCATCTTTGCCGATGCGACGGCTTGCAAAGCTCTGAGCTCTCAGGCCCTTCGGTGCGGCGGTGATTGGCTAGCGCGCAGAGCCGTGAAAAAAATGTCTTCCTGGGCCGCGCGACGCTGGCTAGAGCTGTGCACGCCGCCCCCGGGCCCGAACCGGACCTGCTGCGCTGCACGTCCGCGGCGCCGTCGCCCCGGGCGCTGCGCGTGGAGCGGGAGCTGGAGCTGGAGCTGCTGGAGCTGCTGGAGCTGCTGGAGCTATGGCGCGCGAGCTTCACGGCGACGACGCCGCCGCCCGCCGGCCCAGCGGCAGCTCGTCTGGCAGCTGCAGCGCCGGCCCAGCTCAGCCGCAGCGGGCGGCCTGGCGACGATTGGGCCGCCGTGTGTCTGCCGCCCGCGCACCGCGCCGGCGCGACGACACTGCTGCTGCTGCTGCCGTCGGCGCTGCTGCTGCGGTGGGCCGCCGCGCCGACTCGGGCTGCCGCGGCCTCGTCATGATGCGTTTCGCAGCGGCTTATGCTTATATTGCTGCTGACCGCCGCCTAAACCTGCTGCTGCCGCCGCTGCCGGTAGAAACGGCCGCCTGTCCGGCCTCCCAATCACGGCCCGCCGCGCCGCCTCAGACAGCTGTTTCTCACGCGCCTGCACAGGGCTCAGGGACGTGACAAGCCTCGGCGTGCCCGCCAAGTGCCGGTCGCTTGCACCTCCACGCGGCGACGGCCGCCAGCCCTGCCCGCGTAAACCTGCCCGCCCGCCCCCGAAGCTCCCTCGAAACTGGGAACACTCCCTTTTCCTACATAGTCGCCGCGGCCCTCGACCAAATGTTTCTATTTCCATCTCCGCTCTGCTCCTCGCGCCCTGGCGAGCGTGGCTGCCTCCGCGACACACGCTCCGCCTCCCGAGCTCCACGATGCTCACGGTCAAGGCCCTGAACGCCGACACGTCCTTCGTCGTCACCTTTGCCCCGTCCGCCGCCCCTGCCGCGCCCTCTGCCGCCCAATTCCCCGGCGCCTTCACCATCCTCATTGATCCCTGGCTCTCCGGCCCCGCCCAGATCCTGAGTCCCAAGTTCTCCATATCGCACCACAAGACCCAGCCATGCGTCTCCTCTCTCGCCCACCTGCCCGAGCCCGACATGGTGCTCATCTCCCAGGACAAGCCCGACCACTGCCACGAAGAGACGCTCAGGCAACTGCCGCAAAACTCTGGCGCCATCATCCTCGCTGCGCCCGCCGCTGCCAAGAAGATCCGGAAGTGGCACCACTTTCCCAAAGGCAGCGTGCACGCTCTGAAGCCCTTCTCCGCCACCGATGACAGCCGCGTCTTCCGCCTGGAGATTCCGTCCTTCTCGCCATCCGGCTTGCCAGGCGAAGTCACCGTGTCTCTGATGTCTCCGAGGCGCGACCTCAGCGGGCTGCACAACGCCATCGGCATCACCTACCGCGCCCCTACCAGCGTTCTAAGTCCGTCAAGGACAGCCTACATCAACCTCCCCCCTACTCCGCCTCTCTCCCCCACGCCTTCGCCCGCGCACTCGCGATCTCCCACCAGGACCACCAGCATACCCAGCCTCAGAATCTCCAGCCCTCTCCCTCAATCCGCGCCATACAGCCCGCGTCCCTTGACGCCCAACTCCGCCACTCCTCTCGACCGCGACCGCACTCTTTCTTTGCTGTACTCTCCCCACGGCCTCGCCTACTCCGCCATTGCTCCATACGCCTCGACCCACCTCGTCCAGCAGGCCGCCCTCCCGCTCACCGCCCTGCTGCACTCCTTCGACCGCGTCGACAACCCGTGGTACCTGGGCGGCAACATTGCCGCAGGCGAGCCCGGCGGCAGCGAGATTGCCCGCCGCCTGATGGCCAAATGCTGGGTTGGCGCCCACGACGAAGAGAAGGACAATCGTGGCGTGAGCGTCATGAAGCTGAAGGTTCGGCGCATGGACGCCGAAGAGGTCCGGAAATCGCTGCTGGCGAAAGGCCTCTCGGCAAAAGTTGCGCGGTTGCAGCCGGGAGCGGAGATAAGCGTCAGTGCGGACGGTTGTTGATCGTTTGGTGGAAATTGTGATTGCGTTATTTAGCGTGGCGTTCGGCTCGGCTTTGGAAAACGGCGTTTTCAAGAGACTGGGCTTTGGGGATCGAGATACCTGGTGCTCAAAGGATCTGATCGGGTTTGTTGGCCGGGACAGGAAGTAATGGCTGAGGATTCTGTCGCGCTTGCATCGCTTCGTCGTTCGTCTCACTAAGTGGTGATAGGAGTTAGCGTGGGTCGCTACTCGTATGTCGATCAGTATCGGCGCGCCGAAGAATGTACACGAGGACTCCGAGATACCCAACATCTTTCTTCGAACGATCAGGTTGCTCAGCCTGCTGCACATCTGCCCCTGTGGACTTTACGGTATCTGCGCGGCCCTATCCATGTCCAATCTGCCTGACAACACCCAGAGTGTTTGCTCCAATGATCCCCTCCGCCACTTCCCAGCGCGTAGGCAATGCATGTCAGCCTTCCTGTACACTGTCGAACATGCTGTCTCGGCTAAGGGCGCGGCTCTGTCGGGCCTGAGCTCCAATAGGATTCAGACTTGAAGCGCTATCGTGGCAAGGCTGAAGCTTGTTATCACAGCCGCGTGCGGCGTAGCGACTTCACATATAAGGCAGGCTTACGACAGCCAACCGTACATATTCTCATCTGGAACATGATGCATGCTGTGACGTAAATGCATTCATATGCTTCAGCCTTATTATATTGTTAATCGCTGAGAATAGTATCGAATAGTTGGGCTTCGATTTAAAGCCTTACTTACCTACTGCGGAATTCAGCATATTCCAACCTTTCCGGCATCACTGATCTTTTCGCAACCCTTAAGCCATCTCTGCTTGTAAGCTACCGCTAACGCCCCGAAGTACGGCCTCGTCGGGATTGGACAATCTCTCAACGCACCGCCCTTCACCCAGAATTCTCCATTTCGTTGAAGAGCGCACCATGGCCCACTGTTCCCCAGAACCAGATTGTCCTGTGGATTCCTGGACTATAAAGGCTGACCCTGACATTGTAAGCTTTGTCTGAATGATGTTAATGAAGCTCAGCTAACACCGACCAATACAGTCTGGCATTGGCATGAGTTCTCCAATAACACAGCGGCTCATAAGGTTGACAGAGAAAGGTTCTTACGTCGTTCATGGTTGCCGCCTGGACAACATACGCAATTGTCGTATAAGCGTTTTTCTTCGTGAAAGACGGCATACCGGAACCAGATTTAAGCGACCTCGACCTTTTCATCAAACAGCTTTTCGTCCGGAAAAGGACCTTCAATGGTCGACCTTCAAAACAGATCTCATCCCGCTCCATCTAGAAGATCGTGCGCACGCTCATCGACTAGGAACTCATCACTACATCCGCGATCCTGATTCTCGGCTACGCCAAGCACTGCACCGTCTCCAAGTACCACTTCGAAATAATCACCGATCTCGCTTGGCTGAGTTTTTCAACCTTTTCGGGTGGGCTGCTTGTCACGGAACGCTACTTCAGAGAGAATGGAACAGTGAAGCATTGGCGCGCTTTTTGGATGACCGTGGAGTTTTTCCTCCTTTTCGTCGCTCAAGTCATAGCGTTTGACATCCATTGGCTGGATAACATCGGCAATTCGATGCAATGCACTTGGGACAACTTTGAGATCAACCTGTCCATTGGAGTCTGGCTTGGCGTAACCATCACGCCGCTATTCTTGAATTACTGTAGCATAATGGCCTCCTTCTATCCCTCGTGGTTTGGATGGAACAGCTTTCTTTCCGGACCACTGTACGCTGCTTTTTTTCAACCATCCAGACTGCATACGTGCGTTAAAAATCACGTCGACCATCAGTCGATACCTGGGAAAATCTTTCTTATGGCAACATACTTGCTCTTCATCATATCCTTCTCAGTCTGGGAGATGATTTCTTCTATAACTATCAGTCTCATTAGGGACCTAGCTCTGTTGGTATATTTTACGAAGAACATTCTATTCATCAGGAGAGAAGGTGCCGACTACCAAATAGATGGGGCTGAAGATGAATGGACATTTGGGCAGATTTTGCCCCTAATGCTACTGGTGCTGCCTCTTTTCTCGATGTACGAAAGTTACTATGGTAAGTTCTCGACAGCATCTCCTGAAAAACCTGAAAAGAAAAACGCTTGGCCCGTTGTACTGACTTCTACACAGAAGAACGACCCCGTCCAGTCTCGAAGTCTCCAAACCAAACTGAACAATCGTCATCTACCACAACTCAAACAAGCCAACACAGCATGTCCCAAGAAGATTTGGCTTCATCCGCAGATGAGGTCATGCAGAATGATAAGTCAACTTCTCAAAAACCACGATCGAATATAGCGAACAATCAAATGGTCAGACGGGTGATGGCTCAACACCGTTTGCTCCAGACTGTTACATTCCTCCGAAGAAATTGTCGGCCGCTGTGACGTTTCCGCTCGAAAATGCCACCTACAACAAACTCTGGTTTCGTGTGATGCTTGGACTTTTCTGTCTTGCTTCTTTTATAGCTTTAATTGTTTCTGCAGCGTTCGGGTACGTTTTCTAAATTCCAAAGATGGAAAGACGACTTTTATATAGACCCATACAATAAATGCCTTCCAGGTCTACAGTATGATCACGTTTTCTTGATGGACGTTAGATGACACGATCCAAATATACTATCACTATTGCACATTTAATTAACAAACGTTAAGCATCAACTGTTCTCTCGTTTAATAGTCCCTTGCTCAGTAACTATTTAGTTTCATGGAATTAGTTATATATATCCCAAGTGACCGGTTATTTCTCTCCGAGGAGCCTCGAGATGAAAAGGAAACTTTGGGATATTCCGCATATCTGTAGTAAAAAGGACATGCCTTGAATCGAAACAGATAAATGCGACAAACAATCCGATTTCTAAAGAAGGTGTGATCCTTCCAGCTTCTCTTACTTTAGGAACACCGCATTCATCGATACACACCATAATATTAAGGAGCCACTTACGTATTCTATGAGCGCGAAGAAGCTACACACGTAGGATAGGTATGATGCTGTCATCGCTATAGCGTCTGTGTATAAGATGGATTGAAGTTCAATTTTCTTTCTGTCAGACGCTCTTTTCAAAAGAAGCGGGAGAAGGGATATCGATTATGGAATGCAGAAAGGGGTTTCAAGAACGATGATCTCTGTACTTGCAAAGACGTTCTCCATCAAGATACTGATCAAACGGGACCCAGTGTTCATGTTCATGGCATAGCGTAAGGCTGAGCAATCCGATCGCACTGCGATGTCAGAGTGAGACTGGTAGTCTCTGCTGCTGAACAATTTTGGCTTGTTCCCTACCACCCAACTGCTTGTAGGGTGGGTTGGAAGCGCAAGCCTCCTCACAAAGGTAGCTTTCGAACGTGAAGCCAAAACCGGAAACATATCTATATACTCCACTTACACGCTAAGCACGCCTTCTTTCTTTCCTTCCCTTATCTGAAGTCGACAGCACGTAGATAAGTAGCCTAATTGGGAGGAATCCAAATGTAGTCTAGCGCAGCCTTGTCCCACCTAGTTATCTGGCCTTCAGCCAGCCCCTAAGAGGGGTCAATCCATTGAGTTCAAACATCCCTTACATTGAAAATGCCTCCCAATGCTGACGTGCCGACATCTTCCGCGCCCTCTTCTACTTCTTCAATAATGTGGCCCTAACCACTGTACTCGGCTTCATCCACCAGATCCATCACTCTTTAGTAACAACATTGGAATCCTCGCCCATTCCTCCCCTCCCTACCTCCCTTCCCTGATTCTGCTTCTTTCCACTCGCAATTCACAATCTGGGCAGTGTGCTTGACATGAAGAACGCCATCTCACACACTTGACAATGCAATTGCTTGTATAGGTATGAGCTTGATTTTCCCGTTCCAATTGTACAAAATATCGTAACACCGATCCATCCGTGACTCTTGTGTGGTGCAAACAGAACTCCGGACCCTGGTCGTCTGGTGGGTCTGACCATGAAACATCAGATAATTTTACAGAATGGCAAGTGAAGGGACCTAGAACTTCCTCGATTCCAGGAACTTTACAATCTCCGTCCTGTGATCACCCTGCAGCAGCACATGGTCAGCATGCCGCAGACATAGCCCGGTCCTCGAATAGGGTTGGCATACCTTTGCTATTATGTTCTGGGTGACCGGGTTGATGACAATCTCCTTCTCCGACAAGCCCAAATACTCCTTCAAATCATTGCGCAGCTTGGCGACGTCTCCGCTGACCTTGCGCACTTTGGTCTGCTTAAGATTGCCTCCGCGCTTGGCAGTCCTATATACCGGCAATAATGCTGACGGCGTGCGCTGGACGAAGTACGGGAGACGAGGTGGCTGGACTTGCTCGATGCCGGAGGCGTTGGCATCGGCAGGCGCGGTAGTAGAGGCAGTAGTGATTTCAACTGCGGGGCCTGTCAGCTGCTGATGCATTGGGGCACATGCGAGAGGCCAGCGCGCGGTATACCTTCTTGTCTTAGGCGCGCGCATTGCGAGAAGCGGAGGATCTGGGTGGTCGTGGGGGCCCGGGGAGTCGCGAGCGGGCGGAAGAGAGGGAGGATCGGGCGTGCGAATGCCATGGCGAGCTGCGGATGCAGAGCGACGCGCGCAGCGAAGAGTTCGGGGGAGCGGGGGCGGCGAATTGGGGATTTGGCTGCGGAGGGCGCGGTGATGGAAGATTGTCGAGGTCGGCGTCGGAGCTTGGCCCAAGCGAGGCGACACGGCGCGGAATTTTGACGTCCAGCGCGCACCCCACACCATCACCACCGCACGCTCAACTCACCGCGTCCGCGCCCGCAGCCTGCAGCCCGCTCAGCACCCTCCGCAGACTCGGCCGCTCCCCGCATCGCCCACCATGGCCGACGCAAGCGGCGATGTCGCCGAGCAGTACGACCTGCTCCCCAAGATGATCCCCAACCTGGATCGTCACCTGGTCTTCCCGCTCATCCAGTTCGTCGCCGGCCCCGAGGAGGAGCAGAGCGAGCACGACAAGAAGCTGAAGTACGAGCTGCTCAAGCCCACCAACATGATCGACTACGTCGGCAGCCTGCACGCCGACATCCACGGCCTGGCCCAGCCCGCCGACGAGTTCAACACGAAGCGCGAGGAGGTCCTGAAGAAGCGCGAGCAGTACGAGGATGAGACGAGCAAGATCCTGGGCCTGCTGGACGACGAGAGCGTCGTCAACAACTTGCGCAGCGACAAGACGGCCAACTTGAACTACCTGAAGGACAACCACGGCGTCACCAACGACATGGTCGACAAGCTGTACGAGTTCGGCCAGTTCCAGTACAGCTGCGGTGACTACGACCGCGCCTCGGAGCTGCTGTACCGCTTCCGCGTCCTCTCCACCGACAACGACAAGGTGTCCGAGTCGACGTGGGGCAAGCTGGCCAGCGACATCCTCCGCACCGACTGGGAGACGGCCATGGAGGAGGTGCAAAAGGTCAAGGAGGGCATCGACACCAGGTTGTTCAGCGCCCCGCTTGCCCAGCTGCAGCACCGCACCTGGCTCATCCACTGGTCGCTGTTCCCCTTCTTCAACCACGAGCCCGCCCGCGACACGCTCACCGAGCTGTTCTTCTCCCCCGCCTACATCAACACCATCCAGACGAGCTGCCCGTGGATCCTCCGCTACCTCGCTGCCGCCGTCATCACCAACCGCAGCCGCAGCAGGACCTCGAGCCAGTACCAGAAGCAGCTGAAGGACCTGATCCGCATTGTCAAGCAGGAGGGCTACGAGTACAGCGACCCGGTGACGGACTTCATCAAGGCGCTGTACATCGACTTTGATTTCGAGGAGGCGCAGAAGAAGCTGGGCGAGGCTGAGGAGGTTCTGAGGAGAGATTTCTTCCTGGTGGCCACGGCCGATGCTTTCGTCGACGCGGCCAGGCATCTCATCTCCGAGTCGTACTGCAAGATCCACCAGAGGATAGACATCAAGTGAGAAGCGCCGCCCGCCGCATTGCAAAGCACAAAGAAGCTAACGTGATCCAGGGACCTGTCCACCCGTCTCGGTCTCAGCCAGGACGAGGGTGAGAAGTGGATCGTCAACCTGATCCGCGACACGCGCGTCGACGCCAAGATCGACTACCAGGCCGGCACCGTTGTCATGAACCACCCGCCGCAGTCGGTGTACCAGCAGGTGATTGAGCGCACCAAGGGCGGCTTCTTCAGAACACAGGTTCTCAGCGCGGCGGTTGCAAAATGAGGGATGTTTCGTTGAGGGTTTGAGAATGGGTCTTGCTTTACTCCGGCGTCCCGGCGCTCGATACGTGTCTTTGCATGGCATGGTTTTCCGGAGGCTTACAAAAAGTGCAATGGCTTGGAGGAGGGGCGGATGCGGGACGACACCGGGTTGGTGTGACGAGTTGCTCCGGCCAGCGTCAGGGCAGTGTCGGAGAAGGCCGGGGGACTGTCGGTTTTGCTCGCGCTGCGCCGGACAGTGTTTGATGACCAGTTACACGTAGAGTACGAGCAAAAAGAATGCAATGGGCTCTGCGGGCATGAAACACGGTGTTTCACGGTTTCGCGTGCACGTGGGGGGTGGGAGCTGCCGTGATGGCATGCAGCCGCGGACGTAGATGTTTCCCGATCGGGGCAGTCTATATAGCGGCGCCTGAGGCTGCGGCGTGGTGCAGACGCTTGGCGCGCGGACCGGAGCATCAAAAACCCTAAATACCCCGGTCGCGTGGCTGGAACTCTCGAAACTCCCACGCGTAGCGAGTCAGCCCGGGCGCTGGCGCAGCTGCTAGACGGCGCGATTTTTCTGCTCTCCGCGCGCTGACCCGATCCCTCGACCCTCCCTCACCCAGCAACCATGCCCGACGAATCGCGGAAGCGCAAGGCGCCCGCGGGCGGCCCGCCCGCCGGCGTCAAGAGAAGCAAAGTTCGTGCAGTCGATGCCTCGGGCAGCTGCCCCGCGCGGGCGCGCCCTCCGCTCCGTCGCAGAAAACACTGACCGGCGACAGGCACAGGGCCGCAGGCAGTGGCGCACGCTCGCCGCGCACCAGGGCGGCGGCAGCATCGAGCCCGGGGACGCCGGCATCTGGGCCACGTGCAACATGGGAAGAGAGGCCAAAGCCGTGGCTGAACTGAAGGACACGTTCGAAGAGGTGCGCAGCCAGCCTCAAATCGCGGGCGCGGCAGCAGCCGGGGCTAACCGGCATTCCAGTATGTCTCGAAGATGTACGGCGGCGCAAGCCGCGACGCGGACGGGGCTGCGGAGGAGGGGGACGCCGCGTCGACGCACGAGGACGCGGACATTGAGGCTGAGATCGCCAAAGAGCTCGACGACATCCGCAAGCCGGCCAAGGAGCCTCCTTTTAGACACGTCCGGGTAGATACGGACTGCAGTCAGTCTCACGCGCGCCGCGTTGCTTTTTTTTTTTTCTTCCGACGGTCGCTGACGCGTGGGCAGTCATGTTTTTCAAGACACGGGCGCCGATTGAGCCCGTCGAGTTCGTGCGGCGCATCTGCGAAGACGCAATGGCGAGCTCAGAGCGCAAGACGGGCCGCTTCGTCAAGCGGCTGACGCCGATGACGCTTATGGCAAAAGCAACAGAGAAGGGCCTCGACGAGGTGGCTGCCAAGGTTCTGGCGCCGCACTTCCACGCGGAAGGTTCCGCGGGCAAGAAGGCGAGTACCTCCACCGCATCGATCGTATTCTCTTTTTTTGGCTGCTTGTTTCGCAAACACCACGGTTGTGCTGACAGCTCTCGGCCAGTTTGCAATACGGCCGAACATTCGCAACCACAAGACGATGACGAGAGATCAGGTCATCAGGACGGTAGCTGCCGCGGTTGGGCCTGGGCACTCGGTCGACCTGAAGGACTATGACTTGCTGATTCTCGTCGACATCTACAAGGCAAGTACTGGGTGGAGGGCCGCGCGCCCTGGCCGCCGACCGGGCCGGCGCTGACTCCCTGCACAGAACGTCTGCGGCATGAGCGTCGTCGGTCATGACTTCGAGCGACTCAAGCGGTACAATCTCTCGGAAATATACGAGCCGACGCGGAAAGAAGAGCCGAGTTGAGCGGCGCACGCAGCCGGGGCGGGGCGGCACCGGGCGGCGCAGCGGGCGGGGGAGGGCGCATTCAGCAGGGCGGAGGCGGAGGGGATGGAGATTGGGATAGAAACGCAGCAGCGCAAGCGACTCGTGGTGGTGAGCGTGGGAACCCAGGGCAGCGGCATGACAAGCCACACACGCGAGGAGCCGGCGGGCTGGGCGGCGCGCTCGCTTTCTGGAACACGCAAAGCGAGCCGGGCGATGCGACGCGGCAATGCCACGTCGCGGCGCTGCACGACATTGGGCGAGGGCGGCGGCAGTTTGCGGGGGCTGCAGGCTCGCTTCCTGACGCCACGGGCAGGCGTGCCGAGTGTTTGATGTCGCCCGGGCTCAGCCCTGCGCGGCCCCGGCTCTGGCCCAGCGCCCGCCCCAGCGCCGCGTGGCCGCATCGGGCAGTCTCTGACGAGCCCCGACCTGCTCCTCCACCAACGTCAGCCATCGCCATCCAGCCCCCGATGCCTGCCCGGCCGCCGCCCTGCCTCGGTCCGACTGCCGCCCGCGCTGCTGTCTCATCGTCATTTCTGAGATGCTCAAAATCCAGTAACTCGCCCGGCCGGCATATCAGCCAGCGGCACCGCAGCCATCCTCTGGCCCAGCTGCCGCCTGCCGTCCACTGAGCGAACGCCGCCGCGCGCTGTTTCACTCCCACAGCTGCCATCGTGCTTTTAATCCCGCTGATGGGGCCTGCCGTCGCCATGCATCTCCCGCCGCTCGACCTCGCCGCGTCCTTCCCGCTCGTCACCATGAGCCGGCACGCCCACCAGCGGTCCAACAGCGGCTACAGCCCCTCTGCCGTGCTCAACGGCGCCCCCGGCCGCCCGCAGTCGCCGTCCCCAGACCTGCCCGGCATCCAGCAGCTCCTCCGTGATCACTTCCGCTTCACCCGCACCTCTCTCCAGCAGCTCGAGCGGCTGCAGGCTAGTCTGCACCGCCTCTACCTCCTCCACCTCTCCGACGGCTCCAGGCTCGTCTTGAAGTGCCCCCCGACGGCCAGCACACGGCTCCTGCGCTCCGAGCACCTGTCCCTCTTCACCGAGGCCCACGTCCTCGAGCTCATCGCCAACTCCAGCCCCCGTGTGCGGGTGCCTGCACCACAGCTCCTCCGCGCCGACCCCAACCCCAACTCGGAGCCCCTGGGAAGCACCTATCTGCTCCGAACCCACGTCCACGGCATCCCGCTCGCCCAGCTGCGGCCGCACCTGAGCGGCACGGATGTCGTCCAGATCGACCACGCGCTGGGCGGCTACCTGCGCACGCTGGCGTCCCTGACCGCACCGGCGTTCGGGCCCGCCCTCGCCGTGGCCGCCGGCCGGGGCAGCAGCTCCTGGCGCGAGGCCTTCCAGCTGCTGCTGGAGTCGGTGCTGCGGGACGCCGAGGACATGCTCATCGCCCTTCCGTACGACTTCATCCGCTCGCTCGTGCAGGCGCAGCAGGCCGCGTTGGACGAGGTGCGCACGCCGGTGCTGGCGGCCATGGACGCGGGCAGGCCGGGCAGCGTGCTGGTGGACGAGCGGAGGCGGTGCGTCAGCGGCCTGGTCGGCTGGGGCAACAGCGTCTGGGGAGACGCGCTGCTGGCGGGCGTGTGTTGGGGTTACTCGGCCGACGAGGCGGTGGAGAGCAACAGGACGTTCTGGGGAGGGTTCGGGGGCTGCAACGGCTCGGAGGGGGAGGTTGTGAGGATGAGGCTGTAAGTTTGCCCTTGTTTTTTCCCTCTTCTACTATGTTACTTTAGGTGGAGATCTGCATTGCTAACCGTTTACTTCTCCGGCGTGTAGATACGCAGTCTACAAGGCGGTGGTGGCTGTTGTCACTCAGTACTACCGGCCGTCTCAGGAGGAGCACGAGGAGATGGAGGCCAGGAGAGCGCTGACCCGGGCGCTCAACGACCTGCGGGAGACGGTGTAAGCTCAGGCCTGGCGCAGCAACCAACCTCGCCCATGCAAGCTGCTGTCTGTGGGTTTGTCACACAGCTCTGCGTCGGTCCTATTTTCCGCTCCCGTGTATTCCTGCCACGGCCTCGCAGCGTGGGAAATTTCTGCCTAGCCTCGCACCATGTGCCGAGGATGGGGGGCCAGGACCAGGGAAGACGTCGGTCTCGGACGAAAACGAAAGGAAAAGGAAAGAAGCGCCGCGTGGGTGCAGCCGCGCCTAGAACCTTGATTCTTGGGCGGACTCGCCGAGAAAGAGAGCACGACGATCAGCCACGACTACGCTACGCTATGTACTACTACTGCTGCCTACTGCCAACGGAGGGTTGCGGCGGGCGCGTGGACCAGAGAGCGGGACTGGGTGATGAGAGAGGGTATGGTAGCATCTTGGCCCTTCCGTTTCCTCACGTTATATCCGCGTTTCACGATGGACCATGCTCGACTTTATTTTGTGTTTATTTTTTGCGTACGTCCCATTTCAAGGGTTCTTAGTAGCATAGCACCGGAGTTATTGGCTGTTGGGCGAGAGAGAGATCTCCTTTTTTTATTTTGTTTTTATTCTCGGACGCCGAAAGCCTCTCTAGAAATAGACAAAGAAAAGCGCTGGCACGCGTGAGTGGAGGGAGGGTTCAAGCAAATGCTAGGAAGTTTCGGATTGAGAAAACGGGCAAATGCTAAACCAGTCACCAACAACGATAAAAAAAAAATCATTATCAGTCATGGCCGGTTTCAGAAGCTTTTTGATGATCGGAGGGGCGGGAGGAGACACTACTACACGTTTGCTCCCGCCGGCGCGGGCTCCGTTCAGACATGCGGACGGATGCTCGGAGAGTTTTTTTTTTTTTGCTAGCAACTAGGTAGGGGACTTTCCGCAAGGAAGACCGAGCAGGCCGAGCGCTAAAACAGGATGGGCATGGGACTAGGTGTAGGGGCGTGCGAGATGATGGATGGGGTGTCAGCGGAACGGCGCGCAGATAGAGCTGTGTCAGCGCGAGCAAAGAAAGAGTGATGAGTGAACGGGGGCCGCGTCAGGCAGAGAGGCTGTGCAAGATGAGAATAGTAGCTGCGAGACGGTACAGGTCTGATCACGACTCATCACGGGCACGAATCTGCGTGTTGCTCCGGCGCGGCAGCCGTCAGTCTCTCTCTTTCCCTCTCTCCCTTCTCTTCGGGAGAGGTCCGTGGCGGGGATTGGATGATCGGTTTCTTTTCTGCGCCTTCAGCGTCCGTGGCGGTTGTCGACTTCCCACGTGTCGTGCCGTCACATCTTTGCCTAGAACTCAGGCGGCCGCCGAGCGATCAGCGTGGTGGTGTGGTTGTTGGCTCATGGCGCTTGGCGTTGGGCGTAGACGACGGATGCACACCAAGCAGCGGGAAGGGCCACGCCGATCGCTCGCGCTCTTTGCTTTTTTCCCCGACCGGGTGGGAACGAGGGCAGATCTAGTTCCTGTTTCAACCGCGGCGTCGGAAATAAGCAGCGAGTTTGAGCAAGACGAGCAGAGATGGGGATGTGTGGGAGGCCAGCACGCAAGGTGCAGTACAAGCTTTTTTTGGGGTTGGCGACGATCACTTGCTCGTTTTCTGCGCCGCTCGCGCGTTTAGCTACAGCTCATTTGCGAGAAGGGGCCGATCGTGCACCTGTTGCGGCTGCATCGTGGCGCGCAGCACGCCACGGAGAGCCGGCCGGTTGCAGCAGCAGCAGGCGCTGATCGGCGTGGCCGCGGCGACGGTTGCTGATGACGATCTCCCACGGCCTGCCTGCGTCCGCTCTCCATCTCCGTGGCTCCCCTTTCTTTTTTGCGCATGCGCGCGAGACAGAGCGACGGGCGGCGGAGATAACACCGCGGCGCAGCGGGCAGACGACGTGCAGCGCCCGGCTGCTGCAATTTCGCGCCCCAGGCCGCCCGGCGTCTGTCGTCTGGCGAGGAAGTGACGCCCCCTCGCCTGGCGCCGACAGGGGTAAGCGAGACTGGGAACGCGTCCTTCTAGAAGCCACCGCCGCGTCTCTCCGTCAGATCGGGCCTGGCTCCCGCGCATGCCTCTCGCATCTTCTCGCCTGCCCATCGCTTGGCGCCGCCGCCGTTGCACCTTCTCTGGCGGTCATGCGCTGCTGCTCGCCCGACGGTGCGCCTGCCGTCTTCTCTCCGCAACGCAGCGCCCGTCAGTTGGCGAGATGAGCAACTCTAAACCGGCTGATGACGGCGGCCTCCATCGACGATGATCCCGCGACCCAGCACCGCCTGCGCCTCGTGAGAGCCAAACGGGCACGGAGAGCCACGGCTGCCTGCTAACTTCCGCAGAGACGCCCGTCTGCCGAGGAAAATGCCCTTTGCAGTATCTTTCCCGACACCATGGCCTCTTTTTCCCTGTGGCGCGTGTGCCCTTGTGCGCATCCCCGGCCCTGGCATACGGAATCCGCCTTGCGCTGCGCTTTGCCCGTCGCCTATCACCGCACCGTCCTCGCCGCGGCCCACTCGCCTTCATTGTCCGGCGCTCTGCTCATCGTCTTCCCCTGCCGGCTGAGCCTTACGCTTCTCTCGCTAGGCACTTCCCAATCCGGTAGGAATCGCGGGTAAGCTTAATGTGTGGGTTGGCGCTGCCATCCACCACCCGTTCTCTTGCTCTCTCACCATCCCTCCCCCCTACCTCCCCCTTGCTCTGCGCCCGTTGATTCGCCCGCCAACCTAAATGACACTCCCCCAAACAATTCCAATTACACCTTCTTGCTCGCCCTGCGCTCCTGTCTCTCTGCCGCTGACGCGACGTTACCTTCGGCGCGAAGCACCTAGACGGGCTCCACTTCCCGTCGAGGCTGCCAAATCCTTAGTCTGTTGAACCCGGTCAGAGCTTTTGTCCCTAGTCCCTTCGGCCTCGCCTGCTCCCGTCCGGCATCTTCGGCAGCGAGAGGCCAGGAAGAAATGACGCCTGCTATCCAATGGTTCTAGTGCCAACGGTCGCTGCCGCCGCCGCCGTTCGGCTGGCTCGCGCCGGATGTAACATGAGGTGTTTTGGAAACATCTGGCGTCTGGCGATGCCGGGCCTGGATGGTGGGTCTTCGCGATGCCCGATGCTAACGCGATCGATGCGATGCCATGCGGCGCGGCTGGTTGCATGCGCGGAGCAAGGCTGACTGGCAGCTAGCATGTCTTGGTGGGCACTGGATCCATGGCTTCGCTACGCCCGGCTTTTCTCGTGTTTTGCTCCACGCCTGGATGGAGACCGGACGAGAGACGTCAAGAGCCGGCGGTCTGGACCTCTTCTTCGAGCTGATGCTGCTGCTGGTGCTGCTTAGTCTGCTGCGTGTTCGCTTGCAAAGCGAGCCCTCGAAGCGAAGCTGCATGAGTTCGCGCGGCCAAGAGGGGGACCTGAAGACAGAAAATAGCTGCCGCCGTGCATGTACGCATGACGACGTCGTCGGCTGCTGCTACACGCGCGTCATCGCCGTTGTCTTTTGCCGCGCGGTCCGTGTGCATGCGTGCACAATCGGCCATGGCCACCACCACAGCGCAAGGCGCAGATATCTACCCGAGAAGACCGGCACGGTGCAGCTGCGCACAAGTCAAGCAAGAATCCAAGCAGCGGCCGATTAATTAACTGCCGTGCGGACGCTCCCTCGCTGACCCCGAAGGAGCGGGTCCCCTTTATAAGACGATGATCTTATTGCCTATACCACGGCACTGATAAGGGAAAGCGCCAACAAAGCATCCAGCCACTTCGCTCACGATAGGCGAGGCTCTGCGTGTTGCAAAGATCGCGGAGAAGCATCCCATCGGCGGGAAAAAGAAATGCCACCAAACAAGGAGCCTCGAAATGATACTGCTTGCACGCTGTCCACAGCACGGAACACCCGAGAATACGACAGGGCTGAGGTACACGCTGGCACGCAAGAGATCATCTACGTCCGGCCGGTTATTTCCCCCTTTACTTCTTCTCGCCCTCAACGGCTGGCCACTTCGCAATCAAACGTCCGATCGACTGCCGGCAAGTAGTCGCGGCCGCCGCCGTTGACTCCATCCCGCCCGTCGCTGCCGGCCGCCGGCCCGGTGGTCTCTGACTCGGTCTCATGCTCACTTCCACCGGTGACGCTGTGGGGGCTCGTAGCTGCTGCTGCTCAGCCTCTCCCAGCAGCCAACTGCGGATCCGCAACAGGGGTCTGTGTCTCGGAATGCCCGAGGCCCTTTTTGTGCGCGGCGTAGCTGATGAAAGCAGCGGCATTGGTTGGGCATGTGGGTGGTAGGATGTCCGGAGGGGCGCGAACACACATGCACATGCGCGCCGGTTCGACCCGCGTCATCAACAGCTGCTTTTGCCGCTATACCTGCTACATCCGTCATGTGTGGCGCGGGGGGGAAAGGAAGAAGGGACCAGGGGAGACGAGGCTGCCGGTAGCGAGCGAGCAGGTACCGACCAGACGTCGTGGTTGGCGTGTGGAGGGGTAGGTAAGGAGCCGCAGGCATCATCGCTGGGACATGCAGGTACTGCGAGGCTGTTGGGGCTACCCGCGCTGCTTGTACCGCCGCTCTTGTGGCTCTCGTTTGTCTCTCCCCCTCCCCCTCGCGCTTGCGTGTCGTGTGGACACGACTGCTGGCCGAAGTCTCCTCGGGCAGGACGGGAGCGCGCGCTCGATCAGCTGTTCTATGCATGAAGAGGGGAGTTCGAGTTCTCGACGGCCACGGAGACGGCATACACGCGTGCTCTCGCTCCGTCGGTTCGCCGCACTCACCGCTGCCAGCACCGGTGCCTGCTCTCGCTCCCGCTCGCGTTTCGCACGCAAGAACTGCCCGCGCATTGCTCCGTCTGACGCATTAGCCTCGCGCCGACCACCACCACTACGTCCCACCGAGTCCTGCCCGGGCTGAGAGGGGCCTAAGCGAACGTGCATGCAGACTGTATGCAGGTCTGCCTGCTCCGCTGCTCGGATTATACTCCCCCGCCGACGGCATTCTCCATCGTCGCCCTCTCGCTCCAAACACACCGCATGGTCCGCGCCCAACGCTTGCTTGTACATGCAATGCACTCGCTACTTCACATGCCGGGCCGCCCTCAATGCAACACGGCTTCATCCGTTCCCACATACGACGGACCCTCCGCCCCGCTACCTGCTGCTATGCTAGCCCGGGAAGCCTCCCCTCGCCATCTTCCGCGCTCGCTGATCGCGCCTATTGTGGTTCGCCCTTGACGACTTGCTCGCCTCCTTCCGCTGCCTGCTGACCTGCGTCGCTTTGTCGTCCGACGGCCCCGCGACTGCCCCTGCACTCCCACCGCGACCACCTCGTCCCCTTCCCCGTCCACCTCTGCCCCTCCCGCCGCCTCCTCCTCCTCCCCTACCCCCACGCCCTCTACCTCCTCCGTACCCTTGCCCATCCGTATCCTCCGTCCCCGAACCCCCCGGCGAATCCGTCCACCTCGTCGCCGCCAGCTCCCGCTGCTGCCCGTCAAATCCGGCGGCAAATCTAGCTTCCAGCTTCCGCAACCGCCCCGGATCCCGCGCCAGCATGAGCGCCCACCCCTCTACCGCCTCGTCCGTCAGCCCCGTCTCTTCCCGTAGCCTGCGCCGCGCCTCGCCGCGCCGCGTCGCGGCGTCGCGGGCGAAGGCGTCCTTGGAGGCGACGTAGGCGCGGAAGAGCGCCTCGTCGACGCGGTCGTCGCGCAGCTCGGCGGCCTCGTCGTTGCCCGGGACGGTGGCCTCGACGGTACCGCCGACGTCGGACACGTCGTACGTGTCGTCGCGCTCGTCGTCGTCGAGGTCGAAGGAGGCGAGGGCGGAGAGGATGGCCGCTTTGGCTGGGGCGGACGGCCCGGTCGAGAGGAGCGTGTCGGCGGTTTGGGCGGCGTCTTTGCGGCCCACGTGCAGCCTGGACGCGTCAACGGCGAGGCGGTCAAGGTCGTCGTCGTCGAAGATGTTGGTGCGCCGGGTTGCTGTTGTCGGCGACGGGGGGGTCGGGCGGGGAGCTAGGTTGGCCGCCGGCAGCTTCTTCCCCTCCTGTTGCGCTGGCGCGGGGAGTTGGGCCGTCCGGTCGGCGGTTTGGAGGTGCGCCGGGAGGGAGTCGTCCAGTAGATGTGCGGTGACTTGCTCTACATCGTCGTTGTATTCGTCCAGGCATCGGACGATGAAGCCAGAGCCGAGATCAGGGAAGAGATCTTGTATTTGCGTGATGAGACTCATCCGGTGCACGTGCACTTCGCCATCGCCATGCTCGTCCTCTGCTGCTCTTGCTTTGCCCTTGTCAACCCTCCGGCGAACAAACTTCTTCGGCCTTGCCAGGCCCGGCTGGCAGAATGAAGTCAACGACTCGGCCAAGTTCTTGACCCTGACTCCCTCATCGCTGGCTCCGCTGTCCTTGATGCGTGGCACCACAGGCGTGTTTGTGACGAGGTCGGACAGCAGTGAAGGCTGGCCGGATTTCTGCTGAGCTTCCGCACTAGCTTTCAGGCTGTAGAGGGTATCTGAAAGAAGAGAGAACTTTGGCTTCTCGCCTTTCGTAAGAGCTAATATGCCTAGCGAGGCGACCGTGACTATCTTCGGCCTGAAAGCCGGCGCAGCTTTCGAATAAGCTGCGCAGAGAGAGTCGAGGAAGTCCGATCCGGCAATGAAGAAAGTAGCAATGTCTGGAGAGGTGTGCAGTAAAGGTACCAGATCCTTCAGAGCGTCTTCCGCCCGATCGGGCTGGTTTGAATCCAACGTTTTGGTCAGGGAGGCCTTGAGCTTCTGCAGACTGGCCTCGATCTTCTCGCTCTGCCTCTTCCAAAGACTCTGCAATAGCTCTTTCAAACGCTCGCTGCGCAAGAACACATGGCTGAGGTCGGAAAGGAAAGTCCACTGAAGCAGTCTCGGAGGCACCTGGTCCGACGAGAGTAGTCTATGGGAGAGGAGAAAGCACTGTTTGCGTAGACCGAGCGCCTTGTGTGATTGGAAATGCACTTCATTGCTTCCGGCCCTGGCTGCCTCGTGGAAGTAAGACGTAAGGAACCCGACTAGACTGCCATCATCTGAGGCAGCTGCAGCGAAATCCTTGGGTGATAGGTGCAGATGAGCCTGGGCGAGCGCGAGCCAGGCGTCCAGGAAGGCATCCCACTCGCCGGGCACAATGTCGCGGCGGAGTGTGGCAGGCGGAACGGGAGCAAGAGGCGGAAGAGTCATCTTCAGCGCGCTCGGGAAAGAGCAGTCCACGGGAAGGAGAGCTGAAGGAAATGGACAACGGAGAGGCGGAGAGGGGACCAATGAAAAAGGGATTCTACAGGTGTCGGTGACTGATGTAGTTGGCGGGAGCAGGCAGATGCCCAGCGATGATGACCGCATGTATAGGCGGCTGGACATCATGGCGCTAGGCCCCAAACGGCTAAAATGCCAAGAATTTCCCGAACGCCGCACAGAAACGAAAAAGCGGGCTCAACACCACGCTTCCCTCTCCAGCACACCGCGACAATCTGCTGCTGCCCGTCATCACGTAACCGAGAGGAAACCTCCGAGTCTTGACTGGGATCCCGAATCTTCACAGTACGTCTCCAACAACCCCGCGCCGCCTTCACCGCCAGCGCCCGCGCACTACAGTCCTCCGCGCCTTCGCATCAAAAAAAAAAAACGCCCGCTAACTCGCAGTTGCGCCACACAGCAAATCGCCAAACATGTCTTACAACAAGGAGAAGGACTTCGCCGAGGGTCCCAAGATCCACAAGATCCGCATCACCCTGACCTCCCGCAAGGTCCAGTCGCTCGAGAAGGTCTGCCAGGAGCTCATCGACCGCGCCAAGAACAAGGACCTCCGCGTCAAGGGCCCCGTCCGCCTCCCCACCAAGAACCTCAAGGTCACCACCCGCAAGACCCCTTGCGGTGAGGGTTCCAAGACCTGGGACACCTACGAGATGCGCATCCACAAGCGCCTCATCGAGTAAGTCGACGACTCTGCAATCTTTTTTTTTTTTGCTCGCGGTAGCCAAGGATTGCAGGGGCTAATTTGTTCTTTCTTCCCTCAGCCTGAACGCCCCCACCGAGGTCGTCAAGCAGATCATCATCAACATCGAGGCTGGTGTTGAGGTCGAGGTCACCATCGCCGCTTAAACATACCCTGGCTGCGGCATGGAATATGGGGGAGCGGAAAAATAAGACATTAGGCTGGTCATGTAGACACTCGAATTCATGACTCGTTCATTGGCGATATTCGTCTCGTTTTGCTGTGACACTATCTCAACATTCTTCATCGTCCTCATGATCCACTTGCCCGTTCGAAAATTCCTTCTCTTTAAGATCATCCCGTACCCATTCCAACAGAAATCGGAAGTAACATTGCACGTGAAACTACAGTAGTCCAGCCATATAGGCTGAGATAGCCATGTGCAGGTAAGAGCGACAATAACAGTGCTACCTGTGAGGAATGAAGACAGTGAGTGGAGCACGCTTTCTGGTTCTCCTTGAGCAAAGCTGACTGCAGCTTGTGGACTTCCACGGAAAGCTCTGCGGCAACTAATCCAAGAGGCTATTCCTCACCAACCGTAGCCCGGCTTTCACACCAGGAGCTCTTATACGTCGGCCATCTGGACTAAAAAATCCCCTTCGAAACCCCGGAAAATGTACATACCTTAGAGTTCGGAGGCAAGCTTGAAATGCGGCGTTACTGCGCAGCTACGTTCGTCGTAAGATACCAGACACGCGCAGATAGGTAATGACAGCTCTCTCGCTTCCTGATACTCAACACCGGACGTGCTGTCGTTCAGCGGCGAATCCGCTTGAGTCTTCATTGGTAAGGGAGCAACATCCTAACGCTTGTCTTAGCGCAGGCTGCGTCAGTCGGGTAATGAATCTGCTGTCTTCTGCGGACCTGGAGAGAAGATGGGGTAATCCTGAGAATAAAAGTAAGTTGCTATAGATTGGGTTGGAGCTGTCGTTCTCTAAAGCTGCTAGCTGTAGCATGAAGATCGCGGAAGTTATACTAACGACCTTCCTCAACGCTTACGCAAGAGAGGATATCAACGGAAAAGGAAATGCCAGGGTACAGGCATCCATGCGGGGAAAACTGGAGTGAAGATATTCCAGTGTAGCAGCGAGCGAATGAACGTAATCATTAGTCAAAAATAAGATGAAAGAGAGGCAAACAACCATGTGTTTCAATGGATTCATACAAACACTATCACCCAGCCGAGTCCGGACAACCTGCAAGCAAATAAAACAGTATTTTTGGATTCCCTAAAATCGCACCAGGCCTGCGCACACATATGCCGCGCAACCCAGCTCTCAACGCCTATTAACCTCCAGCTTCCTCACCAACTCCCCACCCAATCTCGCCATCTCCTTCAAAATCCCCTCCTTATTAACTTCCACATCTACCTCATCCCCTCCCTTCTCCTTGTTCACCACCGGCACCGTCGAATACCCCATCCTAACCTTCCACCTCCTCCTCGCCGTATTCGCCGGATTCCACAAGCCAGCGATGACGTCGCCCTCATTCTCCTCGTAGAAAAAGATGACAGCGTGGCCGAACGTCTCGCGCAGCTCCTTCAGGAGCATCTGCACCGGATCGAAGCCCGCGACACTGGTCGTCGCGCCTTGTTCCAGCGCATCGGCCTGGAGGACGAGGTTCTTGAACTGCGCCTTCCCGCCGGCCTTCTCCTTCCTGCCGCGACCCGTCTTCGAGAACTGCGGGTTGATGCGCAAGACGAAGTCGTAGTCGGCGAGCGGTGACGCGAACAGCGAGGCCGGCTCGACGGCGATGCCCTGGTCCCTGACAGCCTGGGTCGCGGCCTTGGCGAGGGCGGACATGCGGGCGGCGACGACCTTTGCGGGGCGCGCATGGTCGGTCCACGTCGTGCCCTCCAGGTCGATGTTGGTGGCGGCGAAGATGACGACGCGGTTGAGGGCCGGGTCGATCTTGCGCCAGGCTTCGTAGCGGGTGGTGATGGCGGTGGCTTCTTCGGGCTTCATGCTGCTGCTGAAGTCGACGATAAGGGGCTCGTTGCGCCAGTCCCAGCGGGAGAGGAAGAGCAGCGTGCGGAGGAAACCGGTCATGGGGCTGGTTGGTGGCTCCCAGGGGAAGGAGTTGAGGAAGGTGCGGACCACCATCAATTCAATGAGCTCTGGAGAGAAATGAGAAGAGAGGAGGTGAGCGGCGAACCATTTCTTCAGGAGACGGATCGAGGGGGACAGAGCCGGAAGGCGGGTGCAAAGGGCCTGGATGGCTTGAGTGTGGGCGGGCACTCTGTTGGACTCGCGCTTGTAGGTTGCGAGAGCGAGCGCCGTTGCCTCTCTTGTTGCCGTGTCGAGATTCTTATCCTTGAGACGACGCTCAAGGAGCGTCTGCTCACGGTCGTGGTGGATGCGAAGGCGGAAGACTGCGCCCGAAGAGTAGATGACATCCATGAAAGCTTGGTTCATGATCTCCAGCCCCTCGTTCTCCAACCCGACTCGAGTGGTCACACTTTCAACAGACTCCTGCAGTAGCTCGCCCATCTTCAGCAGGAAAGCAACCTTAGTCATCTGGATGGCTTTGAGGTCATCTGGCCAACGAGCAGACCCCTCGAACTCAATGACAACATTCGCTGGCTCCGGTGGCTGCTTGCGGTTAAGTGCCAAAGGAACATCCACAGACGCGTAGCGAAGTTGCGAGTCCGCCGCAAAAATATGACGAGTTGCAAGAGGCATGCCCTCCAGGCCACGAATATCGCGCTCTAGGGTATCAAATGCCTTTCGGAACGGCAGGAAGAGATCTGTTCCTGCCTGACCGCTGCCCGAAAGCAGTTGAGTAAACTGCTCTCCAACAAATTTGGCGTTGTCGGAAACATCCTTGCCCAAATGCCTGTTCAGGACATAGCGTACAATCTGCTCAAAGATCGAGGTGTTGGAATCCTTGGTCGACCAGACAAGACTCTCCAGAATGCTTCCATCCTTGAATCGACGGAGCTCAGCCTTTTCACCCCAGAATTGGCGGAAGGCGGCAGCCTCTTTCTTGCTTTCCGCTGCAGGTCCGTGGTCGACGGCTCGTGCCGCGTTGGCCGGATCGACGACGAAGCCGACCAGGATGCGAGCATCTCGTGGCACGGTCGTCTTGGCAGATCCCAGGGGCCACGGCTGGGTCTCTGGTAGGACTAAAGATATGAGGTGTACGCGGTCTCCCAAGCCACGTCTCAGTACTCGGTAGACCTTTTGGTAGCTCCTGACCAGCTTCTGGGTGTGATCGTCATCCTGGAGATCTATTCCGAAAGCGGAGACGGCAATCTCAGCCAGCACATCGTATCTGTGCAAAGGCTGATCAGATTTGAGCACGAATGTGGACTCGAACTGATCGAAAGCGGAATCTCCGAGGGACGCAACAGTGGTGCGCGCCTCGCGTCGCAACTGTTGATATGCCCACGGCATCATCTTGTACAAAATGTTTAGACCACGCGGACCGTCAAAGAAGGTTGGCACAGCCTCTTCCCGGGGGATGGTCACTGCCTGCGCCTGGTAGAGGTGCGGCTGGTCCGTGAGGTCCCTGGTCGCTAGGTACTGCAGCATGCCCTTGAAGAGCTGGTAGCTACTGTAGCCTGAGGCAAAGAGCGGCTTTCCCGCAGGACCGCCACCCTGCAACAAGAGCGCCATGATAGCGGCCCATTCGAAGTTGCCAAAGCCACCACATTGAATGTGGCTGCCAAATCCTCGTTGGCGCAACCAGGTGCGTCCCAGGAGACATGCGTCTCTAAAAGCGTCGGAGCGGCTAAGGGCACCGTGCAGGAGCTTCAAGTATGATGTAGCCTGGCTGTCAGCCCGAAGCGAGGCATTGTAGAAGGGGGTGGGTCTCAAGGCTGATTGTTGAGGCGCTTCGCTATTTTGCTTCGGCCTCACGCAGTTCTTTTCTGGCAAAGTCTTGTCCTCTGGAAATACGCCATCTGGCATCACGGGAATGATGTGAATCCGGTACTTGGAGCTGGATAAGTCAGTCTCTGGGCCGTTGCCCTGGACGACAACGATCGGGTGCAATTCGTTTCCGTTCTGGTAGTCGAAAGTGAGCTTGAAGCTGTGGCCCTTGGTGTCTTTGATTCCAGCGGCAATGCAGGCCAGATAATATGCCTTCTTGTAGAAGTAACGGTAGTTCAGATAGTCCTTCTCCTGAAAGATCGTGGGAGGCATGACAACGACGAGATCGATGGCTTGCTCATCTCCGGTCCTCGCATTCAATTTCATCGGGTAGCTTCCCATCGGGTTGATGATGGACGGCTTGGCGTATTGCAATGTATACTTTGCATCTTTTGGCGGGCGTGGGTAGGGGAAAGGAATCGCAACTTTGCTTTGTTTGATCACAGAACGCTCCGCATCTGGGATCTGCGAGCGGTCAATATTGGCCAAGCCCTCATTGGTTTGTACACATGCGAATGCCAAAGTTGGGTTCGCAAAAGTGGTCAACACTTACGGACAAAGGCTCGCGAGCAGGTATCTTCTCAATAATGGCCTTGAGGTCGCGGAGAGCTTTTTCTGCCGCGGCTTCCTTCTTGCCATGCTTGGGCCTGATCTGGTCCAGCAGCTCGTCCACCTGCAACTTGAATATGTTGGACTTGTAGACCTCGCCAGTGTATGCACCCGTCAGCTCGGCCATGTCGCGATCCCGAAGAGGATCCTTCCGGTTCTCCTTCTTGGGGTTCTGCAGCTTTTCCTTGTGTGCACGAGGCTGAGCCTTGTCCGCAACATCCTCCTCTTCCCCATCTTCCTCGGCATCCTCATGCTCGCTCTCATCCTCTCCGTCCACTGAGCTATCTTCCTCGTCCTGCGACACGTCGTCCATGTCTACGTCAGCGCGCGACACGTCGCTGTGCTCGTCGCCATCGTCGCTGGAGGCCTCGGCGTCGTTTGCGGTAAAACGCGGGTCGACAGCGCCATCGCTGCTGTCGTCGTCGGAGTCGTGGCTGAGCTTCCTGCGCTTGACGGCGGGGGGCGCCATGTTTGTGCGGTGGTTGTCGACGCCGCGGATACGCGACAAAATTTCTGGGCCGTTGCAACGCAGCTTATCGATAAGGCAACTGACTCAGGTCCGGTCATCGGCGACTTTTGCGTCAGAACTCCTCTTCTTCCATTCGTCATGCGTACATCCCACTTTTCCCCTCCGCCGCTGCCATCATGACTGTCGCTGTAGTCGGCCCCGAGAACGATGTTGGAGAGACGATTCCGCCCCTCACCGCTCATGTGCGTCGTCCGCGAAACCCGCTGTATACATCCTGCTTCGACGTCATTGCTAAGAGCCGCAGGCCGTGAGTGTGTCATTGCCGACATGGGACGCCAACGTCGGCTACGAGGAGGGCCGGCCAGAAGTGATCGAGAGGATGAAGACAGGGTACCCTCGGTAAGCACCTTCCGAAGCCTCAATGGCACCGCGATGAACTAAACAGCGCAGCTTCTTCATTCACAAGTCGATTGCCCGATTCGCCGATGTCCTCGCAGCTACCTACGGCCTGCCCAACGAGAGCGCCATGCTCTTCCCTTCTCACGCATGCGCCACGCGCTGCGTCGACTTCTTCCGCCAGCAGGCTCCCGACCTCGGCCCTAAACAAGTCCGCACCGTTGAGCTCGTCCCCAATCCCGAGCACAAGCACCCGGAGGACCGCGTCTTGCCCCGGGTGTCCGCCGTACTCTTCCCAAAGGATAGATTCAAGATCGCCAAGACTTTCTGGCAGCACTCGGGCGATGGAGTGTCAAGCAGGAGGGCGGAATACTGCCACAAGGCCTACGAAGATGGTGTGCTGGTGGAGAAATCCCAGGCGGGCCAGCGCATGTGCAAGGGTCCCCGCAGATACCAGAAGAAAGGCTCTGTGGATCTCACGGCGCATCACGCTGCACCCGTGAGGGAGCCGGACGGCCAGGACCCGCTGCGGTTTGTGGAGGAGAGGTTCGGCAGGAACTTGGATGTCGGGTTTGCCGAAAATGCCAAGCTTGCCATTAGAAGGCGCATTGCGGGATCTTTGACCGCAAATGTAGGCTTGGAAGAAGCCCTGACGCTTGCGCGGGATCAAGAGCGCACTCGTCCAGTGGCAGGCTTTTCCGAGGATGACGTCTACCTGTATTCCTGCGGCATGAGTGCCATCTTTAACACACACCGCTCCATGATGGCCGCGCTGGGTCAACACAAGAGTGTCAGCTATGGATTCCCCTACATCGACACCCTTAAGATTCTCGAGAAGTTCGGCCCGGGCGCGGTCTTTTATGGATTTGGATCTTCGGAAGAACTGGACGATTTTGAAAAGCGGCTCGAGAGCGGGGAGAAGTTCCTCGCACTCTTCTGCGAGTTCCCGGGCAACCCGCTCCTCAAAGCGCCGGACCTTGAGCGCATTCGGGTACTTGCCGACAAGTACGGCTTCGGCGTTGTGGTTGACGAAACCATCGGAAATTTCCTGAACGTCCACGTCTTGCCCTTCGCTGACGTCGTCGTCAGCAGTTTGACCAAGGTCTTCAGCGGGGACAGCAACGTCATGGGTGGCAGGTAAGCATTGCTTGTTCCGGAATTTTGATGCGACCGCTAATTAAAAATAAACTCAGTGCCATCCTCAATCCGAAGGGGCAGTACTACGAACTGCTGAAGAAGACGTGGGCAGTGGAATACGAAGACAACTTCTGGCCCGAAGATGCTATTTTCCTGGAGCGCAACAGCCGCGACTTTGTCTCTCGCATCGACAGGATTAATATAAATGCAGAGGCGATCTGTGAAGTTCTGATGAAGCACCCGAAAGGTACGCGTGCAGCGCCAAGTGACGTGCAAAAGCAACGCTGACCAGGGGCAGTGAAACAAGTCAACTACCCGAAATACAGTCCAACGCGAGCCTTCTACGACCGCTGTAAGAGGCCCAACGGGGGCTATGGCGGGCTCCTGTCAGCCACGTTCTACTCGACAGAAGACGCCATCAAGTTTTACGACAGCCTAGACACGGCCAAAGGGCCCAGCCTGGGAACCAATTTTACTTTGAGGTTTGTAGCCGCATTCGGGTCTGAGACACGGGACTGGCCTAACAAAATGACAGTTCGCCATACGTTCTCCTAGCTCATTTCACTGAACTTGATTGGGTAAGTGGGCTTAATAGTGTCGCGCAACGGAGATGGGACGCCGCACTAGGAAGCGAGATGGGCAGGCTTCTTTGGGGGCAAACTTCATACAGACGTGAAGCATTCGTCCGGATCGAGGTGCACCTTTTATCCGGACGGAGTTCTGTATTGCCCCCAGGAGGTTTGCTAGCCCTACCGCGCCACAAGGGTGGGCCGACGCATGAAGTGCGGCGTGGTCGACTCGCGTCCCAAGGCGGCGCGTCGCAATCCAAGACGATAGCACGCGACTTAACATATGTATCTGCTGCTAACCGACGGTGCAGGCAGAGTCGTACGGCGTGGAGTCCAACCTGGTCCGGTTCAGCGTCGGACTGGAGGACACGGCGGAGCTGGTGGGGACGTTCAAGCGGGCACTCGCGGCAATGGGATGACGCTGCGGAATTATTGCCGCTGGGCTGGGGCGAGACCAGAAAAAGTAGCTCGATCTTCGAAAGGATCAAAAGAACGCCGTTGACCCGGCACGCGGGCCATGCAGCCCGGTTTCCCGTCAATAATAGGAATGGTAGCCTCCACGCGAGGTATTTTGAAGCGAAGACCGCGCAGCCAACGACAAGATTCCGTTTTGGCATCGTGGGGCAGCCTGCATGGGCGATGAACTGATCGTGCAGTGGCGGCGAAAAAAAGACGGCAACACTTTCCTAAAAGGCCGCAAGGGAGAAGTTAATTTGAGCGGGTCCGCCGCGAGGCGCGTCTTTTTCAGAGCGCGCTCGGAGACATAATATTGACACAAGCGCTGCTCGTGGAGACAGACGGTGCCTAGGCGGGTTTTTCGTCTGGGCCTTCTCCAGTTTTTTCGATGCCCGCCCTGGTCCCTGAGCAGGCCAGGGATGGGCTGGTCAACCGCGGCACGCCAGCAGCGAAACGGGGCCCGCGTATCTTGGATCCCGACGTTCCCCGATGCTACCCGGCCGTTCTCCAGGTAGGGCGCGCACAGAGGCTTGCACAACTGCGACCGGGGGGTCTCCTGTTCCAGCGCGCGCGCCAGAGGCGTCGGGAGCAATAGAGCATGGCGGCGGCGCCGAAACGGGGATCGGGGCGCCCGGCAATCTGGAGATTCCGCTGTACCGCGCGGACATTGGGCGGTCTGTGGGCGCTGATGACTGGCGATCCCCATTGCTGCCTGGGGCGGCGCGTTTGGGAAGCAATCCGCGAGCCGGCCAGCGGGCGCGCTGCGAGTAATGCCAGCACGCGTATCCACCACACCGCACGCGCTCTTGCACACGCAGAGCGGAGCGGGGCGCGCGTGCGAGAGGTGTGCGGCACGGGCGTGGGCAGCAGCGGCAGCCAAAAATCGGCAAGGCGCGTTCCAGTTTGCGCAATGTCCATGTGCGCACCAGCCTGCAGGTTCCCTGCCGGCCAACCCCGGCGCGCGATCCGACGATCTCGCCGAAAGCGACGACGCCGCAGCATGGAGCTTCGTCGTCGTCACGGCGCCGCTCCATCACATGCGGTCCCCTCGTTGCTGTGCCCGTCGCCGTTTCAAGTGCGAGCCACACGCGCCGGAATGGGCGCTGCTGAGGCTGATCAGCCGGCGTTCTCCAGCTGGGGAAGTGGCGTCGGCGAGCAAGCCGCACCCAGGCGCGAGCAAAGGGAGGCCGTCGCGCAATGCCTGGAAAGCGACAAGCTTGCGCAGCGCGGCCGATCAGATGACGGGCCACAACGCGTGGTTGTTGCCGGCTTGGCGGCGCATCTGCGCGGCCCTCGAGGCAGACGAAGCGGAGAATTTGGGACGCTGGGCGGTTCGTCGAGATGGCGATCATCGACGGCCGCCCTTGCGTGCATCTGTAGCGCGGCGCCGCGGGGATGCGTGGAGATCCTCGCCGCCGTGCAAGACGCCGCACCTGCGCGGCAGCGGCCGCGGTGCCGCGGCGCGAGGTTGAAATTAAGCAGCGCTCGGGCGGCTGCTGTCGAAATTGAGAGCACCCGCTCGGCGTCGCGGATGCCGAAGCCCGAGGCTGCGCTACTGGCTCTCCACGCCTCAGCAGCGCGCCGCCCGTGGGTTCATCGTTCGACCGGGCCGACCAGAGGTGCGAACAGTGGAAGCCGCCGTCAGTGGCGGGCGCGACGCCCTCAGCCGCGCGCTAGACGGCGCTCCACGTCGCGACAGCGTTAGCGCGCCGCGGTGCTAAACATGGCAGCGCCGGCCGGCGTGACGTGGACGGAGGGCCGGCGGCCGATGGCGACGGCACGGGAGCGCTCGGGGGGGCCTCTACCGCCGCAGACGGGAGGTTGGAGGCGCGCGGCGCGCCTCCGTTCATGCCTGGAAATTGGGCTCTGATATAGCGTGCCAGCGCTGCGGGAGAGCGCGCCGGCTTGACAGCCCCCAACCCTGCGACGGCAGCCATGGCGCCGGCAACTCCCAGCAGCGGCCCCCCCGGGGACCCAGGGTCTCATTTTCGAGGGCAGCGAACCAGCAAAATGCGACAGCGACCAACACGATCTGCGCGCGCGCGGGCGCCTCCCATTGGGGCGCGGTCGGCAGCACGCGCTTGGGCCGGCGCCGTCATGCGCCTGATTGGGGCTCTCTGCGGTGAGCGCGCGCGCGGTCATCTGCGGTGCTGGGCGCGCTGCTGGCGGGCCCGGCTGCGGCGCCGGCGGCTGCGCGGTGGCCTGCGTCTGCTGCGTCCATCATGCGACCTGCCACCGTTACCCCAGCCGGCGGTGGACGTCAGGAAGTGGGGAAGCGTGAAGATCGCGGCGCTGGTGGCCCGCCGTTTGGCAGTGGCAGGCCGGCGGCGGCGAGCGTCGATCCGAGCGCCAGGTCTCCGAGCGATGGCGACCGGCAGCCTGGGCGCAATGCGAAAGCGAGGGCAGCGGCCGGGATGGGCTGCAGGGTGGGCAGGCAGCGCAGCAGGGCAGCTCCATGCGCGGAGGCCGGCCGCTGCCCGCGGCGGCGGCGGCCTGGTGGGTCGGCCTGGCAGGCAGCTAGGCAGCAATCGCGCCAAGGCGCGCAGCTAAGCATCTGCTGCGCGCTGCCCTTACTTCGCGTGTTGGCTGTTGCTAAAACGAGACGCCGGCCGTGGCGCAGTCCCAGCGGCGGGGCGTGCGAGATCGATCACCACCACCTGCCCACCGCTCGCAGGCCCGGCGGCCGCCGCGGCGGGAGGAAGACGCGCCCTATTTTGGGCCGGCAGCGAAACACCCGCCGCGCTGCCCTCGACCGCTGAAACGACCCGCCTGCGCGCATCTCCAGAAAATGCGCCCGCCGCGAGCGCCACCAACACTCGCCTGGGCCGCCGCCCCTGGGCCGCGGGGCGGTAAACCCAGGGCTCGCCGGCGAACGCACCCTGAGCATCGTGACACCTGACAAAGCACGCGCAGACGACCTGCGGTCAAGCGTACCATGCGCGGCGCGGGCTCGCCCAAAGCTTGTACTAATCTCCCGTCCCATCGCCGACCGCCGTGCAGGTGCCAGGCACGCAGGTGGCATCATATCCCTCTGCCCACACTAAGAGACTGGCCCGCACGGGTTTTCCCCCAAGCGTGCTGACAGGGGGGCGAATCCTTCAGCGCGCACGGAACCAACCAGGCGAGTGTTGGTTCTTCCACCATGTTGTAGACATCTATATGATGTACCCTCGCCCCCCGGGCATGGCGCAGGCAGCTGCTGTCCGAGAGTGAACGTTTTTAGCTGTCCTCCCAGCCCACTCAAGTCCGCATCACCGCTCGATATCCCGATATAAGAGTTGAATAGTCGCCGAATACAGGCTACGGTAAGCGCGTTGCGGCGTGCCATCACCTCTCCGACCTCTGCCGTACTGATCATGGCTCCTCCCAGATCCTCTCAAGCCAGACATCCCGCCAAGTCGACTGGTCCTCGGGCCTCAAGCCTCTCCCGAGACTCCTTCGCGCCCCGCAGTCCATCCTTCCTCCCGCAGGACGCCCTCGGTGACCCAAGCTACCCGCAACACCTCCTGGACCCTGCCTTCTCGGGCTCGTCCGCAGACATCGACCTCCTGTCCTCCCTGGACCTCGACTACGACCTGGACCCTTCCTCGCACGCCGACCAACCTTGTCACAGTCCTCCGAGCCACGAGGCACAAGACATGAGGTAACCCGGCCTCCACCCTCCTCACCGGACGCCAACCTCCTTTCAGTCATCACTCATCAGCTCTGCAGCTCTCTCGGCTTCATGATGCCCTCGCAGTACGGCTCTTTTCCTCCCTCCGGGAGCAACTTCGACCCCTACGGTAAGTTGAACCGCTTCCGGACCTGCCAGAGAGCACGACCGCCCGCGGGGCGAGGGAAAAGCGGGCCGCGTGGTCGGTGCCGTCGGACGACGTTGAAGTGAGCAGCTGGGCCGGCCTCGAAGAAGCCTCTACTGCGGCGAAAAGACGGTACGAAGCGCGCGCGCGGGGGGCAGCAGAAAGAGACGGACCACGCGGGACGGTCGTGACTCATCGTCGGCACAGCGCTGGAGCATGCATGGAAAAAGAACAGGGCAGGGCTGATGGGATGCATAGGTTATACGCAAGACCAGACTCAGCAATCTTCCTCGCACCCGCAGAACTACGCGCAGAGCAGCGGCGCGCCGTCACCGTACATGCAATCCTACCCCGCCACGGTGCTCAGAAGCAGCCCCGGGGCCGACTACCCGTCGCGGCACGGATCGATAGCAAGCTCGACATCCGGAGGTTACGTGCCGGTGTCCAGCGACGGGTCGTCAATGCCCGGCGCAGGCGCGCAGTCTTCTCCGTACCCCCCGATCCACCCCAACATCCCTGCGCCGTACGGGGCAAACTACTCAGCGTAAGATGTCGAACGAACACGACGTGCTGGGCATAAGCTCTAACAATAGACAGACCGGCGGGCCAATACAGCGCCAGCGGCGGATACGGGGCGGTAGCGTACGGCACGACGCCATCAGCAGCACCACCGATGTACGGAGGCCCGACGTCGCCGTACCAGGCACAGTACGCGGCGGGCAGCGCGGCGACGGACGCCTCAGCAGCGCTCGGAGCCGACCGCGGGGTGCGCGTGCTCAACTCGCGGCCAAAGCCACAGTGCTGGGAGCACGGGTGTAACGGGCGGCAGTTCTCGACGTTCAGCAACCTCCTCCGGCACCAGCGCGAAAAGTCGGGCACGGCGGCCAAGTCGTACTGCCCGCGGTGCGGCGCCGAGTTCACGCGGACGACGGCGCGCAACGGACACATGGCGCATGACAAGTGTAAGCCACGCAAGGCGTCGGACGCTTCATGAGAGCAAAACAGCTTGCTTCACGTATGACATGCATGATCTTCTTCTTTTTGCGGGCGCGGCCGCATCAGCTGGCGGGCGGCGGGGAGCCTGACGTTGGCCGTTCTGTCTGTTTATTTTCCCTTTGTGGCAGCGGCACCTCAAAGCAGCATGGCGCGGTGTTCTGGGGGGTGGGTTCTTGGGATTTAGCATTTTACCACGGCGTTGGACGCGGGGCGGCGGGGGGCGGCGAGGGAGGGCGGGCAGGCATTTCGCATCTCAGCACGCTCTGAACGCTTCCAAAGATACCAACTCCGTTACTCGACTACTAGCAGCAATGCAGCATCATCCTTCTCACCCGGAAGCGGCTAGGGGCCCGATGTCATCACGACTCATCGCCGGCGCTGCGCCTTGGCGATGGCTCGCGGGCGGGCAGGTACATATTTTTGGAAGGGCGCGCACGTTAGCGCAGGCGTCAAAACAGAGTGCTGACTGTGCCGAGCTGTCCTGAGCGAGCGCTGCGGGCTGACATCTGCACCCGCAAGTGGCATGATGGCAGCGCCGGCCGGGCGAGCGTCCACGGCGGGCTGGCGGCGTGCGCGCTCGCTTCAAGCCGCCATTAGCGGCGGTCTTAGGCGCGCAGCATCAGCCGCAGGCCAGGCCAGCTGCGCGAGCGGAGTTAACGCTGGGCGCGAGCTTATCCGGCGCTGACCTGCAGCCCTGGAAAGGTACGTGGGTATCCAGCCTAGGCAGCAGAGGCCCAGCGCGAGGGTAGCGCGCAGCCTTAGGGCTTCGCGCGTCCCAGGCACCCGTCAGGCAACAAGCCCGGCGGTGTGTGCGCCCGCCCGCCCATTGCGCAACCGCTGCAGGACCGCATCATGCCGCTCGGCTCCATCAGATGCGCTCCGATCGCGCCGCCGCCGCCCCCAAGGGCTGGGCCGATGCAACTCTGCGGCGCAGCCAAGCGCCCCGGAGGCCGCGCCGGCCAAGCGCCTTCACGTGCGCCCCGCGCTTCGCCCACCGCCGACCCCACACCGCCCGGCAGTCCAGTCATCCCCAACCAGGCCGCGCTCGTGTTGTTGCGCCCTCCCTTCAACACCACACACCGCGCTTCTCCTCCGCGCAGGATTCACCATGCTGGCCCTCTAGCCTGCCGCCCGCTGCTCGACCTGCCCAGCGCACCGACGCCGCCCCTGGCCGACTCAGCCAAGATGCCACCATCACCGTCACCCTCATACCGAATACGGCGATTCGTATCCACTTCTGCGAGGCGGTTGCCGCACCGCCTGTCCCCCCTGAGCGCTGTGTCTCGCCGCGCCGTGCCTGAAGAGCTATTCTCGTCCAGATGGCGTCCATCTTCACCTTCGACCCGGACCCGCCGCGGGTCGCCTCGCCGTGGGCCACCCCGCGCTCGTCGACGCCGCGGGAGCCGCGCGCGCTCGGCGTCGCGAGCCAGCCACTCGACGCATCCTGCGCCGCTGGCGGCGGCCTAGAGCCTAGGGCTGTGCTTGAAACAGACAGCGCCGTCACCAAGCTGGACGCGGAGCCCCAGGACGGCCCAACGGAGTACAAGCTGCACCTCCTGCTGCGTCCGCGGCGATCGTTCACCACGTCCACCACCGCGCGTCACGTGGCGGGCTCGCATCGTTCGAGTCTCGGAATTCCAACTCCTCGAAGCGTCTCCGAGACGGCTTTAACGCGCACGCCGGCCAGCACTCCACCGAAGGCCACCTCCAGCCAATCACGCCAGCACCGCCTGGAACAGCTGACCACGCAGCTGCTGTGGCGGCTGCAGCAATCGTCACCCTACCATTCCACCTCGGCCAATGAGCTCGTCGTTCCCCAGCTGCCTGAAGCAACCGAACAGCTCAGAGCACCGCCCTCGCTTGCAAGGTTGCTGCCCGGCTTGGAAGAGAGCAAAGGCGCTTTGTACGAGATTGGCGTGGCTGACGATGGCACCTTTGTGGGGCTTGCCGAAGATGAGATGGAGGAAAGCTTGACCAATCTCCGCGCAATGGCCGCCAGTCTCGGTTGCACCGTCAAAGTGCTCCGTATGATCCCCGTTGGCGAATGCGCCTGGATCGACGAGATCGACGATACGCTACACACGGACAAGCTTTGGGTTGCAGAGGCTTTCGTCAAGCCCGAAGTCACGGCGTCGCCGGCTGCAGGCCCAGCCGCCCACCTGGATCATGTTGCACAGCCACTCTCGCAGGTCGACCTCGACGACAGTGAGCCGGCATCCGGGCAGCTCCGTGTGTCTCTGACCGGAGCAACCATGTCTGGCAAGTCCAGTCTGCTCGGCAGTCTGTCCACCGCGACATTGGACAATGGACGTGGCAAGAGTCGACTCAGCTTACTGAAACACAGACATGAAATAGCTTCTGGAGTGACGAGCTCGGTGACTCAAGAGCTCATCGGGTACACCGACTCGTCTGATGCTTCTGGAGATGTGGACGTCATCAACTATGCCTCGGGCAACGTCGATTCTTGGAACGACATCCACGCAGCATGTCAGTCAGGCCGTCTGGTCTTTCTTTCCGATTCTGCCGGCCATCCGCGCTACAGGCGAACCACTGTGAGGGGCCTGATGGGATGGGCTCCGCACTGGACATTGCTCTGCATGCCAGCGGACAATGACGAAGATACTTCTGGTAAAGTCGGCAGCACCCCGTCTTCAGAGGAGGTGCTGGGCGCTGCTGCTGCGGATGTCGACCTCTCAGAAGCGCATCTAGAGCTCTGCCTCAAGCTCGAACTGCCCCTAATCGTCGTAATCACCAAGTTGGACTTGGCATCAAAGACGGGGCTACGGCAGACCTTGTCCAAGTTGCTTTCTATTTTAAAGACTGCCGGCAGAAAGCCGAGCATTCTGTCGGACACGGGCACCATGGTGACAGAGGACGACCTGAGAGTCGTTCCAACATCTGACCTGAAGCTCGCACGAAAAGTGACTGATGAGCTCTCGCACGACCCCCTCGGCGTGGTACCAATCGTCTTGACCAGTGCCGTCAAAGGCTCGGGTATACGTAAACTTCACGCCTTACTGCATGAGATCCAGATACCTCCGCCCTCAGCAGCACCAACACCAAATGACCCCCACGTCGCGTCCGGCTCTTCCACGAGCTCGACGCGCCACGCCCCACCAATCTCCGCACTCTACCATGTCGAAGATGTCTGGCGCCTCAATTCCAGCGGCGACGCGACGCCCGAATTCGCAGACATCTCAATCGTCAGCGGCCACCTCCGCTACGGCACCTTCCTCCTCGGCGACGAGCTCCTCCTCGGCCCCTACCCCGTCGGCAACGTCGCCGCCGCAACGGCCGCCGCGGAGGACGGCAGCGACAGCAGCGGTTCTCCCGCCGCACCACCGCCATCATCTTCCCTCAGACCCTGTGCCACCATCCTCCCCACCAGCCGTTCTTTCCCCGGCGCCCTGCATCAAAGCTTGACTCTGCCCTACCACCCCGCCTCCTCGTCCTCGACGCAGCGCCACATCAAACAGCTCGAATGGCGCCGCGTGCGTATCACAAGCATTCGCAACCTCCGCCTACCCGTCCGCTCGCTGCGCGCCGGGCAAGTCGGTTCGTTGGGCTTACTGCCCGTCGATGACGGCACCAACAACAAATACCCTCCCACCTCCATCTCCACCTCGACGCCGTCTTCCAAATCCCCAGCAGCCTTACCCGGCCGCATCCGCAAAGGCATGGTCCTAGTCCGCCCGGGCATCAACGGCGCGCGACCGCCGCAGTCCTGCCGCGCTTTCGTGGCAAGGTTCGCGGGTGAAGGGGTCAGGGGGTTGATCGTGGGCAGCTTGGCCGTAATATATACGGCGAGCGTGAGGGCGAGCGCCAAGGTCGTTGCCATCGCCATCGACGACGGGGATGGGGAGAGGAGCGGCGGTAAGGGGGGGCGGCGGCGGTGGCAAAAGCAGAAGGAGAAGAATAAGGAGGACGATGGGTTTGGCTTTGCGTTCGACGAGGATGATGAGAGTGAGGGGGATGCGGATGGGGCGGGTGGCGGCGCTGGGAAGAGGGTGGAGGAGGAGGAGGAGGAGGAGGAGGAGAGTACGTTGGTGACTTTTCAGTTCGTGGCCACGAGGGAGTTTGTCGAGGTGGGGGCGCAGGTGTTGGTTATGGAGGGGGGTAGAAGGCAGAGGGAGGTCGCGGAGAGGACGGAGAGGAGTGTTATCGGGTTGGAGGGGTTTGCGGGGAGGGTTGTGGAGTGGTTTGGGTGATGTTGTTGAATTTGGGATTTTGGGGAGGGGTTTGTACTGGCATTGCATTTGTTCTCTGTTGTACATATATGTACTATCTCTGCTTAGCATCCGTTGGTGTAGGGCTTTATCAACTCGCGTTTCTGGATTCCTCCACGTACTTATCCTCAACGTAGCTGAGGATCACGTTCGTGACATGAGTATTTGGGTCGACATTCATGTGAGATCTGAGCCTTCATCCTAGCCATGTAATTGGCCAAATGCGATATCCATATCATGTGACTGCGCGCGGCTGATGCCTACATAACGTCATCTCCACCACCTTCACGTATGATGGCTACCGCCGCAGCGCCCCTTCCGCCAGGCGGCGGTCTTCTAGAAGAACCTCTACCCAGCCACTCCGCCCCACCGGTACGTGCCTGCGGATGAGACTTCTACACCTATACCAATCAATAAACACCGTTTCTCGTATACAAGCCATCAATGTGGAAACGTCATAAAGCTGCACGTATATCGTGATGGATAACTAACCGTTGCAGGAACTTCAAAGGTGTTCCCAAAGGGCGCCCCCCCAGACAGCCAATCAGTCACGAGGAAGAGAGAACAAAACCGTAGGCGCACCTGACATGATGATTACGCTACCTATGCTAATGCAGTCTCAATCAAACCTTTTGTTTTTTTTTCTCCTCGTTGCTTCTCAGATGCAATGAGAGAAGGAAGAGAAAAAAAAAACTGGAGAGAACAGGGCCACCACCCACATCTACTTACGTTGAGGGAGAGAAAAAAAAAAACAACCGACTACATCAGCTCCAAATAATCCTACAAGCTCCATTCGCCCAAGTTTTGGAAAAAATATAAGGCCTACTACAGTATCCTACAGGCCCCCTCCCCCAAAAAAAAGCTCTCTCTTCCTCCAATTCCATCAAGAAAAGACGGATATCCATGCTTCTTCCCCCCTGTGCATCATCCTTTCACCCCGCATTCATCCCTCATAAACCCTCGTTGCATCCTTCCACCAGGCAGGTTCTTCTCAGATATAAGCACCACGACCACCAACCATCCTTCCTTCCCCCCCTTTACTGCGTCCCCGCCACCCTCGTAACCCTAGGCCCCCTCTTCACAACCGCCTCCCGCATCTTCTCCTTCACAACCCTCTTCTTCTCCGCCTTCCTCACAAAAACCCTCACCTCCTCCCTCCCCACCAGATGCTCCCCCGCAAACGCCGCATCTTCTACGCTCCTGAGCACCAACTCCCCACCACCCACGCTACTCCGCAGACCACCCGCCGCCGCCGGACTGGGCGAGAAGGATGATGCGTTTGCGTAGCGGTCGGGCGTGTAGAACAGTCTCCTGACGGCGCTTCCCGAGGAGCCGAACGGCGTGCCCTCCCTGCTACCGCTACCACCGCTCCGTCCGTAAGAAGAGGGATAGGGATAGCCCCCCCTCCGCGTGCTCGGCGGCGTCGCGAAGACGGCGGGGCTGGCTTCGCGGCTAGAGGAGAAGCGGCCGCTACTACGGAGCGTCATGTTGCCGAGGCCGGCGGCGATGTCGTCGTCGTCGTTGTAGTCGTAGTCGGCGTCGTCTGCGGGGGCCGCGTCCGCGTCGTTCTCGTCGTTGTCGTCGCCGCCGCCGCTGAGTAGACGGAGCTTGCGGAGCTGGTTCTCTAGCACGTCGAGGTCGCCGCTCTTTTGCTCGACCATAGATGTCATCTTTCTGATCGTGTTCTCGACGGCTTCGGCGGTTGGGGTGGCTGAGGAGGCGGCACCGTTGGCTCCGCCGGCTTTGCTGGACTGGGCCGAGGCGATGCGGGTCTTGAGGATGACGATGCCTTCCTCGGCCTGCGCGAGGAGTTTCTGCGTCTGTGCGAAAGCGGTGCGGAGCTGTGCTTGCTGGGCGCTCTGTTCTTCGGACAGGGGGGTAGCGCGGGTGACGGCTAGTTTGGACGGGTCGCGGCGCTGCTCGATGGATTTGCGGACGTCGTTGAGGCGCTTTCGCAGCTGGCCGACGTCTTTGGAGAGGCGGATGAGGTCGCGGATCTTGGTTTGGACGTCGCCAAGGCGGCCGGTTTGGAGCGAGCGCTCGAGGCTGTTTTCGACCTTGGAGAGGTCTTCGATTTCGGCGAGGACCCAGTCATTTTCTACTAGGTCGTCGACGTCGACGTCGAGATCTTCGCGCGTGCGGCCCTCGTGGCTGATCTCATTATGGCCCTTGATGAAGCCCGCCAAATGGTGTGCGTTGAGACCGACCGTGTCGATCATGCTCTGCATATCCCTGTACAACTGCTCAATAGAGCCGGGGACACTGGACGGACCAGATCTGCCTGCATAATCCTGGTGAACGAAGAATTCATCAAGCAATCTGGTCGCACGGGGCGATGACGATAGGACTGCGCGCGTCGCCTCAAACTCTTGATCATCGCCCAAATCCCGGAACACAGGATCCTCCTCAGGAGGTTCGCTCGGCCGGGATGTTGCGCGCGAGATCGGAGCTGGCGGGGGAATGGTAACGGCTTGCCGTCTCGGTCCAGGACTAAGTACCGATGTTGATGCAGCACGGACCGGGCTCGGCGAACGGTACGGCTCCTCTTGCTTGGAGGCTGTCGGAGGAGCGAAAAAGGGGGTAGGTGCTGTCTGCTTAGGCATACCTGTCGGCGTAGTCGAGGCAGCAAAAGCATTGCGGCTGGTGGATCGGACCGGTGAGCGAGACGGACTACGAGACTTGGGCTGTGCGATCGGCCTGGACCTGGAATCCGAACGTGTCTTTTCTATGGGAGGGAAGCTCCAGGTATTGTTATTGGGCGCCGAGGGAGCAGGTGCAGGTGCAGGCACCTGGTCCTTCTTTTCCGGGATATCCGAGAGCGAAGGAGAGTCTGGTTTCTCAACCTTGACAGGGGGACTGCCAGCGATGGGAGGCAGGTCCTCCTCTTCCTTCTCCTCCTTCTTAGCCTTGGGCAAAGTGAAGTCAGGAGGCAGAGGTGCATCTTCCGGCTTGAAGTCGTCCTGCTTGGTTGGCTTCTTGATGAAGTCCGGCGGTAGAGGCGCGGCCTCGGGCTTGGGTTCCTCCTTCGGCTCCTCTGCCTTCGGTTCAGGGGCAGGGGACTTGGCCTTTTCCGCAGGTTTCCCAAAGAGGCTTGAGCCGGCCGAAGCAAATGGAGTAGCCGACGAGGTCGACTTGTTGAAACCAAACAAACCACCGCCAGTCTTCGGCGTGTCCTTGGGCGAGGTAGGGGTAGTCGCCTCCTGGGTCTTCGCGGCATTTCCAAAAGGAGAGAATCCGAACTTGTTAGGCGTCTTGGGCTCCGTCTTCTGTTCCGTCTTTTGAGCATCACCCAAAGCCTGCCCCAGAGAAGACCCCAGACCAAAGCTACCAAAACTGCTACCATTGCCCTCAGGTTTAGGCAAGTCATCTTTCGCAGTACCATCTCCCTTGAACGTCGACTGGAGCTTGAAGCCGCTAGCACTCAGCCCGAACGGACTCGGCTTCGCAGCTTCCTTTGGAGTAGCATCGCCATTGGCTGCCGGCTGGTCGTCCGCATCGCCCATATCCGACTCCTGGGTCTGCGGCGCTTCCGCTTTCTGGCCGAAGACGCTCGTCGTGGGTTGCGCGGGAGTTCCGAACGATGGGGACTTGATTGTCGAGCCACCTGTTGTCGAGTTTAGTGACACGGTCGAACCGAAGCTGGGTTCGGTGCGGAGACCGAAACTCTGGTTTGGCGTACCGGCTTGACCGAAAGAAGAACCGCCTCCAAATACCGACTGTCCGGTCTTGTTTCCTCCCAAGCCCCCGAACGGTGATGCAGACTGCTGGCCTGGCTTGGCAGCTGCTGCGGCGAACGGCGAAGCATTTTGCTGTCCGAACTTTGCGAAGCCAGACTCACCAGATGCCGATCCTCCAAAAACACCCGTTGGTTTGGGAATCTGCGAAGGTGTGGAGGAAGCCTGAGAGGCCCATGGAGATGCTTTCTGGCCTATACCACCGGCAGATCCGAACGCTGTAGCACCCGGCTGGGAGGGTGCTCCAAACGCGGGCTTGCCAAAAGCGGGAGCACCAGGCTTTGGCGTGGCCCCAAAGGCTGGCTGACCAAATGCCGGGGCACTCGTCGCGCTGCCTGTGCTACCCGACGCCCAAGGGGACTTGTTCTGACCCATGGGAGAAGCATTGCCAAAGGGAGAGCCGCCAAAGGCAGGTTGACCAAATGCTGACGCACCTCCTGCTGGCTTGCCAAAGGGACTGGATGCAGCAGGAGCGGCTTGTGCGGGTGCAGCCTGAGGCCCACCGGCCGTAGCAAGGCCTTCGAAGGCGGTGCCTGTTTCTATCGAGGCATTGTAGACGATCCACCAAGCATTGAGGTAACCTTCCTGATTGAGGACCATGACTGCAGGTAGAGGCGTCTGCGACCATTCAATATCGCTTCCACTGATGGGTTTGAAGACCTTTTCCTTGCTAGATAGATCAAGCGCAAGACCGAGAGGAGACGAATCCGGCATTTCTGGGTATGCATCTTCGTCGACAGTGCCGGGCATAGACGCCTTGCGAGCATCATCCGCCATGACAGTCGGGACGAACATGTTAGTAATTGGGGTCTCCCGAGAAAGCGGTTGAGAGCTTTTGGTGATGACGCCGAGCTCTAGACCTCCCGTAGACGACACCAGAATCAGGTCGTCTAGGCTAGGCTTCCAACTCCGAAGGCGGGAAATGAAATAGTGTGGTGGAGAATTGCGGATCTCGCCAAATCCATCGCATGCACCCAAGATAAACTTGCGGAAAGTGTAGTTCTGCGTGCCCTTTTCTCGCGAGACGATGTGATACGACATTTCGGGAGGCGAACCGGGCTCAATGCTACTGGGTGCGTGGATAATGAAGAAGTCGTCGTTGGTAAGCCACGAGATAGAGGACACATACTGACCTCCCTCCAATGCAGGAGGGCGCGGAACAAGGGCTTGCGGCGAGCCATCCGGCTTCATCTGGACGCAAGTACCATCGGCCAAACCGGCGACCAGCTGCTTGCCCTTGTTGCTCCACGTCACACAGCTGACATTGTCCCTCAACATGGCGCCATTCTGCGTCTGGACGAATTTCCGCTCCTTCAGATTCGCAATCATCAACTGGCCCTTCTCCAGCACGATCGCAACGTACTCAGCCAGCTCCGGTGCGGGGTTAGGCACCAGCGCCCTTATCCCCACGCCCTCCGTAGCCAGCTGAAAGGCCGGATTGGTGTTCTTCTGCAGCAGCGCCGCGACCTCGTGTATAGCCAGCCCTCCGCCCTGCTGCGCGGATATCACCAGGTACTGCTCGTCCGACGTGAAGGCGACCTGCGACAGGCGCGGCAAGGGGATGGTGAGTTGCGGGGAGAAGGGGACGACGGGGTCCTTGTTGGTCGCGTCGCGCTCGGAGGTGAGGGCGGCGCGGATGCTGTCTGCGGAGGCGATGACTAGGCAGTCGGGCCCGGCAGCGGCGACGACGCCTCGCCGCGGCGCGGTCGTGAAGAGATTGGACTCGGCCGGGGGTAGGTCGTCGGCGCGCCATGGCGATGGCAGGAGCTTGAGCTTGTTGGTGATTTTGGTCTTCGTGTTCCGGCCGGCGATGGCGGCGAAGCCGAGGTGCTGCGGTTGCGGGTTAGTATCTTTGCTTCGAATGTCGGTGCTGTTGCTTGTGCGGGTGCTGCTGAGCGGGCGTAGTCGCAGTACCTCAGTCTGAATGTCCAGGATGTCGTCTGCCTGTCGTGCCTGCGGGCTGGCGCCAGCCATGCCGCTCATGGAGAAAGCCATGCTTGCTCGGGGGTATCAGGGGCGCGAGCGGCGCGAGACGGGGTCGAGGAGGGCGGGGCTCGAGAAGACGCGCTCGGCATGCGCTTTTCGCGGCGGCGCGATGTTTTGGCAGGGCTGGAGGAGGAAGAGAAAAAAGCAGGCGGGGAGGAGGAGGGGGGATTCGCGCGCAATCGCAGGAGCCTGGACAGGCTCGGGCGGCGGAGGCTCAGGCAGCTCGGGTCTGGGGGAGCTGGCACTCCTGCTCGGGGCGGGGATGGCGAGGTGGTTGCGTCGGCGAGCGCCAGCGACGCGGCCGCGGTGAAGTCGGAAAGCTCGCACGGGCCACGCATCTGCGTCGTCGTTCGCGTTGCCTGGAGCTTCGACGTGCTGAGCTCCCGCCAGCACCGCATCCGCCGACTCCTCCCAGCCCCGTCGCCGTTCCCACGCAGCCTGCGCCCTTCCGTCCACCCATCGCACCCGCCAATCTCTCCGCCCGATACACCGCCGTCCACCCCCCGACGCCGGGCTGACTGACGTCTGCATACACACCAACCCCAACTGCGACCTCCGCCATCCGCCTGCCGCTCCACAATGCCCGGCTTCGACTTCTCCAACTTCAACCGCAATGCGGCTCTGCACGCGCAGGGTGTGCCCCTGCCCAAGGCCACGAGCACCGGTACCACCATCGTCGGATGCCTGTTCAACGGAGGCGTTGTCATCGCCGCCGACACCAGAGCCACCAGCGGGCCCATAGTAGCTGACAAGGTGCGGGGATACACATGGGTGACTTAGAGGGAGCAGCTCTCACTGACACACGCGGCAACGACAGAACTGCGAGAAGCTGCACTACATCGCGCCGCAGATCTGGTGCGCGGGCGCGGGTACCGCCGCCGACACCGAGTTCACGACGGCGCTGATGTCGTCGAACCTGGAGCTGCACGCGCTGTCGACGGGCCGCAAGCCGCGCGTGGTGACGTGCATGACGATGCTGAAGCAGCACCTGTTCCGCTACCAAGGCCACATCGGCGCCTACCTGGTCGTCGCCGGCGTCGACCCCACCGGCGCGCACCTCTTCACCGTCCACGCCCACGGCTCCACCGACAAGCTGCCCTACGTCACCATGGGCTCCGGCTCGCTGGCCGCCATGTCCGTCTTCGAGACGCAGTGGAAGCCCGAGCTCAACCGTGACGAGGCCGTCAAGCTGTGCTCCGACGCCATTCTCGCCGGTATCTTCAACGATCTGGGCTCCGGCAGCAACGTCGACGTCGCGGTCATCACTGAAGACAAGACGACGGTCATGCGCAACTACATTCAGCCGAACAAGCGCGAGAAGAAGGCGCGCAACTACCGCTTCGAGCGCGGCACCACTGCTGTCCTGAACGAGAAGGTCATCAAGAAGGAGGACATCAGCAAGTACGTCACCGTGCACGAGCTCCAGGAGGATATTCCGGCGACCGCAGAGGTCATGGACGTGGATCAATAGACAGTGGATGATGTGACGGGGTGATGTACAGTACGACAGAGAGGCGTTGATTTGGCAGAGGGATAGACGCAAACTCCTGCTGCTGGGTCGGCTACATGAGCCGGTTCTGAGAAATGAAACGATACTTTTAATGACTCCGTGGACTCTGGTGGTAGAGATTCCTGTGGTGGAGAGTGAGCTGTGACGTCCGTCTGGAAAGGATGCTGCGACTATGCGCATACCGCGCTTTAAGGAGAACGGGCCGCCAAAGCAAGAGCTATTGTGTATCAAGCCTAATCGTGGAGAACGCTCGCGAGAAAAAGAAAGATTTTGAGATGCGCGACTTACAAGCGTGTGTGTGTGCAAAGCTCGTGGCCAGTCGAATAGCTATTGAGGGAGCATGGCCCCAGGGCTTGAGTGGTGAACGAGCCCTTCACCTTCACTCCCAAGAGTTTCTCTATATAAACACACACAATTGTCCAAAACAATTGGCGTGGTAAGCTATAATGAATTCATTTCTTGCCTTTTACCAGAAGTGACCGTATAGCTGCCACTACACGCCACTTAAGAATCTTTGGAACTCAAAACAGAACACCCTCGTGGTCGATTCTCGTTTTGCGCAATGAGACTGCGTTTCAAGAAGGCTTGCGCTCGCCAAATTTGCGGGGCGCATTCCTTTTTGCTCCCTTACGCGATTGGGTGGCGGCGGAAGCTCGGTGAGCAGGGGGGAGTCAAGGCAAGAAACACCTTGACTTGCGGCGCGACAAAGGAACAGCCGCGCAAAGTGAATAATCGAAATCAAAGGTGAGGTGGTCAGTATTGGTCTCTTTTAAAACAGCAGTGCAGTACCTGGCAATAGGCCGTTTTATCCCGAGAGCTGACCGTAGTTCCGCTTTGTATCGCGTATTCACACCCCGCACATCAAGTCACCGCGACACTTACATCAAGCTTTCGCAGGACTGGACAGCGGAATGAAAGTCCGTGATGTTCTAGTAAGTAAGCTGCATCGTTATCGATCATACCGATCAAGTCTAGCTATACCAGCACAGCCTGTGGATTGCCATTTCCATGGCCGGTCCAACGACTGTTCTTGGTCCGCCAATAAAATAGTATATAGTAATTTCCCGTCATGTTTTCCTACGCCGCCGCTATGCAAAGAAAGGGTATAAACACACAAAGACTCCATGTCCATCCGCTCTCCAACATTTCACGAGTAGACCATGAGTCTGCTCAGGGTGGAGGGCGCAGTGGGCCAGGGTAGAAGAATATACTCGCCGCTCGAGCCCATGCACCTGGAGTGCAGATCCCCCAGCAAGCTCATGTAACAAGACCAGGCTATCAGTTGCCGTCATCCTCGTCATCTTCAACGCTGGCCTGAAGTGACGACGAAGGCCGCTCGCTCTCCGACGTGGAGGCACTGGCACCATGGCCGTGGGAAGCAGTCTGCGCAGTTTCAACAGCGCTAGCTTCCTTGCCCTTTCCGGTATTTTCATCAGTTGAAGTTGTCGTAGGTGGAGAGTCCGTGGACAGGCTCGAAGGGGGAGGTTGAGCTGGAGTAGACGAAGTATCCCCATTCACAGCACGGTTTGAAGATGTGCCGGTACTGCTTCTAGCTGCAGCAAGATTCTCCGAATGCTCCCGGCCCATTCTCTCCCAGACAGCCCGTACATTCTCGATCGGCATGTTCTGAAGGTCCGAAACGGGAGGACCGGGAAAAGAGCTTGAGCCGGCAGTTTCGGTACTGATGCTCGTGCTGGTGTTGGAAGAGTCATCATTGGAAGTGCTGTGACCGTTCTCTATACCTCTTATTAGTGTCTTCACATTTCATACAAGATGAAGATAACACACCTATTCCACTAGAGGGCTCTGACGGATTCGCCACCGTCGTGGCCTGACTTGGCGCAGCGGCCGGGGTATAGTCCCGATTTCGAGCCTCTTGAAGCGTACGTGTCATGGTGTCGTTCCACGTTTGAAGAGTTGCTGCCGCTTGAGTTGCGGATTGCGTGGACGAGGAAGTAGGTCCACTTGAACCGGTTGTAGGTACGTGACCAAGACCTTGCAGCCCTGGCTGTCCTTGTGCCACTGGACCATCGGCTCTCTGAAGCGGCACCAAACTCCAACCTGCGGGTAATGCCAAGCCTTGTGGGAGGTTAGGATCGTTGGCGCCCATGACAGGCTGCTCCGCAGACGGGTTGAACAGTTGCGGCTGTGGCAAATCTTGCCCAAGGGGTTGATTCAGATTGAGTCCCGCAGTGTTCATTCCAGCAAACATGTTAGCAAGAGGGGACTGCGCGTCTTGAATATTCTGAGGTCCGTTGACAACGCTGGTCGCTGCGACGCGGCGAAGGCGCATGTACTCCGCCTGCAATGCACGAACAAGATGCAGCTGATTTTGCGCTACGTTCAGAGCCTGTATCTCGCTCATGAGACGGCGTTCAAGTTGATCAAGCCACAAGGTTTGTGCAATAACGGAATCCGCACTGGATGAATTGGCCAATGCATCGCGAAGAAGCGCACGAGACGAACGACCACCGTGGCCGCTACGATGTTGTTGCTGTTGCTGTTGCTGTTGCTGTGGCTGCTGCTGCTGCTGCTGCTGCTGCTGCTGCTGCTGCTGCTGCTGCTGCTGCTGCTGCTGCTGCTGTTGTTGTTGAAGCCCTTGCGCTAAGGCCTGGGGAAGCGCAGCGTCTGCTTGTGCGGCATTCAGATTGACAGCACGGACACCGTAGCCGATGCGAAATGGACCGAATTGGATTTGACGCATGCGGGGCAAAGGCGGCTGTTGCGCATTTGGATCCTGCGGCATTTGGTTTTGGTCTCCCTGTTGAAGCCCAGGTTGAGCGCCAGCAGCCGGATTGGCCCGATTGGGCTGCTGACGCTGCCTTGTTTCCTCCACTAGAACGGGTTGACGGCAGGTAGGGCAAGCTTGTTGACGCTCAAGCCAGCTTCGGAGACAGCTGATGTGAAGACAGTGACCACATGGAAGCTTCTTCGCCCGATGTCGATCGTCGATGGGCCGAGGCGGTGGTTGAGGTGGCTGTGCGACGTCTGCGGGAGCTTGTGCTTGCTCTGGTGTAGTCCATGGGCGCATCTCCTCGCGGCAGATGATGCAGATGTTGTTCTCTCCCAGATCCTCTGCGGTTGCGTCAGGGTAGCGAGAGTTCATATCGCGAGTAGCGTTACGATACCGAAGGAAGTCGTAGATGCGTTTGTGGAACGAGCGGAATGTCAGGAGGACGTCTCTCATGATGTGAATGGGGAGGCCATGGAAGGCCATGAGGATGACGAAGAAAGCCATGTAGATGGTTAACTTCACAAAGTCTGCAGGTAATTAGCAAAAGCTTTGTGAGAAAAGGTGGAGGTCTCATACCCTTGGCAAGGTCCAGATAGAAAACCCAGCGGCCCTTGCCTTCCCATCCCGGAACATCAATCTCATTGTCATCCACTTCAATCTCTTCGGCAGCCATGTCAGCCTCGGGAAGTACACCTTCACCGGCCTCTTCTCTTTGACGTTGCCTCTCAGCCCTCCTCTCTTCCAGAATCTCCTGTCTCTTAGCCTCCGTCTGCTTGGATTGAACGGCGAGGTCGATCAGGCACAGGATATGCCTGAAAAAGGTCGCGAATGACTCGATGAGCAGCAGGGCATACTCGAAGCCGAACATGACGATCATGTTCGGCCTAGGCTGGCGGAGCACCGTATCCACACAGAATCCCAGCATTGCCATGTCGTATATGATGGAGAGAACGAGCGAGGAGGCGAGGCGCGAGTGAAAGAATATCTCGTTGGAGGTGGGCGGTTGCTGCTCGACAAACTCAACGCGGCCGGCGCCAATCCACTGCCAAATCTTGCCCGCGATGAGACTTATGAACATGACGAAGAACCACACGCCAACGTCTTCGCGGAAAATGGTCATGGCAAGTAGCGTCTCGGTCACGGCGAACCAGGCGTGTTCGTACAGGCGCTCGACTTCCATGGGGCGGAGCGGTCCGTAGAGGAGTCGTTGGAGGCCATACATGAGAGAAGCGGTAAGAAGAAGGACGAGGTTCGTTAGAATCTGCAGAAGGCATCAGCACGCCATGTCTGCATGTCGTTGCCCGGCTTCGCCGCGGCAGGTTCGGGAGAGACGCACCATGAGGCAGGCATTTGATTGTGAGAGATAGACGCAAGCGGAGTAGAAATTAGGCCGCTCGTACGCCGCGCGCAGCAGCACCGAGGCGGCCAGGGCCACGGAGGTCTATGGTAGGCGGGTCAGCACATGGGCGCATGGGCGGAGGTGCGCGGCGCGAGGTGGTGTAGCTTACCCCGACGTAGACTGCAATCCGCATGATGGCGAGACTGTGCAGATCAAAGCAAGACCGGGCAGGGCGACAGCTCCATCTGCATGGGCGGAAGCCGGAGGGAAAGGAACAGCTGGGGTTGGTGGTGGTGGGAGAGTCGCGCAGCTCGTGCACAGCTCCGGGCGGCAATGGGACACGTTCGCGCAAACGCCGCCGGGTGAAGCTGCAGCCGACCGACGCGCGCCGGGCGCCGTTGCCGCGAAAAGCACGCGTTGCCGGCGGAAGATCGGCAACAACTTCTCCGATCGACAGCTGATTACGCAACCCCCGCAATTTCTCGATGATCTCCCTTCACCAGCGCCAGTTCAAAACATTCTCCAACCCGACACCGCCTGTCACTGACATCTGTTAATCTTACTGCATCAACAGGCTTCAAAAGAATGCTAAGAATACCCATTCATCCACGTTACAAAGACTACGCCGCTGTGCTGACTGACGTTCTCCAAACATTATTGAAAACGGCACTGGTGCATCTATAAATCTCTCAAGTACTCCAACTACAGCTCTGAGTCTGCCCATGTATCGACATCAAGACTACCTTTTTAAAAATCGCAGTCGATCTCCATATAAAGACGTTGATGAACTCACGCTTCGCGTAAGGATGTGCCGAATTGTATAATATTGAAGGGTCAATATCGTCTCCATTTGGCAATAGCCCGTTTCGCGTGAGCATTCGATCGAGGGAAAAAAGGTATGTGATAACACCTAGCAAAGGTTTGGGGGTATTTTAAACCAGTAGCGGTGCTACAGAAGAGAACTCCGTACATATCCTCCATCCCAAGCGCTGCGCAGGCATGGAGAGCGCAGTGAAGGAATGCCGGTTCAGGAGACCTTCCCTTGAAGAGTCCAAGGCCTTGGGACGAGCCGTGCAATACTCTGCGGAAACACGGCTACCTACAGATCCGTCGGAATACCGAGTGTCAGTAGCTGCTGTCGAGACTAGGACCGGAACTTGAAGAGAGGCTGAATGATTACAGCTAGCCGCCAGACGGAGAAGCATGCACACACAGGAGACTCGCAGACAACGGTGCAGTATCGTATCGAGACCATGGCCACCGGTCCGTCAGAAGGAGAAAGCTTTTAGGTATGATTACAATAAATCGTATCTCCTATACAAGGTATGCCAGCAGTCTCCGACGTTTCCATTATTCCATTCAGGCATTCACAGCTTACCCTTCACCTCCTCACCGGCCTGCTTTGCCTTTCCAGCTACCTCATGGGCCTTTCCTTTGGCCTCGCCGGCTATCTCAGATGCTTTGCCCTTGGCCTCGCCGGTCATATCAGATGCCTTCCCCTTGGCCTCGCCGGCCATCTCATGTGCCTTGCCCTTGGCCTCGCCCTTGCCCATGCCAGCAGCCTCCTTAACTTTATGGGCGGCATGCTCTGTGAGAGAAAAGACGTGAGTGAGTGGTCAAAGGCATTGGATTGAAGGATTGGCAGCAGAAGGAGAGGCGGGGGAAACAAAGCAGGTCGGAATGAGGTAATGATGACGTACCGGACTTCTCAATGCCCTTCACCAGCTCATCAGAGACGGTCCTGTCGACCTTCTTCGCAGCGTCCTTCACGGCGTCCACGGGGCCCTTGTTCAGGCGGGCCGAGGTCGTGAAGAGCCTGGCGTTACGGGCAATGGTGGCGCGAAGCATGGTGGCTGAGGTGTGCTATGTAGACGCTAGGTAGTTGTGTAGTACTCGAAGAGCAGCAGGAGCTGTTGGAAGGTGGCTAGGAGGATGAAATTGGGCGTTGTTGAGAGCGCGTGTGGCACGAGGGACAGGAGGAAGAAGGGGAAGGGAAGCAGAGGCAGGAGTCACTTCATGTATGCGGAGAGCTTGCCCTGCTAGTGAGGGCGGAGCTCCGGCCTGACGTCAGCTGCATGCATGGAGCGCTGGCCCGTGCGCCATCGAGATTCGTCCAAATGCCATCATCCCGCCTGCCGCACTCAGCATCCCTGTCGCCCCACAATCCTCCGCCCTCGACGCGCCGGCCGAGCCTCACGCTGCCCCCGCCGCCGCTGATCTCCCACCTCCCACCTCATCACTACGTTATTCCTCACGACATTCTTGCTGTTCTGCATCGCCAGCGCTTCCCGAATGCAAAGTAAATGCCGCTGCTGAAGGGCGCCGAGATTTCTCAAAAAGAGCTCCAATGCCCCCCAACCCGTCTCCGAAAACAGGCCTTTGCTTTCGCAGTATTTCCTGAAACTCCTGTGATACCGTGTAGCTGCCGTGTAGCTGAAACTCGCAGCTCTTTCCCATCTCTCAAATGCCCTCTGAATGCAATCTGCCCCACGGAACTTCCCTGCTTCTCCAGAACCCCCAAGCCACAGCCTTCACCAAACCTCACCAGCGAACCATAACCCGCCTCGCTGAACAAACTCCAGAAGACCCAACCGCAGTACTAACCCGCAGAATCCCTCGCTCAAAGCCCCGCACCACCAGACGGCCCCTCCTGATCCCCCCTCGCCGACGAGCGCCGCACAGCCTGCTCATACGCCGGCGGCGGCGACCCCACCGTCTCCTCCCGCACCCTCAAACCCTCGTACGCCGGAGGAGGCGCGGCCGCGAGCGCGCGCACCGGCGCCCCTGGCACTCCGCGCACATCAGCAGCAGCAGCCCGACCCCTCTCCCGCCCCTCCCTCACCTCAGCCACCCGTCGCGTTAGCGCAGCCATCTGCGCCTTGACCGCGTCGAGCGAGGCATTGAGCTGGGTCACCGCCGTGCGCGCGTCGTTGTTGCTGTTCCGGAGGCCTTCGAGGTCGTGGTGGAGGCGGATGATGTCGGCGCGGAGGACGGCGTTGCGGGATTCGAGGAGGGTGCGGACGGTGGCGGCGTGGTCGAGGTCGAGGGAGGTGGTGTCGCGTTGGAAGCGGAAGAAGTGGGCGAGGAGGAGGGCTGAGCGGTGGAGGCCTGTGGGGCGGTGGATGAAGTGCCACCAGATGTCTTGTCTGTGGGGTTGTTAGGGTTGGGTTGGGTTGGGTTGGTGGGGGGGTGTGCTTGGGACGGACGTACGCCATGCGGGAGACTTCTTCGGCGGGGGTGTCGGGCATTCGGGTTTGTAGGTAGGTCTCGCTGTGGTGTGTCAGATTGAATGGCGTAGATGGGTGTGGGGGACATACAAGGCAGCGAGGTCGTCGTCCATGGCTGTAGGTAGTGGTGTTGCGAAGGGCGGGATTGTGAAGTGGATGGGGAGAGCGGTGGAACAGGAAGAGGGAGAGGGTTTGTGCTGAAAGGCTCTGGAAATTTCGAATGCGCAAGAGCTTGGACCATTGCTTCTGGCTGTGTCTCCAGCAGCAAAGGTGAATGCAAGGTAGGGGTGTAAGAATTGGAAATGTGTTAATTCTCATTCACCTTTGCTGGAGATTCCTGCAGCTTGTTCGGGGCACCAGACAGGAGTCAGCCTTCTTAAGCTGACTCTGTTTGAATTAAACCATCAACATCCTCCTCTGGTGTTGCCGTTAAGTATCTTCCATTCGTAATCGACTCTTCTCACGGTTGCGTTTTCTCTTGAGAATTCCTGCATCTGGCTTACATGAGACCGTCACTCTACTTCCAGCTCGATATATTTCATTCTTCGGTCTGCCACAATAGTTCAGATCAGGCCTGTTCTTTCAATCATGTTCTCTCTTCCTCTAGCCTTACTAGCACACGATGGTCATGTTGGGTCGTGATATAGCATAAGAGATGGGATGTACGTGAAATGTGGACATCGAAACCAGGGAAGGGCACGCATGTCATACGATCCTGGCTATAATTATTACAGGCGAGCAATCCGAAACATAGGCTATCCACTGGATGACTGCTGACTGCTGTGTAACTTCAGCCTCAGTAATCCTTGGAGCCTTGCGCCCTCAGGACACGCAGCACTTTCCCGGCCCCTGAGACTGATATTTTTGTAACTTGGCTTTTCCCCTTTTGATGTCCCTCGTCCCAGGACTTGGCGCCAAGTGCCTTACACTTTTTGTTCGGAACGTGCTACCTAGCCCTACGTACTCTAGGTCTCAGGTCACACCATTCAGGCAGACGTTCTGACCTGAAGTCTTAAAATAAAGAACATGGCGCGTTTTAAGGAAGACAGAGAGTGCGCAGCATTCGTCATTCCTTCGACGCTAAGAAAAACCCTACCAAAAAAGGAAATATCCTTGTTCCAGAATCTCCAATGACTCGTCCATGAAGACAAGACGGGCTTCTACTACGCTTCTCACTGGACGCAACACATGGATGAATTCAACCAAATCTCTATCTTCTTTGAGGTATGTACGACCCCTCGTTCCTTTGCTCAACCACAGGTGTAGTGCAGCAACCGCCTCTACACCGTTCTGGCTTTGCCGATGCTTGCGTCATTACCTCTCCCGCAACGATAAGTCGGGATATTGCTCTGTATTCATTAGAGTATGGGTTGCGGGGCTCCAATACTTGAAGAAGAAGACTACCCTATGAAAACAATATACAGAAAGTGCCGAGAGAGCATGCTATAAGACAGCCAAAAAAAACCTCAAGCTCTTATCACTAAGAACAACATCAAATTCATTCTCAAAAGAGAAGCCATTCATCGGTCGTTAGACTAAATTAACTTTTAGGATGAAAGAGACGAAAATATCTTGGAAAGTCTCAGTTTGAAGATCCTATCTACCCTTTCGTCAAGGCGTACGTCAGCAGGTTGCCTGAAGCTTTCAGCCTTGTACGTCTTCGACCTGAAAGGACTGCGCCACACCCATAGCCGATACTGCCCGGAATCTGTGGAATCCCATTCAGCACAACATCGATATAAACACAAAGTCGTTCGACCTCGGATAGCAATCAAGGGTACCATTTCTCTGACCCAAGTCTCAACAGAAACGGGAATTTTGTCGACAGTCTGTCACCCCGTCTTATCTGCAGACATTGTTTGTGTGCTTGCCATTGCTGACATGAGTGTAGACCAAACTGAAACAGAAGTACTATGCAAAGATGGCAGCCTCTTCAAAGGCTTGTAGATCGTCTACTGCATGGTCCAAGGAGTCAATAATCGCACTATCCTCCTTACTCGTTATGCTCTTCCTTCCATGCATTATGTTATTACTTCGAAAACTTCGAGCCTGGTCTATACGTCCTCGAGATGATTCTCTTCACTCGATATTAACAATAGGTAAGTCATGGTATTCCACGTATCTTGCTCCCAGTACTTCACTTCCTTACCCCAACACCAAACAAAGCGCTTATCACACCCCATGAAAGACCTTGAACGAAACAAAAACCCGGCATCGGAACGCAACATCGTATTATTGCACTTTCCTTGTTATCAATGTCCCTTTGACATGGCCCGTACGGAAACGACTGGCTGGGAAGAAGAACGTACTGACCTGCCAAGTCCAAAGTTCAAGAGCTGTATCACAGACGGCGAAATTTGACGGATAGTGGAAAGCATTTTAGGCGTCTCTAGAGCGATCCAAAAATTTCAAACGGTGCAAGGACAAGGGTCTGACCGTTTTCCTTGGCTGAATTCGTATCTTGATGAAGCTCTGAGGAAGGTTAAAGTTAGAAGATATGAAAAAGAACCGATTGCGGGGTAGTAATAATATTCAGTTGCTAAACACCTGTTTAAAGAGTTGAATGGCTTGATCAGTCAACTGTGGAGAAAGAGACTCTGAAGGGAGCGGAACCCGCTCAGTCAACCTCAGCGACGGCGCCCGGGGGTTTCGGGATGAAATGCTTTTTCTATCATTCTCAACCTCAAAAAGATGACACCGCGCTATGCACAACCAAAAACAATCGAATCAACCATCCCCTCTCCCATCCCTCCCCCAACCCGTCTCTTGACTCTCTCTCCCTCCTAACTCGTGCATACCCCTTCGAACCACCACTCCAACGCCATCACACCCTCTTGTTCCTCCACCACCACCCCATCAAACAACCCCCTCCCCAACCCTCCTCCCCCTCTCCGCCACCACCGCCCTCAACCCCTCCAACACCTCCCTCCCCAACCACCTCACCCTCCCCCCCTCCTCCACCGCCCTCTCCGCCCACCGAAACAACAGCCTTAAATTCCGCAACGAATCCGCGTCCCACGCCCTCAACGCCGCGCTCCTCAGCACCAGCCGCTCATCCACCGGCGACGTCTTCGCGTAGTCGGCAAGCAGCTCCGCGCCGCCCGTCGCTCCTCCTCCCACTCCGCCGCCGCCACCACCACCACCGCCACCGCCGCCGTTGCCCGTTTGGTGGTGGTCGGCTGGGATGATGAGGGCGGAGACGTCGGCTTTGCTGATGATGGGGAGGGGGAAGGGGAAGGGGGAGGTGGAGGAGGAGGTGCTGGTGTTGGTGTGGTGGTGGGTGGTGGGTTGCTCGCCGCCGCGCAGTGCTGGCAGCGAGAAGATCCAGTCCCACATCACGGCGCGCGCGACCGTGGTGTTGGCTAGCTGCGCGTCGTTTAGCGCTGTGAGCGTGGCGTTGAATGTGGATGCGTGCAGGGCTGAGTGGGCGGGCCGGCGTCGCGCGTGGATCGTCTGCGTGCGCTTGAACGCGGCTAGGTGCGCTGGGTTGGCTACGAAGTCGAGGGTGACCTGCCAGTACTCTGGCGAGTTGGTCTGGACGGAAGCGATGCCGTCGAGTTCGGGGAGGAGGCAGGGCGCGGTGTAGGATTTGGAGGTGCCGTTTTTGAAGCGAACGGTGAGGGGAAGGGAGATGGCGCGGCGGGTTTCGACATCGCGGATGATGGCGCAGCGGGGTTCGGCGGCGAGGACCCAGAAGTGCCGGAAGGCTTGGAGGTGGGCTTTGTTGTCGAGGACGTCGGTGGGGAAGAGTGGGTAGAAGGCGCAGACGAGGGAGGCGATGGCGAGGTTGGAGGTGCTGAAGGTGTAGCTGCCGCCGGCCAGTAAAAGCGCACCGAGAGCCATGTGCGCGGCAAAGTGCGAGCCGTAAGGGATGTCGGGACTGACGCGGCCGTGGAGTAATCGTAGCCGGCGGAAGACGATGATGTCGCCTGTGCCGGCCATGACGGTGGCTGCGGATAGTGCGACTAGATCCTGGCAGTTGCGGACCGTGTTGCGGGTGAGACGCGCATCATAGCGGATGGCCGGCAAATGACACAGCCTAATGAACTGATCCAGGTAGGCAACCAGGAAGTCCCGGACCTTGAGATCGCCAGTTCCGGCGTACCTGAGACCGACGCTCCACAGCAAGCCTGCCAGGATGTTGTAGAAGGGCATGTGCTCGCTTCGAAGAGCCTTGATGTCCGTGAGTTTATGATTGGCAGCATACTCTGTTGGAAGATTCTTGACGATCCACTTGTAATCAGCTTGGATGTTGTCCCACATGATCAGGTGCTTCGCCAGTGTTCGGAGAAGGAATATGTCAGGGCGGACGTAATCGAACTGTGGGATAGTGTCCGGTACGTCTATTCGGCGCGCTACGGATGCGTTGTGTGTCTTCATAAACACCAGAGCGATCGCAATAACGGCACCGGCAGTTGCCTGGTCTAAAATGTGGACGACGTCGACAGGCTTTGGTCCAACAGCTACAGCCAGAAGCCTCTCGACGAGTCGCATGTCATGGAGACCTCGAAGATCGTTACCGTTACCGAGATTGATGAAGCCTAGGGCGAATCCAGCAGCAAGCCTGTAGCCTTCGTCTCGGATATTGTCCGTTGGTGCGGATGGATCCTCAAGTTCAACGTGTTCAATCTCTGAAAGCATGATCTCGCTCATTCGCCGGTGCTGACTGTTAACGTAGAGCAATCCGATGCCCATTAGTCCAGTCGTCTGTGCCAAAGGAGGGAGGTTGAGATCAGCAGCGCAGGGCGGCAACATCCGCGTAACATGCACTGAAAGTAGTCGAGTGACCAATGTGTCCATCGTCCCCATGTAAGAGACAGCGAGACCAAGGAGAAGACCAATCGAGGTCATGCTATGTTTTGGAGTGAGGTATTTGAATGAGAGCCATTTTGCAATGTTCCTGAGATGTCCATTCAAACCCAGTCCAAAGAGCAATCCGGCATGCTTGTTGCTCAATTCTCCGGGCTTGTTGTACGCAATCCAAGAAGTGTCGATGCCCTTGGCTTGTCGGGAAATGCTGAGGCCGGCTGAAACACCAGCATGGAAAAAGGCCCAAGCGAACTTTTCTTCGGTATACGTGCTCCGATCAGCACTTACGGTGTTGTTGAGAGGTTTCATGGTACACAGGGTCGTGAAGCCATGAAGAGGGTACTTCTCCGTGACAAGTGGTCTCTTGCTGTCGAACTGAAGCATCGAATGTCCAGACGGTAGCGCAAAGGTCCGGAGCATGACCCACTGCATGACACTCTTCTGGGCATCCAAGTGCTCAGCTTCCGTCCACGACGGGTCTGGGATACACTCTGCGACAGCAGGACGCAGTGGTTCGAGAAGACGGAGCGCTTCAATATACCGACGGTCTTCGCTGAAGATGAGTCGGGTGATCATATGCCTATCAGCCTCAGAGGAGCTCTGTGCAGCATCGTTTGCCTCTGCTGACTGGCAGATACTGTGCACGTCGCGACTCGCAACTCCAGGAGCGGACTGTAGTTATTAGCAATGAACTCGGTCGTGAGATGAATGAACGTACAGGCTGGGAAGCTGAGCTCGGAGACCACTCAGCATCAGGTCTGAGCAACATGTGCAAATCCTCTCTACCAACAACCTCGAGAAGTGTTTCGTTCCAGGTGGTTGGCGGGCTCGATTGGCATTCTACAATGGCTTCGCGAATACCAGCAACCACCGCTGACGGGAATGTCTCCAACATACGATTGTCGATGCCGCTTACTAGCATGGTCTCAACCTGAAGGCTTGCTGTCTGCTCGCTCTTGCGTATGTTTGACAAATATTTGCAAAGCGCCACTGTCCTTGGAGTTAAGGCAGTAACTACCTGGGCCAGAGATTGAGAAGCATGCGAAGATTGGCGCTTGTCTGGTTGACCAATGAGCATATCGAGGGTGGGGAATCCTTGGAAGATGCGTGGATCAAGCATCTTTTCCAGCCAATCGAATATCGAAGGAGGTTTTTCCCATGGGGGAGAGGGGAGGGTCACAGTTGTAATCGAATCTGAGATATGCATGTCGTCAGATTTTGAAGGTCTTCCAGAGCGAGGGCTAATAGCATATTTAGACTACGCAAACCATGGGACTTACCGTCTTCATAGACCCACTGATCCAGACTGCCACCATCCAACCCGTAAGGACTACCGCTCTTCCAATCCCAGCATTCCCAGTCAAGCCATCGACCAAGTTGGGCTAGGACGGGAGAGAGATTACCGACTTCCGATGATCGGAAATCCTTGGTTAAGATATTGAGTTTTTTCTCCTCTCGTAGAAGGTGCAAGGCAACAAGGAGCGAAGGCAGGTACGTGGCGTGCGATTCCTGATGTTTGGAACGTGTGGATCTACTGGCTGTTTCAGGGATGAGGGATCTGCCGAGTGGCTCTTGGAGAAAATCTCTAGCGGACTTGGCGCAGAATGGGATAAAGTCGCTTTTCCTTTTGATACCATAGTTGTTAGAGGGTGAAAGGATTGAATGTCGAGTGGACGTTCGAGGTCTGGCTTTTTCTGCGAGAGTCTGTTCAACCCAAGCCCAAGCAGATCCGTCCCAACTTTTCGCAGCGTGATCCTTGCTTTGGTAGCGCCACATGAGTTCGAAAGGATCATCCGATGTGGATCTTTTGAGTGATCTCCGAGTACTGGGGGTACCCTCAACCGAACGAGTGATGTCTGTGAGACGGATTGATCTTGGGTCAATGCTGCCAACGGCAAATGTGAAAAGCGAAGCGGTAAGTGCAGCCCATTCGACATCGAAACGCATCTCATTCCGTAGGTTCCGACATATGTTCCACCAGATAGCCAGTAGATGCTCTCCTTGTGGCGGAGGTAATACTAGCCGGCAAACGGCGAGTATCTGGGAGACAGTGCCGTTCCGTGGCCACAGGCTGATTTGTAACAGGTGCTGCCGTCCGGTCTCATCTCGGACATTGAACATCCCGTCCGATGTTGCATGTGCCAGTCCAGTCAAATTCTGTGGAGTGTCGGTAGATCCATCCTGATTCTTTAGCCCTGGTGGAAGTGGTCCAACTCCAGATGCACAGGGATCAAGGAGCCTCAGCCTTCTTGGAAGGGCAAGAATAACGCGTGCCCGGGGACACCATCCTGCAGAAAGCGAGAGTACATAACCCCCAGAGCTGTCTCTGGCTAAGCAAAGAACACGCTGGATGCCATGGTCGCAAACCTTTGCGGCATCTATGTAATTTCTCTGGCGCTGGGTATTGACGGAGGTCGGAATCAAGATGTTTGGTGTCTCTTTCGTTTTTGAGAGAGGGTTAGAAATTGGAGTTGGTGTTAGACGCCTTCTTTGGACAGTAAATTCGTGTTCGACCAGCTCGCCCTTTGATTTTTGCATCATGTACAAGAAAAAACGACCGTCATTCGGGTACGAATCAGTAAAGGATTGAGGGGCTTTTAGGGTGAAAATCTTTGGCAGGTCCTGGTGTACATGTCAATGCAGTCCGTTCCTCACTGGATCACGTAGAAGGGAATCACGTACCATTGAATGCGAATTTAAAGAGGAGTGGAAAATACTCTCAGAAGTGCCGAAAGGAACCTCCGAGAACTTGACCAAAAGTAACTCTCGACGCAATCCTTCAATCGGCTCTTGGAGGCCAGACGCATCATCTCCATCTCCACCAAGGAGCTCTTCCGGAATCTCGGAATCATCAATCGTGTCGTCGAGATTCAGGTCATCATCGAAGGTATCCTCGAGAGATACAGCACTCAGGCTAATCTGTGAAACGTCACCCGGGGTAGATGCTCTTGTTTTTCGGGATGCTGGACGAGAACTGGGCCCAAGGCTTGTCCGTAAGCCATGACCGCCAATAGATTGACCTCTCCGACCATGACCGATGCTACTACCCAGACTGGACCGGTGTGTAGCCAGGTCTTCGAATGCGGATTTGTCGAAACTTCTCGACAAATCTGCTCGAGAAAGTAAAGAGCTGACGCGTCTCGATTCCCTGTTCGGTTGTCGGGCGAGATCGGTCTCTGGGTCTAGCTGGGAGGCAAAGGCTTCTTCTGCTGTCTGTTCCCCGCTCGGCTCACGCGTCTGACTTGCAGTGAGCGAAGTGTTCATGTAACCCCGATTCGGACCACCAAAACTATCTCTTGTTCCCTCTCTTGTCCTTATGGCCGGTGTAGTAGTGCCCGTTCCTGGATGTATGGAGCTTCGACGCCTGGACCGGCTGACAGACAAGGTAGAGCTTCGTAAACTCTTCCTTACGGAGGCCGGCTTTGGGTCGATGTATGAGGCGTACCAGACTGAATACACTCGTCGCTCATAGTTGACAGTCACAACCAGGATTAGAGGCTTGTCTGCAGGGTTATCCACATCGGACATTTCATTCTGTTTCGTAACATAGAGGACCTCTTCGGCCTTGTCTACGGGCCCGACAGTCTTCGAACTGGACGGTCTTGAAGAGAAGGAAGTTCTGTTGGAGTGTGACTGTGTGGCAACCACTAGGCCCATCTCTGAGAATGGGTCTGTAAATGAAAACAAACGTGGAAGACCATCGGCGGAAGGACTTGTTCCAACTTTGAGAAGGTCTGCAAGGGAGGTAGGATATGCGACTCCTGAGCTTGACTTGGTGCGACGAGGTGTAGTGAAGGAGGTATTGATTGTCGGGGTGAAAAGAGACGAGTTTTGGGAAAACGACTGGGTCGGAAGTTGCGAGAAGAAGGAGTTCGGCGGAGCTCTTGGTACTGCTGGACTGGCCGGAGTGAAATCGGGAATCGACATCTTCCTCTGGATGAGGAGGCCGCGAGGGGCTGGGAACACTCGCTCCACCTCGAATGGCAGATTCACAACATGGGTTGATCCGGCAAGGAAGAAAACGTGAGCCTGGGTCTTGAGGAAAACAACAAGAGCGCGTGAGAGCTTCTCTGAGGGCGCATGCGTGCGCGGCCGGTTGCCGGACCCGTTGCCGAACCCGTTGCCCTCGTTGACGGGGTAGCCTGGTTCACGGATTCTGTCCTTGGCGAACAAGGTTCCCGGTCCATGGTCTTGCCGCAAGTCCTGTGTGGTGTTACGCAAGGCAGTGGCCTCGTCCGAGGGAAACCAGGTGAGGACGGCCTGCAGCACCTTTTCGCCCTCGACCTCGAAATTGTAGAGCTTGCGGACAATGCCGCCGCGCGACCATACGACGCAGTGCTCCGTCGCAGTGACCTCCTCTTCTCCGCCATCGTCATTGTAGGTGGTCCAGGTGTAGGCATCGAGCGGTGCGTCGGCGGGCAGGATTCCCTCGGCGATCAGGTAGGGAAGGGCGGCGGGGGTGCGGACACCCAGAGAGCGAATGGAGGCCATGGACGGGTTGCAGCGCACATGGAGGCCGGGCTGGGGCGCGTGGCATGGCCCGGGGCGGCGGCGGGTGTTTTGTTGTTGGCTTTGCGCAGGGCAGCGCGTGGCGGGGAGACGCGTCTCGGGAAAGTTCAAAGCTTCTGCGCTGCGACGAAGCTTCCGCCGCCCACCCCAACCCCGACACCCGCCGCATCCTTACCGCTCCACCATGGCCGGCGTCATGAAGCCGCGCGTGTCGCGCAAGGGCAAGCTGCTGCAGCTCTGGTACTGGCCGCCCTCGCTTGCCCCCCCGCATCAGCCGCTAATGCGCACTGCAGCTACGACCTCCCCCAGCGTGTCAACGTCGCGAAAATCTATCCCAAGACCGCGCCCAACGGCTCGATCGTCGTCGTCTACGGCCACAGCAATGGCCTGCGCATACTGTGGCGGGGCGGGCGCCCGCTCAGGCGCAAGGACGACGGCAAGCCCAAGGTCAATGGCACCTCGACCGACGTCGAAATGATCGACCTCACCGACGAGGATCCCTCCCAGCCGCCCCCGACCGCAGTGGATGAAGATGTGGATTTTGAGTCGGACGAGGAAGAGCAGGATGAGGCCGAGCCGTACCCGCCGGTGATACAACACCTCGACCTCCCACTTGGCACCGAAGTTCTGTACATGTCCTTTCCCCAGATCCCATCCGTGTCGCCGTACCGACCCGCCGAGTTGATCCCGCCGATATTCAACGACAAGATTGTGCTTTCCGTAGCATGCGCAGACTCTAGCGTGCGAGTCATCACGCTGCCACTCACGCCTCCCTCAGAGGCGCGCAAGGCTGCTGATCGCAGTAAGACCAGGGCACCGTACGGCGAGCAGATTCTTCTCATCGAGGGCCAGCACGGACACCAATCCATACCCCGTGGCATTTCCATGACGTGGAGTTCGCGCACCTCGGAAGCTTTCCCGGACGACATTGACATGGATGCGGATGCTTCGGACGATGACGATGCGGACAGCCTGCGGCCGCGGAGACAAATCGGTACGGGTGAAGAGGCTCAAGAGTGGGATTTGATCGTAGCTTCGCATTCTGTCGAAGTCACTGGACTGCTACACATCTTCCGGATTCCTCTTGTCCTGAAAGACAACCAATACTTCTTCTCAACCGAACCTGTGTTTCCTCACCAGACGCAGTACCTCTCCTCTCCTGCCACTCGCGTCTACTTCAGCTCTTCTCAATATCCAAGCCGCCGTCACTTGCAATTGCTCGTGGCTGATGCGAAGGGTTCTGTCAAAGTCTATGATCCGCTGGCTCCTGCAAGGGCACGTCCGCGGTCAGTAGGCCGAGACATTGTCAACGTTCCCACGCCGGGAGCATGGATTGCGTCTTTCTCGACAAGCTTTGAGATCCCAAAGCATTACAAGGTGTCGAACGCCTACCTGGCGCGACGGAAACACATCCTCGATGCCAAATGGGCATCTGACGGCAAGAGCATCGTCGCACTATTATCCGACGGAGAATGGGGTGTCTGGGCCATGGACGGCGCCAGTACCGCACGCAACGCCTCCACTAAGCCCGTCTCGACGTTCGCCCTCCGCGGTTTCGTCAGCGGTTCCGACCCCAAGACCGCAACGTCATCCTCAGGACTCGCGGCCGGCAAACCCGCCAGCAAATCGCTCGCTCTGGCCCCCATGACACCCAACACGCGCCGCACGCGCGAGGAAACCCTCTTCCACGGTCCATCACCCAGCACCTCCACCGACGCTCCCCGCGGCGGCATCGCCATCTCCAGCCTGCTCAACGCGTCCAGCGGCCAACCCGAAGACTCAATCGTCATCTGGTACGGCGACGACATGTACCGCATCCCGAACCTGCAGCAGTTCTGGAGCCGCAGCACGCATAGCACGGGCAGCGGTTCGCTGTACGGACCCGGTCTCACGCGCGTCGACGGCGTGACGCTGTTCGGCGAGCCGCTCACGGACGTCGAGCAGTTCGGGCGGCCCAAAGGCGCGGCGGCTCGTATGGGTGTGCCGCGCGATCTTCTTGTTGTTGCTGAGAGGCGGCTCGTCGTGCTGGCGCATGTCAGCCCGGAGGCTAAGAGTGGCAGTCTCTTTGCGAAGGAGCTGGAGGCGTTGGATCGTACCGACAAGGTCGATCAGGACCTGCTTAGGCGCGGAGAGCTCGACATCGGTGGTATGGACCGCTTGCTGGAAACGATGGCTTCTGGCGGAGCGGCAGCGGGTGGCAATGATCCGAGGAACTTGCGTGCACCTGCAGTGAGGAGGGTTGGTTTTGCAGGTCTCAGCAGCTTGGGCTCGTCGAGGTAAAGAGGCTGGAAGCATGAATTGCTGGGAGGGGACTGAACGAGAAGAATGGAACATGGTAAGCAACAAACAAAAGTCTGAAGCTCATGCTGGAGTGTCCAGGAAGTAAAGGACTGCGATGATTTGGAACTTTTCAACGCTCTCAAAAGGGATACTGAGAGCCGGGTTTTAAAAATCTCGAAACGGAAAAAGCGAGAACTAATATACCCCCTTGATTGACATGGCCTTTTCCCTTTTTTTTTCTCTATTAGCTCCGTCTTCTTCGTTTCCCCCACCATCTTTTACCTTTATCATCTTACCTGTTCCACTACCACTTCCTCGTGACCGTGTCTCTTACGCATCTTTTCTCGTCTCCTCTTCCTTGCCCCTTCAAAACCTTTTCGCGATGTCAGGTGGAGCACAAGGGCCAAGCTGAACCTTGCTAGCTCAGTATTCTTCGCGATAGATCAACCAAACCTCCTTCGCACAAAACCACATGGACGAACTCTGTGTGGGAAGGGGGTGCAGCATACACCCGGATAGTGCACCTGTTGTCACTTGTGTTCTTATCCATGACAGCTCCTGCTGCTTACTTGAGCGTCCTCCTGGGCGTGAGGACGGTTTGAGCGGGGGCGCGCATGGAGCTATATTCCGTGAGCTCTGTGCGTTTGTTGTCGGTGGGAGCTGTTACATATGCACATACATACATAAATCTTAATCTCAATGATGGTACCAATATCGACAATCGGGTACGGCCTCTTGTTCAGTCATTCTCTGCGAGAAAGTGAGGTGATCGTTTAGGACTACAAGCCGAATACAAGATGTGACATCATCGCACTGAGAGCATAGTGATACACGTCATGCTTCGTGAAGTTGAGAAATCTGTTGTGATTTTGTCTGATTCTCTTCTCATTTCCGACTCCATCCCTAACCTTTCTCTTTTTCCCTCCCTCACCACCTTCTCTCCAGATAATTCGCAGTAGCCAATCCAAGCCATGCACGATCTAATTTTTTAACTTTTTCTCTCTCCACTCTCTTTTTGCCTCGACAGAGCAAGCCAAAGCCTCCCCAATCCAAAAGGCCTAGCTAACCACCCGTCCACTCACTCTCGCCTATCCACCGAGAGAAAGAGTCGCATAGATCCGCTAACCCCCTACCTAGCAAGTCCTCCGTTCGTAATCCCCCAATCTCAACTCTCTTCTCTGATCTTCTCTCCGAGCCCATCCGTCATATAGCATGGCCATCTCATACTGCATGCACGCCTCCGCAAAGCCAGCGTAACATACAGTACATAAAAACCACGCCCATTCACAATCAAGTGAACAAGCGCCAGGTACGCAGAAGAAGCCACCTCCAACCAAACTCACTCACTCACCCACTCACCACCACTCCCACCACTCCACCCGACAGGGGAAAAAAAAAAGAAGACACTCAAAAAACCAAAGACCAGAAAAGAAGCCATCATCAAGCATCAGCGCCCCACAGTCATATATTTTCCAATAATCAACCATGGAACCCCAACGCCTCCAACTCCTTCCTGATGGACTCCTCGGTATGGATCTTCTTCACCTGCGTATCCTCCAGCTTCTCCCCCGTCGCCTGCCGCATCTTCAGGTCGTCGATCGCGCGCAGCTTCTTCATCAACGACCGGATTTTCTTGTCCTGCGGCGTTACGCCGCCGGGCGACGTGACCGTGACTTCCGGAGCGCCACCGGCGGCGGCGGCGGCGGCCTGCGGAGCAGCAGCGATGGCCGGTTGCTGGGTCTGGATCTGGAGGGGAGCAGCGGGGGCGGCGCGGTGGCCGTTCTGCTGCGGGCCCTTCTGCACGTTGTTGTTGTTGTTGTTGTTGTTGTTGGGGTTGGGGTTGTTACCACGGCGACTCTGCGACGGCGCGCGGCCGTCGGGCGAATTGCGAGAGCGCGTGCGCGAGTGGCTGCGGCCCTTGCGGTCGGGAGAGTTGCCGGTGGCGGCGGGCTTCTGCTTGTCGGCGCCGAGGGAGGCGGCCTTATCGGCGGCCTCCTTGGCCTTCTTGGCCTCGCGCTTCTTCTTGTTCTTGAGCGCGGCCTTGGACAGCCCCTCGCCGTCGGCGCCCTCGCCGGTGCCGGCCAGGCTGACGCCGCCGCCGGGTGCGGCGCCGGGAGGGACGTGCTCGGAGGCTTCGGCGCCGGGGACTTGACGGCGGGGGCGGCCGAAGCCGTTGCCGTTCATGTTGCCGCTGGTGGAGGAGATTCCAGTGTTAATGAAGGCGGCGCCACCTTCGTCTTCGCGCTTGAAGTGCAGGGGCGTGCTCGTGCCGCGGGCGCCGGGAGGACGGTACGCGCCGGCCGGCTTGGAGGGGGTCTTGACGGTGGCCAGGTACTTGGTTGCCGACTCGTGAGGAGCGGGCATGGAACCCAGCGGGTTCTCAAGCGGGTGCATGAGAGTCGACTGGGGACGCCAGGTGACGTGGTACAGCTCGTTGAACTCGGCAAAGTACATGAGGCCTCCGCCCACGTGGTAGATCCTGATACCGTTGTCCACGCGAAGACGGGGACTCGTGGTAGCAGTCATGATGTGCTTGCCATCCGGACTCCACTCACAGATCGAGGAGTTGCTGGCCTCAATCGTGCAGACCTTGGCGTAATCCTTCTCCAAGTCATAGATGTCCATCTGGCCGGCCAAGTTTCCAAAGCCGGCAACCAGAACGAAGCGGCCATGAGGAGAGAAAAGGATCGTGTTACGCGGCGCAAGATTGAAGTTGTGGGTAGCGACTGCACGCTGGTTGAAGATGGTGGCTTTGGCGGGCATGTATCCGTAGACAACGCCAAACTCTTTCGAGTTGGGCGACCAGGTCACGTCGTGGATAGGCCCCTCCTTGTCTAGAAGCCAGTCAGCACGCTTTCACGTGAAAATAGCACTTCGACCGCACTTACCAAGCGTAATGCGAGCATCGAATCCACCGTTGGCGCTGAGGATGTACATGTTCGTCTCGCCGTAGTAGCTCTTGTTGGACTTGTCGACATCCGTCTGAGCGAGCACAATAACGCTGGTGCCCAGGTTGTTCCACTTCATCTGCACCTTATCGCCCTTGTAGAAGGTCTTTTGCGAGACGGGCGAGGCGAACTGCGGCACGAGGAAGACCTTGACGCTGGCAGGTTGACCCTGGAAGTAGTTTAGCAGGAATCGAGATGGGATGCTGCCGGGCGACGTACCTTGCGCTCGGGGACAAAAACGGCAACTGAATGGTTCTTGCCCGGCGAGACGGCGAAATCGGCCACGCCCTCGACCCTGAGCTTGTTCCAGACAGTGCTCAGGTCGCCGCTCTGGTAGAACTGCACCTCGTTGGTGACGCAGCGGGCGCAGAAGCGCTCGTCGCAGGTGTACTGCAGGTTCCAGCCGGTCTGGTTCTTCTGCACAAACTGGCCGACGACATTCCTCTGGCCCTCCGCGCCGGCGGTGTCGTCGATCGTCCTCCAGACCTTCAGGTTCTTGGTGGCATCGCCGTTCTCGTCCTTGGACGGCCGCTGCCAGGTGATGATGTAGGTGCCCAGCGGCGAGAAGCCCAGCTCGAAGACGTTCTCGGCGGGCAGCGTGGTCACGATGTAGCCGGTGGCGGCGTCGATGACGGAGACCCTGGGCGGTGTTAGGGCGGGGCGTGCGCGGCGGAGGGCGCAGACTTACTGTTCCGGCGAGGCCCAGGCGAAGTACTTGCCGTCAGGGGAGTAGCAGCAGCAGCGGAGGTTGCCCTCGGGCCTGGCGATCAGGGTCAGCGGGCGCGGGTCTGGGGCGCGCAGGGGCAGGGGCGCGCGCTCACTTGGTAAGGCCGGGCAGGTCCTCGTAGACGGGGGCGGCGTTGAACACACCAATGCCCTTCAAAGTGCGGTCTGCATCACAGGACGGGGTCAGCGGGCTGGGGGCAGCGCGGGGCAGGGGCGCGGGGCTCACAAGCCAGCTGCGTCGGTTCGGCCATGACTAGCGAAAGCCACAGGTCGCGATGCAGGAGCGGGCGGGCGAAGTTGTCGGAGCAGTGCTGGAGGCCGATTCCTTTGTCGGGAATCTCGCAGGGCTGAGCGGGACGGCCGGGCTGCACGGGGGGCGGGCGGCGCGCAGACGGTCGTGGGAGGAGCGCGAGATAGTCAAATCCGCGCAGGCACTGCTCGGTGGGCTTGAAGGCGAGTCGTCGGGCTGACGGCGGACACGGAGGGTGATGTCGGGGAGCGGTTGACGCCAGACGGTCAAAACAGAAATGTGCTGCCGCTGCCGCCGCCAAGATGTCCGCGCGCCAAACTTCTCGCCCCCAGCGCTGCCCACGCCGCCCACGCCGCCGCCAGCGCCCTCAGCTCGCCCCCCACGTGACGGCTCTCCGAGCACGTTGCGTGCTCACCTCCGTTCCACAGCAACCCGCGCTCTCAGCCCTCCCAACGGCTGCATGTCTCGCTCTGACACATCCTGCTCCCGCGTCCTTCTCATTTGCTCCCACGCGTCTCCGTCCCTCGTGCTGCTTCTCTCTCGCCGCTGGCCGAAGGCTGACCCGACGGCGCGTCTCTTCCGTACGGATGTCGTTGGAGGGTGCGCAGTGTTGGTCGCTGGTGTCCCGACGTCGACCGGCCACGGCAAATGCACGACTGGTCGGAGAGTGCAAGGTAGTCAGCAGCGTGGCCCTCGGATCTTATCTGCTTCGCCATGGCCCTGAAGAACTGCGGCACGTGGTCGACTCAGCCGCCGACCAAGCCATTGCGTCACTTTGCGCTGCCGGCGGGGAGATGGGATTTACCAGCCGCCCGTATCATGCTTTCGACAGCCGCTTGGATGCACAAGAACTCTAAGCCGGAAGATTCTTGGACCATCGGCCCTTTTTGCGCCATGGGGCAGCGTGGTTACGGCGGCTTCTTTTCTCGTTTCGTGTTGTCAGCACACCATTGCTGTAACGTGGCGGTAACACCAGCCTTCTGTCAGCGCTGCCGATGCTGCATGTCCGCCATCGAGAAGCTGTGCCACACTGCCCTCTCAAGGACAGACACAAGCCGCACCGTCCCGTCCTCGCAGCCTGCTCTGTCGTTCACGACGAGCATCCGCCGGGCTCGCCGTGGCCGAGCTGAGAGAAAAAGGCGAGTACGGACTTGTCACACCCGTCCTCGAAGCGGCACACAGCTAGCCGTGTTGGGGGCTGGGGGGTGCTGACTCCTCTGGCGTGCGGGGCTGTCGCGCACTCCGACATATCAGTCCGCCAGTCAACATGCTTCAACCTTTGGTATGACGGAGACGAGATCCACCTCACCCGTCGCCCTTCTGCCGCCAGCCGTCCAGGGAAGCAGTCGTACCCGCAACTTCAAACGTCTAAAGGAGAAGGCTCCGAAGAGCCATTGAACAACTGGGTCCGCGTGCTGCCCGTAGCGGCTTGGGAGACGTCCTCTCTGGTGCGACGCGGTGGGCAGTGATTGGACCAGCTGCCCGCTGGACCGGACTCCGCGATTACATGACTCTAATGCGCCGGCGGATGACCGATGGGGTGCGTGATTTCACGCATCGAGCATAGGGCGTGCGTTTATCGTGTCGTTTCCTCTGCTATATGCACTCTTCTAGCTGGACGTCGATGCTCTGCGCTCGGTAGCGACTTCCGACGAATGGTCTGATCTCGCTGGAAGCCTTGCGTTATGCAGCGTCTTGCTTTGGCAGGTGGGTATAGCGCATTCCACGGGGTCACGCAACTCCTGAAGCGCCATCTTCTATCATCACACCTGGCCTCCACCCTTCTTGCCACATGGAATTGACTCTTGATGTTGGAGATATAGATTTAATCAAGAAGACTGCATTGGAACTGCGCTAGGAACCCGGCAGATCCCGCTCCAGTCACGGCTGCGCCGTGGGCGGAAGCTAATGCAAGCAACGGCAGGGCTCGTAAAGCTTCGCTCTCGCTAAATACGACGAGTGTCACCTTCACTACCCTGGCTAACTCATCGTGGTTGGGCCGTCGTAGTGGGCAGCAGGGCGGTAGTCGGAGTCCACTCCGACAACTCACCCGCCTGTTCCCTGAGCCAACGGTTGCACCTCGGGAAGTTAGAACCACCAGCTGAATCCAGTCAAAACAAATAACAGCCGTTGGATACATCTGCGGCTGCTGGGAGCCGCAAGGGCCTGCCGTGTTTGGATGTAATCTCGGGATCATGAGGAAATTGATGACGTAACGACAAATATCGTCTCAGCTATATGCAAGCACTTCGTCACCTATCCACATTCGAGTGTCAAGTTGCAGTGTTCTCCTTGATATTGAAAGATCTTCTGTGCTTAGCAATTCGGCGTTTGGCCTTCCATATGCTTCGTATCCTTCCAGGGCATCAGGATGACAAGACCCCACGAGTCGTAACACAAGTCTGAGACAAATCGCTTGAACAGCTGGTAAAAGCTCATCATTGAGATGTATCCATCGACTGCTTAGTCGCTGTTGGTGCTGGGTCACTGCACCCTGAGTCCATCCAGTTGCTCTTGCTTGCCATCACGAACCCAACAGATTACCGGGAACAGCGCATTTTCTGGTATCAAATTCTTTCCGTGGTGGCTGGAGTGGGTCGTATGGTTGCCTATTCCGATTGTGTCTCGGATTTCAACAGTACATAAATCCGAGAAGCCTCCCTTGTAAAACTCCGGGGGCCAGCTACGGAAACGTCTCCGTCCCTTGGGCCCGACACGTCACTACCTTAGCCACCATACCTCCATCTGCAGTGCCTAAAGAAGTGGGATCATTCTGTACGATGTCTTCGATCTGTCAAAGTATCGTCAACCTTCGCGGGACCAAATGCTTTATTCGACACCCCAGCTGGTACAGTCAATCTGGCAGACCATTATTACATTCCAGTTTGTGGTGAACGTGTGGCAAGTCCTGCCTTCCTCGACTCCTTGCGACCGGATACCCCCGCTGCTTGAGAAAGCATCGGTCCCATGGAAAGAATCAGCACATGTAGTCTCCTGAGCCTGAAGACGCTTTTTGCTATGACTGATCTAACCTTGACTATTCATACATCTAAATTAGCCTCCCTTGCTGGCAGCGTCACTGCAAACCGACCGTACTTAGCGTTACAGGCTTCGAACATCAAGGGTACATAAGTCCGCGTGGGTCTCCGCCGACTACTATTCACCACTTCGGCCAGACTTGTCCGCCTCCTGCACCGCTACACCTCTATCTACGACCCCAACAATGGGCCCAATCGTCCTGGCTACGCGTTATAATCTCTTCGACCCCCTCCTACCGGCCTTCTTCATACCAAGCATAATGGACAAGGGGAACACAAGGTTGACGTAGAAAAGGAAGCAACTTGTCAGGAAGTGAGTGTGGAAGTTGAATCAAGTTCATCGGCCGGAATCAGGAGACTACATGCTAGTATCCAGAGCGAAGGTGTCCTGTCCTTGGTAACGTCTAGGACAAGAAGTTTTCAGACCGGTTCATAGATGTTTTAGCAGCAGGAGGGTCGAATCATATCGAGGAACCTCAACGAACCTCAAAAAACTTATCCAGCTACACGTTCGGATCTCAAATGGTTGGTAAGAAAATTTATGGAATGGAACTTACTACTAGTCAACTGTCACAGGCTTGCATAGTGAGTCCAAGCTTTCACGGATTTTCATCTGGGCCTAAAGGAGTCGCAGAAAAGTACCTCAACAAGTTTCAACCTGCCGTGGGAGAGAAAGAGTAAAAGGTAGAAGACTTTTGGACAATGAGGGGGAAGAGAGGATGTTTTCGATGAGTTGTGGACGAAAATGAAGGTCTCAGAAGCATGTAACGGCCACCACGCTACAGCTGCCTAGCCGTTTGGCGTACAACATTCGGTTCACGCAAAAATGACGGTATTGGGAGGGAGCCTCCACCGTGATGTCCTCCGGCGACTTCCTAATCCAAATGCTGTCAGTATGACTTCCTGAGTAGAATGCCTCGGCGCATGTCTTACTCTTGCTTCTTCTCCTCCTTCTTCACCTCCTTGTCCTTCTGCTCGGGCGGCGAGGGCGCCGCCTTGTCGTCGTCCTCAATGTCTTCTTTGATAACTTATTGCATCGCATTAGTAGTGGACACTATAAGATGTCGATCCACTGACCTTAGGACAAGGGATCTCCTCGGCGGGAGGCAGCACAGCTCAATCACTATATCAGGGGACCGCATGCCCGCTCGCGTATGCGCCTCAGGGTTTGACATGCGTACATAACTTCTTGCGCAGGCCTGTACTCCGCAACTCGCACAACCTCTGACAAGCATCTTCGTCACTCAGCTCCCACGCCGCCGCCCGATCCGATCACACGCCTGCCCACCCCATCCACCATATCATCGTAAGTATTTTAAGTGAGTATCAGCGCGTACTTATGCATGATTAGTGACTACACCATTGGCTGTTGCATCGCTTGGCGGGAGGCAAAAGGCTAGCAGTAATACAGTATGTTCTCGGGCGATCAGCATATTAGGACGTCGTCATAGTTAACTTTGGGCGGAAAGGTCACCGCCCCTGTGCATGCGGAGTTGAAACATTCATCCGGATGTACCGAGTACGTACCTTCGTCTACTTTTGCGTCTAAATGAATGCTTCAATTCCTCACGCACAGAGTACCCTTAATGAGCTGCTTATGACAAGGGCCCTCGTGCACTGTCCTGAAGGAACTACCGGGAAAGACTGGACTTTGAGGAAGTGCACCAGCAGTAATTCATCGGCGAGCATATGGTTTACATATAAGCCCAATTCCCCTTTGAAATAGCCGTTTTTGATTAATAGCTGACCATAATTCTACTATGATCCCTTTGCTACTTTGGAGGCAGCTATATCTGTAAAAGCCGCAAGTCCTTCTTCGCAGAAACGCCCGCACCCGCTTTCAGACTCCATTTGGAACGCCAACTGTATACAAGAGACTGTCAGCCCCACGCATAACTTCATCTGGAAAAAGAGATGTTTGAAGTTACCATACTCCGTCAACCTCGTCCCGGGATCCTTACTTCGGCGTCATGGGCTTCTTCAGCGCTGGAGGTCCTACGCTTGCTATCTTAGTAGAAGCTGTTCTCCTAATTGGGGCGCCAATAAAAACCTCAATCGAGAAATGAAAAGGGGCCACGCTTACTTTGTAGACACCTTCTGCGTCTTCTTTTGGCAACGCCTGCAAGAAAAGGTTAGCACTCCAACCTAAAACTAATTACAGCTCTATCTAATGAGAGGAAGAATGCATACTTTTACAGACCATCCCTTGCACGATTCTTTTCTTGAAAGCGAAGACGTTCTTTTCAATGCTCTTCGCCAAGTCCGGGTGAAGTGTATCATATCGAACAAGGGGGTATACGTCCACGAAGGCGAACGCGTAGTCCATCTTGCCACAGGTGTCAGGTCTGCTAAGCGCTACTGGAGTTTATACGATGTTCCAAATGCCGCGATCTTGGAATTTGGGAAGCCTTCGCGTTCCTATCGAAATTTTTGGAGAGTGCTGTGGCTGTGTCGAACCGCCTTCCACGTGTATAAGTATTTTGCGCCATTATATCCACGTTGAGTCTAGTATGCTATTGTCTTTTGTGGGATGATGGGATGATCGTCAGGCTGAGTGGCAGGGTGTCACCATGAATAGTGTAGGATTCGGCCTAGCCGTGGCAACCTCCGTAACGACCCTGTTGTCTTCGGAAACTTATACCCCGGATGTCCGCTTGGTACCATGCTGCTGGTAGATCCTGAGTAATACAGGCATCTGACAACTTTCCCCTCTATGTCCCACGACAAGTGAACACTCTTTTTTCGGATGCTTTAAATAACCATGGCTAGAGGCAACTGGAAGGGTAACGTGGTATAGGGAGCATCTACTGGTAAGTTTGGATAGTGATAAATATATTTGTAGGAGTCGCTAACACCCCGAAACTTATTTCTACCCAGGGGGGGCCATTTTGCTGCGCTTGAGCAGCCTGACGTATTATGGGAGGATGTTGTTGATTTCATAGAAGAGTCCATTGCATGAGCAGTATATATAGAACTTCTATCGTGAATGAGTGAACAGATATGACATAAGACATCATTACTGGCTTGAACGTAAGGACGGCGTGAGCCAGGATTACTGTGCTTGCAGCAAGTAGAAGACAAGGGCTAAGCGTTGGGGCGGAAAGGGAAGGAAAGGCAACTCGTAAATGGTAATCCATATGTAAGGACTACCTGTCAGTTTGTTCTTCTTTCAAATATCTCCAGCATTCATCTTTCAGAAATCAAGGGAAAGGAAGAGATCAGGAAAGCTTGGCGCTTTGCAATTGGGCATTCGTTTGAAAGTTACCGGTACTCGGTGCATTAGCAATCAACAAGAAGCGAATTCGCGCCTTCATGACCAAGTGAGTATAATCATTGTAACGATCTTTCTAGCTGTGGTCGCGACGTCCCATGACCGCAGCTCCATACGAACAGACGGTCCAATCCTTCTTAAAACTTTCCAACAACGCTCATTTCTGTGAAGGTCTCCTTCAATGTTTGCATGTCCGCTGCAAAAGCCATAGTAACTTCCACTGGGTGTAGCTCATCCATAGGATCCAAGTCAAGGTGGCCGAATTCTATGGATCCCTTGCTTGCATTCCATGCACGGAGGAGCTTGACAGTCTTTGGAGTAGGTGTGAGGAGTACGCTGCGGTCAAGGTATTCCTTCCAATCGGAACTTGGAATCTCGCGCACCGTGAGGGTATCTTTGCTCATCGGGTTGTCGGGGCTACCCCGAAGCTGCTCCAGCTCGGCGTCCTTGATTTCTCCGTCAACGGTAATGGTCATCTTGAGCAGTTGCACACCAAAGCGGGTTGCCGTAATTTCGAACTCATTGACCCCAACAGGAATGAAGCGGATGTCGGCAGATTTCTTCATCATTCCGAACTGAACTCCCCAAGGGCCCATGATGTCGGCAGCCTCCTTATACCCGTGTAGGGCATCGATATACTCCCAGCCGGCCACTCCCTTGATTCCGTTGTAGTCGGCATGGCCACGAAACTGAAACCCTTGGTAGGGAATGACCTGTCCGCCAGGTCCTTTGCTTTCCGGGCTCGCGAAATACCAGACAATGACCTCCGGGGGCAAGCTGCGGTCGACTTTCAGAGGCGGTGGGAGGATTAGCTTTTCGATCGCCTCGTAGGTGCTGGTGAACTTCAAAATGTAGCACGCCTGCCTCGGGAAAGCCGGGTTCGGGAAGTTCCAGGCGCCCCCAGGACGGGCTCCGTTCATGTTGAGGATTCCGCCCACATAAGGAATTTTGGACATGGTGAAACTGCTGAACCGTGTTTCTTATGATCGGCAGTAAGTTGAAGATGCAGGAGAGGACTTGATTTGGAAGACTTAAAGGTTGCTCCCAGATGTTACTTCTTCTACACACACCCCTTGCAGACATATATATGGCATGCGCAAGGACCGTCATCCAAATAGCCAGGCGCTCTCTGAAATTTTGGATGCAGACGGCTTCCGGACGCCCAAGCCACTTACGAGTCGCAAGTCCAGTCAGACCAGTATTGACGTCACCCTATAGAGTGTTTAACAATTGCCCAGGTAGTAACATGGACATGTGTGACCTGGAAAACTCGGACTACTTTGCATAACTAGTATAAATGTCAGGCCACAAGTAGGCTGACGTGGCCTGAACTCGTTCAGCGTCGTCAGTCTTATCCACATTGTACACCAGTCTAGCCTTGGCTGTTGAGCACCTTGCTTGCTTGTTTTGCCCTTGTGGAGAACGCTCCTATCCGGACTGTAGCGTTCCGACGTGCGGATTGCAATACCTCTGCTGTCCCGTACCCACAGCGCCATGTCCAAAGATGGTTTTTGGGTGCGGAAAGCGGTTGACCTGTATATTTGCACGACTTCCACTGTTGTGTTGGACTCGTGCAAAAACATCTTGGGTTGAGGCGGTGTTCTACATGGTTCGAGCAGGGAGCAGGGGGGCGCTTTAGCACGAGGCTCGGGAACCCTTTCCCTGGACTTATCTAAGGGGTTCAGCTTTGAGCATGGGATCGAGGATGGAAAGATGCATCTTTACCTTTGTTTGAAAGGTCGGAGATACTGCAAATGTCTTCAACAATAGCTGCTTTCAGATAAAAGGCATAGGCGGAGCTGCAGATGCTTGAATTTACCCCGTACGCAGTGAAGTGATAGCGACGGTCAGGTTCGAGGTACCGTTGGTACATACAAATGCAACGGAGAAAATCAAGGCTGGCCAGCTGCACTGATGACATCGCTTGTGACCAACGGCCTCACCACGATATTATCAACCGGAACCAGTCCCAGGGCAAATGTAGAGGTAGTCATACTACGAAAGTAGTACACGAATATCATTTCGAGAGAGTATCCTACTGTCCATGACCTGAGAAGGCGCCGGCCTGTTTCAAACTACAACTTTTCCGCAACGAAGTCCACGATATCTTTCCAAAGAATTTCAGGCCTTTCGAGAGCAGCGAAATGCCCACCCTGTCCCATCAGTTATCCAGTAACATTCTCCGTTGTCCGGGACAATTTTCAACTTACCTTCTCATGTGCTCGGAACCACGAAACTTTGCCCGTGCTTTCAATCCATGCTCGAGGCGGCATGATTTCTTTGGGGAACCATGACACCCCCATCGGCTTATCAATGGCCAACCAGTCGGGTTTCTGTGGCTTGCTCGTGTCGACAACCTGTGCATGCCCAGAAGCGTAAGCGTGTGTAAATTCTCAAGTTTGCTGTGAAGACGCCCGCAAGCTTTCACCAAAATAGAGAGAAAATAGAGATCGATTGGGGCTAAAAAAGGCTAGAACTTACCCCGAGATAGCACCAAATTGACGTGGCGTAACATCTCGTGAACCAGTAGACTGAGATGTTGGTAAGGATAAGATCCAGCGGAGGCGTGTCGTCCGACCACTCCATCATCTTCTCGGCGATCCTGCAGAGAAAGAAAAACGGGTTACATCATATGTACTGGATGATCAAGAGGAAAAAAAACGTATGGATGTGGCCGCCTTACCAAGCAAGCAAAGCAATCGGACTGCTTCCGATAGCCAGTCCAACCGTACTCGGCCTGTGTCCCTGTATCTTCGCATAATCCATCCCGGTAGTAAATCGGCGCTTCGTAGTCTCCATGGCCTCAAGCTCCACGTCGGAGTATTTCGCGTCCTCCGGCTTGAAGTTCGCGGGAGGCTCCGCCATGAGCAAGAGGTTGACGTGGACAGCCCTCACCTCCTCGAACTCGGCCGCCATGTTCATCGCCACGAAGCTCCCCAGATCGCCGCCCTGCACGACGTAGCCCCGCTCCACGAATCCGAGCAGCGCCATCATCTTGCGCAGCAACTTTGCGTTCTCCTGGTAGGAGTACCCGTGGTCTTTTGGCGGCGGCGAGGAGAAGCCAAAGCCGGTTAGCGACGGGACGATGATATGGTAGGGTAGCTCGGAGGGCCGGGAGGAGAATTGTTGGCGGATGTGCTGGAGCATCGGGAGGAATTCGACAAATGTACCTGCGGGTGCGGAGCAGCAAAGGAGGCGGATCAGCTTTGTCCCAAGCAGTGGAGCGCAAGGTACAGGCTTTTTCTTACCGGGCCAGCCGTGGAGAAGAAGGATTGGTGTTGCATCCGGGTTCTCTGAGAACAGAGCTGCGAAGTGGATGCTGTATCGTTCCCCTCGATCGTCGCTTACCTTTATCTTGAAGTTGGGTATGCTGTTCATGGCGGCCTCCTGCCGACGCCTTTGGTGCTGTTAAACGCCATGGACTCGAGAATAGTGCTTAGAAGGGGTACCCTACCAGTCAAACTCATTTTCCCAGTACGCTACCACAGCGATCAGCGTGCTTCGTGAAATTCCAAGCTTGCCATTCGGTTGGCTGTTCTCCCAGTTCGGAGGCGCAATAGAACACAGCCTAAGCATCTGCTTCAGGTGGGCGATTGCATCGTCCGAAACAGCGATCTTGAAAGGCGAAAGTACTTCTTCTGATACCGGGTGTGGTGGTTTAGAGAAGGCGGTCATGGCTAGTTCGTGAGCTCAGGTGTCAGAATCGCGGGCTGTTGCAGGACTTCAGAAGGTAATTTGAAGAGATGAGCATGTCCTTCTGCACGATGAGCACAGTTGACATTTAATAACAATGCCTGCATTAGAGACCAAAAGCTGGATGGCATCGGGAAAACAGGCATCCGAGATCAGCACATGCAAGGCAATCGAGCACGACGCAGTTGAACTCCGCACGCAATGGGCCTGACTAGCAAGATAAGCTGAAGCCTAACAGTCGATTGGCAATTGCCCGCAGGTCCGTCTACAGTGGCCTTGATAGACACTTCGACGAGTTCGCTCCCCCTTGCCCTCGTCCTGGGGCCCGTACTTCACGCATATGTTGTTAGTGAGGTCGTAGACGGACACAATCTGCAGCCAATTCGCTGGAACCGTTCAGAGCTTGACCAGCGTGTTCACTGTCTTAGCTACAAAGAGGATGAAAGGCGGGCACTTCGCCGCAGCGGTTGATGTTGGTGCAGTATGCAAGCTTGAGGCGGCGGTTCTCGAAGTTGTGGACGGGATAGATATGAACACAGAGACGTTGTTGGGAACGTAAGATCTATCGGGATGCTTGGATTAATAATCGAAGGGGCAGCAGCATCGCAAATGCACGCCTTGCTGTGAAGCGAGGAAGTGGGAGGTTGGGCCTCACGCACACGCGCTGGCGCGGGGCATCGCAAGGTCTTAATTTTTTTGGGGTGGGGCACGCGCGGGCTTAGGCCTTAAATCCAGACCATGCCGAGCTTGTGACTGATAAGACCGAATTTCAGGTGCTCAAGACTCAGGGGATCGCTGTGTGTTCGGATGCTTCCTCAGGGCCCGGAAAGGTCGGTAGCTTGCAGACCCGGCTCCGGGCCTTTGGTTCAGAGGAGACCGGTGAAGTCATCCGAGAGGCTTGGCGGCTGCTGTTATGCTCTGAATTTCATGCGTAAATTACACGGGCGTCCTTTCTCCGTCTAGGCCTTCCGGCCGGTTGCTGACTGTGAATAGGAGAAGATTCCTAGTATATAAAAACCCAACAAGGTTTCTACGATCCTTGGATTTTGCAACTTTATTCTTTGCCAAGATGGAGACCAGCACGTTCTCCGCTGCAATCTCGAGCAACGTCCATCTTCTCTCGTCCGGCTTAACAGCACTGACATTACTGTTGGCATACTGGATTGCAAATGCGAACCTCTTCTACAATGGCTTTCAAGTGGTTGGATTGAAGGGAGGTCTCCTCTCTCAAGGCAAGGCCAAGAAGGAGTACTCGGAATCGGCGATATCGATTCTTGAAAGTGGACGAAAGAAGGTTTGGAAGCTCTCACAATGGCCATGTAGCAGAGGAGCTTACATCATACACAAGTGCGGCGGCCCCTTCCAGGTAATCACGGAAGGTGGTGTCAAGATTGTCTTGCCATCAAGATACATGAACGAGATCAAGAATGACAAGCGCTTCAATGCCCAAGACGCTCTTCGGAAGGTACTTAGTCAATCTCCATACGGTTGTCCATGTCATAACCGCCTGCAGAACTTCATGGCCGATATTCCCGGTTTCGATGGCTTTCATGCTGCAACATACGAAAACATTCTCCAGGACATGATAAGGACTAAGCTCACGCAAGGACTCGGCAAGTACCCCAGAGAAACCATTCAGAGACCAGGTAGCTGATGGCATTCTTCGAACAGCCGCTATGACAGAAGAAGTCGTTGAAGAAACGTCGATGGCTACAGAAGACCTTTTCGGAAATCCTTCCGGTGCGACATCCCCATTCCAAAGGCCCACACCACACGCTAACGATGCCCAGTGTGGCAAGAAGTTCAACTACTTGAGCCAGCATACAAGCTAGTAGCTCGAGTTTCTTCTCGCATTTTCGTGGGGAGCGAGCTCTGCCGCAACGAAGGTTGGTTGAAGATCGCCGTCACCTACACGACGCTGGCCTTTGGCGCTGCGCGGTCTCTACGGTCTTGGCCAGAATTCATCCGGCCATACGTCCATTGGGCTTTGCCAGAGTGCCGTACACTCCGCAGGTCGGTGAGAGACGCCCGTCGCATACTTACCCCGGAAATTCAACGCACGAGAGCAGAGATACAGGAGGCGTTGGAGAAAGGAAAGCCCGCTCCCAAGGGAAAGAATTCTTTTGCGATGTTGCTGGACGTGGCCAAAGGGCGCAAGTTTGATCTGGTCCAAGGCCAGCTCGGCATGACGTCTGCGGCCATGCACACGTCGACAGACCTGGTGGTGCAGATGCTCTACGATCTGTGTGCTCACCCGCAATACTTTGCGCCCCTGCGGGAGGAAATCACCTCGGTACTTCAAGAGTACGGGTGGAAGAAGACATCCCTCCAGCAGTTGAAGTTCATGGACAGCCTGATGAAGGAGACGCAAAGGCTGAAGCCCTCTGCCCAAAGTATGTTCTTACTGACCTCTGACCGAAGCAAGTGTCTTGCTGATTCGACTCGACCTTAGCCAGCGTCCAGCGAGTCCCTAGGGTGGACGTCACGTTGTCAGACGGGACGTTCCTTCCAAAGGGCAGTCATGTGTTGGTATACAACGACGGTAGCCGCAACGCGGAGGTCTTCGAAGACCCAGAGAAGTTCGATCCGTACCGCTTTCTGAACATGCGCAAGGAACCCGGCAAAGAGAACTCCAGCCAGTTCGTCTCCACCACTGCGGACCATCTCGGGTTTGGGCACGGCATACACGCGTGTCCGGGACGTTTCTTTGCGTCGAACGAGATCAAAATCATCTTGTGCCATTTGATCATGAAGTACGACTGGAAATACGCCGAGGGCCAGGAGATCCCGAAGCCGCTGGTGATGGGTGCAGATATGATGGCCAATCCTTCAGGAAAGTTGCTATACAGATCTCGTGAGACTGGAAGTATCAAGCTGTAGCTATAGCTGTAGTGGTAGCTTCAGTGTAGCTTTTCTACCAGATGTCTGTTCTCGAACACTTCTGTGTATGAGCTACCCGACGATTCGGCAGCAGGCACCTGTAGAGCGCAGGCGGAGTCAATTATAGAGTGCGATCCAGTTCGTTAGACTTTTACCAAAGACAACCAGATTTCATAAAATTATCTTTCAGAGCTCTTCATGCAGAGCCTCCATTTCTATCCTTTTCGTTGTTTGAGACCCGAGCGTTAGACAAGGTGTTGTTATTCAGCGTTGCAACCACGATTGGCCAAAGAGGCGAACAGTAAGCAAAAATCCTCGTAACTTCAGCCAAAAATACCTATCAAACAAGGGAGCATATACGATGTAAGTGTATGCTGATTGATAGTGGAATGAGCCCGTGACGTTGAGAGGCTCCAGGGATCCCATCACCCCCGCATTGAACGTTCGGATGAAGTCTTCCACTATTGTATCGTCTTCAGTATTCTTCCAGCTGTAGGTTTGCTCGATCCAGAAGTATGACCGCTCGTCGAGGCCTGGTGTACCCTACTCTTTAGATAGCTCAGGGGGCTTCAGGCGTCTTGGTGTACAGACGAGGGTCTTGTATGGAAGGACGCTTATCTAATGCCTACCGACCATACCCATGTTCAAATGACTCGCTTTGCGCTGTAAGCTAGACCTTAGAAAGTGCCGGGTGGTGGCTCTGTTACACAGGCGGAGTGTGTTGCCATTGGCTACCTACGACGGATTGGGCTCTTGACCTCGGGCTGCGCCAGGGCCTCCTGGTTGTGGCAGCAGCCCCAGTACTCCTCCATAGCTTCACCTCCGCTTTCCTTACTCGCGACGGGTCACATACTTGAACCGGATGTAGTGGACTCCGATATCCGCTGCGTCTCCATAATCGTACAAATGGCTCGTGCATCATCTGCCGTGGCGAATACACCGCTAGACTCTCACCTTCCTTGAAGGTAGTTCGGCACCCCGGGAAACCTAAAACGTGCCGTATCTGCTCCCGGACCGAGACGCGTATTTATCGCCGAGCTTCCAGGCTTCGTTGGCATTATAGCAGATTCCACTTGCAGAGCGATTTGGCTTCCACCGTATCTGTTTCCCCTCTATCGAGATAACCTCCAATCGCCATAGCCAGCAGAACATGTCTCGCTACGCTAAAGCATTCAAGCGGCCAGAAGGGCCCGGTGATGCTCGGCCAACTGCCTTGCAAATCATCAAGGACGAAGGCCTCGAGGGCAATATGAAGGACAAGGTGTGCACTGAGCACATAGCCTCCTATCCAACTCTGCTTGCGACTAACAGCCCCAGGTCTTTCTTGTGACGGGATGCTCCTCCGGAATCGGCATTGAAACCGCCCGGGCTGTGGCTGCAACCGGCGCCCGAGCCTTCCTGGCTGTGCGCTCGCTGGAGAAAGGCCAAGCAACGTGCGGATCGTTCCTGGAGCCCGGTCGCGTGGAGCTGCTACAGCTAGACACTAGCTCTCTGGCATCGGTGCGTGCCGCAGCGGCTGCGTTTCTGCAGAAGTCGTCGACGCTCAACGTCTTAATTTGCAACGCCGCCATCATGGCGGTTCCGCAGCGAGAAGTGTCGGTTGATGGGTTCGAGAGCCAACTTGCGACCAACTACCTGGGGCAATTCCTCCTCTTCTGGCTGCTCAAAGACGCTATGCTCAAGGCCTCCACGCCGAAGTTCAACTCCCGTCTCGTCAACGTCTCGAGCGCCGGCCACCACGCGTCCGAGATCGTGTTCGATGACTTCCAACTCGCGCGAGAGGGAGCGTATGACGCCGACAAGGCCTACGGGCAAAGCAAGCTCGCGCAGATTTACATGGCTAATTACGTCGAGCGCCACTACGGGCCGAAGGGGCTGCACGCTTTTAGCCTTATGCCCGGTGGCATTCGCACCAACCTGCAGAAGCATATTCCGGACGACGTCAAGAAGACCTGGGATGAGAATCCGCAGGTTCTCGATTTCATGAAGAGTCCCGAGCAGGGTGCGGCGACGACCATCTGGACTGCGGTTTCGAAAGAGTTGGAGGGCAAGGGCGGCAAGTATCTGGAGGACTGCCGCGTTGCCACTGCTGAGCCGCTGGTCTTCTGTACAATGGGCGTCAAAGACTATGCTTACGACCCAGTCAAGGAAGAGAAGTTGTGGAAGTTGACGCTCGAAACCTTGGGACTTGATCCAAGTAGTTAAGATAATGGCAAAGGACGGTGATTAGGATAGAAATATACATTGATTTTGCTGCGTTTGCATCCTATCTTGAACTGTCTGTTTACCAATGGTAGGGACAACCTTAGCTTGTTAGCAAAAGCCATCGATCATGTAGTCTCAGTAGATCTGACCCGTGACACTCGAATTTTCCTTCCGTATATTTCCATACGAACATCAACTCGTTTCAAAGGAGTTTAGTAAGATGTGAATATTGAGTATAAAGTTAAACAATATTACCTGCTTAGTTTTGATAGTATCGAGCCAAGAGACAAGAGCCAAGAGACAAGAGCCAAGGGCGAGTACGCATACTCCGGCTCGGCGTTCATAAGTATTAGATCGCGCGGAGTCTTTGCCTTGGCAATAGACGCTCGCGTCCCGGTGTGAGGCGCAGCATACCTGTCGAGCCGGATGGACATTAGTTACATGCGCGTGACACAGACAAATGGCTTCCCTGGCTTCGGATCATCCGGCTCCATGTAGAGTTCTAGATGACTTTACCTTCCACAGTAACCGCTTGACCAGTCAAGTCCAGGGGTTCCCGTAGCCAGTGCAGGGATAGTACACAGAATGAGACTCGACCCTTGTAAGTAGTACTTGGGCTTCGATGTAGTATGTGATGACCTGAAGGTCCTCGGGAAATGGGTACATTTGGGCCGTTGTGTAGATTTTTAAGGGCAGTAGTCTGCCGAAACACTATATAAAGCTCTCGTTGAAATCCTTGATTGAGTTGGAGGTCCACAGCGCGAAAGCTTTTTCTCCAAAAGACTATTATTGCAATCTCCATCCTGAGCCAGGCATATCATGTTGTCACTCATCCTTAACGCTCTGGCGGCTTTCGTGTCGATCGCCTACGCGCAACGAAATGAATGTCCTCCACTTTACCGGGGTACTATCACGATCAACCAACCAGACCTGTATCCCATTAATGGTAAATGGGATCCGGAGGCTTGCTTGGTCTACTTTGGGTGCGCGTTCAACAGCGTCTTCCATACTCTGCTCTATATAGCTGAAGTGGTTTGCTAATTGGCACTCAGCGCAGTTTGGAACGCAACGTGGGTCCTGTATGACCCTTATGAAGACCTTGTCGTCGACATCATAGAGTTTCCAGGAATCACCAACAACACAAACGAGCACATTGGGACAATTGGCTGGGACAGGTATACTGGTCTGTCCACTGTACTTGTAGATTCCGCACCCCCGTGGGTCACCGGCGGGGCAAACGTATCGGGCGACAACTTGATCATAAAGTACGATCTCGAGACGAGGCAGTCCCTCTGGATGGTCAATATCACCGAAGTGTCGCAAGGTGCATACGGTGGCTTCCAGGACATTGAGCACGACGTGCGTGGCAACACGTATGCCGTGGGCACATACCCAGGAACTATCATGCGAGCCGACAAGGACGGTCAGGCAGTCGTTCCGTGGGTTGCACCGGAGACAACAGACACGACCGTGAGAGGATACGCCGGGCTCGCCGCAGTGGGTGACGTGCTCCTCTCCAATGACTGGGACGGGCAGCTCTATCGGTTCGACATGAGGGAGGAGATCGGCCGCCGCGTCCGCGTTCCCATAACCCCCGAGGTACTCTACAACGACACCGACGGGCTTCTTTTACCTTCCAAGTATGGCAACAAGATCCTTCTGATTACCAGCGCTGCTTCTGGTGTCCAGGTCCTGCGATCCAACGACACAACTTGGGAGGAGGCGGAGTATTTGGGAACCGTGCCAAATCCTCTTGCCACGGGAACAGATATCATCGGAGGGGCGACGGTGGAAATGGGCAGCAACGCCCTGTACATTGTCAACTGGTACAATGATCCACGAGAACCTGGGACTATCTCCCCAGAGCGGGACTCTTTTGTGTTTTCGGAAATTACCGCCCAGGTTGATGCGTTGGTCAACGGCTCGTAGTGGGCGGCGGAATATTACGGCGCAGTCATCTGGTGGCGGGAAGCAGCCACAGGGACTAGGCACTAATTGCCTGGCCTAAATCTTGCCTTCCGCAACCGAAGCGGACTTGTCGTGGTCAAGTGGTAATCTACGAGCAATGGCAATTGACTGGTGGTGTTTACGCATCATATATGGCATACAATCCTTTACCATAGGTAGGACCCTTCTGGTCATCTTCATTCCCTAGGTCTATCCATATCTTATCAATACTATCCCTACCGTGCTAGTATTTTCCGAAGCCATTAAGTGATATTCCACAGATCGGTAGCGAACCTAGCGCTACATATACCATCGAGAGGCTCCTTCACCCGGCAACCCTTTTTTTGGTAACCCGGTGTCCCGCGGAACACGAGAAGGGATAATCTCAGAATAATAAGCAGGGATTGGTTGGGCCTACGAAACGCTGAGGATTTTCTGAAGACATGAGCTTAAAAAAGCATCTCTGCAAATTTAACCGCAGTCATGGTCTACGTAGCCATTGTTGCACCGAACACAGAGTGAAGCAAGAGTTGTAGACAATTACATGTATGCTACACGCTTCACAACTCTGATAAAAGTATAAGGGCCTTGTTGACAATTGTATTTGAGCAGTCAGTGCCTTGTTATCTCGTGGTCTCGTAGCAGGTACATTATTTTCAATCTGCGAATGAACTGTCACAGCACAAGCCCTGCACGAACACCTGTAGAGGACGATTCCATTAGTATCTCTCAAATCACTTTTCTCCAAAAGAAAGCCTTTAATTGAGCGTCCAATTTGCACTGCATTCAGCTTTTAAGCAGGCCACATGAAGCATACCGCATCCATCATCTCGCTTTCATTCAACAATTAGAATCAACACCTGGCTCTCTCCTATTTACTATCTCTCCTCACGGTTTGTAGACAAGGCCCACAGGAGAGTCGTATTCGGACTTACTACTGTAGCATTGGCTCAACTGAGTGTGTGCCTGGTTCAAGCGTCGAAGACTGAACTCCGCAGCGCGTGAGGCAGCGACGGAGGTGGAAGTCCAGCAACAGCAATGGATTAATTTAGTGATCTGCCCTGGCTGTTTGCATCCGAAGCCGCTGTATGTTGGGAGGTAGTGGTTGTGCCGATTTTGCATCAAGTTGATGAACAGGACCCTCTCTTCTCGCAGTCACGACGACTACCATCTCCATCGCTCTTTCTTGAAGTCTATGGTCCGTGAAAAGACAGCACCGAGGTACGGCCAGTACTTCAGCCGCTGTGGATGAACTCAAGGTTGGAACAGCCTGTGGCTGACGCTGCCCTCAGTATAGTTATCGCAACCAACATGGTCGCCAGCAGCACCTCCCAGCTCTCCTCCTACCGAACCCTCATTCCCCTCGTCAACCCACTCGATGTCACCTGCATAGACTCCTCTTTCACCCCGCCCGCAAACACCATCACCAGGGACGCCATGACTCAGTACCTCTCCGAGAGCCTACACGCCACGTGCCAATGACATCTGGCAGGTTCGCGCCGAAGCAGCTCGCGCCCTGCTCGCCCGCTACATCAACGCGCCCTCACCCTCCTCCCATACCTTCGCGCGCGACACAACTGAAAGCCTCAACTACTTCATCCACTCCATACCCTTCCCCCCGGCGACAACGTCGTCATCCTCAACTCCGAGCACCCCAACCACGCATACGCCTGGCTCGCGATGCTTCCCTCCGCGCTCGAGGAACGCTAGGTCCCCACGACGCCGCCCTCCAGCCTCGCCGTCGATGCCTCCACTTTCGCGCCCTTCGTCGCCGACCGCACGCGCGCCGTCGGCTTGTCCCACGTCATGTTCCACAGCGGCCAGCTCAACGACGTCGCCGGGATCAGCGCCGCCTTCCGCCCGCAGAACATCCATATAGTCACTTACTTAATTGAACATAGTCTTATTCTTTAGATTTTGTAATGTTACCTTCTATATTACGTAAACTACCATCCATTTTTGTCTAATTTATTACCCTACTGGTTACCCTAATTCAGTTAAATCCTCGATTAGTCTTCGTACCCTTGATGGCGGTAAAGCCGAGTGGGAGAGAGGCATATCGTTACAATTGAGCTCTTGCAAACTTTTTAAGCCAAACAAGCCAAGCAGTTTTGGAGGGGCCGCTTGCGTTTGTTTGGCTTGCTAGCAAGGAACCCTGGATGCCTGATCAGAGGGATCTTCAGGATGGCCTTGCGGCAGTCTGCCCGACAACATGCCACGGACCTTCCAGTGTTCATTAGCTAAAAACTGCACGTTCTAGACTCGGAAATAGACTCGGGAAGCTCGGGAGCGCTGGGAAACGCTGCGTCCGGGAGATCTTCCCGCCTAAGTCCACGTGCCTTGTTCTGTGAGTACACTTCGAGCCTGCTTGAGCGAGATTGTGGAAGAAGGCAATCTCGCAGGACAATTTCACATGGCAAAAACAGTTCAAATAAGATAGAAGAAAGTCAATCAAAAGCCTCCAGGCGGCTCTCTATTCTTTCCAATTGAGTACAACGAAGCAAAAACGACCAAAATATTCACAGGCAATGTTCCGACACCTTTCGGTCAACCACAGTCCCTTCGCATGTCCAAGCACCAGTCAAACTGGGTTTTTACGAGCAGTAGAGGTCGGAGGTAGAGCTGTCGAACTGGCACTTGCTGCTGTCGTGGTAGATAGCGAGCTACGCGTTCTCAAGTTAGCACCACGCGTCCTGATCCCATCCCAGAGCTCCAGACGACTTACGTTGATGTAACCACCGTCTCCGTAGGTCCAGAAGTGGTTGTCGGGGCCAGCTTGAATCTTTGTTAGCTTCTGAGGCTATCCTAAAACCCGCGGGGACTTGTGTGGTGGTTCCAGGGAGTTGCGAAAAGCTCATCAGGGGCTGAAGCATTCATCTGGATGAAAGATTCCGGCCACTGCGGAAGGTTCTCCGTCCGGATGAATGCTTCAGCTCCTGACGGTGACCTGCAGTCCCGCAATCAAGGAAGAGAAGAACTTACACATGAAGAAGCAGTCATAGCTATTTTCTAGTCAGTCACCTGATACCCGAAGCCTGGAGAGCTGTACTTACTCGGTGTGGAGAAGCTCGAGCGTGAGCTGGACCGAGGTCTTCTCGTACATGTGGGTGGTGTTGGACACCTCATAATCCATGTTGTAGCAGACGGCGGCACCGTAGCCCTCAGTCTGGGCGTCCCACATAGCCTTAACGGTCTGCTGGGTGAAAGCCTCACGGGCCTGAATATCGCGGAGAAGTCAGACCACCGGATTGCTATTTTTGGGGGAAGATGCAAATCAACCTACCTCATCCCACTTGCCGAGGTTGGCAATGGTGGGCGCGACCTGGTTGATGGCGGCGCTGATGATGGCGCTGGCGGCGCCGGTAAGGATGGTGATAGCAACTGCGGAGGCCATTTTGTAGTTGTAGACTGGGAAGTCAAAGAGAGCGAACTCGTTCAACGAGGGAAGCTGGAGGCTGATGAGAGAGAGAAGTAGTGAAGAGAGTTGTAGACCTGCTGCTGGAGAAAGAAGAACCAGTACCGGCCGCCTCACCACCCACTTTATATATTCCTTGAAGTGGTATCCGTCCCGTTTCTACGATTCAGTCAAAGGTCTCGCCGCATCGGCTTCGCTTCTCTCGACATGGTTTCTCTACGAGTCGTGGGCTTCCTCGCTTTGCCAGGACAGACTTACTGCTACAGGGCGCAGTGCTGCTGCGCCGCCTACCCACTCACCCCCTCCCAGCCCTACGAATCGGGAGACCGGGGGTGGACAGACATGGTTGATGCGGCGCGGACAAGGGTGTTGGGTGACACCATGCCGCAGCCCTGCAATTGGGAAAACACCACCCGCTCGGCAAGCACTGTCATTTTGGGCGTCCCCAAGGCTGGGCGAACACAAATGGAGCCAAGAAAGCCCAGCTGCGGGTCCGCCGGCCGGTCCCTTCCAACTTCCTTACGGATGCGCGGCTTGTAGGAGAGTGAAAGGACCCCTCGCCTCCGTTTCAACGCGCTTCAGTAATCCGTACCCGTACGGACTTTCCGCGAGAGCCGCCTTTCCGAGCATCACCGCAGCACTGCAGCACCCACCCTTGTCGCCGACGCTCCTGCGACCCCCCCGGTCGGTCGATCGTGCCTGCTAGACTGGATTGGCTGAGACAGGATCGCATGAACACAATCTCCTTTGCCGGGTGCCGAGCCCTGCAACAGCGTCGCTGTGTGTTGCCATTCCAGAAAGCCCGGCGAAGCGGAACTATTGCCTCAGATGTCTATAGTAACATCGCCTAAGACACACGAGGGCTCGCGAAGCCGGTGGTGGAGTGGGACGAGCAGGAACAAGCCCCTTAAACGGGGAGACAATCTGAAACGGACGGAACGACGCTCATCATCTCCTCTAAACACCAAAGCGCAGCCGCATCCCTTCGACCAAGACGAACGAGAAAGCAAAAAAAGTGGTTCCCATCTCTCTCTCTCTCTCTCTCTCGCAAAAGTCAAAGAGATTGAGCTCGACTGATGCCCTTTGCTCACCATCAGTCCAGACCCGAGAAGCAGCCGCCAGCATTTTGCGGGGGATCGGACGGTCATGAATTGCGAGCAGCGATTAGTAGTACAGTCATCAGGCGTCCCAGCGTAGACACGAGGGCTCACGCGCCCCCTCCTGAGCCTCACGCATCTCTACCGCCCACGTGCTCGCTCGGGGGCTCGACTCATTGCACCGAGCAACCCCCGCGACGGCAACGCCATCACCTCATCCTACCCGCGCCGCACACGCCGCTGGACGGGAGCGCCGACGCAGGAACCACGCATACACCGATACCCTGGGCGCTACGATAAGTAAGGGACCGCATAGTAAGTAAGTAGCAAGTTTGCCCTACAGCCCTGAGGACCACCACTGCGACCATCGCCCCCCACCTCCCCTCCCCCTGGTCCGTCTCCCCTACCCAAAACGGCATAGCCCGTTTCAAGACGCGGGGAGGAGCTGGGCGGAGCCTCTCTCGCTCGCGCGCGCGGGCTCTTGGGAAATAAGGCGGAGAGGTGTCCGGCCGGCGTTTCTTGTTGTACGACGTCCTCGTGCTTGTAGGCGAGGCCGAAGAAACGGGTCGGCGCGCGCGGCGGCAAGCGACAAAAACGCGAGTGATGTGCATGTGGTGTTTTAGTCGCGCTATCTCCGCCCGGCTGCCCGGCTGCATGCATGCATGCAGCTGAAAGGAGATAGCGCGAGTGATGACGAATCTGTGGCTGAGAGCCGCATCAACTTAATTAAAGATCGAAGTCAAAGGGAACGACAGCACCGGGCTGGGAAACTTTGCTCCCCGCTTTTTTCAGCCGCTTGTTGTGTACGCAAAGAACGATGCTTGAGCAGGGCCGAAAGAGGAACTTCGGATGCTCTCGGAGCCCGGAGAAGAAGAGGAGGACTACTGTTTCGTGAAGGACGCCTGAAGGACAGGACAGAAACCCGCCGCCGTAAGGCAATACCGAACGGGCCGATCCTTGTGTGGATCTTCACCAATGGTTTCCCCGTCCGAGACTCCGACTGGTTGGGGTGTGGGAAATGATCAATGCAGAGGAACGGCCCCCGTGTGTGCTCCGTACGTGCCCACTGATGAGAGGGAAGGGTGGGCGGTTACCTGTGTGTCTCGCCAAGTACGTAAATCAGCGTGGCGAGTGGGGCGGGCGCTTGATGATACGGACGTACCGTTGAGGGGATGGAGGAGCGGGTCTGAGGACTCACGTTTGGTCTGGAGTCGGTGCATCGCTCGCCTACCTTTTCCTCCGGGGAAACAGTTCGCATGACATCACGGTCATAGCATCAGTGTTATTGCGCACGTGGTGGAAAGGACGGCGGTTCTGACCAGAAATGCCAAGACGAGCAGCGGAACATCATACAGACCTGAAGCAGTCAGCTGTTTGCGAAAGCATCCGCAACTCCTTCGAGTCAATGTCTTGCCATTAAAATTCTTGCGTATACTTACTTTGCAACCGTGCCTACACGTCACGAGAAGCCAAGCAGGCAGTGCAGAGAGATAACCGTCTCGACAGACGACGGCCAGGCTGTGCGAGTAATGGGCTTGAAGTGTTTAGTAAATCTTCTTCCACATGGCGAGACCGAGAATCAGTGGTAGGTGGAAAAATCCCCGGCCGCCGTATTGACCGGTGAGAAGGCCGTTGCGCATTTCACAAGCAGAAGGGATACCCCTCCAAACAATTCCACCAAACACCAGGCCATAGTCGCGCGTCCAAGACGACTGGTTCGGGAGTTGACGAGAGGTATCGACAACGGGATTTCCTAGAACAGCTCACTACCTTTTTTGAACCGGCAGTTGCCGGACGCCTATCGGGAGTACAGCGGGATGGACATCATGGAATCCATTATTGTCAAACTGTCAAGCAGCTCCGAACTGAATAGAGAAGCCGGGAAGTTTCGCCGGAAAGGAGCGTCAAGAAGTCAAGTCTCCCGGAGGTCCAGGAGAAAAAAGAGAGAAAAACTGCCTACCCCATTTCTCCATGCAGTCTCCGGACAAACGAGAAAGGCAGGCGAACTAGAAAAAGGTAGGATGATCTACACCAATTTTGTGCATCTCGATACGATGACCCCACCAAACCCACAGTAGTTGGCCTAATGTTTCTCGCTGGCGTCACAATCACGTCACAATCTGAGTTGATGCACGTCAGCAAGGTGAATGTCTCAGTGAATGGTGTCAAATAGCTCAATGACGGTCAACTCACCTTGCGTCTCTTTCCACTGAAGGTAGGTACAGGCGGTGGCCCATAGTACGGTGGGTAACCGTAGTAGCTTGAACTTGGAGTTGTCGATGGCGTTGAAGGAGTGTAAGAAGTTGAGGTCGTTGTGTGTGTGATGAATGTGGAAGGCGTGTGTGGCGTTACAATATGGGGCGTCTCAGTAGTCCAAGTCGAGGGTGTTGATGTTGTGTAGGTAGGTGTGTAGGTAGTCGAGAGCGTTGGAAAATTAGATGGAAAGATAGTAGATGGAAGGGGACCGAAAGGAAATGTGTACGTTGTTGAGATAGTGAATGTGGTGTCAGTTGACGAGCCATGAATTGACGTTGAAGTAGATGGCGTATATGGCGTTGAAAACGTGTAGGAAGAGCTCGGTATGGGAGTGAAAGGAGTATATGTTGATGAGGTGTAGGGACTGAGGGTGAATGTGGTGTTCAGAGACCACGGAGGGACAGTCCAGATAACAGACGAAGAAGAAATGTAAGTTGATGTCGGGTAGTAAGTCGTTGGAGTAAAGGTTGAAGGACCCGGCGACACGTAGGGAGATGTTGGTGGAGGTGGAATAGGTGAAGTGTTTGAAGATGGGAATGAGGTAAAAGTAGATGATCCGAAGTAGCTTGTCCCCGTAGACGTTGTAGTTGTTGTCGTGTAAGGAGAAGTTGGTGATGGAGGAAACGGCGGGCTCAATGTAACCGATGAAGATGCCTGAAAGGTTATCAATGTCGTTGTACTGCTCCAAGGTGATGACTGAGTGTAAGAAGTTGGTGGAGGTGGCGGGAATGTGTACGAGGTTGTTGAAAAAGAGTGAGAGCTTGAAGAAGACGTGAGAATCGGAGGAAGCAATGTAAAGGGACTATTCGTTGGGAACGAAGGAAGCACTGTAAAGGGATTATTCGATGAAGTCGTTGAAGAAGTAGGCGGAGGAGGTGGGAACTGAGGAGTGTAAGGTGGCGTTGATGGAGTATAAGATGTCCAGGAAGATGGCGAGTTAGTTGATGGCCCGGCAAAAGTTGTCGATGAAGAAGATTCTGGAGGTGGACCATACGTTGGAACCAGTGGAGTGGATGAAGTGTCCGTAGAGACCGGAAAATTACTTGTCAGTGTGCATGACGGTGTGAGCCCAGTAGAGCAGTCGCTGGTCTCGGAGACAGCGGGAATCGTCTCAGTAACCGGGTAGGTCGTGCTGACATCAGGACTGCTGCTGGGGGTGTATGTAGATGCGTAAATGGTCCATGGTGTCGTGGAAGTCTGAATTGAGTATGTAAAGGTATAACAGTACGAGATGCTGTCAGAGAGCTCAGTCGCGCAAACTGTTGTGACGGGAAGAAATGATGTTCCGGATGGTGTAGTGGGCGTTGGAATCGGGATGACGCTTGGTGTCTCGATCGAGGAGATTGGCACGAAGGAGGAAGAACTGGGCGCAGGAATCGGAGTGACAGTTCGGGTAATCACAGTAGTAGCGGTATCCGATGTAGATGGAGTATTGGTGGTGGTGGAGGCGAAGGTTTCCGTTGGAGGTGAAGGGGTATACGATGGCGGTGGAGGAGGATAGTATCCTGGACCAGTCTCACTGCATCCCGGATCAGATGCAGGTACCTTCTCTCCAACCACCCTGGGAATGTTGACTTGACAGAGATAAAGTTAGATCTGACACTTGATAAGACAAATGGAGGTGACATCAAGAAACTCTAAATTGCTCCACCATTCTTTGCTCGCAAAGGCAAGTAGAGCGTGACTTCCACGTCAAATTGAAATAAAGACAAGTCAAACGGCGTGTTTAGAGAGCCGGAGAAACCCCATTGTTTTGCTTGGACACTCACAGTTCAGAGGGACCGGCTCAGTGACTCCGAGACCAAGTCCAATGACCAAAGGCAGAACTCGGACAAGCCTCATTCTGACGAATTCAGATGGATCTGCTTGTAGCTGGTAACAGGAACGATTGCGGATGTCAAAACTTAGTAGAACAACAGTGTGGCCCAAAACGAAGCGAGCACAAAGAAGCAAACGGGAAGTGCTGTCTTTTCACCCTTATATTCACGAGCAAAATTCCCCATCGTAGAATATTTGAAACCGGAGAAGGCAGAAATTCCATTTTTAATAGGACCTACTTAATGCAAGCTTCCTAGAGGCTGTTACGTCGGACGGCATGCAATGATCCACGGTACCCATTTACCGCTGCTTGTTCTCCACAAGAGAGGTCTGGATCCCGTCATACCTCATCTCCAAGGAGTCTAAGCAAATCCAGTGGGATGGGGTATCGTGCGAAGCGGGTATAATCTGGAGAAAGCGGACCTGATATGTGTGAGCTTATCTGGGGTACATATAAGATGTATGTTTCTCCTCACCAAGTTATCATGGCGCAAAAGATTACCGGTACAAGGCTGAGACTTGGAAAGCTTGATTCAAACATTGCTCAAAAGACCGTTTTGGACACATTGGATCCGCGGTGGCAGAGCTACAGAAGAACCATGGATAAAAAATCGAGGTAACCGACTTGTTAGTGCTCCCGTCCCGTTGTTCCACTGAAAAGTCTGTCCCGTTCCCGGAGGCAAGCTGGAACACACAGATGATGCAAACTCATCGTCGTCAGGGGCTAGTGTTGCTCACCTGTTGAATTCATTGGATCGAATTGCTAACTAGCAAGTGCCTCGTCAGCATGGCTATTGAATTATTTGTGGTGGTGGCGATTAGGCCTTTTCAAAGCTTGTGGAAGACGAGCCAGGTACCCGCATGTTGTGGAACGATGAATTGGGAAATTCATGCATGACGGTTATTGCCTTTAGCGCCTGACAAGTTGACAGCCGCATCTCTGTACGATGGATTATTGGCATGCAATCTGTGGTTGGCGCCATGATTTTCTTCAGAAACGCGGGGATCCAGGGGAGGATTAGAGGCCTGTTTACAACGGAACAGAAAAGCGGTAAACTCTTGCCGCATTTAAATGAAATGCACAATGCCGAATGCCGTCATGCAGAGTCCCGATACCCCGGCAGATATTTCTAAGGTTGGACCGAGCTTGTCCGAGTCTCTGGGGCTCGCTCGTACGATCTCTGCAGAGATATTCGAAAGAAACCAACCTGAAAGCAAAGCTTGGATATTGTGAAACACGGTCACGTCAAGCAACATATTCTGGAAACATGACGAGGTACTCAGGAGACGGAGGAGGGAGCTCTCTGGGGCACGTCTTTGATCGGTGATCCGAAAATAGCATGACAAGAAACGGCCATCACGCTTCCGAGGCTACGAGGATGAATACGACACAGGCACAGGACGTGGAATCCCATGTGCTTCCTCTGTTCAAGACATCAGCCCTCGATCTTTGTTGATGATTCTTGTGATGCTCAAGCCCAGAGCGATGCAACGGTTGCCGATTTCGCCGTTGCGGTGAAGATTGCTATGAAGATACCACTGTGGCTGGCAGCAGCTGAACATAATTGGCAGCCGAGGGTCCCACAACTATCGCTAAGACAAGCAGTACGTGCCGTAGACACCGCGGCTGTAACGTGGAGAAAGTGTTGCAAAGCTCCCCAGCTCCAGCCTGCTCGTATTGCGGGAAGCACGGCATCGATCCGGCATGACGATCGCCATCTCCCGCTGCGCATGGTTCTGGGAACGTAAGTCAGCAGGCCTCGTCTCCGGTGGAGGCTGAGTTGGGTTGAGCATGCAATCTTCATGCAGCGGTGGACGAGAACAGCCAGCCAGCCAGTCAGCCGCACAGGCGCTTATCAACGGAGAGAGACGAGAGGCGACGGCCACCACCTGACAAGCGCAAGGCTACACGGTGATTCTGTGCCACAGACCGGCGGAGGCGAGAGCGAGCAGCGCGAAAGAGGGTAGGTGGTACCGGGCACGAGCCGGTCTCGCTCAAGGCCGTGCTACCCATCACAAAAAGCGAGAGAAGAGAGGGTGAAAAAAAGAAAAGAAAAGGGAAAGGCGGGAAAAACCAAAGATGAAACGCGCACGCGCCCGTCCGCAGCTGCACGCGGGTAAATCCAGAATGGATGAGCAAGCAGGTGAGGCGGGTGTGCGAGGCGAATGACGGCTGCCAGCTCGGGCTCCGGGCGGGATGCGGAGGATGCGTGGCTGGGTTCGCGACTCCGGCAGCGTTGCACAGGCGGGTGGGTGATTTGGAAAGAGCGGTGATGGCTGAGAGGGCGGCGCCGTTTGTATGATGGTGGACGGTGGCGCTGCGACAGGAGAGACGCGGAAATCCCTGCCCGTCGCGCTTCGGAAGTTCGGGCGGCATCCGGCCAGGATTTACTCGCCTGCTGCAGTTCCGCGACCGTCCCCTCCTGCATCCCGCAGCAGCAAGGGTCGAAGAAAAGCCTGGGATCAGCGTTTGAGGGGTCTACGCGAAACCATCTGCTCGAGCATTCGCGTCCTTGAGGCTGTGCCGCCTCGTCCGAGACCGGCCACGGCATGTCGCCGTTGGAGTTTGGCAACGGATATGGTCTCGCCACCACATAACAGCGAATCATCGTCCATCACGGCTTAGGATTGTTCGGTGAACATCGTAGGAGAGGAGGTGCGTCATGTATAGCCGATGAAGGTTGGAGAGTTGCCGGTCTGGTACGATTCAATCGTCACCTAATCAAACAGAGCAGCGCTACAATTCACAGCGGATTTACGGTTATATTTTATCTACTCAGAAAAGTCGGACTCCAAAGAAGAGACTTTTCTTCCATCCATCCTCTCGCCAGCAAAGGGCTGACCCGACTTTTATCCCACTTCCACCCCCACGTCCACCCCCGTCCCAAGCCCCACCAAATAGCAATATACATGATGCAAATTTCAAAATCCCAGGTATATCAAGAAGAGAAGACGTGAGATGAACTCATCAGAGCGAACAAACGCTCGCGACAGCGACTGAATAAAAACACGTCGCAAATGTAAGATAATAACTCCATGGCGCCAGCAATGTTTCAAGCGCTGGCCCCAAAACTCAATATCCTCCCGTAAGTAAAATCGACAAATAAATCGTGGAAAAACCGATGGATAGGCCGTCCCCTCGTAGATCCAAACCTACAAACAAAGCATGCGCCGTAACACCGGATGTGGAAATACCCGTGAAAAGGAGGAAGAAAATCGGTTCCTCTCAACTCCGGAAGTGGTGGTAGTGTGATCCAAAAGTCGGACAGTCGAAGCGAAGGCTATTACTGAAGAGTTTAATGTGGGTATCCGTGTTATTGTGACGCCGGCATCTCCTCGAACATGGCACCGTCGATGAACTTAGACCACTCGTTCCCAGGAGTGATTAAACCAGAGCTTCCTTGCTGGCTGTTCTGGCGCGAAATAGGTATCCCTTTGATCGGATCTTGGAAGCCGGAATCGAAACTGAACCCTGGGGTGAACGTCGTCGGCAATCCGTCATAGGCTGCTGAGTGTAAACTTTCGTTGCTGCTGTAGCTCAAATTCGCCGGGTTGATATCCATCACTGGCGCATTTGAGGGTGCTAATGTTTGTTGCATTCCTTGGGTGGATGGGTGCTGCAAACGGGACTTTGCAGACAGATTTGGGTTGTAGCTGTAAAAGGGCTGAGGCACCATTTCGCTGTTCGCCATAAACATCGCCGTCTGCGGGTCGTTCGGGTCGAGGGCAGGACCAAGCATCTGTTGAGTCTCGGTTGGGAGGGCCATGGAGAAAGGGCTGAAATTCAGGTGCTGAGCGCTCGGGTCCAAGTTGAAGGAGAGGTTTGGGTTGAAAGAAAAAAGGGCGTGCGCGGACTGAGGTGTCGATACCGTCGTGTACGGTGATTGACTGGTTTCGTAGCTTCCTGGAGAAGACTGCGCAGAATCTTTGGAAGCTTCTCCGTGTATCGTGTTGGCACGGGGAGCCGGTGGCCTCGTTGCCGTCGGCGACATGGCTGGAGACTGAACCGATGGAGCTGGCATTGACATGCGGCGCTGGTGGTCTTCAGACTTCAACGGACCAGCACTGGCTGGAGAGGGACCGGTCGTCTGCGAGTAGTTGAAGTCCTGTGATGCGGCGAATGACTGCGATCTCTGGTGTTGGATCGGCTTCTGCTGAGTCTGAGGCGATGGGTACGGCGTCTGTCGGAAAGATTGCGGAGAGCGATGGATCATCTGCGGAGGCAGCATCTGTTGCTGGTATGGCGGCTGATGCATCATCATCTGTGGCGCGAAATGGGGCGCGTTCGGGTAGGGGTGGGCAAAGCCGCCCATGAAGGATTGATCAAACAGAGCCTGGCGGCCTGCTTGGTGCGTCGCAAGATATGCGTGCAGCTTCCGGTTGAAGTCGGCCGAGTTGGTTTGCAGGTGCGCCGTCAGCCTGCGGTACTGGGCAGGCAGGTCGTCGTCCTCCTCTTCGTACATCTCCTCGTTCACGACATCTTGCTCGGTGACGCGCAGGGCGCGGCCGGTGCGCTTCTTGTGGATCTCGGAAGCTCGTCGAGCCGACTCAATGCGCGCCTCGAGGCTGCGGTCGCTCCGTCGCGAGGCGGCAATGTATGCTCTGGAGGGGCGTCAGCGACACTTGGGCGCAGCGGGTGCGCTCGACGCGACCAACCTCTCTTGGTTTTCCTCGTGGGTCCGCTCGGTCTTCACGGGCTTCGCCGTGGACAGCGTGCGGACGGGCGGCATGATTCGACGGCACAGGGACGTGTGTGCTGCAACGAGAGGCCGGGAGCAGGCGGACGAGGGCGCGGTGCGGAGGGGCGGAGTGAGGACAGGGCGCTGAGCGTCAAGGAACGACTGATATCGAACCAAGGTGCTCCCACGCGGAGGGATTCGAGTGGCAAAGCTGGGGAGGTAGGGGAGCGGGGCGACACCCCAGTTAAGTCGTGGGCTGGGCCGAGCAAATCAAACGGTGCAAAAAGCAAAAAGCGGAACTGAGTGGCCTGAGATGCTGGTACCTGGCAGCGGTCGGCGCAGGCCCCTTATTAGCTGGCGGATGAGGCAGGTCGATGGGAGCAGGCAGTAGCTGGGGCCCTGGGCGGGCAGCGATCGAGCGTTCGACAAGCTCTTGTACGATGGGCGCGGCGGCGGCGGGCATCGGGGCGGGCGGAGTTAAGTGCGTGGCGCTGTCCGGCGGGCTGCGCAGCGCTTGCGTGTGACAGCCAGGGCGTGGCAACTGTCGCGAGGGCACCGCAGCCAACGGCGCGATCGAGGCATCTCAGCGCGGCATGGGATTCGCGCTGCTGGCCGGCGGATCCCCATCTTCCAGAAGCTGGGCCTGCCACCGCCGCCGCCCTCGCGTCCCGGCAGCGCGGGCGCCGCAACGTGCCTCCATTGGCAGCGCAGATACGCGAGAACTCTATCTGCGCTGCGATCGCGATGAACCACGGCCGCGCCGCCTGCGCGCGCTCCGATTAGCCCTGCGCATCGACGCTTGCCCACATGGGCGGCCGCCTAGCACACCCGCCGCGCACCCAGATCTCTCCGAGCGCCGCCGTCTGTCGCACCACACGCGCCGCGGAGCCTCAGGCCTGGCCCGCATGTGAAGCGCGCAGCTGTGGAAGCGCACGTCATCCTTCACACGCCCTTCCCCGCGGGCCCTGCTCGCCGTCACGTCAGAAGCCGCCCGCTCGTCGCCCACCGGCCTCACGTCCGCCCGCCGCGGTGTGCCAGTGACGTACCCGCCCCTCATGCCACCTTGTTGAGCCCCTCGTCCAGCGGCGGCCCTCCGCTAGTCCTCGCCCGGCTACCCTCGCCCGCTAGCCGCCGCCGCGCAGCAGGAGCGGGCTCCGACTCTCCCAGATCGCCCTCTCCTCTGCGATCGCGCAAACACCACTTTCCCATCATGCCACGCGCCCGGCAATGCCTCCCGCAACCTCCATTATTCAGCACTCGGCCCCGCCCGCGACCCCCTCCGTCATCACGGGCACCGTCGCCCCTCGCAACCACGAGCAATCAGCGCCGCCGCTTTACGCGCGCCCGCTAGCTGCTGCTGCTCTGCACTGCACCCTTCATACTTTATTGGGAAGAGCGCGGCCGCCCGGGCACTGGTTGCCACGGGCTCAGCCGGATCCTGCGTGCCCTGTTCCCGCTCGAAACTGCGAATAGCAGCCTCGACGGCATCCCTTCCCAACCAATCCGCGACTGCCATTCTGTCTTCACACAGGCCCGGGAACTTTCCCCGTACCAAATGGGCCAGGCGCTCTGGACCTGGGATTCACTCCATCCTTCACACCCAGCTTTCGGCCCTGGACCTCCAGACACTTGGATGAGGAACATCGCGTGCGCGGCCCCCGAGTCCTTCTACCGTGCGTCTTCTCCTTGCGTCGTCATATTTGGAATCCGTGGCAAAATGCGCTTTCTGCCGGAACGCTCCAAAATGTTCTGCCGCCGTAGGCTTCGGTACGTCCACCAGCACACAACTGCCGGCCTGCAGAAAAACACTATTCCGGCATGAACCTGTTTTGCCCCACACTGCTCGCTCTCTACGCTATCTGGTGTCTGGATCGGATCTCGACTGGAATACGAACGGCCCGCTGATGCCAGTCAACCGATGCTTGCGTGCATTCCCGTGCAGAAAACCCCCATACCTTGGTTTCTTTTTCAGCCGTTCTCTTGGGTCGTCGGCTTCTTCTGAAGTTCGACTGTGCTCCGTGTGGCTGCCAGGTTGGTAGCTGAACGTCAGCACCTTACTCACGCTTGAAGAACATGGCCAACCGGATCCATCGTCGACGTTGCACAGTGGCAATCTGCACGAGATGCCCGCAACACCATGCAAGGACCCTGCATCTGCCCAATCTGAGATGTACAAGTTGTCGAACTGCTTTCACCGCTCCCCAGCCGCTCCCCCGTCAGCCGAGGAGTTCGAGCTGTCTCGGATTTTCCGGTGTGGGGCGGCCTACCCAATATGACGAATTTTGCGTCCATTCTTCCGCCAGTCTGGGCCTCCATACATGACAATTTCGGCTACGCAGATCGGGTCCACCTAAGCTCGTCGATCAAGCGCGAGTATACTGCGCCTTCTTCTGGACCGAGTTCCTCCGGTCCTTCGAGCGTCGACCGTGTTTCTCTTGTGCAAGTGAGTCAAAGCATGGACTGACGACTAACCTTCTCCAGGCAACGATAGAAGCACCATATTACGCCGTCTAGCTTGACAGCGGCACAGAGACAAGGAGGTCCCTCATAGCTTTCTCCCCCATGAGCCGACCGCCGGATCGACCGTTGCTACCGTTTCTTCGCAGGAAACCCGGACAAGGAGAGCCTTCCTCTCTGTGCCAAGCTCAGTATTCCTAGCTCTTACCTCGCCGAGAAACAAACTATAGCACCGTACAATATTGCACCTCTTCTCCGCACATTCACGAGAGTGAACCATGCTTCCGAAGGAGCGAAAGACACAAAGTACCGCGCGTCCCTCTCCGCTTGTTTACAACTCCATTGAAACAGGCAGCTGGGCTTCACACTGAGTTGGACATACTGTATCACCACACAGAGTCGGAACCTTGGACAACCAAAAGGAAGAGAACATGTACCGGATCCCTATAAAGAGCTGCGTGAGCACGTCGCCCTACGCAAGGTGTTGCAGCTAGGTGTATTCGGAAATCAGCCATTCGATCTGATTCCTCGATAATCACTATTCCTGACTAACAGCTCTCAGCGCTCTCTGAGCATTTGCTATGCTACATGATCCATCTTGCTTTCAACCCTCGTCCAACCTTGACCGAAGGACCCTAATTCAGGGGCTCGATCTCTTGCCGCTCGTCCACGACTCTCTTCCATGTCCTGGCACTGTCCGCTTCCTGACCGCCAGCTGTGCCTGTTGTGACCAAACCCAGAATTATGAAGGAGGATGAGAATACTCTCAAGCTCTACGAGGCGGACAGGATTCAATTGCGGCTCTCGGCTCGCTTCGCGTTCGTATTTGCGGTGGTGGTAGCGAGGTAGCCGCCAGGGCCTTAATCCACGGCTCCTTGTCACCATGCTTTCGCTGCGGAACGAAGGGAGTTTTACTTTAAGCAATCCAAATAGGTATTGTTGAGAAAGTCGCAACTGTAGTGTTATACTATACATAACAGAAACACTAGAGGCCAGATTCTCGGAAAACCGCAAAACGCAATCTGTCCTCATCGACATCTCTCATATTTGAATCCTTTCTCTCTCGGAGTGATTGATGTGCATTCACCCAGCCTTTCCATCAGAATATGAATCATCTGTCCATTTCGTTCACACAGGCTTTTCGTGCCAACGGTGGCTCGTAGTAAGAAGCAATGGCCAAATTACTTCAAATGAGCATCACAAAGCTAACGCCCCCATGAACTACTTACCAGATATTGGGAGCTTCCCCATAGGCCCGCAAATGATTATGTTGATTCCGTCAGGCTACCCTGAGGGTGCTCCTCTGATCAAGCCACCTTCCTTGTTGCCACCACGCCTTCGCATGAGCTTGCGAGGAGCTGGCACATCCAAGCTGATGGGCTTGACTGAATACTCTGTGCACTCCCAAACCTTGATAGATTCAACCCTCCATTTGCGAGCCCTCGTAAACTGTAAGGCATGCTGATTTTCAGTCTTCTTTTCTCCTCTTTCGGCAGCCAACATGCTTTCGAAAGGGAAAAGCTGGTTTCATTGCTCCTTTTGAGCCCTCCAATTGCTGGAGAATGCTTCTGAGTCTGATATCGGACGGCCTGTTCCTGATCCATGTCGTAAAAAGGTTCCACTCTTGGCCTTAACTTCTGACCGGGTTGTAGACCAGGATGCTGAAGCAATCCGCCTCAAAGCCCGAGCTCGGATCGTTGAGTTTTATTCAATGCTCCAGGACCAAAGGGTGAATAACTGTCGCTGGTTGCTCTATCATAGCTTGAGGGTTCCTGTTTTGTTTCGCTGGAAAAGGCGGTGGGGCGGTTTTGTGTAGTGTAGCGACTGCTGGAATCCTGCGGAGGGAATTGTTCTTGTCATGTCTGTTGGTTCATATGCATTGGTGCTCTTGTTGGCGTTGCTGCTTGCTGACCTCTGCTTTTCGCTGGATATAAATTCCTCACTCCCAATCAAGGCTGCATGTGACTCCGTTAAGTCACTACACATTATTGGAGTCGCTTCTTCGCTGCATCTGCTGCTACCTCTGACGGAACCTTGCGTCCTCGTCTTGCTCTTTGAATTGCAATTGCGTTGTTTTATCTTTTCCCTGCCGCGTCGACATCCCTTCTCCTCATCGTCGCACGAAGCAGCAACGACAACAGGAGCTCAGACCAGTCCTTGAAGATCTGTACCGCTATACCAGCTACGCTTCATGTCAATTGTCGATGAAAGTTCGCATATTAGTCCGTAAGGTAGCTGAGAATTGAGACACTAAGTTGTACAACCTGCCGTACTGCTGCGCAAACATAGCCCTTCCACGTCTCTCATAACGCTCCTTCTCATCCAAGGCAATAGCAGCACCGTCGCGCGATGTCTGGTGATTATCTGCACTGGGAGCGTCCCTTGAAGCCAAAAGAGCTCTGAACTTCTTCTTCTTTTTATTCTTCGTACAGTTGCATTAAGCAACTTTGGGAATTTTGATACTGACAACGCCCCGCCCCACCTCCCATATTGAGGAGTGATTCTGACTATCTGCAGCCTTTTGGGTCTTACTGAACGAGCATTGGATGTCTGCGGTGATCAAGAAGACCGTGGACATGCTTGAGGCCAGGGTGTGTGGTAAACAAATCATGGACCCTGCTTGATTGGCACAGGACAATAACAGACTCCCAGTAAGAAGCGTAAAATACTCAGTTAGTATGCAAAAGGAGTATTACAAATTCAACAATGCCGAGGAAACTTCTGCGAGAATTAAGCAATGGTCAAAGTAGTCAATTATTTGCTTACTGCACACCCTGCTTGAAACCTCCACATTGCATATCGCGGATGGGATCCTGTACTGGGTGAGCACTCACCCGAGCAATTTTCGATTGCACAAACTCTAGCTAGTCTCGTACTTCCCAACAGACCCGCATCGCTCACTTTTTTCTTACTCCCCGCTGACCACTTTGCCTCAAGAAAGAATAATGAGATACTCTGCACTAACCTACTCACCACTTTCGCTGTTCAACACGTTCGCAGAAGGGGCTTTTATCTTTTCCTTTACTCAGAAGCTGGTTCCTCGTTTGCTGACGTGCCAGTCTGAATACCAGACCACGCAAATATTGTCAGTTCACCTTTATCGATTACCTGTTGCCGTCTCTCCTCGCCGACTTCTCTCACCTCCGTCCTCCTCAGAGTATTCTGTTCGTCATCGCTCCTCCTCAGCAGCAGCCGTTTGTCACGCAGGCATGGCGGCTGGCTTCAGAGGGAGGGCTGGCTACTGCGGAACTGGTGAAAACGGTTATTCAAGGTGAAAGCAACGGCGAGAGCAACTGTCGAATCTGGTGGAGGATTATTGGCTATTCAGCAGGTCCTGCGTGGAATCAGAAAAAGAGTGACTCCTGCTCGGGTACGCGACTACCGCTCTTGTGCGTGTGACGGAAGTGACCGACTCACTGTTAGAAGAGTTCTTGGTGCCTTTCGCGGTTCGAGGAACTGGGGGCTTGCTCGTGTCGCTGGGACACATATCGTGAGGCGGTAGTTACGTTGATCGCACAATTGCATATCGTGTTGGATAAGTTGGTCGTCGCCGCAGCTCCTGGATAGAGTCGTCGTGTGGGCTTTTCGTAGCTTGGACGGAAGGGCCGTGACTGTTTGGGTCCGGGATTTTCAACGCGAAAGAGAGACGTCTATACAGTCCTACAGGGTCCGCGAATGTGTGATCTAACGGGGGAGATTCTACTCCGAAGCCGGTTGTGCGGGACTGCCGGAGGTGAAAGACCGAAGTAATTCTTGCGAAGAGCAGTCCTCCTCCACACGTGAATGGATGAATGCGGATTTCTTCCTGTAGGTCTAATCGCTTGCACTGTTCCGGCTACGCAGAATCTTCATGAGGGGGTAAAGCACTCCTCAGAATGCATCAACGTGTGCATTCAGCCTGTCTCGGTCAGCGTACCATTCCTCAGGAGAGCTCCTGCACAGAACTACGTGTGCTGATTTACGTTAACAGTTGGGTTATGAAGAAGCAGTGTACAGTCGTAAGCTTCAAACTTGGCTTCAGAGTCTTGAATATGGAAGAGAGGAGCTGAACAGCCCCAGATTTGAGCTTGCTGGCGCTTGATTGCTTCGTAGGAATACATCAGGAAATATGTCAGCAGTAATATTTGCAAAAAGAACCGCCACCGTAAGTGCATCACACCATGCTGGCGCGTAGAACCTGGGTATTCCTCTATCGCAGCGGCACGCATGACCAAAGACAAAAGACTCGATTTCCATTCCCGCCTAGTTAATCAGACGCATCGTCATCTCGACCCTGCAAGTGATGAGTCAGCAAAAACCCACGCACCTCGGTCTCCGACGGCGGAGAAGAGACCACAGAAAATACTCACACCGCGAAAGTACCCGCACTGACGGGCATAGCCCTAAGAAGGGTCGGGCCAATTCCCTTCCAGAAACCGCGCATACCCTCCTGGGCCCAGGTCTGGCGGAAGCAGTCGTTCATGCCCTTGAAGCGCTGGCTGGGGCCGAAGCCATCGCTCTGCATCTTGCTCTTGACGACGTCGAAGGGGTAGCTGGCGAGCCAGAGAGCCTCGCCGGCCAGACCGCCGTACAGCGCAACCTTGGGGGTGGCGATGTCCTTGCGCTCGATGCCGTTGCGGCGCGCGTCCAGGTTCATCAGGTACTCGAACGTCAGGAACCACACGCCGTACGCCTGGGCCTCGCGGAGGATCGTCACCGCCTCGCCGCGGTAGAGGCCCTTCAGCACGCCCTCGTGCGCCGAGAGCTTCTTCACGCAGTCCACCGGCCCAGAGTACAGGCGTGCCGCGCCGTGCGGCTGCGTCTGCAGCCGGATACGCACGTGCTCGATCGGGCCGGAGATGACGCTGTTGGCAATGCCTGCAAAGGCGCCGGCGGCGTAGTACTCGCCGTAGGACAGGTCGGGCTTGGCCAGCGGGCCCTTGGCCAGGTTACGGGCCTCGAAGGCACGGCGCGCATAATGGAAGGCACCGAATTGGATGGAGACCTGGCGGCTGAGGCGTGAGCAGAGCCAGATTTTTGTGGACCGTCGTCCCTGGGAGACGAAGTGCGGGGTGTGCGAAACAGTGGAGATCGGAAAAGAAAAGAGCAGGCTGGGAGGAGGGGCAGGATATCATTGTGATGGATCACTTACACAGGCACCAATGCCGACAAGAGGGGTCAAGGTGCCCTTGTAGAAGGCAAGAGGACCCTCATTCTTCCAGATCTTGGTTGCACAGTCCGCGGCGCCGGAGTATTGCTCCGATGTCTGCAGCCGAACCTTGACGATGTCTTTTGCGTCACGTCAGCCAGAAATTCCCCGGCTGCGATGGTCACATTTGCATCCCACATACCGAATGGTTGACCTGTCAGACAGCAAGGTTAGCATCGGATCAGACTCGTATATCAGCCATAAAGGCAGTAAAAGGGGATGCGACGGGGATGTAAAGTATATCAAACGACGAATGTGCGAGAAGGAAAACCCGCCGACACGAAAGAAAGCCGGAGAAACAAAGACAAGTGGAAGCGCGTCAAGGTCGTCTTACCCAGCAGGACCTGCGCAATGCCGCCCGCGGCGCCGGCGAACAGATCCTTCACGGTCCTGGCGAGGCCGCCTTGCTCCTCGAGCTCCTTCTCGACACCCATCGTGGAAGCGCCGATTTCGCGATAGCGGGCAGAGTCACACAGCAAGCGCAGCAGCAGCAGCAGCGCCGGAACCGTGGATGCGAAAACGAAGACGGGCGGCGCTCAGGGTCCTCGCGGCGCGGTCCAGTGAAGGGCTGCTGATTTTATGCGGCCGGGCGAATCAAGGTTTCGGTGGATTCCTGGGGCGCGCGGCGGCAAGGCGAGCAGCAGCGGCAAGCGGCCTTCCGTGATCGGCCGTTTGTTGTTAAGAGATGGCGTGCTGCTTCGCTTGCGCCGCGCTAGCGCCCGTCCTGGAGCGCAGGCGGCGGCCCCCGGACGAAGCTGATATCGCCCTGCCATGCAGCGCTCCAACCGCGCTGGGCGTCCTCTGGCCCCTCGTTACACCGGGCATGGCCCGCGTACATCGCGGCTTGTGCACATCAATCGTCACGCCGGGTCCATGTTCTACCTTCTATCCCGTCTTTCGTCCCGACTGTTGTCCCAGGGATGCCCAACTCATTATCATACAGTTTGAATACAAAACTCCATTTTTATATGGCTTCACGCCCCTCAAGGCCCTCCGGAGACGAGAGATCACCGGGCCTCACAACCGGCTTCTCAGTCCCGCTCGTTTCATTCCCGCTGCCAGGCGCCTTCGCCTCCGGCAATTCGAAATGCACGCGTGACTTGTATGTTACTATTCCGTTCCTGGCGGCCTCCAGTCGGCTCCTCTGGCCCTCCTCGCCGGCTCTGCCCAGCACTCCGGCAATGATGTTGGTGCACCGCAGACTGCGAGTGTGCACGTCAGCATCAACCTCAAACTTCTCTGCCGGCATCGAAGCTTACCTGTCATCGTTGGCCGGGATGGGGTACGTGACCCAGGTGGGGTCCGCGTCCGTGTCGATGATGCCAATCGTGGGGATGTGGTTGAGGCCGCACTCGTGCAAGAGCACGTAGTTCTCAAGCGGGTTCAAGCACACGACAAGATCGGGCTTCAGCACCGGCCTGTCGGCCAGCTGCTCCTGGAAGTCGGGCATGTCCCGATCCAGCTCGTCCACGACCTTCATTTTGCACCGGCCGAGGATTTGCTGGCCGTTGGTAATGCTGCCCGGAATCCAGCGGTCGAAGAGATGGTAACCCCGGGCGAGCTGAGCCGCCTTGACCACGCTCCTGTCCTGTCCACTCCTGGTTCCTACAAACAGCACGAGACCGCCTCGTCTGCAAACTTCGCTTACGACCTTTGCCGCCCGCCGCAGATGCGCAGCCGTCACGTCGAGCGAGATGATGTGGATGCCCTCCCTGATGCCGAAAATGTAGCGAGCATTTGCCGGGTTCCAGACGGACGTCGAGTGGCCCAGGTGAGCCTGCGAGGCGAGAAGCAGCTCGAGCGTGACGTCCTGCGGCCGGGGCGGGTTCGTGAGCAGCGTGTGCGGCTGGTAGTACGGGTCGGTGGTGGTGCCCAGGCTGCCGGTGGTGCGTTCTGCAAATGTCCGCTGTCAACTGGGCGCGCGCGGAACAGGAGAGGCGCGGTGGACGTACGCAGGTGCTTTCTGGCGTGCCAGCCCTCGGCGACGGTGGGGTCAGTGAGGGCGGCCTGGCGCGCGGCGTCGGGATTGAACGAGGGGACGGGCTGCGGGGCGGAGCTGTTGAGGGCGGCCTCGACGGAGCGCGTCTCCTTCAGCGAGTTCTCGGCGCTGCGCTCGAGGAGCTCGACTTCGGAGGCGAGGAAGCGGCGCCATTGCCGGGCAGGCGCGGCGGCTGCGTGTGGGCGGGCGAGGGCGCTGCGGGCTGGGGCGGGCGGCGGGCGGTGAGCACGGCGACAAAGCAGTCGTGGAGGCTCCGGGCGCACACTTACCTGAGCGCACAGCCAGCCGCGGGGCAATCATCGCGGGCGGGTGTGTCGGCGGGTGTGTCGCGCAGGCGGTTCGATGCTCTTCGCACGGCACAGCTCTTCGCGCACGTCGGGCGCCGGCTAACCGCTTCGGCTGCTAGTGCATCCCGTGCTTCTGCCCACTGCCCGACCTCCGCGCTGCACGCTGATGAGATAACTCTGCAACCCACCGGCCCGCCGACGCAGAAAATCTCCCTCGCAGCGACGTATGCACCCCGGCGACCGCCCGACCTTCCCGGCAGCAATCCCAGAGCCCGACCGGGCTGCACCGATCCTTCATGCGGCCGAGCAGCCCGCGCCCACCACACGAGTAGCGGGTGATCTCCATCGATCCTCGGGCGTTCGCATCCCAGCACCTCGATCTGCCTTCCCTCCCTCGCCATGAACGGGTACTACCCGATGGACCAGTCCTCTGGGGACAACATGATGGGTGTGATGAGCCAGGATGAGATGAGTCCCAACATGATGGGTGGCCAGTCGCTGGATGACATTGTCAACCAGAACTCCAAGGCCATGCGCCGCCAGAGCGTGCCCATCCATTACAGCTCCGGTCGCCAAAACGAGCTGGAGACCGACATGCGGCGCGTGTCCATGCTGGAGTTCAGCGGCGCTGCTCCAGGCCAGTTGGACCAGTTTCAATTCGATCCCGTCACTGCCGCGCCCAACATGGACGCCATGATGGGTGTTGCCGATGCCTTCGCCCGCCGCACCAATCCATTCCACCGCCGCCGCCCGTCTACCGGTGACCTCAGCCTGGACACGAGAATGCAGAACCAGCACTCCGCCTACTCCAACATGCCGCCACCCGGCTCCTACGCCTCGCCTCTTGCCCCCACTACTGGCCTGGACATGGGCATGGGCAGCCCATACGTCTCCTCCGGCATGTCGATGAACATGGACATGAGCGACTCAGGCATGAACATGATGGGCGGCGGCGACGGCACGCCGATGCACATGTTCTCTCAAGCCCAGTTCGCCTCGCCAATGATGGGCTCGCCCATCGCCCAAGACTTCGCCGACTCAATGCAGGCTCCTCTGACCGACCCCGGGGGAAGCGCAGGACCGGGCAGCATGGACCTGAACGCCGGTCCGGATGCGCAGAGCATGACGCCGGACATGCGCCGCCGCGACAGCCGAGAGCAGAGTGCTCCTCAAAGCGCACCCACCAGCCGGGCTCAGAACGGCAACATGTCGCAATCACAGGGCGGGCACGCTGAGCCAAGCCCGTCCAACAACGGCAGCACACAATTTGGACCCGAGCGCCCTCCAGCGATGCAAGTACCGGGTCGCCCAGTGGGCCCACAGCTACCCTGGGTCACCCCGCCAGGTAACACAAACAATTTACTCATGAAACACACGCCTTACTAACTCATTCTGCAGGAGGCTTTCCGTCCACCATGGCAAACAGACCGCACATGGAAACCCAGTTCAAAAACGCATATTCGTCAACCGGATTTGACATGCTTGGTGTTCTCATGCGGGTGGCGACCAGACCAAAGCCGGAGATCAACATCGGATCGGTCGATCTTTCTTGCGCCTTCGTCGTCTGCGATGCTGAAAAGGATGACAACCCCATCGTATACTGCTCGGAGAACTTTGAGCGCCTGACTGGATACACACGGCACATGATTCTCGGCAGAAACTGTCGATTCTTACAGTCGCCTGACGGCAAAGTCGAAGCCGGATGCAAAAGAAAATACGTGGACGATGACTCTGTGCTGTATCTGAAGAACATGATCAACACGCGGAGAGAGGCACAGATCAGTTTGATCAATTACCGAAGAGGCGGTCAGCCTTTCATGAACCTTCTCACTATGATTCCAATCACGTGGGATGACAGCGAGGTCGTCAAATTTTTTGTTGGGTTTCAGGTCGATCTGGTCGAGCAACCGAATTCGGTCACGAATAAGAATCCTGGTACGTCACTTGACACGGTAATTTCAGAGATCCCTGCTAACCGTTTTTGGTAGATGGAACGTACAGTATCAATTACCAACGCTCCGTCGGCATGCCGAGATATGTCTTCAACACTCCCGAACAGTCGCAATCTATGGAATTTGGCCAGACGATTCCTCGCGATGACGTCTCCGCTCTGCTCGATACTTTGGTCAATGGCGAAAACGAGGCATCGAAGCGCTTGTGGGACAAGGCTTTGCTCGAGAACACCGACGACGTCATCCACGTTCTTTCGCTGAAGGGGCTCTTCCTTTATCTTTCACCATCTGCGGTCCGGGTCCTGGAATACGAGGCCTCCGAGCTTGTTGGCACGGCCTTATCCTCGGTGTGCCATCCTTCCGATATCGTTCCTGTCACGAGAGAACTAAAGGACACGTCTGCTGGATCTGCCGTCAACGTTGTTTTCCGTATCAGACGCAAGCATAGCGGCTACATGTGGTTCGAAGGCCACGGTTCCCTGCACACCGAGCAAGGCAAGGGTCGGAAATGCATCATCCTCGTGGGCCGAGAAAGACCTGTATATGCACTGAGCAAGAGTGACATCGACGCCAACGGGGGAATTGGAGATAACGAGCTATGGACCAAGATGTCGACCTCTGGGATGTTCTTGTTTGTTTCATCCAACGTCAGGTCACTCCTCGACCGTCAACCCGAGGATCTGGTGGGCACTAGCATACAAGCACTTATGAGGCAGGAGTCGAAGCAGGAATTTCACCGGATATTGGAGTTGGCACGCACCGGAAAGAAGGCCTCTGTCAAGCACGAGATGATGAACAAGCGGGGACAAGTCCTGCAGGCATTCACAACCATTTACCCTGGGGATGCCGTCGAAGGCCAAAAGCCGACCTTCGTAATAGCGCAGACCAGATTACTCAAATTTTCACGCGGTGGAGCCAACGCCAGCACTCGCCCGAGTATCTATCCAAAACACGAGCGCGATTCTGGCAGCTCTGTTGCAACAACGACTGGCTCCACTCCCACGCACACTGCTGGTACTGCCTCGGTTCCGACATCTGGTGGTTCGACTCATGGCTTGCCTCTCAGCCAATACGTCTCTACCGACGGTGCTGCTGTCACTTATGCCGGGCAAAATGGATTGAAGCTCGGCCATCAGGATGCAAGCTTAGCATCGGAAGACAACGTTTTCGAAGAGCTCAAGACTACAAGAAGCACGAGTTGGCAGTACGAGCTGCGGCAGATGGAGAAACGCAACCGCTTGCTGGCTGAAGAGGTCCAAAGCTTACTAGCAGCCAAGAAGAAGAGGAAGAGGAGGAAGGGGGCAGGGCAGCTCCAAAAGGATTGCGCCAACTGTCACACGAGAGTGACTCCAGAATGGCGGAGAGGCCCCAGCGGCAACAGGGACTTGTGCAACAGTTGCGGGCTGCGGTGGGCCAAGCAAGTGAGTCTGAAAGCATCGGTGCGCGTTGGGGGGCAGGACTGACAAGCTACAGAACGGCCGGGTGTCGCCGCGGACAACGTCTCAGCACTCTGTCCATTCGGCGGGCAGCGACAAAGCAAGCAAGACAAGTGCATCTCCACTTGCGCATGCGCAGAGCGCGAACAACGACGGCGACCACTCGAATGCCACATCGACGGCGGGGCAGTCTTCAGGCGCACCGGACGCGCTGCCTTCCAGCAAGGTTCCCAAAACGGACGCAGCGGCATCGCAAGGGCTCGGCCCCGGAGCTGTGGGAGCCAGCATCCCGCCGAAGATTGACGAGGCGGCCGACGAGCCGGATTGATGCGTGGCTTGCGACAGAATTTCCTACGATTTACGACCATCGCGCAGGACTCGATGTGCCATTCCTCGACATAATTGCGCCGTCTCTCCTTTCGGTCTTTGTCTGCTTACGACTTTGTCTCTAATGAGGCCTCTTACGCGGCTTCCTCGATACCCATGTTTTAGATGGACATGCAACGACGCTGACTCATTCTCCATTATACATACTTTGTTAGCAGGGCGGGCGACTGGTTTCTGTTTGGCGAGGCGTTGCTTGCTTGCAGCGGGGTTCAAGCGGAACGAAGGTTGGGCGGACAGGGAAAAAGGAAGGGGATGGGCTGTTTATTTGAACCGTACACATGGCTTGGTGTTGGCGGCGGCCACAGCTTTTTTCCTATCGGGAATGCAAAGGTTTACCCGGACGTGCGTGCAGAGTGATTTGTTTCGCGTTTCACGGAGTGGCGGCAGCAGCACGCGCTACGTGTCGGGCCAAGAGCCGCACGACGGACTTGGGGTGCGGAGGCCCGGCTGCGGCGGTTGGCCGCAGCTGTCGATCTGACGTGACGGCGGGGGGCGACGGCTGGCACTGAAACGGCGCGGTGAGCTTCGCGGCGCGCGCTGGCGGCGGAGGGTGGCAGCGGGTTAAGTCAGCCCCCTGTTCCGACGGCCAGGGCGGCGCTGCTGCTCGCACGACCGCCCTCGACGACGACTCACGAGAGCCTGCCAGCTGCAGTCAGCGCGACGCATGCTGCTGCCCTCCACCTCCGCCCGCCTGCCGCATCCCAGCCGCCCTGTCGCGCCCGCGCCGCCCAGCCCGCCAGCATGTCCAGCTCCGTCCCAGCCCGCGCGCTCCCCTTTTGTGCCTGATCCGCGCTGCTCGTCTCGGAGTCGGCGAGGTTGCAACCGCCTGGTTGCACACCCTGGATCGCTGGCCCATTACGCTACGCTGTTTCACCAATCCGCACGCCTGCAGCTCCACCGTGACATAAGCCGTGCTTCGAGTGCGCCTCGCGCGCCCGCAGCCGCAGCAGCATTGAGTTTCGCCCTCCCCAAGCCGCCGGCCACCACCGCTCCCCAACCCGCCCGCTCACCCGACCCGCGGCCTGTTTCGCCATGGCTGCCTCTCCTGCCCTCGCTGCGCGCCCGCCGTGGGAGGACGAGGACGCCTCGACCCTCGGCCACGACGGCGACGACGAGTTCGACGATGCGCCCGCCCTCGACCGCGCCCCCGCCCACCCCATCGCCTGCATGCAGGGCGCCTTCGAGGAGTCGATAATAGAGGCGGAGGAGGCCGAGGCCGCGAAGGAGAAGCCCCACCGCCCCGGCGGCGCAAAGGCCCGCCGCCAGCGCCTGCTCGAGGACGACGACTACGACGAGTCGTACAACGCCCAGTGGCGGAAGAAGCCCAGCGCAAAGTACCACCCGCTGTGGAAGCTGGTCGCCCAGATCTCCTTCGGCGTGCACCTGCTCAACCAGCAGCTGGCCAAGAGCGACGAGGAGGTCTCGCGCATCCTCAAGACGCACGTGCAGGAGGTCGACCACTTCCTCGAGAAGACGAGCGAGGACTTCGACCTCGCCCTCGCCGACATCCAGGAGCGCATCAACCACCTGAAACTGCCATTGGAGCACGTCAACATCTTCGACATCATGCTGGACGACAGGCAGTTCCGCACCTCCATCATCGAGGGCAACGAGAAGATCGAGAAGATTGTCGAGCGCACTGCACGCGCCATGAACGACTCGCTGGTGGACGTCGAGAAGGGCATCGAGGCGACGCAGGAGCTCTCGCGGTACTTGGAGCGCATTGGCGCTCATTGGGCGGCGGGTGACGAGGAGCTGATGGGAATATACATGGCCATGTGCGGCAACTCCGAAGGCTGGCTCGACTGTCTGCGCACGCTGCAGAAGAAGGGGAACGAGTTGGGCGTCGCTTTGGTGCAGCTGGGCAGTATTCTTAACGAGATGGCTAAGAGAGCAGGTGTTGCCAGTAGAAGGAGCATTGTAAGTCGAGGCTGAGGGGAGAATGTTCTGGGGGATCGGTGACTAATTGAATCTTCAGGTCGCACACCGCACTCCAGACCCCGACTCCAGGCCAGGATCACGATCAACTTCGAGATCCACTCCCAGATCTGTATCACGGCAAAGCTCCAGACCGAGGCTTGCCAGCCCACCCGATTCGGCCTGGGCGTCGCCTCGGGTCACGCCTGTCCCGGGCGACAAGCCTCTGCCCCGCGCCCCAGAATCGTTGAGTCCAGTGGTACAAGCCTCCCTCCACAGATCACAGTCCAGGCCCCCGCAGAAACATCACCTCGTTCCCATCGACCAAAGATTCGAGCATCCAAGGCCTCCGCCTCGGAGTCCGCGGAGCATGAACTCATCAGAAAATATCCCCGCAATTCCACAAAAAGATAAGAGACGCCAGAAGGCTCCTGAACACCGCTTAGAGACGCCAATCCCTCCCGACTGGGCTAGCAGAGGCACCACTCCTGATGGTTCGAGAGCAACGACGCCCAACTCGAGGTCGCCAGCTCGCTCACCTGCACGCTCACCTGCACAAACTTCATCCCATTCCCCAGTCCGGCAACCCGCACAACCCGTACATGCACCTTCTCGCTCGCCTAACTCCAACCCTACACCCGTGAAGAACCCCAGTAGTCTACGTAAGCGGCTGTCAGTGCGTGGGGGACGCGAAAAGCCGAGCTCTCCGATGGTTGACTCCGCATATTCTTCTGGCTCCGGCTCCTCGAGATCCTCTGATAACGAAAGGAAAAATGCCGCATCACCCGCTCCCGGACAAAATTCCTCAAGGCCAGCGACCAGCCAGACACACAACCCGCAACCACACAAGTTTGGATTATTTCCACCCAGCACACCCACAACCCCGGCACTATCTATCAGATCTGGCGTTACTGGAAGCACCCTGTCTAAAACAAATACTCTCATAACAAATGATTCACGCCCGAGCACTGCGGTCACTCGCCCGAGCACATCCGCCTCCAACTACAGCAACTCGTCTGGCGTCAAGAGGAGGTCGAGCTTGGCGGGTCTTCGAAATATTTTCCGGAGAAAACATTCGGCCAATAAGCTCGGACCTACCTTGGAGTCGGAGGCGGAGTGAGTGCTTCGGCAGCGCGGAAGGGCGCTCACAAAACATCCATACCACGGCGGCGTTATCTTACACTTGTTCTTGCTGTTTCTATTCCGATACCCCTTCTACACTTAGGTCGCCAGTCGGCGACTTTTGTTGTCTTTTTGTCAGCGTTTCGAAGCCGTTCCGGTAACGAATGTCTATGAGCATGCTGCGCTGACGACCATTTTTGGATTTTTAATTCTTTGCTTGCATCGTAAGTTATTTTTTAGAACGGCGTTTGAGCGCTTAATTTTCGGGCTTTTGTTCAGAAGCATGTATCACTACTGGAGAGCGCACTTTCCGGGAGAGCACTGTAGTATCGGCTCGGAGATCGAAGACCGGCATTGGGGACATTTTGCAACCCGCAAAAATGCACCACGAGGAGACTCCTCCATCTTCACTTGGCTGAGCGGCTCTCACTAGCTTTAGGTATGACGAGAGATGGCAGCGTCGCGCGTGCGCGTCAAGCTGCCGTCGTCGCTCCTTCCCTGTGCGTTCCCTGTGCCTCAATCCTGCCTTTTGGAGCATCATGATTGCGCCGCTTCGGCGAGATCTGTCCGCCTGCGTATCTCTTCCTCTCGCCCTTCTCACTTGCAACTTCCAGCCCCTTGTCGCTGCCATCAAAAGACAGCGTGAACCACACCACGCAACGCGCTTGCTTCTTCCATCCTCCCCCTGCCAAGGCAAGGCCTTTCTGTCTTGCTTCGTGTCCTCCTCCGTCTCCTCACCTCCCCCCTCCCCTTCCACTCGTTTCAACACGTCATACACTCATCGCCGTGAGGCGGTTTGGCTTCGGTTTGGATACCTACGATTAGTTGGCCACACCATGCCGCTCACCGAGCTTGATCCCAACGTCAGCGGCCGGCTGAGCCGGGCGTCCAACATGTCGACAGGCTCGCGAGGCACTCGGAGGTCAACCCAGCCACAGTCCGACGCGCTGTCCTCCGGCGTCATGAGCATGCTTCGCACCTCGACCGAGCTCGGAGACATTGGCGGTGTGTCTGGCGGTGTTCCTGGCGGGTCCTCGTTCGGCAAGGCTTCGAGAGCATCCCAAGTGCCGCGTCCAGCCCATCGACGACGCAGCAATAACAACACGTCCCGCTTCTCCTCTGTTGGCTCGGTCCAAACTCAGACTACAAATGGCATCTCCAGCAAGCATCGATCTCGGCCCTCGACTTCTTCAGTTCCTCGAAAGTCGATCACCAGCAGCCTTAACGCCCCCCAGTTCCTGCCTGATACGGTGTCTCCTACGCTGATGACCCTTCCGGGAGCATCGCCTCTCGTTCCTCCAGCACGACTCTCGAAGGATGGCCGCTCCTTCTCGCTGACGAACAACTATGGCCCACCGCACAAGATGGCTGCTCCTCGTTCCTTTGCCAGCCTCCGGCACCCGGAACCTTTCCACCGACCGCGCTCTCCGTACCGGTATCCAGCTCGTCTCAAGCGTCCCGGGTACCGTTCGCCTTCTCCAGCAATGAGCGATGTCATCAATGCACCACCGAGGAGGTATCACGGCGCATCTTCCATGTCGAGAATAAGGACCTCACCGGTCTCACCGCTCTTTCCTCATGAGATGGCCTCGATGCCCTTTCCGTCAGGTTTCCACAGGTCTATGCAGAGTTCAAACTCGCCGGTCTCGCCTTTGACTCCACACGAGATGGACCAGATTCTCTACTACAGCCAGCTCAACAGGTCTACTCCTACTATCGCGACAGCTCCTTATGCGCCTTCAGATATGCCACTGCGTCGTCCATCGGGATACAATGGTTCTGCTCCGCTGCTGAGGCCGGCAGCCATGAAATCTGTGACTTCTCTGACCAACGCTACCGACTCCGATGCGCCGTCCTCAGGCCCTCCTTCTTTGGGCCCTCAGACGCCAAGGGTCAGCCATTCTGCCGATGTCATGATTCAACAGGCTGTTTCACCTCTTGCCGGGGTTGAAGCATTCACTGGTACTGGTGATGTGGACACTGAGCAGGCCTTGGAATACTACGATTACAGCGAGCATTTCGACACCAGCCAAACCAAGGAACCGCAACCACCGGCTGCTGAGGCTGCGGCTGTTGCGCCCGGTGGGTTCGTCAATCATATTAAGAGCATTCTTGGAGAAAGAGCAGTCGTTCAGCAAGCTTCTCAAGCCCCATATGCTCCTCATACACCCAGTCCCGAGCCGCTTCCCGATGTCGCTGAGCTTGAGGGCTCTCCTGTTCACCCTCTTGAGGCTGTCGAGCTGCCAGGCTCAGCTGTGCCATCCCCAATTCCTAGGAGGATAACGAGGGAAATGATTCTCTCCGTCATTGAACCATCGTCGACTGCCAATGAGACGACCACGCTGACACTCGACGTCAAGGTACCAATGGAAATAGACTCCAAGGTGAAAGCAGTTGTAGATCAGTCTCCAAGCCCTGCTCCAAGCCCTTCGCCAAGCCCTTCGCCAAGCAATTCTTCTGCCGGTTCTATGTCTACAGCTCAGGAGAAGGTCGCCGTTGCATCGACGGCTGAGGGAGATGGGTGTCAACGCCCGAGGAGCGACTCCGAAACCAGCGCCGAGGAACACAATCGTGAGTCAGCCATCAAAATGACCATGAGATACTCTATGCCAATGACTCGAGGCTCTGTTGGATCTACGGATACACTGTCAATTGAGGAAGATGTGGTTATGGGGCCGCATCTGGAGTCGGAGCTTCCTGAGCCCACAGAGAAGACGCCCTCATCTACGGAGAAATCTTCCGAGGAAACTCGATCTCTCTTGAAGGCTGCCGCAGGACCGGCTTCTCCAAGAGCACAATCCATGTGCTTGACACCAAAACCATCGTCCGTTGATGTCAAGGCTAGGATTTCGGCCCCTATCCTCGGTGCACAGAGCCCGATGTCTGAGAGATACGGTTCTTCTGACTTTGTTATGGATTTATCGCCTCTTCCATCGGTGACCAGCTCGGAAATTTCTGCTCCAAAGTCTCCAGTCGAGGCCACCACACCGATGCAGTCAGACCCAAAGCAGGATGAACATGTGCCGGCGTTCGAGACGCCGGCAGCTACCCCAGTAACCTTTACCACGGACAATTCCACTCCTGGGAGTGCGACTGTGCAGTCAACTAGCACTCATTCTGTCCCAGCAAGATCATACAGCTCTCGTGAGAGTGGTAATACCACCACCCACCTAGTCTGGCCGGTAAGGAAAGCCTCTCTGCACTCATTCGAGCCCAACGAGGAGTATCCACCACGGAACTCGATGGCCAATAACACCATTGCTCAAGATCTGAGGCTGTCGAACCCCCCGAGGTACCCCAGTCAGCTGTCTGACGTCAAGGAGGAGTCTTGCGAGGAGAGCTGCTCGGACCTTAGCAAGAGGCCTTCGACCAGGGTTTCTTCAAACAGGTTCTCGACCAGCTTCAAGTTTCCCCTTATGCGCGTGCCTGACGAGGACACAACCTTGTCTGATCTGGACACCAGAAGGGTGCAAACGAGCGTCAAACTTCCGATAGCCCTAGGCTCCGTGACCTCAGGAAGAGGAACGTCGCTTGAGTCCATCGTCTTGACGAGAGCATCGTCTGTGAAGGCCTCGACCACATCAGTATTCAAGTCTCCGAAGCGCGGAACTCTGGCTGACTCCCGTCTGATACCGTCCATGAACTTCAGCCAAATGGATCTATTTGGGAAGCTGCATGAAGCTCTGTGTGATCGTTCTACGTTGTCCTTGGACGGAATGCCGGTCGATTTGAGCACCAACTCCGCGGCAGACCAGGATCGTCGCACAATGTCTCTTGGTCCAATCAGGGAGAAGTACAGAAGTTTCTTCGCCAGTCTTGATGACACGAACCATCGTCCCGACTATCGACCGACGACACCGGAGACTGTTGAGCTGAAGCCCGATGAACCCGAGCAGAAGGATACCCCGACTGTAATCATCGAGCCTGCACGCTCTGATGTGATGTCAGTGACCTCAAAACTCTCGACAGTGTCCAGAAGCCGGCCGTTTTCGCCCGAGGAATTAATCTCAGAGGTGGAGAGACTGTCAATTCCGTCAGTCACCGGGCTTACGCAACGTCTGTCGGAACTCATCCCGTCTCTGAGGCGGTACGGTAGTTCAGAAGCCGTGGATGAGGAAGCCCAAGGAGAAAAGTATGTCGAGAAGATGATTGAGGATCCAGAACTGAGGTCGGACGTCCATGAGATCCGCCACCTCGGAGATCGCCCCGGTCTCTTGAACAACATGAGATCTTCCTGCCGGCTTCGGGCCTTGCCAGGCAAGACAACCCTGGTGGTTGTGGATGACGATCTGTATGAGGAGCTCACGCATAGAGAGAAGCCCAGGAAGAAGGAGAAGAGCTTTTCTGGACGGCGCGTTGAGGAGCTGAACGATTCTGACAGCAGCAACAAATCCTTCAAAAGCGCACGGGAGCGGAAGGATTCTGGAGCAGAAGCTGTTGACGGCGAAATGCGTCATCCGTCCGTGCCAGAGCTTGAGGCACCTCTTCCAGCGCATGTTCGCCAAAAGTCGCCAACAGATGGGAACGAGGAGCAAGTGCCTGTGAAGAAGTCTAAGGAGGCCAAGCCTTGGGATCTGAGCATGAAGTTCCCTTGGAACGAGAGTATGACAGGTATTGACATTACCTTTCCGGTTAAAGCTCACGTCCGGGACTGCTCAGCAGCAGGATCTCGCGCATCTAGGTTGAGGTCTCGTTCTTCTGCTTCGTCGGAATACTCGACTGCCTCGGATGGCCAGACCAGACATGTCACCGGCGGACAGCAAACCATCTCACCGGATAGCACTGAAACTCATGATACATTCAAGCATAGCCGCAAAGGTAGCCATCGCCCCAGCGGAAGCGTCATGGGCTCCATCACTCGTAAATTTGGGCGTACCATGGGTGTTGACGGGTTTCCAACAACTCAAACCAGCCTCTCCCTCGACGAGTGTGCCCATGATCCTGGTGACCGGTATCCAACCAGTGGGCTGACACCTCCGTCGCGCTTCAACATTGACGATGTCCGCAGCTTTTTCTCCGACGACAGTTCGCAAACTCGCCGTGGAGGCAGCTTTCGCAAACGCCTAACGCAGCTGAGGTCGAAAATTGGACCGCCTGCATCCATGTCACGGGCACACTCAACGCTGGACACCCGGACCATCGACCGCACTACCGCTGCTGCAGCTACTTCTACGATTGGCGAGACCTCCAGTGGAGTTGCGACGGACTCGCGCATTGGAGCTGGTGGCAGCGTGCAGACGTATGATGGGGCAACAGGAATGCCCAAGTCGGAGTTCCGTACCAAGCGTCTGTTCGAGAGGATCAAGACTATTTGGTTCCGTGGCGGAGAATGGTTCAGAAGCTTCGGCACCAAGAAAAAGACCGAGAGGCAGGAGACTAGGGAATGGCTGCAAGACAGCGACGTGAACATGACTACGGCGGTGTATTCCGGGACCTGATTTCGAGTTCGGCGGGCGTGCCTGGTCTTTCCGGGCTATTATCAACCTTGGCCAGCGCTTTTGCAGCATCGTGGACAGCCGCCAATTTTCTTCGCCGATGCATCCTGAATTTCCATTCCCATCAATTCTCCTTTACTCCTCCTCTTCAAGACCGTCTCTTCGTGTAGGTCAGACTGCCTTTTTCCGTTGTCGTCCATGTTCTCTTATCGCAGCATCCGAGCTATCTAAGCATTCCCGGAACAGCAATGGGCTTTTCACATGTCAGACGCGGATCCTCCCGGCACCAATCCTCCCTGTGCTTCCGCCGTGAGAAGGTTCCGATTACCTTTTCCGGTCATCCATGGTTTCCGATCGCGCCGGTTATGCTTTTAGTCCCCTTCCGAGAAACCCTTTTCTTCGGATAGGGTAAGCTGTAGTGTTATTTATGGACCGAGGCTGGACATCGCGGTATGTTGCGCATGCTTTATGATTGGTGGTAGTGGGAATGCAAGGTCTGGGTGTGACGGCGTGGTGGTTGGGATATCAGCGGTAATAAGCGGAAGTCTTGTTCTTGAGCATGCTGCAGGTATGTTTGACTGTAACATTAGTTGGTGTAGGTTAGGATGGATACACATAATGAATGCCTTATATGTATGGCTCGTCCAAGAAGTGGAATCCGCCGATGAGCGTGCCTTTCGAGGTTCGAGGGGCTTGCGTGATCGGCGTCATCCTCTCCTCATCCCTTACGCCACAATTAGGGCGCAGATTTGAGGCAGACTACACCACATCCGGACGTTCATTCTTCAGCGTGACAGCGAATGATGCTCTCGTCATGAACTCCCCACCATCATTGGTCTCGACTTTCCGTTTTCCTTTTGAGCGGGCTCATTCGAAAATTGGGAGAGGAAAGGGAGTCGTATGGAGCTTAGCTGCATTTTCTTCAATGATGGCAAGCTGCAACTATTACGGTACGCTTACGTCTGGACGTTTAAATGGTCTCAACGCCCCAACGAATCCATCTTTCATAAGATGTGAGACGGGCAGGTTTCGGACGAAAACGTTTGGAGCGAGAGGCTTTGCGAGAGCCTACTCTCTCTTTACTATTCTTCATCGACTCCATTGGATTTGGTTTCTTTCCACTTTTTTTGTTCCGGTCACCGTCGAACTCGATAGCAAGTCTCCAGCATTTGTTTGGTCGATACTGTTGCTTTCAAACACGGACAGCACGCGCGCCGCTCCGAAGACCAAAAGGCTCCCAGCTCAACACCCGCGGACACGCGTCGAGAAAGAAGCAGAACGAACAAAGGGAAACTCCAGACAAGAATTAAGAAAACCAAACAATGGCAGACACCTCTCCAACAGCAACAGCAACACCATCCCTCCCACCGCCAACACAGCAATCAAACCCACACCCCCTTTTAGGCCGCCTCTTCCACAACCCCTTCGCTTCCTCCTCAGCAACAGCGGCAGCAACAGCAGAAACAGCAGCGGCAGAAAACAACAGGAAACCGGCTACCACCACCACCGATGACGACAATCCAGACTCCAAACACGAACATAGACCCAACTACATCCGCCGCAAATCAAGCACCTTGTTCCAATCCTCAACCCACCCCTCCTCCCCCGCCTTCCAACTGACGAAGAGATTCAAGAGGCGAAAAGGGAGAAAAGACGGTAGCGACGAGAAAGACAGCGTCGCGAGCAGTGGTGGCGGCGGCGGCAGCGGCGGCGGCATGCTCGGTCTCAGCCTCAGTCCCGTAAACCCCTGCGTCGGACGAGGAGGCGCCGCATCATCATCGTCCTCTTCCTCCTCCACCTCCTCCTCCGGCGAAGATCTAGCAGTAAGCATGGATCTACTCGGCGTCGGCACCGTACTAGGAACAGGAGGGACGGCAGCAGCAGCAACGGGGATAGGCGGCATCGCCGCCGGCAACAGCGGCTACAGTCTCGCGAGGAGGAGTCACACCCACTCCCACACCCACGCCCATGGTCACGGCCTCCCCAGACGTCCCTCCTCACCCACCCGCCTCAACCGCGTCGCCGACACCTTTAAACGCGCCGCTTCGAAACCTGCGGAAATGCTCCTGAAACGACGCAGTCTCGAGAGCAGCGCCGCGAGCACCGGCAGCGCAAGCGCAAGCGCCAGCATCAGCAGCACCACCCGTCTCCGCGGCTCCCACAAAACCGACCACAGGAGTGGCGGCGGGGGCACCGCCGCCGCCGCCGCTGCCTTGCTCTTTCCTACCCCCCCGACGACGACTACTCGCACGCGCCGCAGCGGCACACGCAACGCCGCCGCGACTCGCAGTACCAGTAAATCGAGCGGTCATGTCTCGTTCGCTAGCACTGATGCTGTGGATGGGAGTGGGGAGAGTGCGGATGCCACTGGTGGTGGTGGCGTTAAGGGGTTTAGGCGGAGGAAGACGTCGTCGGGGCTGCCTTTTTCTTCTTCTTCTTCTTCGGCGGCGGCTGCGGGTGCGGGGGCGGGGCGGGATGGTGGGAAGGGAGGGTTGCTGAGTTTGGGGTTTGGGATGACGCCTTTGGCTGTGAGAGGGGGTGAGAGTGAAGAGGGTGGTTGTGGTGGTGTGGGAGCGGCGGTGGTGGGCGGAAGAGGAGGAGGAGGGGAAGCAGGCAGCAGGAAAGAAGGTGGGACGGTGACGAGGCGGATTAGGATCACGAGGGGTAAGGGGAGGGAGAGGAGGGCCGTCGCGCCGGTGGCGCAAGCGAGGCGGCAATTGGGCGATGACGAGGGCAAGAATTCGTCGACGACGGCGCTGCATGGGAGTAGCTCGGGTTCGGAGAGCGAACGCAGCTTGCCGCCTTTGGTGACTGTTACTGCGGCTGCTGCTGCTGCTGCTGCTGCTGCTGGTGGTCCTGCTGACGGTTTTGGCGTTGGTGCTCGGGCTGGGACGGCGATGGGGGTGGGGAGACGGTATGCGGGATTGCGGTCTGCTTATTCTCTCAGACAAAAACGTTCGGCATCGCATCCGGCAGCTGCGTCGTCGGCGACGGCGGGTGGCGGTGTGGGAGATCGTCAGCAGGAGGCTGCGAAGGAGAGCGATCGTCCGCCTGTCCTGCCTGACTTGTTGGCCGGCGAGGAGTTTTCGCTGGGCGAGGTGGTGGTGCCGGAGATTGATTTCAAGCAGGTGAGTGGGGAGACGGAGTGGGTGGATATCGAGTCGGGGAGGGTGTTGAATAGCCACGTGGAGTGGGGAGGAAGAAAAACGAACGCAGCGGAGGGGGCTCGGGAAAGAGCAGGAGCGCATCGCCGTCGTGAGCCGGTGCAAAACATCTTGGAGGGTGAGAGCGCGCAGGGACCGAGCGTCATCGCCAGCGATCGGATGGCGGGGTTCGAGAGCGATAATACGAGCGATTGGGGCGACGAATCGTTCAGTCCGCACGCGGTGAGAGAAGCGGAGGCTGGGGAGGAGCCGCTGGGGACCAACGAGGTGAGCTTTTCTTCTGGTGGTCTTCGGAATGGGGTGAGAATTGCGGAGTTGGATGACGGTGCGGCGTATGAGAAGATCATTCTGTCGTGTTCTTCTTCGGTGTACTCTATGCACGGAACATCGCCTCCAACATCCGCAGGTACCCCAATCCCGGAGAATGAGTACTTGAAGGATATTGAGAGTAATATTGTGGACGACAGGTGGATCGAATGCGGCCCGAAGAACGAGCTGAGAATTTTGTGACACGGATATGGTAAAGAAAGAGAAACGGAGCACGTGCCAAGCCTACAGATAGAAAGAGAGGGTTATAGAATTAATACTTGCTGGTTGTTTCAAGAGGTTGCGGGAAAGCATGGGATGTATTGCAATCCTTGCTGTGGTCTACTGGTATTACAGGCTCTATACTGATTAAAACACAGCGCCGCCAATGATAAAGACGCGCTCTTCTTCCCGGCGCACCCACTGAATGACTTTGTTCGCTGCCTGCGCCAGTGCAGCACGAGACGTCGTTCCCGGGGCAATGGCGTATAACTCGAAGAGAGGAGTTGTCCACGCCAAGCTAAGGTGGTGGGTAGTAGTACCATGGTGGATTTTAAGATGTGTAGGGCGCGTGTGTAGGTGTGAGTGCAGTTGGGCGTAGAGGCTTATTAGGCTGGAGAAGCTTACGGTTAATGTGCAAGATCCAGAAGTGTAGACGCCTTTGAACTTACAGTCGCCGGTCCAGAGCTGTCTTAAAATAGGGTTCGTAGGAGGGCATGGTGAATTGCACGTTGCCGCGGGATTTGTAGATGAAATGCCGTAGCACGGTGCCTGGTATGATATCTGTGCACGATAACCGGCCTCTGTTGACTGCTGTTCGGATGACCTCAAGACTGCCATTTTTCTCGAGTTGCTTTCCTAGATGTTAGTTCAATCGCATCTCTGCGCAATCAGGGCGGATCGCCTACCTCGACCAACTCGTCCCGCATGTCCCTGAGCTCAAAGAAGCTTTCCTTGTTTGCGCTAATCAATATGATCGCAACCTCATTCTCCGCCCCGGAAGAAGTAGACGGGCGCTCAGCAGTACGATCCAGGCTGTTTTCGTTGACGTTTAAGAAGCTGACATACATGTAGAGGTAGCCCGTGTTATTGAATCCTGGAAGGCAGAGCGGGATCCAGTTCTCGCCGCCCGCAGCCTTGACGCTGCCGGCTTCGAAGAGCATGTTGAAGATGAGCTGAAGATCACCGGGGTGGAGGGAGTGTTTCTTGGGTCGCACGACACTGACGAGACGGCCGGCTGCGACGATCAGGCCGTAGAGAAGGCTTGGCGAGCGAGTTTTGAGAAGCGTGCTGTCAATAACTTTGCGATGCGTCTTTCGCAGTCGCAGGCATTCAAGAGCAGAGAGGAGGGTCGAGGGGGAGCCCCGTGTGAAGCCGTCTGCGAGGGCTGAAAGCAGCGTCTCGGTACCCTGGAGCGGCCGCCGCAAATCAGTGGACGCTCTGGCGCGGAACATACGTTCCATGCTCGGCAGAGTGAGCGTCGACAGGATCTGCATGTACAACGACTCCAATTGGGTGCGCAGCTGCCCGTCACTCTCGCCCAGCTTGCTGATGGCAACCAGATTGAGCGGGCCTTTGGACAAGACGACGAAGCGGACACCGCCTGCAGTAAATGCCTTGAGCCCATCGTCGGCGTCTTGGTAGAAGGAGATGATGGTCTGCACGACGCCGACGGAGTTTGCGATGAGCTGGTCGTCACCGTGGCGGCTGTAGATGGGCTTGCCGGCCGAGGACAGGATCAAGAAGTGCTTCAATTTGGATCTCCATTGATACGTCAGAGCCTCTACGCAAAGCAGAACTATCAGCGGGCGTCTTCGAGAGCCGGAGGACCGCCTGACCTTCGTTCGATCCGTCCGCTCTGAACTCCTCCAGCTCGTCGAACTCGCGCTCGAAAGCCACCCTGAAGGCGGGGTCGTCTGGGAACAGCGCCTCCTCGTCGCCTACTGCGGGGAAGCTGTGTCCCAAGGCCTTCCAGATCGAGCTCTCCTGCTCGACAATGACGTCTCCCAGGAGGTTCTCGACGTCGGCGCCTGCGTCCATCGTCGGCACGTAACTCTTCACACTCATAGTATCGCCGGTGTCGCTGCCGCTCGCGCTGGGGCCGAGGCGGGCGCTCGAGAAGCTGAACTGGCGCGAGGCGGGCGACGAGACGGCATCGCGCAGGTTGTCACTGAAGGTCTGGACGTCGGGGATGGACAGCGCGGTGGTGGCCTTGGACTGCAGCGAGGGGCGGGGCGAGCCGCCGGCGCTGAAGCGGAACGAGTCGGTCGAGGCCTTTGCGGCCAGGGTGCGCGGGCGAGGGGGCAGCGGCGGCGGGGTGGCCTCGCGCGACGGGGCAGGCGGCACGTCGCCGTGGGCGGGCGCGCGCGGCTCGAAGTCGTGGGCGCTGGGGGGCGGCGCAGGCGCAGGCGCGCCGTCGGCGGGCGGCTCAGCCATGGGCGGTCGCGGGGGCCGTGAGGGCGGCGCGCGGGCAGGCGGGCATGGAGCTGGGCGGCGTGGCGGCGGGGTGGGATGGAAGAGAGCGGTTTTGGGCGCGACACGCGAGGACCTGGGTAGGGCGGTAGGGCTGGCGTGGGTGGTGCCAAGGCCGCCGGGCGCTGCCTCAGCTGGGGGCCGGCGTCTGGGCTGGCGTCGTGCACCTCGCGCTGCCACGTCTGGCCCGACAATTCGCGCATCCGCTCGCGCTGCTCGTCCTCGCCGTCCTCGCCGTCCTCGCCGGCGCCCGCCTGCGCCCTCGCTCCTCACGACGCGCTGCGCCCCCGGCTCCCGTTGCGACCCTCATCTCCGCCCCTCACGCTCGCCGCCGCCCGCCGCCTCGTATCAGCGGCGCCCTCCAGCGAAACCCCCGACGCCGCCCACGCTCTCCCAGACACCCAGCCCAAGCCCGCGACCGCGACCACCCGAGCACCGCACGCCTGAGCCGCCCGCCCGCACGCCCGCCCGCCCGCACAATTGCGCCGCCCAGCTCGCGTCACATGCGCGCCCGCTGAGCTGCGTCTGGCTCTGCCGCCAGCTCAACACCGCGCCTCCCAGCGCCCGCCCAAGCTCGCTGCCCTGTCGCGCGACTCGGAAATACGGCGCTTGGATCCTCGCACCTCGATGCTGCGGCCTTCGTCCGGAACAGGTGCTCCCTCCCCCTATAGGAGCCTCGACGCGCGCTGCCTTTTCTCATGACCGGTTCATGAGCTAGACGCACCGCTGTACATCTAATACAACGACCCCCAATTGCGAGCGCGACCGTGGCGACGCCGCCCTGCCAAGTTTGCGCGCGCCCGACCGCCGCAGACGCGAGCCCAGCCGCCGCACAAAGAACAGCTCTCCGCGCGAGCGCTGCCAGAACCACGCTCCTGCGCCACGCGCGCCGCTGGCTGCACCCTGGTCCCCCGCCCCAAGTCTTCCGGAAGGCTTGAGTCCACCTCTCTCCCGCCCGTAGAAGCCCGCAGCCATGCACAGTTCGCGCCAGCAGTACATACCGCCTCCCCCACCGCCCCAGCAGCCCGCCGCCTCCCATGGCATGACCCTTCCGCCGCCGCCGCCTCGCCCGGCAACGAGCGGCGCCCATGGCGGCTATTCGCTGCCCGGCCCGCCGCCGGGAGGACCGCCAACCACTTACTGGAATAGGTCCAACTACCCGCCGCCGCCGCCAACCAGCGCGGCGCCGCACGCGACTTACAACCCCAATGCCTACAATACTTATCAGCAGCAGCAACAGCAGGCAAACCACTTCAACCAGCTTCCTGCCGATGGCCAGCCGCTGACCTCGGCAACGTACATCCCGTTCGGTGAATCTTTTGGCCCTGGCGTGGGGATTCCGCCGCTCCACACCCCCACCGACTATTCGGGAAGCTATTACTACCCGTACAGCCAAGATCTGGGATCTACCGCGGAGATCGCTAGTTCGAGGGGGACCTCAAGCACCGCACTGACTACGCCGCTTGAGGAGCTTAGCCACTCAATCTATCAAAATGGATCAGCTTCCCGTGACTACCAGCAAGCGCCCCAAAACCGCCAGTCGCTGCGCAGCGAAGGCATTGCATCTGACGCACCTTTGTCGCCTTCTGACCCGGCGTTTCAATGGCCCTTGGACCGCGTGCTCATCTGGCTCGCTACGAATGGGTTTTCCAACGACTGGCAGGAGACGTTCAGGCAGCTGGATCTGCACGGATCTGCGTTTTTAGATCTGGGCAGAGGGCACGGGAACAAAGGAAACGTGGCGATGATGCATCAAACCATCTTCCCGAAGCTGGCTGAAATTAGCAAGGCGAGCGGCACGAACTGGGAGCTGTCTCGGGACCGTGACGAAGGCAAAAGGTTACGTCGCCTCGTCCGGACCATTGTGGATAATGGAGGCCTCCCAACCAGCGCAAGGCTACCCAACAGGCGCACCTCCAGGACGTTTGGACCATCCACCACCAGCGCTGGAACAGAGGGCACCATGGAGAACTCTCCGAATCTCGGCCATTCGGATGTATTTGGTTCGACACCATCGACGGCTGGCGCCGACGGGGAGAGTCCCGGCAAGCACGGGCAGCTTGGGTTTCATTCTCCTGCGACAAGACGCTTCTCAGCCCAGCGCAATTTCACCGTGCCGTCACTGAGTCAGCCCGATCACGTGTCCGAAACATCGAACCGAAGTGCATACACCGAAAAAGTCCTGAGACAGCTGGGAGATGGCACATCATCTAAGAGACACAGTCCGAACACATCTGGTGATTACGGCGGTCAAAGATCGGCCAGCCCGCAGCACAGTCCAGGTCTGGGGGCTGCGCGTCTTGCGGCGATTCCGCCCCTGGTAAACGCACCGTCCAGCACCAAGAGGTATTACCACCACGACCGAGCCAACTCTTCGGAATCAAACGTGTCTAACATAGCCGCCTATGGTTCAAATCCTCCCTCCGGCCCACCCTCAGGAAAGTCGGACGGAAGGCGCAACGGAATTGAGGGATCTCGCCCCGTGGACTCCACTGGTCGTCACTACAGCCAGGACCCTGAAAAAAGCGCTAAGGAGCACAAGGGCTTTCTCGCCAGCTTGAGACTAAACAGAGTGAAGAAAAAGGACGAAAACCATCCGTCGCCAGAGGAGTCCAGTATCGAATCCCCCACCAGTCCCGCAGGCATGCGTCACCAACCACCCAATGCGCCGTTCTTGAGGACGAGCTTGAATTCCAGTGACACGTCACTCAACGAAAGGCCGCCGTCCAGACGCTCCGCGCAAGCCGATTCGGACACCAATCACGTCACCACGCGTCCTCGGGCGGTGACGAGAGACTCGGAACCCAGAAGATTCTTCTTTGTCACTCCGGATGGCTGGAACTACAGACTCGTCGATATCACTGGCATTGAATCCGCTGCAAGGCTCCGCGAGCTCATATGCTGGAATCTTCAAATCCAAAACTCCAAGGAAATCTCACTACACCTAACATCTCCTGGCCAAACGGAGCACGACGAGGCACTTTCCGATGGCCTTCTCATGCAAGCTCGCCGGATTGCCGACTCTTCGGGCACACTCAAGATTTTTGTCAACGTGCCACAACCGCCAACCGGACCCTCAGCCATCGGACTGGGAGTGCAAAGTGGCGCCTCTCCCTACGGTCGCATGTCAATTACTGGAAATGCCATCGACCCTGTCACCTTGGCCCGGCTCAATGCTACAGGCAACCATCTGGATTCCCCAGGACCGAGATCAGGCGAGTCAACGCTTGTGCCTGCTATAGTTCGGGACCACAAGCAGCTTCCCAATCTCCCCAAGAGCGAGGAATTGTCGGCGGATGCTATCAATCAGCGCCTACGGAAATCGGATCCTCAGTGGGATTCCGCAGGCAATGAGCTTTCAGAGCAAGAACGACGGGAAATTCTCGAGGCGGCGGCCGAAGCACACCGTCGCGAGACGGCGAACAAGCAGAAAGCGTACTTGGAGAAGAGAAGGAAGCAAATTGCCAAGGAGGCCTCGCCCATCGACCCGCCGAGCGCTTTGGGTTACAGGCGGGAAGGGATCATCGACTTCGACGAGCGCCGTGATTCCCCGTACGAAGACGGCAGGAGACCATTCGATCAGGAGCGGGGCAGACCCAAGCAGCTCGTGCCGCTGAGAGAGCCTCCGCCCGCTCCGAAGGTTGAGACGGAAACGTTGATCAAGGCAAACTCCCTCAGCAAGCGTGAGGGTAAGGGACGAGACTCTTGGCCAGAAGACGAGTCGTCAGGAAAGAGGAGCTCCGGTGAGCAAATCGCCCCTGACGCCGAGAAAGCTCGCCGTACAGCAATCCCAGAGACTCCTTCTGTCGCAATGGGCATTGGTGCCGCGCTTCTTGGAGCTGGTAAGATTGGCAGCATGGTCGGCGCCCCGTCGCGAGCCATCAAGTCCACTCCTACGCTCGGCGCGTCACCTCAATTCCTCACGCCTACCGACAAAGACGGAAGACCTCAGAGGGCTATGGCTTCGGTGGATTTCAGTCATACTGCGCCTCGTAGTGGAAGTCCAGGTGGGTCCCCTCGCAGTCCTGGTGACATAACTATGAGTAAAGGCAAAGTTCCATTCGTGATCCCTGACTATGTTCAAGCTGCGGAAGACCGTACATCTCCAGAGAAGCCGTCGTTGTCGCTCGCAATGCCGGTGAACCCAGCCGTCTCGAAACTTAGGCAAAGTGACGAGCCCTCGACGAATCAGTCGCCGGAGGTCAGTCCGAACACCGACCACCCGCACGAAACCGATCTCATGCGCAATATTTCGATACGATCGAACGGTCCGAATTTGGATTTCAAGGAAGACCCTGTGGAGTTTTCGCACTCCCCCGCTGTTGCTGCTGACGACTCAGACGACGATTCTGACGACGGGCTTTTTGCGATGCCGCTCGCAACCAAGACGCCGCCGCGTTCCCACCCGAGGGGCGACCAGCCTGAGACTCCCGATGACGAACGCACGCAGCGACCCTCTTTGGCAATCAAGACGCCCTCTAAAGTGCGCATCCAATCTCCTGAAAGGACCCATAGCGACCACGATGAGATCGAGAAGAGGAGTCGGAGCATCGAGAAGTTCATTCCTCACTCCGCCGCCTCAGCTTCGTGGTCGTTGGATTCTCCTGAGGAGGGCAGAGCTTTCAACAGACGCGAGTCGTTCGCAAGTGACATCTGGGCGAACCGTCCTCCTCCAGAGGCCCTTGTGGAACACCTCGACGAGTTCTTCCCGAACGTCAACCTCGATCAGCCCATCATGGATGAGGACGGACCGGTTTCCCCAGCGTCGCCTTCGTCCGAGGAGAAGAGGGGATTGGTTGGGTCTTCTCAAGAACCCAGCCGGGTACCGACGCCCATGTCGATTCCCGAGGATGAAAGCACCATCCGTGCTGATCAACTTCCAAGCCTCCAACGCGGCGACACAGTCATGTCAATGGCGCAGAGGAATATGAGGAAGGCTGGAGGGCTCGGTCGTACGAAGTCCATCCGTGAGACGGTCAAATCGCAGTATCAGTCTATGGAGAAGAGGACCCTGCCTTCACGCGTCAACACGCTGAAGTCGGGCGACATTGTCAGGAGGAAGAGCACCAAGATGTTCGGTGCTAGGATTGAGCAAGTGAAGCCGCCCCGTGGCAGCCGCATGATCCAACTCGACACCATCCAAGACACCCTACCCCTGCATCCACAGCGCCAGCCAACCTTCAAATGGATGAAGGGTCAACTGATTGGCAAGGGAACCTTCGGCAAGGTGTATCTCGGTATGAACATGACTACCGGTGAACTCATTGCCGTCAAGCAAGTCGAAGTCAAGCCCAACGAAGACAAGGAGAGGATGAAGGAGCTGGTGAAGGCGTTGGACATCGAGATCGACACGATGCAGCACTTGGACCACCCGAACATTGTGCAGTACCTGGGATGCGAGCGCAAGGACTTTTCCATCTCCATCTTCCTCGAGTACATTCCCGGTGGCAGCATCGGCAGCTGTCTGCGCAAGCACGGTAAATTCGAAGAAGCGGTCGTCTCGTCGCTCACGCGCCAAACCCTCAGCGGCCTGGCCTACCTGCACCGCGAGGGCATCCTCCACCGCGACCTCAAGGCCGACAACATCCTCCTCGACTTGGACGGCACCTGCAAGATCTCCGACTTCGGCATCTCCAAAAAGTCCGACAACATCTACGGCAACGACATCACCAACAGCATGCAAGGCTCCGTCTTCTGGATGGCGCCCGAGGTCATCCGCAGCCAGGGCCAGGGCTACAGCGCCAAAGTCGACATCTGGTCCCTCGGCTGCGTCGTCCTCGAAATGTTCGCGGGGAGGCGACCCTGGTCCAAGGAGGAGGCCATCGGCGCCATCTACAAGCTGGGCTCCCTCAACCAGGCTCCGCCCATCCCGGACGACGTTTCGCAGACGATCAGCCCCGCGGCGATCAGCTTCATGTACGACTGCTTCACGATCGATCCGGCGGATCGGCCGACGGCCGAGACGTTGTTGAGGGCGCCGTTTTGCTTTTTCGATCCGAATTACAACTTTTTGGATACGGAGCTGTATGGGAAGATCAGGGGGGCTTTTGATGGGCATTAAAAGTCTTCTGCTTCTTGCCTGCATCCTTACCTGGAAACTTTCTTATCTTTTACCTTCTTGCGAACACTGGGTCGACAGTCCTTACGGTATTTCCTTGTAGTAGTCTCTCTGTGCACGCGTGTGGGTTCTCAAGACGTTGAACTAACTGGTTGTTGATTGGCTGTTGATATCTTGTTGGTTGTTTTGTTTATTCTTATATCTGGTCTGGTTGGGGCTTTACACACTTCGCACCATTGGAGCAGAGTAGAAAGAGAGTATAGGCGAGTTTCATCTCAAAAAATACCCAGAAGCGCGGCGTCGAGGGCGTGCCGTTTTATCGTCGTCCAAGTTACATCTGTCGGTCCATGCTCCTTTTTTCTTTCTGTTGATCGTCTGTTGCCTTGGTTGACTGCGTTGCGATTGTTGTTGTTGCAGCTGATTGATCGTCGAATAAGTGAGTAGGTGAGCGTTGCCCAGTACTGCTGCATCCAGAAGCTTTTCCTTGTGTGTTGACTTTCTTATTTTTCTGCTTTGATCCTTTTCGTTCGTGAAGCGTGCTTTTGTCGATACTGCTGCATTTCTTTTCCTCGCTTTAATTTTTGTGGTCGTTCTCGGTGCTGTTGGTGTCGGATGCTGAAATCTGAATGAGCATACATACCATGTACAACTCTTTCTTCTTCTTTTTTTTTCTCTAGGTTAGTTGATACGGCCGGTTGTGATATACACACATATGAAGGTGCGATTAGGAGGGGATGGGGGGGGAGGGGGTGGATATCTTGGGTAGCGGCGGTGGGTGTTTATCTCTTTGGCTTTTAGGCGAAGAGGAAGGCATTGGGACATTTGGTGGGAGTTGATGATGCATTGATATATTGGAGGTAATCTAGAGGCTTTTCATTTGGTGTGCATGTTTCTACGCTTCGTTTCCCACTTTCTTTTGGTTCTCCCATGAAGTTGTGCCTTCCTACGTCTAACAGTACAGCTCGATACGAGAACTCATGCACGGGAACAGGCTTGCGTCAAACTCGCTCGCCCCGGCACTCGTAATCTTCGTTGTCATTCGTCATCTTCGTTGTCATTCGTCTTCTTGGTTGTCATTCGTCTTCTTCGTTGTCATAGCGCCGCCGCGTCCGTAACGATGACAATTCCCTCCATTCGCGTGTTTCGGCCTGGGAAATGTCGAAAGGCGATTCGCACAGGAAAAGCGGGACGATGTTTGCTTCAATGTCTTCTTCTTGTGCTGGATGTTCTGACATGGCTCAGCATGGCACTAACATTCTACAGCATGGTATCGCTTACCATGACGCTTTCGGAACAGTGATTTGATGCTCCGACGGAACAAATAAGTCGCGCAGGGAAGGATGACCATGACAAGGAGAGCTGCAAGCGCTAAAATGGCTTCTTTGGACCATCCAGAGGGCGTTGCGCTAGCTGAATATGTGGGCGAAAGGTTGCACAGATACGTGTACAGAGACATCCTGGTCTTCGTAGCCGCGGCGCTGAGTGGAGGGCTGCGGGGGGCATGCGCGGCTGCATGGCGGCTGCACGGTAATCATGCACCCACGCCGCGCGCGCATATGCGTGGTGATGCTCGGTTGGCCGCGGGGTTGTTGCTTGTACGGTTGTAAGTTTCTTTGACGTATCTCTCGTAAGTTAGGAAAGTTCACCGTTTCGCGTCATATTTTCCGGAGTACGAGCGAGTAGGTAAATGGTCCCAGGAAACGCCAAAGATATCATATCGTCTGTTGGTTGAAGTAGGAGCGCAGCAGTCTGTCGAGGCCAAGTGGGCGAGGTGATTTAAGAGATTGTGGGTCGAGGGCGCGCCGGCGCGCATGCGCAGTGGGGGCCGCCCGGTGGAAGGCTAAAACATAGCCTCGCAACTAAATGATATCTCCTAGTAGACAAAACCGACGAACCGGAGGGTGACTCAACTCTTTACCTCCGTCCAATCACGCTACTTCCCTACAAGAGTAGGTTTTGTCATTGAGGTAGATGAACAGTTGGTATCCAAACCTCGCTTTACTATTCTGTCCGTTATTGGGAACCTGCTTACCGTAGGAGGCGCAGGAAAGGAAAGAATGACAAATTCGCAGAGTGGAGGAATTCAACACCATGCCAAGAACCATGACAGTTACACAATCAGAATAGAGCAGTCTATCTTTGAGGGCTGCCCTACTGAGTTTTGATAGTAAAGAGCTTCAACATTATGTTTAACATCGAAACTCAAGTCACTTCAGCCGCTGAATGTTACAAACCACCACCGGGAGATGCCAGTCGGAAAAAGAGTGATGAAGCATTCTCTAGTATGCCAACAACTTCAGCGTCGCTGTAATAGGACTTTTGCGCAAGAGGAAATGATATAGCAGAAAGCGCAACCACTTCACTAAGAGCTCCTTTTGACCATGCTAGGCTGTCAGTGTTAGTCAGCTACGGTAGGGGGGATGAATGGACATCGCATTTGCCAATAACTGATAAAGGACCAGAGGGAGCGGATGCCGTGGGCGGCACGCACAGCGGACGCATCAGACCAGCTGGCGCGATAGCTGAGGCAGCGGGGGGCTGGGTATGCAGCAGTGCTGCTTGCGTAGTAACGGCGAGAAGCCCATGGCGCGGACGCGGGGCTGCAAGGCTAACGGACGCGCAGCCGGCCAACTGCACGTGTGTCCAATCGAGAGGCATGAATGCACGCCGGACGTGAGCACGCCTGGCAACAGGCTGGGAGCTACACAGGCTCAGACGGGGCCCCGACTATGCCCGAGGGCAACAAGGCTATAGCTTCTGTGCATGTAGATGCGTGGCATACAAAGACAGCCGGGCAGCGAGAAGCACCCCGGCCGGGCGGGACGGGCAGGAGACGTAGCATGCGGAGCCTTGTCGATGAACCCGCCTGCCCGGCTCTGGAACGATATGTTTGATTGGACGCGCCGCTTACTTGTGTAATTATAGGCGTTGTAAACTCCCTCAGCCTCTCAAAGCTGTTGCCGCATATAAGTCTTAGCCTGGACGTTAGGTCTTCATCCTCTGCAATCTTCAACTGCTCAAGCATCACGTCTCATGACGAGCATCTTTAAGGTCCTTAAGCATACAACGCGTTTCCAATGCTTACATATTCTGGACGAGCCTCTCATCAAGCTACATGCGAACCGTCAGTGCAAAACACCAATGCTTCTACCGGCTGGTCCAAGGAAGCTTTGGTGGCCTTGATTACTCTGTTTTTGTCAATCCTCGTTCCATGCGCCACGTACATGTTTCGAAAGCGCATTCATTCTCGGCTTAAGCCATTCCGGACCTCAAAACCGGACGAAGACATATCTTCAGGTAGACACCGCTCTCCTATGATTTCTGTATTATACATTGTATTTGACAGCAGTGTTGATCTCCATGGATTACCTCTTGCTACCCTTTCCAATCTCCTGGTCCGAGTTTTATCACCTCAAAAAGTGTTTCTTGTTTTTTTATGAAATTTACCCTGCATCTTCTGACTTATCTCAATAGAAGATCTGGAAGCGAACGAATGCACTAACAATCGTACCTTGGTTCGAAATCTCACCTCATACGAGTCTCTTCTCGACATATGCCGCGCCGAAACATCAGACTGGGAAGAGCTTTCTCGATTGCAAACCCCTCAGCCATGCGGCCATCATAGAGCACACTCTCTTTAGGCTCTGAACTCCTTCAAGATCTGATGTATGGCGATAACGTTGAAGCTCGATGAAGGTAGGATCGGCACAATTCTGCAAGGCAAACAAGGAATTACTAATCGTTCTGGCGTAGGTTTCTTTAGGAGTTCTTGTGCGTGCCTTCAGCTGCTGCTAGATAGGGCTGAAATGTGAAGATTTCAATTATTTCAATGATTTTCTTATATAGGAGCTTCTTGGTCGAGCTTGACGTCGGCTAAGAAGAACGGGCTCATGGCATATTGAATGAAAGCATGACATGAAAGCTTTAAGAAGGACCTTTAAAGCCTTATCATCTTTGTGATGCAATCCAGATGTGATTATTTGAGCTACAGGGCTTCAGTTTGAAAATTGAAGTAAATAGAGTTCTGCGTATTAAAGGAGCACCTTCTGCTTTTACAAGCAGAGAGAAAGCTTGTTGAGTCAAGATGAAATATATAAACTATTTAGGGGATTTTGAGTTTAGTTGGATCCCAATCGACTGCTCCTGAGGGGCCATCGGACAGACAAAGACCTATAAAAGCATAGAGCCGAAACTAACTCTTGACAAAGATTTGACGTTCGTAGACTACTATCTGCGGTTCATAGATCTTCAAAAATGTACTCAATTTGCCTTTACGCATTCTTTCAACCATTGAAACCGTTCTTTAATCTACATTCGCATCAAGAACTATACCCTAAGAAGACTCCGAACGGCTGGCAAATTGCAAGAGCAACCATTAGTAGTAGAACTCCCTCCGAGGGCACTTGAGCTCCCTTTTGTACTCCTCCAGCTTTCCGCCAAAGACCTCACAAACGCGCACCAAAATCTTGAGTGGAAGTGGAATCATCATTTTCATATCTTAAAGTCTCCCTCTTCTTAGACCTGATTGCGAGATCCAACCCCCTCTAAATGGCGGGAGCTATCCTGCAGGATGAGCAAGTCGTACCTGAACTGAGCATTCCATACTCCGGACTCGGCAACATTTCCGAAGATACTGCTAATGTGAGGCGATGATATTTACTAAAGAAAAGGTATCTGGTCCAGCCATCCCGAAATCCATCCTTCTTCCGCGTTTCACAATGGAGGAGCTAGAGGAATCAAGCGTCTCTGTCCCTCATCGACGTTCTTGCTCAGCTGCGGGCCCAACCATACGGGTTGTGCCTCATGCAACTTATCCTCGACCTCGACAATCTGATGGCCGGCGATATAGAATGACTTGCCGTTGATCTCTGGCCGCACAACGGGTAGCAGCAGAGCGCGTGCAGGACCTTCGGGCCTGTTTGCGGGCAACGAGCCCCAGACATTTAGAAAAGCGGGGAGCAGCATTGGTGTAGCTGTGGATATCTGGTCAGCGCCTCTAACTCTCTGCATCCCTTACGAAAAAGGAGCAGAGATAGACAGGGGAGGGATTGCATGCCCACGCAGGTAAAGCACTCACTGGTCATCCACGGCGCCACCATATTGATCGTCGCCCCCCTCCTCTCAACCTGCGTCCTCAGCCCCCTCATCAAACCCAGAACGCCCGTCTTGCTTGCACAGTACAAATGCAGCGGCGGGCAGTCAATGAAGCTGGCGGCCGACCCGGTCAGAACGATTTGGCGTCTCTGCTTATCGTTCTTCCACCTGGAGAAGTAGTGAAGCGCGCACTTGGTCAGGTAGATCATTCCAGTCAGGTTAACCTCCATGGACTTCAAGTTCGGCGGGAGGAGCTTTCCGGTCACGGGGTCCACCTTGTCCATGTTCTTCGCAAAGTCCTCGGTGTTGACGCCGGCGTTGGAGAGCACAGCGTCAATGGAGCCGAACTTGGAGACGGTGGCATCGAAGAGGGCGATGACGTCGTTCCATTGCGAGACGTCACACCGTTGGAAAAGGACGTGGGCGGGACTGGAGATCTGCTTGTCAATAAGGACTGGAGAGGAGGGGGACTTCAACGAGGACGCACTCCCTGAGCTCGGCTTTGAAGGAGTCGCCCTCGGCCGCGTCCCAATCGCCGATGGCGACGTTTGCGCCGTATTCTGCGAGGCATGGAGCATCAGCTTGGCATCCGGGATGAGGAGGGACGTAGCGCAGCGCTTACTGTGTGCGATTTGAGCCGCGGCGCGGCCAATGCCGGACGCACCGCCGGTGATCAGGATGGTCTTCCCCCTCAGCGCCTCGAACTCGGCGTCATCCAAGGTGTAGGTGGTCATGTCCGTTCGGCTGGTTCGCAGCCACGCATGCAGCAATCGGACGCTTCAGGCGCAGCCACGCTTCAGCCAGGTCAGCCAGGAGGAACGAACGTGCGCGGAAGAAGTCGAGGACGCCGCGGTCTCAGCGAAATAGAAAGTATAAATGCGCGCTCCGTCGCAGGCAGCGCTCATACCGGCAAAGCACACCAACGCCTGGGCGGGCAGCACCGGGGCGGCAAGTGCCGTTGGGTGCGGTCAAAGCCGCGGGCAAGTTCCGTGGGTCAGCCTGCCGCAGCATCAGGCATTAATTGCGCTCTCATATGACGCCGGGCATGAACCAATCCGCACGCGCGGGTCGCCGGAAGCTTTGCAGGTCCGCGGCGAGCTCGCTGCGGGTCGGCGCGCCAAACGAGGAAGTGCTGCCGCCCGCGATCTCCGCGGAGCGGCCGGTCGTGTGCCGTGTTGTTGGTGTTGATGGGTGACGGGAGAGCGCACGTCGCGGGCAGCGCGCACGTGGGGGCGGGAGGGCGCGTTGCCACGAGAGCGAGGGAAGGAGCGATTCTGCCGCCGCCTGCCCCGCACCGCTGGCCACACCCGCGTACCACCTACCCCTCGTGGCTCAAGCTCCCAGCATCCCCTGCCTGCCGAGGCGGCTGGCTCGCATCGCGACCCGCAAACGGAAGCCGCAGTCTCGTCTCGAGGCTGCCTGCTCGCTGATCACCCGTCCAGCACCAACAGCCCACCTGCACAACTTCTCAGCCCTTCTCCAACAACGTCATCCTCCTCCATCACCAGCCTCAATCCTCCCCCGCCGGCCCCGCCCACGACGACCGCGTCCAAGCCAGGACAACCCTCTTCTCCCAACCAGCCGATGCAGGACCTTGCCGCCGAAGCCGCTCGGGGCAGCGTGTAGACGCGGCCGGGGCTGTCGCGGTGAATCTGGGCATTCCGTGCGCCGCGCTGAACCGGTCGCCGGAGCGGGGCGGTGCACGTCGTGGAGAGGGTGTTGGAGGAGATGGGGGGGAAGGGGTGGTGGTTGAGAAGGGGGATTGGGGAGGGAGGAGGAGAGGGCTCTATATGGCTATTGTTGTTAGTCTTAGATGAGAAAGTCAAAACTCACCGTCACCAATATTGAGAGGTAGGTATTGATGTCGTTACGTTATTCAATTTCCACATGTTTGAAATGAACACTGGATATCCAAAACTGAAATGTCATATCCTCCCAGGGCACATCAATTTCCCCATACCCCGCTCCCGACAGTTGAGCAATCTTCGGCACCTATTTAAGGCTTAGGCGCCGTTGCCGATGCTTAACCCCTTCGCAGCCTTCGCCAGGATCTCGTCGACTTCAGCCTTGTGGCTAGAGAAGTTGTCGACCAGGTTATCCCACATCTTGGGCTCGTGCTCGTGCTTCTTCTTGCTGTTCCACGCGTAGTCGGTGATGGTGAACGGCCTGCTGCTCTCGAACATGAAGGCGATGCTCGCCAGCGAGATCTGCACCTGCGGCTGCTCGTTCTCCGACGCCGCCTTGAACTGCTCGTACGCCACGCCGTGCGGCACCATGCCGCACTCGAACGAGATGGAGCCGGGCTGGAACTCGTCGGAGCGGCCGCCGTAGTCGCCGTAGATGAGGCCCATGAGCTCCGACGCCACGTTGCGGTGGTAGTAAGGGGGACGGTAGGTGTGGCTGGCCACGTCCCAGCGCGGGGAGAAGATGAGGAAGTCGGCCAGGGGCGCGTACGGATCGCGGGACGGCGCCGTCAGCACGCAGAAGATGGACGGGTCGATGTGGTCGACGCTGATGCTGCCGACGTTGACGAACTTGGTCAGGTCGTACTTGTACGGCACATAGTTGCCGTGCCAGGCCACGACGTCGAACGGGCTGTGCCGCTGCGTGCTCTTGAAGAACTTGCCCCCCAGCTTGTACACGATCTCCCACGGATCGTCCTGCGTGACCTGGTAGGCCGCCTTCGGGTGCAAAAAGTCCCGCGCGTTGGCCAGCCCGTTCGCCCCCAGCGGGCCCAGACCGGGCAGCTCCCAGTTGGACCCCCAGACCTCCAGAATGTAACCGCGGGTCGGCCCCTCCACGGACACTCTGAATCGCTGCCCGCGCTGGATCACGCATATCTCACCCGGTTGGACGTACAGGGGACCGAATTCGGTCTGGATGTCCAGGGCACCCTGCTGCGGCACGATGAGAAAATCGCCGTCGCTGTTGACGAAGCCCTTCTTCTCCATGCTTTTATTGGCAAGATATACATGGGTAGCCAGCCCCTCGCGGAGAGTAGGATCTCCGCTGCCAGCCACGGTCTTGAGACCGGTCACGAAGTCTGTGGGCTCCCCCTCCGGAATGTCAAACGGCAGCCACGCCAATTGCGTCGGTGAGATGTGAACGCGCGGGTTGATGGTCAAGAAATTGGCCTCCATATCTTTGTTGTCTGGCAAGTCCGTCTGAGACGTGTTAGCTGATGCTCCGCGCTAGGTCTTGTCCGTGCTCCACTCACAAATCCTTGATGCGCCACAGCCGGGCGCGCGCGGTACAGCCACGATCTCTTGTTGGTGTGCCTGGGGGCAACGAAAGCTGTCCCGGTCATCTGCTCCGCGTACAAGCCAAAGCGCACCTGGCGCGGACTGTTCTGGCCGCGCGGAATGGTGCCTGGGACAGCCTCCGACTCGAAATGATTGCCGAATCCGGGCTGATATTCGTACGGGTCATTCTTCCTGGTGCCAAACGAAGGAACAGTACCATTCTTCTGGGTCTCAGCCCAGTGGAAGATCTTCTGGTATTCCTTGGGATCGCTAAGTTGGACCGGCATGCTGACTGGGACAGGGTGGACTAAGTGCTATTTGGTCGACGCAGGATGCAATCTGCGGCGGTACAAATGGCACCGCGCAGGCTCCTGCATTTTATTTATTTGGCTTCGTGGAGAGCTCATGGATCGGCAGTTGCAGCTCGGATGTTGACGTCCAGGCGCTGCGCGGTGACGGGGGCCCGCAGCGGGGAAGCCTGGATGTGGGGTATGAGGAGTTGCTGGCGCTAAGACTAACCTTCTCCATCCGTGTTCTCCGTATCGTCGCCGCCGTAAGATTTGAGACATCTTTCATAGTACCCGCCTCAAACGACCCAGCACAGAGGCGCATCCTCGGCGTCGTCGAGAAGAAGCGTTGGGCCATCGAGACGCCAACATCCGCCGGACTCGAAAACTACTTGAAGCGGTACTTCTAATCGTCAGGGTCCTGCATCCGGCAAGTGGAGTCGGCGTCGGATTTATCAGGCCATGGCGCTGCCTGCGGATCGGCCAGCGCAGACATTCGTCACCGTCTCCCCAATCGCCGCTAGTTTTATTACTCTGCCCGACAAATGCTTTGTCCAGCCAGCAGACGGCGTCGCCACGAGAACGGTCCCCTCTCTAGCCTTTCTCGTTACGCATCCGGGCTCTGATGTCTTCGCCAACGGTAATGCCTCGCCTCGGAAACCGCTCAGACTGATGTTCGACCTGGGCTTGCGCTCTAAATCCGAACGGTACATGGCCGAACAGCAAAAGCACCTCGCTACTCGGGTGCCGTACCGACTGTACGGTGCAGCCGAGCAACTCAGAGCCGGCGGAGTTCCGCCGGAAGATATTGACGTGGTCCTGCTAAGCCACGTGCATTACGACCACCACGGCGACCCTGAGGATTTCCCCAACTCGAAGTTCCTGGTGGGCCATGGCGCGCTGGAGGTGCTCAAGGGCGGGCTCTCAGGAAAAGGATCCCACCAGCATTTCGATCCGAATCTTCTGCCGGGTGACAGAGCCGCGGAGCTGCCACCGCGAGATGGGGAGCCTCTGGACGGTCAGAAAGGGTGGAAATGGGAGGCAATGGGGCCGTTCCCGGCCGTATTGGACCTGCTCGGTGACGGATCCATATATGCGATCGATACGCCGGGCCATCTGCCGGGACACGTAAACTTGCTGTGCCGCACCGGGCCGCGATCATGGGTGTGTCTTGCCGGAGACGCCTATCATGATCGCCGACTGCTGACCGGGGAGAAAGAGATCGGGACCTGGACCGATGAGCTGGGACAGGTGTTGTGCATCCATCTAGACAAACAGGCGGCAAGAGAGTCGATAAGCCGGTTGAGGAAGCTGGCAGAGAACGGAGACGTGGAGATGATCGCGGCGCATGATGACGGATGGTATGAGCGGAATAAGGCCAGGATGTTTCCGGCGCAGCTGTAGATTCAGACCAAGGACGCGAAGATGGGAGACGCGTAGAATACGGTGCGGAGAGTAGAGTTGATGGCGCGTAGATCCGAGGGCATATGTTTCCCTCACCCATCGTCCATCTGATTTAGTGATACGAGAAGTACCAAACTTAAGGTCGGACTCAACCGCACTCGAGAACCCGATTGAGCCCCGAGCCAACTTGGGATCCGGAGTTGAGTCAGGACACTTTGGAGAGCTCGACACTACACGTGACGTCAGCCAAGAAGACGCGCCGTCCCCCGCACCACGCGAATTCACGCGCTCCTTCCCCAACTGCCATCTCGCGGGTCAACCGATCAACCCCTCACGGAGCTCCAGCCATCCTCGGGGCAGACATGGCAGCGCAATGGCGCCTCTCGCGCGGCTCGTCAGCCTCAACCCGTCCTGGCTGACACTCCGAACATATCTTCCGCCACTGTATTCTGCTCCACAGTGCGGCATGGCTTTCACATACGACACCGTAGGCTTCATCGGCCTCGGCGTTATGGGCTTGCCCATGCTAGAGAATCTCGTGAAGAAGCTGCCGGATCAAACGCGGTTCTACGTGTATGACGTATCCGAGCCCGAGATGGAGACGCTGTGCACTCAGCACCCCACCAAAGTCAACGCATGCGGCAACGCGCGAGAAGTCGCGGATAAGTCGGTAGCTGTGGTCCGCTGACATGGAGACGACTGTGCGGGAGACTGACGCCAATCGCAGAGCATAGTCCTTTCCATGGTGCCAGAGGGTTCCCACGTCCGTGCCGTCTACTTGACTCCAGATACCGGCGTGCTCGCAGCCAACGTCGAGCGCAAGCTCCTCATTGACTGCTCTACCATCGACACGGCAACCTCGCTCGAAGTCCGCGACAAGACGCTGTCCCTGTACCCCTCGGCCTCTTTCTACGACGCTCCCGTCTCGGGCGGTAGTCTCGGCGCTCAAAGAGCCACGCTCACCTTCATGGTTGGCTGCGCGCCGAAGGACCCCAACTTTCTGCGCATACAAGACTTGCTCAGCAAGATGGGCGCGTCCATTTTCGCGTGCGGCGGCTCCTCTTTGGGGCTGACGGCTAAGCTCTGCAACAATTACTGCAGCGGACTGGTGGCCATCGCAACCTCTGAGGCCATGAACATCGGCATGGCGTCTGGCATGGATCCGCGTGTGCTCAAGAACATATTCCATGCCAGCACGGCACAGAGCGCTATCTTGGACAAGTGGTGCCCGGTACCAGGCATCATACCAGAAGTCCCTTCAAGCAACGGGTACAAGGGAGGTTTCAAGGTGCAGCTGATGCGGAAAGACTTTGGATTGGCGGTCGACACGGCAAAGAGACTAGGCGTCAAGCTTGCTCTGGGTGATGTGGGCTTGGCGACCTACACGGCGACTGTGAACGATCCGCGTTGCAAAGATTTGGACTCGAGGGTGGTGTACCGCTACCTGGGCGGGCGAGAAGATTGGAAAAAGGATTTCGAGGATATTGATTGAGGTATGCGCATTGTTCCGGCTTCGGAGCTGATGGCATTCGTGACAGGGTAGAGGAGCGCCTATCGAAATTCAGTATAAAAACATACTTTGGTAAACTCCATTCGCATTGCCTTTTCATTTCTTTATAACGCAATCTTTTCTGTTATGCGTGACCTACTCCAGATGATCGGCCCTATCCACTGTCTCAGAAAGCGAAGTTAATCCACTACCAAGACACCCGAAAGAGCGACATCGCAGTCCATCAAACACTTGTCAACCTTCAAGTAAATGGCCTCAACTCCACACAAGCCACATAAGCATGGCGGACCGATCCCGCATGCGTTTCACAGACTCAAGATCCCCGGGCCACCTACCTTTGGAGGGGCGTCGGAACCCCGCACGTTTACCCCACCTGCGCCAAACAAGTTGCCTAAAATGCATCACAGCAGGATGGCGCCAAGCGAATAATAGGCGGCCCCGAGCCATTGTCCGGATTTATAGAGTCGGGAGCAAAGCCGATGATACCGCGCGGCACTAGAAAAATCGCCGACGACGCTGCGGGTGCTGCTGTTAAGTCCTTACCCACCTCGTATGTGAGACGAGGCTGCGACCTCGTGCATCAAGCATCAACACTCCTCGTGACGCAGCGGAGCCGCAATTGAGCAACGAAACCCCTCGACGGGAAGGCTGATAAGAAGGCCCCGAACCCAGCACCAAGACGCCGCACGTCGAGCCCGCTTTCGAATAAAAAACAAAAAACCTACCATCCCTCCCATCCCCCGCACCACCCACCCGCTCCTTCTTCTACCACCGACACACACATCCACCCACTCTTTCCTCCCTTCCCTGCCCCCCAAAGTAAAAAATAAAAAATAAAACCCGAAGCAAAACAACAAAACCATGCCAATCCCCCACATCATCATCGCCGGCGCCGGCCCCTCCGGCCTCCTCCTCGCCCTCCTCCTCGCCCGCCACCCCACCCCCCACCGCATCCACATCACCCTCTTCGACGCCGGCCATACCCTCGACCCCCGCCCGCGCGCCGCCTACTACGGCCCCGCCGCCGTGATCGAGCTCGAGCGCGCCGGCATCCTCGAGGACATTCACGCGCGCGGCTTTGCGCCGAAGTGGATGACGTGGAAGAAGTTGTGGGAGAGGGAGAGGCATGATGGGGTGGGAGTGGGGGCGGAGTTGTTGGGGAGGATTGATTTGGATTCGGGGGGTGATCGGATGGTTTGTTTGCCGTTGGATGAGTTGGGGAGGTTGTTGGTGGAGCATTTGGGGGGGTGGGGGAATGTGGAGGTTAGGTGGGGGGCGAGGGTTGTGGGGGTTGGGGAGGAGGGGGGGGAAGGAAAGGCGTGGGTGGATGTGGCGTTTGAGGAAGAGGGGGAGAAGAAGGGGGAGTGTGGGGGTGGGGGAAAGGGGACGGAAAGGTTTTTTGCGGATTATGTTGTTGGGTGCGATGGGGCGAGTAGTGCGGTGAGGAGGAAGTTGTTTGGGGATCAGAATTTCCCTGGGAGGACGTGGGATGAGCAGATCGTGGCTGTGAATGTAAGTGATGAAAGAGAGGGGGTGGAGTTCGGGCTCTCGTCGGAGTCCATAAGGAAGAGGACTCTTCCTCTGATCCGAGGGCTTGTTGAACGCATACTGACAGTTCCCGCACCAGGTCTACTACGATTTCACCAAATGGGGCTACACCGACATCCAATTCTTCATCCACCCAGAGCACTGGCACATGGTCGCGCGCCTGGCCGGCCCGCCACAGGAATACTGGCGCGTCTCATACGGCGAGAAGTCCGGATTCACACACGACGAGCTACTCGAACGGCAGCCCGCCAAATTCGAGGCCATGCTCCCCGGCCATCCCAAGCCAGGCGACTACAAGGTGACCGGCTTCAGTCCGTACCGAGTGCACCAGCGATTGGCGCCAAGCATGCGCGTTGGCAGGATCATGCTCGCAGCAGACGCGGCGCACCTGTGCAATCCATTGTAAGCACCCGACCCAACATCAACACCCGCCGCCGTGAAGATATTGACGAACTATCCTTCAGTGGCGGTCTCGGTCTGACGGGCGGCATTGTGGATGTGGGCGGGCTGTACGATTGCTTGGCCGGCATCCACGACGGGCGCGCGGACGACTCGATCCTGGACATTTACAGTGACGTACGACGCCAGAAGTGGACCGACATTATTGACGTCGTCTCTAGCGAGAACATCCGCCGCCTCTTCGACCAGGATCCGGAGCGGGCGGCCAAGACGGACGAGTTCATCAAGTTGATAAACCGGGCCGAGACAGACAAGGATGTAGAGAAGGAGTTGAGAGCGGTGAGTACAACATTAGCATGGTTTTCTTGCTTTTGCCTCCACTCTCCACTCCTTTTTTTCTCTCTCTTCAACGCGGCTTTTTCTCGTTTATTATTGTTTACGTTTTTGTGACGTTCTTCCCGCGGAGCGCATCGGGTCGGGTGTGCTGACGAAGCGGGTCTTTTCCTGGTACCAGAGCCTCCATGCGATCCAGTACGATTTCAAACAGCACTACCGTGACGCGGCGCCACCGTCGGCGACGAGTAACGGCGCGGCGAATGGCAGGGTCAAGGCGGCACGCACCAGCGACGTCGTTGCAGCGCCGAACTGATTGATTGATGCTGAGTGGTCGTCTGAAGGGTTGGAGATCAGACGAAGCTGTTTCAAATGGCAGGATGGGGCACCTCTGTTGTTGGCAAGCCTGGTGGTCTGAGTGTCGTGCGGTGTCTTACCGGAAGCCTGCAGCCAGCTTTTTGGGCTGGCGGTTGGGCGTCTACAGCGCTTGTGGAGAGGAGCGAGACAAGAGAAGGAGAGCGCGCGGGGAACGGAGCGAATTGAAAGCTTGTATAGAGGTCAATAGCGATATTACAGCCAATAATGGCACGCGAACACAGCCAACGTGAGTCGTGAGCATGTGATGCGGTGCAGATGAGGCAGGGCTGTGGTTGACCGGTTCGCGTGCGCAGTCGAGCTTGTATGGACTCTCGCGAAGCTTCCACTCTGCAAGCCACACCACTCCACGACGAGGTTGCCACATGCTCGTCGTCTAGCGGTCGCATTCAGCCCTGTTTTGCTTTTTCTGCTTTCGAGCTTGCTTGTATGCCGCAAACACACCACCCCTGAACACGCCACCATCACGGACAACTTCCACACAGGCAGGGTCTCAGTACGGCAGCTTTCTCGGCGTAGGGAAGAGCAAGACAGAGAGAGGCCCAACGCTAGGCGGGCCAGCTGCCCACTCCGACAAGACCCGACAGCCCGCCACGAAGCTATGGCGAAAAAAAAAGAGGAGAGGAAAAAAAATTAACTGGGTACACCGGGTCCCGCGACTCGCTGAAGGGCGGCAGCAAACGCTGGGAATAAGGACGCAAATCGGGAGCTACGGCAGCGAGGTGGTATGGGCGTGTTGTTTCCGCTGCGGATGTACAGCACAGTCACCTACCTCCCGCCTACATACCTAACAATACCTACCTAACCTTTACTTACCGCGATCTGCTATCATGCCCGGGATCGCAGGCGGCCGGGGCCGAAAAAAGAGAGGCAAACGGACCCCTGCTGGCTGGGCTGGGCTGGGCGCATTTACGGTGCGGCTCGGCAGCCGATACGCGCGCTGTGGGTGGGGAGCGAAGGCGTGTCTGGCCGCGGCCGCAAGTCCACCTGCCTGCCGGCCTGCCTCTGCATCCCCCTGCACAGATACGCGCGTGCCCGGGAATAGAACAAAGCGCGCCTGTGCGTGCGTGATAAGCGTTTCGCGCTTCCGCTTGGCCGCGATGGGCGTGCGCCCGGAGGTAAGTACGTGGCAGGGACACGGGAGGAAGGGTCCTGCATGCAGGGGGGAGGAGGATCATGCGGGCGTGCAGATGGGCGAGGGAGCGGCAGGGGCGTGCTGGCTGGCGGGCGGGCTGCTGATAGAGCTGCTGCTTACGAGGGCCGGTGAAGAAGAGCCAGGGCAGCCAGGGCGTGTGGAAAAAAGAGAAAAATCCGGAAGCGGGCTCAAAGGTGGGCGAAATCCGCTGCAACGGCTTGGAGCGTGCAGCGGGCGACACGGCGCACCTCGAGGTCGTGAAATCGGATAGTTTGGACGGCTGGTTGCCGTGGTGTTGAGGAGGGCGGCGAGGGCGCTCGTGTCGGTCGCGGTGACGATCGTGAAGAGCGGGCTCCCGGCAGCCGGGATGGTGGCGCGGCTGGCAGGGGCCCACGGGTTGGGTGATCCTCAGACAACTTCGCCGCGCCATCATCATCATGCTCAGCTCACTCGCGACGGGTGTTGTCGGCGCCCTGCGCGACAACAACCTCGCGCAGATGACCCGCACACGTTTGCAGCGCGAGGCCGTGCGACCGCCGCCCTCAATGTCCCGAATGCTATATAAGGCCAGGGCTGTCGGCAACGACAAGCTCCTCTCCTCCCCATCACCACCAAACACTTTCGAGAACTCGCACGAGTCACTGTCTACATCAACCACTGTCGACAACCAAGCAACTAGCTACCGAGCACCGTCAACAGCCTCCAACAACAAACCACCACCACATCCGCAACAATGACCAGCACACCACACTGCTGCACCGCCGAAGGCCACTGTCGCGCCCAGCGCTTCGAAATGGACGCCCTGAACCAGCGCGCCGCCTTCGAAGCCGAAAAAGCCGCCATCACCTCCTACGAGGACGGTTGGGTAAGTCCGACCCCGCACTCGCAGACAAAAAAAAACAAAGCCGCCTGCTAACATGTGTGGGCATCAGGACCGCTGGGATGGCCCCATCTGGCCCTGGCGGGAAACCAACAAGCCCGCATCGCAACAGAAGAAGGATACTACTTTGGCGCCGCCACGCCCGGAGTTGTCGAGGAGCCCCAGTGCCAATTCGGTGGCTTCGAATGCGTCGGGCGCTAGTCTTTGGACTAATGGGTCGACGCATTTGTGTCCGAGGTGCGGGCATGGTGGCGCGACGAGCCATCTTTGATGGGGGGGAGGAGGAGTGGAGCGCTTGGGGGGATGATATTGTGGGAGTTTCACTTCTGGAGTTGTATTCTGGACGATGGAGCTTTTGGGCGGTTAAAGGAGTCAACGGCGTTGGTCATCCCTTGGTCTGAGGATCGAGATGGATAACTGGATCTGGGTTTAATGGGAATTTGATGGTAGAAGAACTCAGGGAAACCTGGACCTTGGGACGGTAGAAAGATCTCTCAACTTTTCGGACAAGGCGAAGGGAGAAACGGAATCATATCAACTTTACATTCGATCCAGCAACAGATGCCAAGTGTCAAACAAGGGAGGAGCAATCATAGAAGAGGAAATACAGATAGAATCAGATAATGAACAGAGACACTGGAGAGGGAAAAAGGGCAAGCAGAAGGAAATGAAGTTCCAAGCTGAATATTGAGTCGGTGCGCGCCTCGTAGCATTAGAGAAGGAGAGGTCAGAATGTACTGGGCGTGTCATTGGTATGTACATTCCTATCCGTAGCTCGTGGCTAAGAACGCCTTTGCCTCCGCGTGCCCCACATCCCAATACTTGGTTGCACTACTACGGACGTATATCGACTCTTGTACCATGGATGAGATCTGGGGAGCTAATTACTTCTTGGCGCCTTCACAGATGCTCTAGAAGCTTCCCGAGCGAGGCCAATGGTCTTCCGTTTTATGCTTAATAGGACGTTCGGGCACAGAGACGTATGAGGGGCCATCCGGTTGGTAAGACGGTTCAAAGGTCGGATAAACGCTTTGCGCGTCACACTCGTTGTCATCACTGATTAAATATGGGGCAAGTAGTTGAAGTAGAGAAGCCACCCAAGTGACTGGAAATGATTCGATGTTTACTGTACTGATGCGCTGAGAACCCATTGAACTCCAATCCCGTCAGGCCGTAGCCATCTATCCCAGAAGCTCAAAATCTGTCTAAGCAGGGAACTCTGTTCAAAGATGAATCTGAAAGATTTGTTTGCGCTTGTGATTAAATTTCCCCGTCCGGGTGTATTTCAACTCCAGACGCCCTGTCCGCCCATTTCCCAATCCGGTTTCCCTGATATCCCTAGTTTTCAAGGGTATCGATCCCATTGAACTCCGTTTCCACGATGGGTTCCTTTGGCTTTTCAAAGGCATTTAAGCGTGGGTGGTGGCGGTGCCGTGGCCGCACTTGGTGCAGGCCGGGGTGGCGCTGGCGTGCCAGTCGGAGGAATCCGAGGAGACGGTCTTGATGGAGGAGCAGGACGAGGCGCTGCGGAGGAGAGCCGGGCGCTTGAGAGCGTCGAGCGACTTGTTGGAGGCAGCCTCAGTGGCCGGGCAGGTGCAGGGAGCAGCGGGCTTGTTGGTGGAGCGCCAGTCCCAGATGGGGCCGTCCCAAGAGTCCTGGTGGATATTAGTGAGATGTCGGTGGACAAAGCGGTCTGTAGTGGTAGCGTACCCAGTTCTCCTCGTAGGAGGTGATGGCGGCCTTCTCGGCCTCGAAGGCGGCGGCGTCGGAGCGCTGGGCGGTGCAGTAGCCGGTGCAGGAGCTCATTGTGGCGGCTGTGTGCGAAGGATGGAGATTGATTTTGCGGAGATTTGGCTTTGGCTGGAGAGGAGCTCGGCGAGAGTGAACGTATGGAGGTGCGGATGCAAAAGAGGGGACCGCTGGAGCTCTCGGGGTGTAAATATATACGGAGCTGGCGGCGATAACGGCGGCCAGAGCTCGAGCCCAAGTAGGAATCAGCCGGAGACAGCAGCTCGCTAGGAGAGCTCCTCGGCAGGCCCAGAATTGGCCGGACAGAGATTTTCTGTGGAGAGTGACCTTGGGAGTGAGGGACGTGCTAGCGGCGCCCCTGGTCGGCGTCCAAGCGCGAGGTCACCAGCGGCTGCGCCGTCGCGCGCCGGCGTGGGAAATTGGCGTATGGCGGGCGATCCGGCGCAGGGTCCCTGCTGCAGCCTGCCAGAATCTGCGCGCCGCCCTGTCACGTCGCCCACGCCGCTCGGCACGCCTGCCTGGCCGCCACGCTCACGATCCGCCCCTCCTCACTCCTGCCACTGCGGAGCGCCCTCCCCGCCTAGCGCCAGACTCCGCGCGCTGCATCGTGACAATGCCGAAGCGCAGGCCGTGCCGCCACCGCAGGACAGCTCCCACGGCCGCTGCACCGCAGTGGAGTCGCGCTCCACTCGCCCCGCCGGCGATCCGTCGCCGCGCACATCCCGAAGCACCGCTGCAACGCTCTCTCGGCAGCTACCAGCCCGCCGCCAGCCTCTCGAGCCTCCGCGGCCGTCGCGTGCTCGCTGCCGCCGCCCGCCGATGGCCACTGTCGACTGCGCCGACGTACTCGCGCGAGGCTCCGAGGGCGGCAGCGGCCGACAGCTCGGAAGAACGGGCAGCCATTCGTCAGCACCTGCAGCGCTCAGCCGCGACCGCAGCCGGCACGTCGCAGAGGCATTGCCGGCAGGGCGTTCTGCCGCTCGCGCAGCACGCAGGCCAGGCATGGATCTCGCCTGCAGGAGCGATCTGCAGGCCAAGATTCCAGAAGGAATTCCTTCCGCCGGGGCGGGACCCAGAATAAATATGTCCGGCCGGGGATCGCGCGCCGAATCAGCGCAGCCACGGGCGATGCTGCGGGCGGCGTGGCTTCATCCTGACCGCCGTTGTCGCTCCACTGCAGCCGCGCCTGCAGCTCATCCCGCCGCTCCTGCCCTGCGGACCCACGCCTCTGTTGACGTGATCATCGCCAGCCGCGTTGGGCATGTCTGGTGTTGAGAGCTGCCCCTTCGGCTCTGTCTGGCGGCAACATGTGCGCGCGCCCTCACCGCACCTTCTGTCCGGGCAGGAGACGCGAGCCGAGGGGCGCCTGGCCGGCCAGACCTGTCGCCGGTGCTGTCTGGTGCTCGTGCGATACGACATCAGGGCCTAGAGCTCCCCTTCTGCTACCCCTCAGCTCCTGCCGCACCGCCGAGTACGAGTTCCGCCTCATTCCTCCCTCCTCCTCCTTCGTCATCGCGGTCATATGATCATCGTCAGCTGGCTGCTCGTCTGAGCCTGGCCTGGAAAGCAGCAGTTGTTGACGTCCCGAAAGTTCGAGTGAGCTGACCTGGACATAGCTCCCATCGTCGGTGCTGGTCACAGCTCCCAGTGGCTCCCCTGCGCCGTGGGGCGCCGTTGTCATCTCCACATATTTTGGTTTACTCCGCAGTCGCCTATCGTGAGCTTCCGTTTTGGGGCGAAGGGGGCGGGCTAGAGCGCGTCGCAGAAGATCATAGCTCCACCGGGAAAGCTTCCCGCCCGCCGGCTAATCTGCCCCGGATTTCGAAGCTTCCATGGAGAAGTCGGCATGCCGAAGCTCATTTTTTTCAACGACGTCGTCCCATCCACGCGCTTTCTAGACGGAAAACGGTCTTAGAGGCTCGAGAATGCCTGCGCTATCGTTTTCACCCAGCTGTAACCATCTATTCATGCCTGTCACGCTCGTTCTTGCATACGATGTCCCATTGCGGGGCTTTCCACTCATTTCCGCGCTTTTCGCCGTCGGCCCCTTCGTCGCCATGCCGCTGGCAGCGCTCGCAAATGCCAACCAGGTCCAGAACTCCTTCCGAAACCGCGTTTTGGGACTCTTCCTGCGGCGTGTCGTTCCTATCCTGGCGAAACCGAGACCAGGGATCCTCTGGCGCATAGCTATCCAGGCCCAACGCATCGGATCCATTCAGCCAGCTCAACACCAAAAATACCCATCACCAACTCGCGAACGTAATGCCAAAAGGAGATATCGCACCTGGCTAACTCCGGCTTTGCATCCACTCCAGTAGCTTCCTATCCGGACATCCGGAGCCCCCTCGATTGGGCAAATGTGACTCACAAAAATTGTCTCCAGGCTGCAAAGTGGCTACGCTCTTCAGAACACACCGCTAGAAAAGCCTTCTTCCTTTTTCCTTTTTTTTCTTGATCAGTCTAATTGGAGACTGTCGTGGGCATCACTGGCACCACGTATGTACATGATCCGCCGACCCGACCGACGAAAACGTGATCACAAGATCAGCAAAACCAGCAGAGAGGACCTGGCCGCCAATGCGGCGATGTTTGGCCCCATTTCGACAGAGTCTAGACCTGACCAACTTACGTACACCCATGCTTCCACGTGGTTCCTATTTCCGTTGAGTTCGATGCTCTCTCAGCATCCATCCACGGACAACACACCGCAGGATTTTGCCAGGCGGGACCAGTCAGACACCGCTGGTGGAGCATGATGCCCATCCCTCAACAATTTCCGAGTTGCTTGCGAAAGAGAACGGGGCATGATCACACGACCTGCGCCTGAGCGAAGATTTTGCGATCGGGGCACAGCACAGGCACCCGTCATCTCGGCTATGCCCCCTCCTAGATAGAGGGGCTGCACCGGCCATCTGAGCTTCAGGAGCCATTCCCTCGGGACGGCTACATTCGGCCGAGGGAGCCGGAGGCATTAACGAGCTGTTGGGCTCAGTATTCTGCGTTGCCCGAAAGAGACGAAGCACATCCGCGAACTCCCTGGACGATGTCTCATACAGGCATCCCCTTAAACTACGAGTCTTGTGATCCGGACAAGGCGTCATCCATTTTGACTAACTTAAGACATCTATATCTGGTGCTGCACAGGTGGCAGCCTCATCTTTCCTCTCTTCAGCTTCCAGGCCCAAGCGCACACAAACAGGATTATGTCGAAGAAGCTGAATACGAGAGAACCGCCGAAAACGATGGAATGATAGGTCCAAGCGTCTTTGGGCGTGATTCCAGCCTTACTAACCACGATCGCCCAAGGAAGCACCCACAGGATATTAGAAACCAGTGATTGGTAGAGATACCAAAGCGGACGAGTCGCTAACAATACGGTCGCCATCTGGGTGCTAAGAGCATAGAAGATGTACGTCCAATCAATTGTCTGGCGTTTTTGGTTAATGAAATCAATTTGCAATGCAGCATGTTTCAATATACGTACTCTCCACATCTTCTCTGTGATTCGTGCAACCGTGTCTGTCCCTGACAGATAGTAAGCAAAGCGGCGAGCTCCCCACCGCGCAAGAAAGATGCACAACGGCACCTCGAAGACCAACGCGATAAGACAAGAAAGGATCATTGGCCGCACAATAACTAAGTAACGTTAGTTTTGGGTGCGCGGTCTTTAGGTCGCATTACGAACCGAGCAAGTCCTGCCGTGATGCCTTCGGACGCCGCACAAGCTCTCCAACTCCCGCTCTCCATGCACCCCACGCATGGCCCACGAACGCTAACGAGGTCGCCTCCAGCGCCTGCACAGGGACCATGACGATGCCCCACCGGATCGTATTGAAGACGCCCCAGGCAGTGGCGTAGTCGGAGCCCATGGAAACTATCCCACTGACGAGCCACAAGTACAGCGCATTCCGGACAGCGGATTCCACGAACGTCAACGAACCCGGTGGGAGCAGCAGCCTCAGCGCGGAAAACGACAGCCCCGGTTTCTTTTCAAACCCCTCGCGGTGATCCAACTCGGCACTCCGCGCCACCGTCCCCTTCCACTCACGCATACTACTGACCAGAAAATAAACCAACCCAACCAACGCAGCAGTCATATCACAAACCAGCCGCACAACCGCCTGCGTATTCACCGACGGCTTGTGCGTCCCAACATGAAACTTTGAAATAATCAACATATCCAGCACAATATTCACCGCGAACTTGACGCTGCTGATCAACAACGGCACATCCGGCCTATCCAGCGCCCTTGTGCAAGCCGCCACCGCAACCTCGACGGCAGACGCCAGCGCCGAAAACGCCGAAATGCGCACATACGTCACAGACGCGCCGCGCACCTCGACGGGCACGAAAGCGTCAGCGAAGCGCGCGGCCGCGCCCACGAAGACGATCGACATGACCGCCCCCAGCACGCTCTGCACCACCACCAGCGTGTACGACAGCGTCAGCCGCTCGCCGAGGCCCCGCGTCGTCCGGTCGCCGATGACGAGCCAGGCGGCGCGCGGCAGCCCTTCGTTCAGCACCTCGGCGACTGTGCTGAGGTAGGTGTAGCTGTCCGTCGTGACGACTTTGCTGCTGTCGATGCGGGCGACCCAGAGCTTGCTGAGGGTGCTGTAGAGGGCCGGGAGAAGGAAGGCGAGGAGGTTGAAGAGGATGGCGCCGGTGTAGCGGTGCCGGCTCCAGGGGTTGTTGGTGGGGCCTGCTTTTTGGGAGGATGATGCCGCGTGCGGGGCGTGGGCTTCTTCTTCTTCTTCTTCTGGTTGCGAGGCGCTGCTGCGGCCGCCGCCGCTCCCGCCGCCGCCGCTGATTAGGATGTTGATGTTGTCTTTTGCGGATGGCATCCTGGGTTTGACTCAAGGGCTTTCTGGGCAAGAGAAGCTTTCTGTTCCAGAAGCATTTGAGTCGCGCTGGGAGCGAGCTGTCAGCCGTCATTGTTGGAATGCTATTGCAGACGGGATAAGGCGGGGTTGCCAAGATGGGAAATGTCCCGAGGTCATGTCATGTGATTGCGACAATCCTGGAGGATTCGAGCGAGTGCTCCGTTGAGGACTCGTTTGTTGAATGCTTGTCGAGTGCTGGACCGCATTGGAAGTAGGGAGGTCGTGTATGCGGGCCGTTCAGAGCTGTCATGTGACGTAAGCATGAACGAAACCTCGTCCTAGATGTTCTCCGCCGCCAGGTCAACGTGTTTTCTTTTCATATGCTCGGTGTGGCCGAGTCGCTACATGTTTGAGTTGATCCCGCAGAGTAGTTCACGAGGTGTTGGCACAAGTTTTATTCCTTTCTTCTCCGTCGCCCACACGTTATTGTCGAGTGAAGTCCGCATTTCCTCGCTCTCAGGACGTTTACAGGATTGCCGATCCTAGAACTGAGATTTGTGGGGGAGCGGATGAGCTGCGCTAAGACTGTAAGCGTTGACACTGCCACCGGCGCTACAAGATTGAGGTCCTTGTCCAGTGTGGCTGACGCACGCATTCCAGGCAGCCACGCACGTACCGCGTGAGTCCAAAGTGCACTTAAAGCTGACTCCAGCCCCGCAATCATCTTTACACTCTACATCAAACAATAAATCAAAGTAAGAAAGAAGCAAGACTGTAGTCCGGGTCTGGGTTACACAAAGAAGACATAGCGATTGGGCCTTTGACGAAGTTGATACACCACAAGCACTTCGTCCAATCACTGGCACACGAAGTCTCTACCTCAAAGTATCAATATCCACCGTACGCAGGTTTATCCTCTTTTTTTTTTTCTCATTTGTTAATCACTGCGCAACCCAGTATATACTCCCAACCACCACCTTCAAACCAATCTCACTCGTCTACAACGAAAGACAACCAGAAAGAAACACCAAATATAGTCGCTAATTCGCTAGTGCAGTCAGTCTCTCACCGTCAAACACCACCCAAACACAACCACATCACCAGCATCCCGGCATCCCAACCCCAAAAACCCCCGCAGCCGACAACACCAACAAAAACAAAAACAAAACATGGACCCCCCCCTCGACTTCCTCACCCCCACCGCCTTCCAAGGCCACTTCCCCACCCCCCACCACAACCGCCTCACCCACTACCCCGCCACCCAAATCGCCTCAGACGCCCACTCCGTCCGCATCCTCCTACACCCGCGCCTCCCCGCCCTCCTCCGCACCTTCCTCGCCCACAAGCGCGCCCACGGCTCCCCCCACGAACGCGCCCTCTACGCCCACCTCACCTGGCGCACGCTCGCAACCCGGCTGGTCGAGAAGCGACCGCTGGCTTTCACGGGTGCGAGGGACTATACGCGGTTAAGGGATGGGCGGTTTGTGGGGGCTGTGGGGAGGGAGTGGGATCGGGTGGGGAAGGGGGGCGAGAAGGGGGAGGAGAGGAATCGGTATTTGAGGCTCGAGGAGTATATGTCGTATGATGAGATTATGTTGGCGGCGCTGGTGGGGGTGGCGGGGGAGACGTATTTTGTTAATTCGGGGAATCGGTTTAATGGGGGCGTGCCGTGGAGGGAGGGGGATGTGGTGCATGAGGAGAGGGGGGTGATGGTTGGGTTGGTGGGGGCGAGGTTTGAGCGTGATGGGCAGATGGATACGCCTGTTGTTTGCAAGCGGAGGGCTAAGGCTGAGGTGAGTGGTGGGCGGATGGATCCGGAGGTTAGGCGGATGGTGCAGCGGTGGTTGTTGCCGGAGAGGGAGATTGGCGGGCGGCCGGAGTATGCGTATGGCGACTTTGATGTCGAGATGTATAAGGCGCGCATGCGGGTGCCGTTCGAGGTCCTTCTGCTCGAGGCGGACGCGCGTGGCCGGGCTGCTGGGAAGAAGACTTGGGTTCACGTCGTTGGGTTGGGCCTGGGAGTGTGGCGGCGCTGGCCAACGCAGAACGAGTGGTTCGCCGAAGCGTTTGCTGAGAGCGTGGGGAGTCTCGAGTTGGAGTACATCGATACCGTCGAGTTCGGCTGGGTCACCGACGTGTCGGACGATGCGAAGGCGAATATCGCGATGGCTGCCGGGCGGAATTCCATCGACATCAAGTGGACGCAGGCGGATCCGTGCAGGAAGTTGGAAAAGGAGGGATTGCTGCTCGTGGTTAGCTGGGCCTGGGATGGGAATTCGTATGTTGGGAACGAGTACTGGAATGGGGACCTGGCATCGAGCGGCGATCCGGCGGCGGTGTGTTTTTCGACGATTGGAGAGCTGATGAATCCGGATATTAACCCTTTTACGCAGCGGGTTGTAGTACTGAGAGAGGATGCGGAGACCACGGCTGGGGAAAGGGAAGAGTAATGGTCTTTGACAGCGCGAGAGCAGTTTTCTCGCTGCTTCAGTCCGAATTAGGGATATTATGTGGTTTTCACAAAGAACGCAGATGATTGAAAATTGGGAAAGCTCTTATAAGAGATTATTTGCTGCAATGAAGGGGTATTTTCTCATTTACCAGTAGGGAACCAATTGTTTCCAGAATGCGCATCTAGCCTCTTTCCAACTCTGAATGCCTCGTGCAGTAAGTCACCTCTCCAAGCCAATACCGTTTCGCAGCTGGGTGGTATAGTAATCAAGCCATAATATGGTTGACGCTTGCTTTGCGCCATTTCTATACAGGGGCTTGGACATGTTATACCAGAGTGAATGGTAAAAGTCAAGTAAAAGGAGAAACGACAGGCTTCTTTTCTGGCTACTTTAAACCACACTGTGATTGCGATTCTATATTAGTCTCTTTTTTTTTTGTCCAGCTTGGGCAAGCAAGCTATCCTTCAAAATTCACTCCGCATCCGCGGGCTTCTGCCCGTAGGTAAAATAAAGCTTAAAATAAAACTTCCCCTCGCCCTTAACAAACTCCCTAAGCACATCCTTGGTAAGCTTCTCGCACCTGTCGACATCCCAGCCCAGGACGCGCGTAAACAGAGCGAGACAAGTAGGTCTGCGACACACCGCCTCCATCAGCCCAGAACCACAAGAGACAGCGAACAGGCGCACTTACTTTACACCCTCCATAGCATTTAACAGCCCGCACTTCCCAAGCTCCTCCCTCCCCTTCTCCCACGTCCCAAACGGCACCTCCACAACATCCTGCGTCACATTCACAAACCCAGCCTTCTCGATCCTCTCCTTCTGCTCATGCGCAATGTTAAACCTCTTCCCCATCTTCACACTCACCTCATCGACCCTCCTCATCCACTCGATGACAGCTGACTTACTCTCATCGAAGCTCGGCTCGGCCGACAGCACCCAGGCGGATGGCTCCTGGTGCTCGACCCAAGCGCCGGGACGCAGATGCTCGAAAGCCTGGCGCCAGAGGCGATCCCAGTCCTCGATGCCGCCGGGGTAGAGGTAGCGGGCGTGGATGAAGTCGAAATTGCCCTTCTCGGCCGGGAAGAGCCATGGGGCGTTTGCGTCGTCGATGATGAATTTGCAATTGGGCGCGGTCCCTTCAACAACACAACACAACAACACACAACAACCGTCAATAAGTCCAAAGGAAGGGAGGGAGGGGTACCGTAGCTACGTTGTGCGGTGGAAGGAAGGAACTCACAGGAGGGCTGGATGGGGCTCAGATCCGTGCCGATGACCTGGCACTCCGGATGGCGGTCGGCGAAATCCAGCGCCCAGATGCCCGTCCCCGTGCCGATGTCGAGACACAGCTGCGGGGTGTCCTGTAGTGGCGCCTTGTGCAGCTTGTCGCCGAGCACGAGCTCGAAGCAGTGGTTCATCAGGTCGAGGCGGTCCTGCTCGCGCTCGTCCTCGGGCAGCATGTACGTGCCCTCGCGGAGCGCGTGGTAGCGGCGGCCGTTCTCGAAGCGGCCCGCGCGGATCGACGACGTGACCGAGGCGGTGAGGGCCGAGAAGGCGGATTCTGTCTCGTAGGAAGAATCATCTTCGTCGGGCTGTGACATGGTGGCGGTGATGGCGGTGCGCGCAAAGAAATTGCCGGACGGCGGGGACTGAAGGAGATGCGTGGCAGAGCGTCAGCGGCAACGTGGTACATACTTGACTTCTCCGTCATCCCACCCCACCATGTTCTATTATGGTTCCACGCTGGCTTGGCCTTTCAGCTGCGGCACAGCACTGAGTCGACTGACCGCGTAGCGAAGCGCCTCAACGATCCTGCGAGGCGATTGGCCAGCGTCGCTCCCCCCGCCGCACGAACCTTCCTCTCCGGGACCGAAGACGCGCCAATTGCTCAAAACGGCAGCGGTGCCGGTCATGCCTGCGGCGGATCTTGAATGAGCTCGGGGGAGCTGGTGGACGGAATATAACGAAGTGGGTTGCCTTTCATAACTAGCTCGCTGTTAGTGGCTTGCGCATGTTGGACATTCCCCCCTCCGCCATCTATTTTCTCCATATCTTCTGTTCTCTCCCGCGCACCCGGCTCATTCTTACAGTTCCTGCCGCTTCAATCCACGCCTTGTCTCTTTGGGCTCTTGTTGGATGAAAAAACTGGAATGGTGTCAACTCTTATTGTTACGAAGGCGGCCGTGTGAGAATGACGACGAAGGGTAGCGGTAGCGTCAAGGGTGTTGGACGTGGTCCCACCAAAGGGTATCATAACGCTATTTTGTCTTTTTACCTGGAAACAAACCTTCACGATCACCGTTAGCCTCTTAGCCTGTCCGCTCCAGCCAAACCCAACAACGCCTACCGATGCTCCAAACCCCCGTCACTTCTTAACCGCAAACCCATCGCCCGCCACAACCAACACCCCCTCCTCCACCATCCTCCCCAACAGCACCTTCACCTCCTCAACCCCAAACGGAAACCCTCCCATCAACGCAACCTTCAACATCGCACACACCCTCTCCGCCCCCATCCTCCCCTGATTCGTCAGCATCCCCACCACGAACTGCCTGTACATCTGCATATTCTCCACCAGCACGTCCTCCGCGCTCTTCACCGCCGCGCTGCTCGCCTTCTCCGCCTCCGCCGCTGCCTCCGCCGCCTGCGCGGCCGCCGCCTCGGCGTCGGCGGACGAGTCGGAAAGCGCTTCGAGGACGGCGAAGGTGTCCGGCGAGGGTTCGGTGAGGACGAGCTGGCCGACCCAGAAGGTGAGCGCGGAGCGGAGGAGGGAGTCGTCCATTTCGAGCTGCTCTTCCAGCTGCTCGACCGTCTTGGTAACGGGGGGTGTCTTCTTCTTGTTCTTCTCCTTGTTGGGTTTTTCGGGGGTGGGGGCTACGGCGGCGCCGACGGCGCGGAGGCGGGCGCGGCGCTGGCGTTCTTTTTCGGTGGTTGGGTCGAGGGCTTCTGCTTCGTCTTCGTCGGTGGCTTCGGCCGTTGCGTCGTCTTCTTGGAAGGCGTAGATGACGGCGGCTTGCCAGGGGAGGACCTCGAGCTCGAGGCTGCGGTCTTCGAAGTCCAGGGAGACGGTGACGCGGCCGAGGGCGGGGAGCCAGTGGAGTTTGCGCATGTCTTTGATGCTTTCGAAGCCGGCTTCGTACTCTTTCATGAGCTGTTGGATTGGGGTGGGGAGGTGGAACTCGTCCTCGCGTAATGAGGGCCAGAAGAACGACGAAAGAATCTGCGAGTTTATCTCTGTCGGGATGTTGCGGTAGGTGGTGGACTGCTGTTGGAGAATCTGGTGGATCTGCTTGTTCATGCGCTTGGACTCGAGGGCGTCCTTGAGCATGACCTCGCACGCTTGGAGGTTGTTGTCTCCGAGACGAACCTTGAAGAGCTCGAGGAGACGGATCTAGTGGAAGAGTCAGCAACTGCAGAAGGGGTAGAAGATACTCCCTACTTACCTCCTTCTCAAACTCCGAGTCTTCATTCTTAAGCAAATGCTCACCAAGGATATTCTTCAACTCGTTGATGAAGTCCTCTCGGTCGTACAAGCTCAGCAAGTAAGCCAGGACATTTTCCGACTTCGCTTTCTTGTACTCAGGCGACGCGTCTACCGGATCAGGCATCCAATTCATGTCACTCCAATTGAGCTCCTGATCTTCCTCTTGAACATTCGAGGCGACAGGATTCAGCATCTCGGCAGCAATCTCAGCACTGATATCCGGACTTAGATCAATGCGGTTGCCTGCTTCATCTTCAATATCTGCCAGCAAACTGGAGACAATGATACGCGCTGTGTCTTCACGATCGCGCAGATAGCGGCGGATGGGCCTGGCAACCTTCTCGAGAAGAATGCCCTTGGAATCCAATTCGATGAAGGCACGGATGACGTAGATGTACGTGTCGAGGATATGTGTTGTAGTTGCACCAGCGTGCAAGAGTCGACGCACAACCTGTTGCAAGAAACTGTACGTAAGATGATTTCGGGCAGCCGGTGTCGTGATATATTCCTGTCAACTGTCAACTGTGCGGATGACTTGGAGATGATGCAGGCGAGACCTACCTTCAAGTCCAGAATAGCACCCAAGGAGCGGTCCCAGTTGACGATGTAATCAAACAGGTTCTCCACTCGTGCTCTTCCCAGCCTGCCGATTGCCATCTCCGTCCACTGCTGCACCTCGCTGGCTTCAAATACCTCCTCCTCACCAGTCAGACACGATAAGAACTCTTTGATGAGCGGGCTGTAGCCTTCCTTGACCCATTCCCGCAGGACCCTTGTCACGGGTTTTCTGCCGTACCAATCAACCTTCATGTGGTGGCTGTTGATAAAGGTATCCATCAGGCTGTCCATCGCATGGGCGGCCGCTCTCTGCGCCTGATCTCCACCCAACCCAACCTCCCGCAGCTCCTGCAGCAACACCGCCACACGCTGCCGCACCTGCTGACCATCTTCCGCATCCTCCCCTCTCCCACACCACCGGTCCTCCGCATTGAGCCCAAAGAGCCGACACCCAGCATCATACAACACCCAACCCAACGTCTTCGCAAATCGCTGCTGCGGCAACGCATGCAAGACAATGGCTCTTAAATCCCTCCGAAACCTCGCCGCCACCCTCGCAGCGCCCTTCTCCCCCGCCGCCGCCCTCAACCCCGGCAACAAATGCTCCTCCAGATGGACAAAATACCACGCCTGCGCCGCCCGCAGCGTCGCCGCCGTCTCGGCCAGCAACGCCCACGCCGGGCGCCCCGTCTCGACCGGCTCCGCCCACTTCCCCAACACCACCGGTCGTACGCACGCCACGAAGTTCTCTCGCGCCTCGTTCGTGTACCACTCGACCAGATCGTACGCCTGCTGCCCGCTACTGCTGTTCTCCTCCTCCTTCTCGTCGTTGAGGAGGTATCGCAGTGCTTCTTCTACGTCTGCGTTGGCGCGGTGGTGGTGGTGCTTGCGCGCCTTCGTGGTCGCGGCGCCAGCTTCGTGCCATTCTGGGAGCTTGAGGAAGCGCGTTGCGGTGTTCCAGGCGACGGTGCGCTGGACGTGTTTTGCGGAGGAAGAAGAAGACGCGGGGTTGGGGCGGTGGTCGTGGCTGCGCGTCTGATGGTGGTGGTGGATGGACGGGGCGGCGAAGGTAGCGTCTGGGGAGGCGACGGCGGAGAGCGGGGGCGGCGCGGAGGAGAGGTTGTGGTGGTGGTGGGAGCCCGGTGCGGTGGGAGCGGCGGCGGCGAAGGGGAAGACGGAGGAGAAAATCAGGTTGCGCTGGTTTTGGAGGGCGGCGGCCATGGCGACGATGCGGCGGGCTGTTGCTGCATCGAGGTACGGTGCTGTGTGGCTGGCTGGGCTCCGTGTGTGGTGTTGTTGTGGATGCGGCGGCGGCGGCGTCACTGGCTCGCGAGCGCAAAGGAAGCGGCGCGCGTGGGCACGTGGGGAGGCGCAAGGAAAGACCCCGCGGCGCTTCTGGCCGGCGTGCATCCCGGCCCCAGCTTGCCAGCGCCGCTCAGTCCGCCCAGTCAAAAGTCGGCTACACTTGCTCACGCCGCTCGGCCTTTCTCTCCCCCACACGCCACAGCTCCCGTCGACTGTCGCACGCCCACAACCGCGCGCAACCCACCGTCACCGCACACCCCGAACCGTCGAGCCATCGCAGTCGCCGCCCCGCCGCCATGCCCAAGAACAAGGGAAAGGGCGGCAAGAACCGCAGAAGAGGCAAGAACGAGAACGACAACCTGAAGCGCGAGTTGATCTTTAAGGAAGAAGGCCAAGGTGCGTATGTACACGCCCGCACAGATCCCTTCGCCGTCTCCCCCGCCGCCACCAGCAGCGTCCCCGCCTCCACTCCCCCTCCGCGCACCACCACCATCACCATCGCCACCTACCCCATCACGCACTAGATCGGAAGAGCCGCCGAATCCCCCCCAGCTAACACCCCCCCTCCCCTCCCCGCAGAATACGCCCAAGTCCTCAAAATGCCCGGCAACGGCCGGCCGCCTCTCAGCCCACTGTTTCGACAACTCCAAGCGCCTCGCCCACATCACATCCGCGGCAAGATGCGCAAGCAAGGTCTGGATCAACCAGTTGCGACATCATCCTGCTCTCTCTCTCTCCGCGACTACCGGGACGAGAAGGGCGACGTCATCCTCAAGTACAACGCCGACGAGGCGCGCTCACGGCGAGCTGCCTGAGCATGCGAAGATTAACGAGACGGATACGTATGGCGCGGAGGCTGAGGAGGGGGGGATTGGGTTTGAGTTTGGTGAGGATAGGGAGGAGGAGGAGGAGGGGGTGGGGGTGAGGGGCTGGGGGTTAGGGAGGTGGATATTGATGAGATTTGAGGGGGAGGTTGGCAGGTAAGTGCGCGGGTGAGTTCTCGATTTCGTTTTGAGTTGCTGTTTTTTTTTTTTACTATGGGGGCCCGGCGCCGTGCGGAAGCTGTGCGCGTCGGCCGGGAACAGTGAAAAGAGCGTCGAGAGAGTGAGAACGGGAGAAAAGACCTCTCCGAAGCGGTCTCTGCTCCCGGCGCAGCATCACCCGCGCGAAAGCTGCGCGGATTTGCGCGCTTATGAGAGGCTCGATGTCGATCCCAGCCCAGCGCATCAAGAAAGCGACAGCTATCCGGCTCCGTCCTGGCGGCGTCAATGCGAACGCTTTAGGAACGGATTGGGTCACACAGTGGCGCCACCAAGTTCCATCTCTATCCGGATTAACCTGCTTACCAAGGATGCTATCGAGAAGCGTTCCTTACGCCACTAGATTTGGTGGTCCCTTTCCAGCTTGAAAAAGCTTGGTTAAATTGAGTTGCCTGCCACTTCCTTTGCTTGTCAGATCTTCCTTTCGGGAGACGCTAGTTAGGCAACATGGAAAATGTCATGACTTCAGAATAAGAATATACGCATGTATGCTTAAGTCCGCACAGCCATCAAAGTTGACATGCCACAACATCGTATAAATAATAACGCAGTCATATGAAGCGTCTTTCAGATAGTACTACAAGTCGATCGGCCAAAAGTCTCAGAACCGGTTACAGGCAGTGTAAGTATAGGTGTAAAGGAGTTAGATTCCGCAGCTAGTCATCGTCCATCAAGCAATGTATTCGAACTCTATCAAAAGAAAGCCCCACCACTAAGAGACTCGTCTCGATTAATAAACTACTTGCTTGCTTGCTGCGCACCCCAGCTATGTAAGCTTCCTTCCTCGCAAAACCAAGCACCTACAATCCTCCTCCCCTTCAGCCAATAAAAAAGAAGTCCAGACCTTCATCACGCCATTCAGGCGGAGCTGGCCTCTTCGCCTTCCAGAGAGAAGGAGTATCGAAAGAAGAAGAGAAAACAAAAAGAACTTGCTTCCAGAAGATTTCAATGCCGTTCCTTCGTCCATTCGTTCGCCCGTCCGTCCCTCCGTCCATGCGTACCTAGTCGACGCCGTTGAGAGAGAGCGGGGGAGAGAGAGATTAAAAACCAAAAACTGAAGCCAAAAGTAAAAGAATCGCACTGTAGTAACGCCCGTTGCCGCCCGCCATTTGTCTCAAGTGGTCTGCCGTATTGTGGATTGTTGTGCTAAGCCGCCCAATTTATGAGAGCAAGAGCCGTGTTAATTTGTGAAAACCACCAATGTCCCATCTGATCCGCGCAAGAGAACGGAAAAGAGGAGCTTTGCTCTTCATTAAGTAAAGCAAAGTGGCAAAAGTGGAAGAGAGGGGAAGAGAAGAGCACAAACCAATATCGGCTTGAGTTCAGAGAGAAGCCGACGAAGGCTGTTGAGAGGAAGATGGGCAGTGAGAGGGGAAAGAAGGGGGATAGAAGAGAACAATGACGCGAAAGTGAAGGCAGAAACCAAAAGCCCGCCCATCCGAGAACCCCAAATCCCATACCGTACCGTGTCTTTTTCAGTTCCCATTTCATTTAAAAACCCAAATGCAAAATCCGCAGAACCGATGGTATGTAAGGCTGCAGAAGACAAGGTATCTCTTTCCTTTCCTTTCAGAGCCTCCCATGCCTGGCTTTGAAAATCGCCACCTTGTCGTCGTAGAACAGAATCTCCCTGAGCCTAAGTCGTGGGCCGGCAGTGCCATCGTCGCTGTGTATGAATGATGAAGACGAGTCGTCATCGTCGTCGAACTCATCACCATCACCGTCTTCGTCTTCCTCTTCGGTGTCTTCATCTGCATCGGCACCTGGGTCGTCTTCGTCATCGACGTCTTCTTCTTCCTCATCTTCCTCGTCATCTGTGAAGCCCATGGGGTCTGCCGCGCCGGCGATGGCACCTGCTGCAGAGGCATTGATGGCAGAAGTGTCGTAAGAATGAGAGCTGCCGCCAAGGTGATGCGAAAACTTGTTCTCTAGCACTTCGAAACACTTGTTCGCAATACCCATGTAGCAAATCTCAATCTCCGGCCGTAGCGTGATGATGTCGACGATTTGCAGAGCGAGTTCGCGAGGGTCGATGTTGTTGCCATGGGCGTGCTCGGCAATGTGTGGTATATACAACGATCGCACAGTCGGAATGTTGGGAAGACGTTGCAGGAAGTAGTGCTACCAAAGTGTTAGTTGCGCCATACAATTTCATCGGATATACTTTGACAGTGCTGACCCAGTCATGGTAGTCGATAGTAAAAGCAAGCTCTCGAAGACTTGGCATGCGGCCGCTAGTCATGAAGGTGATGATTTCCCGACTCAGCATCCACCGCTTCCACCTGGTACTGCTTGGAACATGGTCGATGGTACCCTTCTCACTGCTGTCGATCATAAGCTTCTTCAGACTTGCGCGATGGCGCTTGAGAGGGCCACGGAAGATAGAATCGATAGTGACGGCGGAAGGGTAGGTACGGTCTTCTTGGAGGAAAAGGACTTCCAGGCTGTTTGGTGCAAGGGTTTCCTTGAGGAATAAGATGAGGGACGGGGAAACGGTGTTGGTATGGATCTTCTTGAGATTTAGGTTGTACTCGAGTCGGCTGTGGTGAACATGGCTCTTCGATGGGGATCCCGAATTGTAGGTTGGTGGCGGATTCCGCGGCGTGAACTGTCTGCGTAATGCCTTCCACAACTGTTCATGGTTGCCGCAGTTGAGTAGCGTCAGAGTGGTGAGACTGGGCCAATCAAATGCTTGCAGTAACACTGAAACGGAGAGTGGCACCCTCTCCAATTCGAGCGTCTCAAGCTTTAATTTCGTGTTCAGCATGGGACCCATATTCTTCTCGCGCTCTTGGCGTTCCAGGTCGACCTTGGGTCGACTTCGCAAAGGTCTCCGAGGCTCGTTCGAGGATGAGGAGTTGGTTGTGTGGAGGGGTTGGCTCTGATGAGCAGTTGGTGAGAGCGAGGCGCCGGCGGGAGTCCCAAGAACGTTGGAGTGCCCGTTTTCAGACACCGGGCTAAGCTCCTGCTCGCGCTCCAGAGCGGCAGACTGTTCCGCAAGGTTGATCTCGCTCTTGGCAGGCAACGCACCGGACGCAAGAGCGCGGTCCGCGCTGCTGCTACATTCGGCTGGTTCTGCGGTCTCAGAATTCCGCCGCATGTTGTACACCCGTCCCACAAGTATGCCGAGTACGCCTCCAAGCCTCTTCTCGCCAATTTTGCTTGCAGCTGTCCAAAGCGTGCTATGGTCGACCTGCTGAACACCGTCACCTTCCCAAGCCGTCACCCAATCTCGTTCCTGATCATGCGCATGTTTCGCGATTCCAACGCGCAGTTCTCGCAGCTTCTTTTGTGACCGTCCTATCAGGATGGCCATCTCATCGAGATACGGGAGCTCATCAATGTCCAGCACGCTCAGGCTCTTCAAGCCGGGGATGACGGAAAAGGTCGGGTGTTCAACACGGTCAATCGCCGACAGGCCCGCAGTTGATTGAACAACAGGAATGACAATCGGCGCTTGAGCTGCTCCCACTCCACTGACATGGTGAGCATGTGGAGGCGGCGGCGGAATATGGCTGAGCGGGGGAGGCACGACGGGTTCGGAGAGATTAGCAGCAGAATTGTCGTGCCATCGGATCCACAGGCGTTCCAGCCTGCAATCGTGTCCATCGTCGCGGGTGGCCAGAGACGATAGGGCGAGCCACACATCCCTCAGCACGCCGGTGGGCATGTCCCAGACGAAGGTCTCAAGGTTGCGCATGCGGGCTACCGCAGTTGCAACGAGCGTTCCCAGCATCTTGCCGCTCTCCTTGGTGATGAGGTATTCCTGAACCCATTCTGGCGGCCCGTTGCCAAGTGAGAACTTCTTGGTGTATTCGGCGAAGGGGTTCCCATGCCGCCGTCGAGGAATTGGAAAGGGATCGTCAGGCGGGGGCCTCTTCGGCGCTTTGTGCATCTGCTCGGCCTTGCGTTGCTGCGCGTAGGCGCGCTGGGCGGGAGATTCGCCGAACAGCTCCATGCCCATGACCAGGGTCGCGAGGCCGTAGGTCAGCGCGTCGACGCCGGAGCGCTGCTCGGCGTTGACGGTGTTGTCGGGCCATACGATGTCGAAGCGAGCGTAGATGTGCGGGATGGTGATGGCGTGCAGTGCGGAGTGGCATAGGGCGAGCGAGGTCAGGTCGTTGGTGTGCGGGAGCTATGGCCGGTTAGCACGCGCTCTTGCGGCAGGCCCGCAGGGATGCGCTCTCACATGGTCGATGATGGCCTTGAGAATGTCGACGGGCAGGTCCAGCAGCTGGATGGGGCCCTTCTTCTCGGCGATGGCGGTCCACTCCTTCTCCTTGCCGTTCAGAAGCTTGGTGAGGGCCTCCTTCGGGCGCTGCGCGTCGGCGGCGGTGGGCTCGGCGCTGGCTTGACCGCTAGGCGGCATGTCGTGATCGGGCGCGGCGACGAGGGCGGGCGCGGGTTTGGCCAGCGAGGGCGGCGGGCGGCTCGCGACAGGCTCGTCGGCAGTGACGGGCGTGATGGTGCCGGCGGACATGGACGGGCTGGGCGGGGACGAGGAGTCCATGGCGGGCTTGTTTCAAGCGTCGGGGCTCCTCGTAGGCGTGTGCTCGGCGAGGGAGGGCGGGCGCATGGGCGTGGCGCACGTACGCGGGCGGGCAGCGCAGGAGCCGGGTTGCGGGCGCGCGATCACGTCGCACGGCGTGCCGTTGCGCGGTGAGGGCAGTGGGCGGGCGTGGGCGGGTCTGTGTGCTGTGGGAGGCGGAGCGTTGTCGCTGGGGATGCGGAGTTAGCTTCGTTGTCGGGGTCCGCAGCGCGGCCCAGCCAACGGCCACCCGCCTTACCGCCTTCTCGCGTCGCGCACGCCGCGACACCAGTCAGATAAGCATAATTATCACTCTACATCATCTACCTGCGCAGAACACCGCCCTTGCGTCGCTGCCTGCCAGCATTGCCCCTGAACGCCGCCCAATACGCCCTGTTCCGTGTCTCCGCCTCCAGCTGCCGCTCAGAACGGCAGCGTCGTCTGCCCGCGCTCCGGATCGCTCATCTTGATGATCTTGACGTCCTGCCCCAGCGACACGTTGCCCATCGCCTGCGGCGTGATGAACAGGAACTGCCGCGAGATCGACCCCCGGCACGCCTCGATGATCATCTTCATCGAGATCTCGCGGTTCACGCTGTCCATGAACACGTCAAACTCGTCCAAGCACCGCGTCGGCGCTCCCATCGCGTCCCAGAGCGACAGCAGCAGACACACCGTCGAGAACGACTTCTCGCCGCCCGACAGCGTCCTGGTCTGCCGACCCTCGGCGCCAGCCTTCGTGATGTCTGGCTCGACGCTCAGGTCGAGCTCCTTCTCCTTCTCGTCAATCCTCAGCGTGCCGCGGAACTTGCGCGCCGCAAGCAGGTACGTGAACATGATCTTCGAGCGGTCGGCAATAGTCCTCCTGAAGATGGCAAGCCGCGCCCGCCGGTTCATCAGGGTCTGCTTCATGATCTGCGCATCCAAGTTAGAATCGCCATGTTTGAAAGCACTGCGGCAGAGCAGACTTACATGATGAGCTTTCTCCATATCGTGCTCTTGTGCCTCAGATTCCTTGTACTTGGCAATGGCCTCAAGCGCCGCGATCTTCAGCTCGGCTTCCGTGCCTCCGAGCCTGGTATGCTGTTAGTGATGTTTTTTTTATGGCATATTGTGGATGAAACTCACTCTTGCTCGTGCACCCGGATGTCGGCCTTCATCTTTTCATACTTCCTGGCGAGGCTGTCGGCCGTCTCTCCCTCGGGAACAGGAACCCTCTCTCCAATTCCGCCAGCCGCGGCGATGAATTGGTCCACGATCTGCTGCTGCTCCTGGCGGTCGCGTTCATACGATTCGCGCCGAGCGCGTGCTTCTTCCACCGCCTCCAGAGCGCGGTTCTTCTCGACCAGCGCTCTGTCACGCCTATCCCTCATCTTCCCAAGCAGAACTTCCGCCTTGCTGATCCTTGTGTTGGCCTCGGTGAGTTCCAGTTGTATCTCCCCCATCTCGGCCTTGCGCTGTCGTTGATCCGCGTCGAGCCTGTCGCGCTCAGCCTGGGCGTCCCGATACATACTCAAGGAAGTCTCCTTGGCCTCTTCGGCATCCTTGCGCTGGCGCTCCAACTCCTCCAGCCTGCCAACCTGAGGAGCCTCCGCTTCGAGCGCATCTTGCATCCGTTCAACCTCCTCTTGTGCACGCTGTGACTCGATCTGGAGGTCCTTGAAGTCTCTCTTATGTCTCTCGAGGGCTTGCCTGGCGCGGGTTAGAGCTGTTTGTTTCTCGCGTAACTCATTTTCCGCCTGCTGTAGATCAAGCTTGTATTGTCGGAGATCCGACGTGGCAACACTATAGCCGTCAGCAATATCGACTGTGGGAAAGATAGAAATACATACGTGATGTGGGACTCAGTCTCGACTTGCATGCGTGGCGCTCGACGTCCAACTGTCGCAATAGGCGACTGCGTTCCAGCTCCAGATGAAGCCCATGCAAACCTGACGCCGTCCCGTTTGTCCTTTGACATGGTGAACACCTGCTTCACATTCTGCGGTCGCGGCTTGTGTCCTCCTGAGTCGGCTTCGCCTAATGCAAATTTGAATGCTTCGTCAAAGTCCTCTATCAAGACGGTTTGATCAATCATATTGTTGATGATCAGCTGGTTGCGAACTAGGTCGTTATCGAACTGCGTGTCGTTAGCATGCTTTACGATCAAGAGCAAGTCCACCCACCCTTAATGCCCGCATCCATGTAAGAAGGTTAGGGTCTGGCTCATGTCTGGAGGTGTCAAGCGGACGGGGATCACCGATGAGGACAGGCGTCGCGTTGCCTCGTTCACGAGGGCTAAAACTGTTAGTGTGTGGCTGGTGGACCATGAGCAAGTCAACTTACTAGTTGGTCCTCCGCATGAGCTCTCGCAAAATGCCCTCATCGTGCTTACTGGTAACGACGAATGCGTTGAGTTGGGCGCCAGCAGACTTTTCCAGAATGTTGGACCATTCAGGTTTCAGCAGGCGTACATGGCGGCCAACAGGACCAACAGGCTTTTGGCGGAATCGGGTCTCATTCTCGATGGCGCGCAGTAGAGTGGGGAGATTCGGATCAAACCCTGACATCCATTGGCCTTGGTTCTGTCTGAGCTCGTGGATCAATCGTTCCTGTTGTCGAACGTCGTTCCGTTTTTGATCGATGGTGGGTTGAAACTGATTGAGCTGATCCTGTGCTTCGCTCTTTTGCTGCTCGAGAGTTGGGTAATTGTGCCGGTGAGCATCAAACTCTGCTTGCTTTTCCTGCGCCCTGGCCTTGGCTTCTTGGATCTCCTGGAGCCTTCTGCCATGCTCTCCGCCATTCGCATCTTCCTGACGCCGTATCTCCTCGTCAATGTCATTTTGCAGCTTGCGGATGATGTTGCTATCACCCTGGAGCGTGGACTTGATATCCCGTTGCTGAGCCATGACCTTTGTTAGATCATCTCTGCCCTTGCTGAATGTGGCATTCAGCGTGTCGAATATGCCCTGTATCGGCTCCTTTTCCGCTTCACGAGCCGCCACATTTTCTTCCGCTTGGGTAATATTCTGCTCAGCTTGGTCGAATTTGTTTGATGCGTCTTCGGCTGCAGCAGTCTTTTGCTCAATATCGGCGTCAGCTTCTGCGACGTGACCGTTGACTACTTTCAGCGCGGCTTCCTGGTCTTCCACCTGTGCCCAGGCATTTTGTCGTGCGAAAAGCTGTGCTTTTCTTCTATAATGTTCCGTCTTCCCAGCGGCGTGCGCCTTCCTCTGGGCGTCGTTCTTCTTCTGCCTAAGGATCTCTCTGTCTTGTCTTTTAAGGGCCATCTTCGCCTCGGCCTCATTCAAAGTCTCTGCCAAAATGCGGTAATCCCTGTCCAAGGCGGCAATCTGGGTTCCCTCAATGAAGAATTTGAACTTGTCAGCGGGGGTTGAATGATTGAGGAATTGGCGGGCCATGTCCTGGGAAAGCACGTTCATGGGATTGTCCATCTGAAGCTGGAAGGCGTCGATGATGTCTTCAAGGTCGGTTTTCTTGGTCGAGATGACCTTCTCTTTGGCGTTCTTGATCTTGAAGCCACTAGCACCGTTTTTGTTGAAGTGGCGCTCGACGATGATGAACTTGCCGTACAGCTCGGGCTTGAAGGCAGAGGAACCATGATTCTTGATCTTCACAGACAGCATAGCGGCATCCTCTCCTTCCTTGATAAAGTTCTTGAGACTTTGTCCACGATTTGTCGAGGTAGCCTTTCCACCGAGACAGAGGGTCAACGCTGTCAAAACCGCGCTCTTGCCACTCCCGTTGTGTCCGATAATGAAGTTGATCAATGGGCCAAGGGTGACTGTAAGATGAGCGTGGCACATGAAGTTGACGCATTTGACCTCCTCGATAATGGCGTTCTCAGCGGGATAATTGTCCGTCGCGCGTTTGTACCGCTTCTCAATTATACGCTGCAGACCAATAAGGCGGGCTTTCTCGTTCCCAAGAAGGTCGTCGACGTTGCATTCGCCGGTTTCGGCGTCGACCATGAGGTCTTCCAGGAAGGAACCGTCGTGGCCGTTTGTAAGCAGATCGTCCACGGCATCCTGGAGGCTGTCGGAGAGAACGACGTCGTTATCGTCATCTTCGTAGATATCGGAGACCGCGGATAGCCGTTGGCGCTTTCTCTGCGAGGCTGTTAGTATCCAGAGGGCTCGGCCACGCGCGAAACCGCAGGACTGGCTGCTTACTGAGTCGCGACGGTTGCTGGGGCCGGCGACCTCTAGGTCGAGGTCTTCGCTATCCAAGTCCGTCGGCGCCCGGTGGCGCTTTGCGGGGAGGGGCACCATGTTTGACGCCAGTGGACGAAAGCGAGGGCGGCGGGTTGGAGAGCGCGAAGACGCGCGTGGCGGGAGACGCGCCGCCAGGTGATCTGCGCCAAGAAGGCGCGTCACACCCGCCGCGGCGGCCCGCCTTCCTCGGAGCTCCGTCGCCATCGCAGCTCACCTCCCGCGCCCCCAGCAATGTCGCTTTTCTTTTCCAGGGCGCTGAGGTCGCCAGTGCTCCAGCAGTCCGCCAGACTCGGTCTGCGCTCCTTCACCGGCTTGTCGCGTGATGCGCAGCCAGGCGCGCCGCGCGGATGGACGCCCACACCCTTCGTGACGGAGACGGTCGTATGTGTTCGGCTTCAGCTCGTGTGGATTGAAGCTGACTGAACAGGGCGGTGGCTGGCACACCTGTGAGTTGCGCTAGGAGTGAGGATTGCACGGGTTTGGGCTGATGTTGTCCGAAGATGACATATTCTCGCGCCTGCTCAAGGTGAGGATACGGTTCTTTGCGAGATAAGAGCATGCAAAGGCTGACCTTTTCCCAGGAGCGAATCGTGTGTCTCAATGGCGAAGTCAACGAAATCGCGTCCGCCTCGATAGTTGCGCAGCTCCTCTTCCTCGAAGCGGACAACCCGGAGAAGCCAATCAATCTCTACATCAATTCGCCGGGAGGCTCGGTCACAGCAGGTACAAACAGCAGCGCAGGCACAGCGAGGATGCGTAATTGGATATGGGCTCATAGCAAACAGGTCTCGCCATCTACGACACCATGACGTACATCAAATCTCCTGTCACTACAATCTGCGTTGGTCAGGCAGCAAGCATGGGCTCGCTATTACTCTGTGGCGGTGCTCCCGGACACCGCTTCTGTCTTCCGCACAGCTCAATCATGGTTCACCAGCCAAGTGGTGGTTACTTTGGTCAGGCCTCGGACATCGCCATCCACGCAAAGGAGATTCTGCGGATACGGACGGAACTCAATAAGATCTACCAGAAGCACCTGACAAAGTCGCATACACTGGAGCAGATCGAGAAGTTGATGGAACGAGACTACTTCATGTCAGCCGAGGAAGCCAAGGAGCTTGGTCTAGTTGATAAGATTTTAGACAAACGGGAGTCGGAAAAGGATAAGGAGGGTGAGAAGTAAGCGGCATATATGAAGGCAATTTGAGAACGGCAGGGGAGGAGAAACGGATGTAATGCGCCCAAGGCATTCTTAGAAGTCTGGAGCTTACATACTCCAAAAGCTCTGCGTGTGTAGGAATAATCAGAACCTATTTTGAAGCTATTTTGCAGAAAGTTTGTATTATCTACGACCTACGGATTATGGTGGTTCTGATAAGAAAGCCGTGACGCAGGCGGGCTTGGCGTCATTCGTTTTTGCTGCACCTCCGACACATCGTCTCTAGAACACCGCCAACCCTTCACTCCCCACGGCTTATGCAGGCGCATTCCGTATCCCGGCGCCTTCAAACTCTCGCTCACAACCAACATGTCTTGAACCAGCCGTTCCGGCGTCCATTGAGACGCTTCGTTTCCTCAAAAGCCCGCACCGGTAGCTCCGCAGCACCCAGCACCGACCCAGCTTCGCAAACCGCTCCGGACGCCGACGACGACAGCACCAGATACACCCAAGATGGCCATCGCACATTTCGCACACGCCTGGGGCAGGGACAGCGCTCCCTCCCCCTCCCTCCAATCATGGACCCTATCGCCCTCGCTGCCCGCGAACGCTGGACCGAGCCCAAGAAGCCCGCGCCCGCCCGCAAAGACCTGACGCCCTTCCAGCAAAAGCTATACCAAAGCCCCTACGGTACGTCCACCCGAACAGGCACCACCGTCCCCCTCACTAACCCACGCACCCACGCACCCAATAGCCCACGCCCTCGCAACACCCATCCGCCTCTGCCGCCCCACCACCGCCCACCTCCCCACCTTCTTCCACCTCACCCTCCACCCCAAACCCCACCCCCAAACCGGCGATCCCTGGCTCCTCCCAACCGACCTCCACTCCTCCGCCAAAGAACCAACCCCCAAAACCGCCCAAACCGACACAACCAACCACCACCACCCGCACACCTCAACCGTCTACACCCTCCTCCGCCGCGCCCTCCTCAAACTCCTCAGCCGCAAGCAACGCTGGCGCGAAAGTGTCAATTTGCGCATGCAAGACAAGCTCGGACACGGGCAGGAGGGATTGGCGAAACGAGTCGTGTGGCGGGAGGATATGGAGGGCTTGGTGCTCGGGTTGTTGCGGGGAGCGGTGTTCAGGCGGTTGCAGTGGGGGTTTGCGAAGCCGCGGGGAGGGGGGCTGCTTGTTCGGATGGGGTCTGAGGGGACGACGCTGGAGGAGAGGCTTGCTGGCGTGGATGATGCTGGGGCGCTGCTTTTTTTGTCGTCGATGGGGGGGAGGGGGGAGGTGCGGGAGGTGGTGAGGGGGGTTAAGAGGTGTTTGGAGGAGGGGGATGCGTTGGTGGATGAGCTGGTTAAGGGGAAGGATTGGGTGAAGAAGGCGAGGAAGGAGCAGTCGCATTTGCCGTCTAATAAGCTGCTGGAGCCTGTGGAGCCGCGGTTGCAGCCAAGTGTGCTTTATGCGCCGTTGGAGTATCCGGTGATTCGGTTTAGGCAGGGAGGGGAAGATGAGGGTGGGGCAGATGGTGAGGAACGATGCATCCCGGTGTATGATCTGGTGGAGCTGTTGGGCGAGGAGAAGGTGAAAGAGTTGATGGCTGGGACGGCGTGGGAGGGGGAGACGGTGGTGGTGTTGAGGGAGAAGCAGACGGCGCTGGGAGCGCATCAGGCGCTTATGCAGTTGCAGGATTATCTGATTGAGACGGTTTAGGGATGGGCGAGGATGCGGATTCAAAGATACTAAGCATGGAATATATACCACGCGGTCCCCTGGAAGACATGTGCAATGGGGAAAGGCAACGCCTTCAAAAGGCAGGTTTCATTCCATCAAAAACTTTCAGATCACGGGCTTTGCACAGAAAACTGGTGAAGTAAAATTTAGAATTGCACGGTACCTAACCTGATGCCATTTGTTCGAAGAAAAAAAAAGAAATGTAAAGCAGTTTATGCAATCTGATCCGTGAGAAAGAGGAAAGATACTTAATCAAGATGCTGAAAACCGACCACCCGTGAGACACCGTACCTGCTGATTTAGCATAGAAGCAAAGAAGCAATGCACAAATTGTACTGCTAGAAGAGAGAACGCCAAAAGCACCACCGCCAAGAGCAAGAACGTAGCAAAAGAAAGAAGATAGACCACGCAGGCAGGCACCACAGAACTAACCCCACCACTACGACGACGGCTCACCGCCCCATTTCCCATTTGCAATCTTCCCGCTCCACCATCCCGCATTCCCTCTCATACCTTCCATCCCCTGCTCAGAACATATTCAGCGGATCAAACCTAATCTTGAATAGCTCAATCTCCCTCAAGCACACAGCCGCCGCAACGTACTTCCAACTTCTCAGCTCCCCCACCCTCTTGCTCACCCTCCGATGCTCCGTCATGCCAACCGCCAGACACGCAATCGACCGTGCCAGCGCCTCGTCGCGGTCGCCATCGTCGCCCTGCGTGATGCGCTCGATGGTGAAGGTGACATCGCGCTCGAAGCGCTCGTTCATCTCGGTTGTGCGCTCGCGGATGCGGCGGTTGATGCTGCCGGTGCTCTTGCCGATGATGTTGCCGCCGAAGACTTCGAGCTCAGAGAGGGGGTATTGCGGGTGGGTGGAGTAGTCGGACATGATTTCGAAGAGATTGGATTCGTAGCTATTTGGCGGGAGGTGCAGAGTTAGCCGGGCTGTTTCTTATCTTCTCGTGTTTTTTCTACGTTCTTGTGCGTTTGGGGATGGAGTTAGGGATAGAGTTTGGGGCTTACGTCTCTCTGATTTGCCTTGCTAATGGCCTGTACCCCTCCCATTGAATCAGCGCTGTCTCGCGCAGGACATACGCCCACACCTGATCCATCAGCTTCAGCCCGCCGAGATGGCTCTTCGTCTCCCTGGCTTGGCGCTGCATTTCTTGGAAGATTTCCTTCTCATCAATCGCACGGTATAGCTGACCAAGGACACGCTCGCTCTCGTAGAACCGGAAAGGCTTGTAGTCCGGGTCAAGAGCGCCGACGGCATCGTCTTCGTCAAGGTCGTCATCGTCATCTTCCGGGAAAACGACGCCCTTTTTCTCGACGATGACGCGTGGACCGCTGGCCATAAAGTCGGGGCGGATCATGTCGTAGCGGGGGCATTGTGACATGTCGACAGGAATGCCCGTCTTTGAAAAGTCCACTGCCGTAGATGCCATTTCGGCCAGCTTGAGACAGTCTTGATCCAGCGTTCCCTTTGGTCGCCTGTCCGCCAGCTGCATGTGAATCATAGAAATGCGGCCAAGCTGGTCCGTTTCCATGAACTTGACAAAGAAATCTGTGATGTCTTGCGTAATAACCGTACGGCCGATATCGAGCGGCGGGATCTTTGTGTAATCCGACGCCGTGTAAGTGAATCTGGGCATGAGCTGCCTGTCGAAAATGACGTTGTACAGATCACCATCGAGATCACCACCACTGAGCTGAGAGGGCAGGTCTCGTTGTCCTTTCTGACTGAACACGACAACGTTGGCAAGCGCCTGCAAGGGAGAATCCTGGGGAACGTCGACGGCTCTCGCTATTTGGATATCCCCTGGGTGCATGGCTGGTGAACGCGTGACGACGACTTCACCACCAGAGAGGACAGTGCGCTTGACTCTGCCATTGTCGCCTGGTCGTTCGATGACGCAGTAGATCTCGCCCTCCTCCAAGTAGCCAGTCTCGTCCATTATGCCATATAGCGTAACTCCCTTCTCGACAAGAATACGAGAGCGGTGCTTGAGATCGCGGAGTTGTGACAGTGCAGCAATCTCGACGACGTGGGACAGGAAGTCATCCTCGTTGAAGGACAGCCCAAGCTCATCGAGCATCCGAAGTAGGAGAGGCATTTTTGTCGCCGATCCGACGCGGGCAGATTCCAAGAAGGTAGCGGCGTTCACGGGAGACTTGGTGATGCGGCGAAGCTGCTCAACCATGTTTCCTTGAAGGTCCAGGAAAACCTGCGCAGGCACGCCGAGGTCTTCAAGAATCTTAATGAATTGTCGATTGAGATACATCGGCAGAGGCCTGAAGTTGGCGCCGCAGATCTCAATGTTCCACGTTGACGCACCGTGGAACTTGACCATTGATGGACGGAGGACCAGCTGCTCACCATGCAGACGATCATCTAACGAGACGACACCCTTGGCACCTGAGGTTTATCAGCAAAGAAAGATGAACTTGAAAGCAAATTCCTACTTACCGGCGAAGCGGATTTGTAAACAAGTTGGCCTCTGGCCGCGGCTTTGTTGGTATTCTTTCCACACTCTCTTCAGTAGCTTATATGAAATTGTACCGACTCCATCGCTGAACGTATGGCCGTTACTGATGATATCTTTAACCATCCTTACCGTCTCCTCTGTTACCGTAACTGTGCCAGTCGTGTCGGAAAACGCCTGCCCAATACGCGCTGCACACTTTGCTGGCGACCTGATCTTTGAGAAGTCGCCGAGGCCTTTGATGACTTCTTGGGCTGCGATGAGGGAGCTATCTTGAACAAAAGGCGACATGAACCAGCAGGTCTGTCCGCGGAGCGAAGAGTGTGAGAACCCCAGGAACGCAAAGCCATGTCCGCAAATGTTGATTGTACCGTCAAGGACGCTCTTAAATCGGTCGTGGAATATCACCGACAGGGAGGTCTTCGGCTCGTAGCGTATCGCATCTCCATCTTCATCGGTGAATTGAACGCGCACGAAGTGATCTGTATGGTCCGGATACTTGCGAAGAACTCGGTTACTGACTTCAGGCTCAGGGCCTTCCAAGTATGTTCCGGCCGGAGTAATGATGACTCTGTGTATGAGGGCGATGTGGTTGTGGCGAGTCTTGACATCATAGATGGAGCCGTCAAGCTTGAAGTCTTGAGCATTTTGCGCGAGCGCTCTGGCCAAGAAGTTGACGTCAAAGTTTTCTGGATCAAGATGAGGTCCTGGAAACTGAATCTGCCGGGAAAGCATTCGAATGGCCATGGTTGTCTGAACATGACCTATCTGACGAGCCAGGCGTTTGATAGTAGGAAGAAGGGCAATCACTTTCGCCGGAGGCAAGTAAGCATTTCTTGCTAGCCTCTCAACTTGGAACCTGATTGAGAATTTCAGGCCACCGAACTGACGACCAGCAAGAAGTAGTTCTTTAAGCCGCTCGAAGTCTTGCTTGAACGTAACATGAGCTTGCGTGTACGACGTCGGTATGCTGAGTGCCGGAGGCATTCCCGGGTTTCTGTGAACGAGGTGGTCCAGCTTTGAGACATCCGCGGAATTTGCAAGCGTAATCTGGTAGACAAAGCAGCTGCTGATCACCAGCTCGTGTGCATCGTCGATCGCGCATACTCGCGTCCGGTTGAATCTCTGGTAACGTCGGCTGTTGGGAGCACTGATGCCAAGGCCGCTCATCAAACCTTCCAGACCGTCTTCCAGCTTGTAGACTCGAGGCGCGAACTTAAGCGTGAAGGTAACCTTGTTGAGCTGCGAACAGGTGACGATAGTGTCAATGCTCCAGTACGGTATATCTATCCGGCAGGTTGATGGAACCCAGCCGTCAGCACGCAAGACCATGGCCAGAGTCCTCTTGCCGAACATGACGGTACCCCGCCGCTGGTCTTGGAAGTGAGGAGCAAAGGCCGCCTGAGATCCATTGTAGTCCCAGACGCCACACCAGAGGGATGAGAAATCAAATGCCCGCTGCAACCTAGGTCGCTTGAGCACGATCAACGGTTGGTCGGGCGGATTTTCGTTGTCTGGGAGTCTCTTGGCCTTCCGGCTTGCCCTCCGCAGTAGTTCCTCCTCTTCATAGCGCAACGTTTTCAGAATAAGCTCATCGGGCTTGTGGGTGGCCGCGCTTACTTTCAGAGGCTTGTTGATGAAGAGGAGCGACTCGAAGTCGACGAGAGACTCGGGCTGGCTGTACTTTTTCAGAAACAGCTCTGCTTTGGCAGAGTCGGCGATGGTGAGGATGGCTAGAGGTTTATTCTTCGTCTTTTTGCAATTGAAGACGAGGACGGCGAACTGCTGGAGCACGGGCTTGAAGAAGTCTCTCAATGCAGACTCCGTCGTCTGGACAGGAATGCCGCGCACGAAGATATCCATGGTTGACGAGAGCGGGGCCGACGGACCTGCAAACTCTCCGAAGGACGGGCGGTGGCGAATTGCAGGAATCTCAGCGGAAGCTGAGACGGCGTGAATCCGGTGCGCGAGGTACCGCTTGGCGTTCAAGGCGCCCGATCAGTCGCGAAGCTGCGGGGGAAAGTCCATGCTGTGTTTGCGCGGAGCTGTGGAGGCCCCCGGCGTCAAGGCGGAAGCCGGGCTTCTGGCGGCGGAGAAGTGAGCCGCAGGCGGTTGCGGGCCGTGGAAAGAAGGCGACAGGTGAGGGAGGGCGCACCAGCTGGCGACCCGAATATGCTGCTACGCGCGTCAAGAGAGGGTTGCGACGAGCTTCTGGTGAGTCGAGACCTCAGTGAGGGCGGACGGTAGAACGCGTGCCGGGATGAGGCGGACGCGCGAGGCCAAACCCCAGGCACGGCAGGGATGTTTAGTCATGGCCGCATTCACTGCCGCGCTGCATGCAATCTGCGGCAACTATTAAACTGCAAACGCCCATGTCTCGCTGCAGCTCGCCTACTCCCGCAGCCTCGTGTTGCACATGACCTCATTCGCGTCGCTGTTGTCCGCAATCTTCTCACTTCGCTTCAACAGAAGCCGGCGAAAGTAATGCCCCGAGCGGAGCACCGAAGAGAAGACACGACTCACTCAATGCATCATACTTCAAAAACCTTGCACAGTGGAAATGCCCATCTTCTTTTCCGCAGCACTTAATCATGCTCCCGTCGTCACATCTCAGGCGATGCCAGCGCCCATAGCAGTCGTGCTTCATGCGTAATTGACATTCATCTTTGCTACCGTCTTCTCGTCATCTATGCAGTGCGTAACTCCACCGCCCCTTGCCAGAAAACATGCTTTTGTGCTCTAGGCAATTACAAAGCGCTAGTCAGAGCCCGGCTCTCCTTCAGCGCCACCAGCTTCTCAATGGCGACATCCAGGTCAACCAGCTCGCCTCTGTGTTGAGTGGCTTGGTCGTCACGGTTGCGGATGTTGACCTTGCGCTCGCTCTTCTCCTCCGCGCCGACGACGAAGATGAAGTTGTACTGCTGGAGCTGGCCGGTACGAATCTTCTTCTGCATCGTGTTGCCGCTGATGTCGATGTCAACGTGCATGCCCTTGGCACGGAAGATGCTCTGCAGCTCCTGCACGTAGTCGTTGACTGCAGGCATGACGGGCACGATCAAGATCTGGCGCGGGCTAAGCCAGAACGGCCACTTTCCGGCGAAGTGTTCGGTGAGAATGGCAATGAAACGCTCGAAACTGCCGTAAATGGCACGATGAATCATGACGGGGCGCGCACAACCAGGAGTGAGCGGCTTCCTGGCAGCTTCCATGACGTGCTTCTTGGGCGCGCCATCAGCGTCGACCTCAGGCTTGGGTGCCTCGGTCTTGGCGGGAGCAGCCTCCTTGGGCTTCTCAGCCTTCTCGGCCTTCTCAGCCTTCTCAGCGCTCATGTACTCCAAGTTGAACTGCTGAGGAAGCTGAAAGTCGAGCTGGATGGTAGCACACTGGTGGTCACGCTTGAGGGCATCCGAAATGGTGATGTCGATTTTCGGGCCGTAGAAAGCGCCATCGCCGGGGTTGAGCTCCCACTTCTCACCACCTTGGGCAGTAAACTTGTCCAAAGCAGCCTTCAACTTTGCCTCGGCTACGTCCCAGGTCTCGATCTCACCAAGGAAGCCTTCAGGGCGGGTAGAAAGCTTCATCTTGAAAGTGAAACCAAACTTGCCGTAGACGGTCTGGAGGAAGTCAAACAGGCCAGTGATTTCTTGCTCGATCTGCTAACAGTCAAAATAATGTTTCCGACGATAAAGACGGCGATCTTACCTGGTCCTCCGTACAGAAGATGTGCGTATCATCCTGCTGGAAACGGCGCACACGGGTGAGACCGGTGAGCGCGCCAGAGGCCTCGTTACGGTGCAGAACACCGAAATCCGCAATCCTCATGGGCAACTCCCTGTAGCTGCGCTCCCTGTGACCAAAAAGCAAGCAGTGGCCGGGGCAGTTCATGGGCTTCAGTGCCCACTGGTCCTTCTCGACTTCGAAGGTGAACATGTCGTCCTTGTAGTGCTGCCAGTGACCGGAGCGCTTCCAGAGCTCGGCGTTGTACATGTTAGGCGATTGAACTTCCTGGTAACCACGTCTCCAGTACTCCTCACGCAGGAAGTGCTGCAAGGTGTTGTAGATGATCATACCGTTGGGCAGGAAGAAGGCCGAGCCGGGCGACCACTCGTGGAAGAAGAAAAGTTCCTGGTCCTTGCCGATCTTGCGGTGGTCACGCTTGGCGGCCTCCTCGAGGTACTTCAGGTGCTCCTCCATCATCTTCTTCTCAGGGAAAGAAACACCGTAGATACGCTGGAGAGAGTCGTTCTTGGCGTCACCAAGGAAATAAGAAGCAGAGTTCTGACATAATCTTTAGCAAATTTATCTTTGAGCAAGTTTGAGTTTGTCATACCTTCATGATCTTGAAGAACTTGACTCTGCCGGTGTGAGGAACGTGGGGACCACGGCACAGATCAATCAGAGGACCGCAGCGGTAGACGGTGGTGCTGGTGCCATCGGGAATCTTGTCCTTGATGATGTGCTGCTTGTACTTGTTGGTCTTGAACATCTCGAGCAGATCTTCTTTAGTGAGAGTCAGACGCTCAAACTTCTGCTTTTCTTTGATGGCCTTGTCGGCGATCTTCTCCAGCGGCTTGTAATCCAGCTGCTGGACAACCTCGCCGCCAGGCAGAGCCATCTCGTAGTAGAAGCCATCCTCAACGGGCGGACCAATGCAAAGATCGCAGCCGAATCTCCTCTCGGCGGCCTCTCCGAGGATGTGAGCGCTGGAGTGCCAGAAGACCTTCTTGCCCTCCGGGTGCTCGAAGTCCAGGAGTTCGAGGCCGCAGCTCTTCTCCAAGGGGCGCTCCAGGTCCCACAGCTCGCCGTCAACGCGGGCAATCACAGTGCGCTCGAACAGAGACTTGCTGATGCCACGTGCAATGTCGGCGGGGGAGGTGACCCAGGACTCGCCAACATGAACCTTGCCGTCGGGCAGAGCGACGTTGATGGGCTCGCGGGGCTTTTGGGAAACGTCGGCGTCGTACTTGGCCTTGAGTTCCTCGAAGATTTTAATTCTGTGGTCAAGATATGGCGGCGGCGGAGCAAGCTCGAGCGGGCGGGCGTCGGCCTCGTCACCGCCCTTCTTCTTGTCCTTCTTGGGCTGCTTCTCCTTCTTGGGCGGCTGGGCTTCGCCGACGGCCAGATTCTTTACGCCTTCTACAGCGTCCTTGACAGCGTCCATGGTGGAGTATGCGGTGGGTTTTGGTGCAATGGGGCGAGGGGCAGAGTCCACGTCCGTCAAATAAAAGCTGGTCTTAGCCGGTTGAGTCACTAGCGTGACTCAGCGCCCCGAGCCGACGATCTCCCGGCCGTCGCTGCAAAAATTCCGTGGACGCGAACTCGGCGCCCGCGCTGGAGTTTCCACCCTGCGACAACCCACTCCGGCTTCCGATCTGCAACAACAGCGCAAAATGTCGTTCCGAGGAGGTTCGCGCGGCGGCCGTGGAGGCGGCGGCTTTGGTGCGCGCGGCGGCGGCAGCGCTGGTTTCCGCGGCGGCCGCGGTGGAGGTGCGTGGGCTTGCAGTCCGGGGAAAAAAGTGCGGCACGATGCTGACTCTGGGGTGCACAGCTCGCGGTGGCTTCCAACAGTCCTTTGGCCCGCCTGATCAGGTCCTCGGTGAGTCATGTCTCAGTCAATCGCTGAGCGTGCGCTGACAGCAAGCAGAGATGGGCAAGTTCATGCACGCCTGCGAGGGCGAGATCGTCTGCGAGTCGATCAACACCAAGATCCCGTACTTCAACGCCCCGATCTACCTCGAGAACAAGGCAAGCACACGCGGGCAATGCTGGGGCGCAGAGCGGAGAATTAACTGGGCTGCAGACTTCGATCGGCAAGGTCGACGAGATCCTCGGTCCTCTGAACCAGGTCTATTTCACCATCAAGCCGCAGGAGGGCATCCAGGCTACTTCGTTCAAGCCTGGCGACAAGTTCTACATCGGTGGAGACAAGCTGCTGCCGCTGGAGAGGTGAGATTCTTTCGAGGAGCCTGCGCTGGGGCCGCTGATGCTAACAAGGTATTCGCTCAGGTTCCTCCCGAAGCCCAAGCCGCCGCCAGGTTAGCACGAAATTAACACGCCCACTCAATTGCATTTCTAACGTTTTCACAGGTCTTCCGAAGCCCAAGCGCGCGGGTGGAGCAGCCCGTGGCGGAGCAGCCCGCGGTGGCAGGGGTGGCAGAGGCGGATTCGGCGGTGGGCGTGGCGGTGCACCACGCGGCGGACGCGGCGGCTTCGGAGCCCCTCGCGGAGGCTCCCGGGGAGGCTTTGGCAGCTTTGGCGGCGGACGCGGCGCGCCTAGGGGAGGAGGCAGAGGCAGAGGCCGTGGCTATTAAGCGTCGAGGCCTTGCTTGTGCTTTACGGCTCATGGGACGGCGTTCGCGGGTTGGGAGTGGCTCTTTTCTGTGTACGAATTTTGCAGACGATGAAAGTCTGCCGGGGTATTACGGGTTAAAGCGGGCGACACGCCCCAGCAAACAATGCAAAAGCTCATTCGAATGCACCACACGCTTGATTTCAGCCTTGTGTGACGAAGAAACGACTGTTTAGGAAGCCGATCCACGTTGACGCTGCTAGCGTGGGCCTGCACGCCGACGGCCAAGGGCGACTGACGCGATGACGTTCGGTCTGGCCCGCCGCTTTTGGGACCCGAAATCTTGCCTGGAAAACAAAGTGTCGCTGCACAGCCTCTCCCAACCACCACCTGCTCCCTCATAATTCGACCTTCCGCCCCGAGCCCTCGCTGCTCGAGCCAACTTGCAACCTCTTCCCCCGTCCGCCGTATCATTAGGTCCCGACATGTCGCGAAGAAGCGGTACCGGCAGCAGTGCCGACAAGGAGGCCAACTCTGCGCCGGTTTCTGAGAACCCAGGTGCGTTTCGATGCGTCGCGAGCTCTGGAGGATGGTCGCTCACATGTCTGCAGCTCTCGACAAGCAGATGAGGCTCCTGGCTGCCGACGCTGGCCATTTCTCGCTGATCAAGTAGGCCTCGGCGGCGCAATGGCAGACGCGTCGTAAGCTAACATGTGCAGGGCCATGCACCTTGCGGACGTGATCACCGAGTTGAACGGTACGTTGCTGAGCTCTCTACAGCCGCTGGCTGCGTCGCTGACGAAGGTTGGCAGGCTTCTGCGGTGTCATGTCGGTGTTCTCGTCGATGCGTTACTGCCTCGGCGACCCGAGCGACTTTGGAAACCTGTGGGCTGCGCTGGCCTTCATGCCGTTTGGGCTGTTCTTCGACTTCATGGACGGCAAGGTCGCCCGGTGGAGGAAGAAGGCGTCCCTGATGGGCCAGGAGCTCGACTCCTTGGCGGACCTGGTAGGTCCTGAGGACCCGCTGTTCCAAGCATCTGCTGACCCACAGCTCAGATCTCGTTCGGAGTCGCGCCAGCCTGCTGCGCGCTCGCCATCGGGCTGCGCACGCCTGTGGACCACTTCCTCCTGACCTTCTACGTCCTCTGCGGCCTCACGCGTCTTGCGCGCTTCAACGTCACGGTCCAGGTGGTGCCCAAGGACGCAACGGGCAAGTCGAAGTACTTCGAGGGCACGCCCATTCCGACGTCGCTCGCGCTGGACAGCATCATGGCATACTGGGTGTACAACGGCTGGGTTCTGGACCAGGTGCCGCTTGGGACGGCGCTGACGGGGACTGCGTTCGAGTTCCACCCCATCATCGGCATGTTCTTGCTACACGGCTGCCTCATGGTCAGCAAGACGCTGAAGGTGCCCAAGCCGTGATTTTCGCATAGAGCGGCCGGGCGATACGTTGGGTTATGAAGGCTAGAGCAGCAGCAGAGGACGAAGACTAGCACAACGAGCACCCGCGCGCAGGCGCGGGCTGTCGCGTAACGACATGACGAGCACGGCACGATCGTAGACAATTGATTCAGGGCCCGCGAGCTGCCCCTCGCACTGCGCATTTCCGACGCTGCGATTTTTCCGAAGCGGATGTGTGGCTGCGGAGCGACTGCTAAGGGCTGAGTAACGGCGGCTAAAGGCGCCGCGCGAGATGGCGCCGGCGCGAGTCAGCGGCCGCGCGCGCGGCGGCCAGTGAGGGCTTGAGCATTTCAGCAGCGATGCATCATGTGCCGTTTGCGCAGCAGGAACGTCGCGCGCACGGCAATTCGCCAGAGGGCACTGCCGAGCTGGAGCGGCGGGCCCTGCAGAGCTGGCTGCATGCGTGACGCCGCAGTCGCGGTCGATCCCGCGCGTTCGCGGAGAAGCCTGAAGCTTTCCCCGCCTTTTTGCGATGCTTCCGGGGTCCCGCGCATCGAACTTGGCAGCTGCCCGGCGCCGGTTGGGACGGACGGCGCCGCGGGCTGGCGGCATGATGTCGTAGCCTGCGGCGCGTCCGCTCTTCCTCCTCACTCCTCCCCGCGACGCCAGACCAGCCTGCCCGGCGCCCACCGCCCTCTGCCGCGCCCACGATCCGCTGCTAGCGCGCTCTGAGACACGGTATGGGCTCTTGGCCGTTCCTTGTGCATGCGAAGCTTGCCCGGACTTGATAAGGTCCGGCCCCGACGACCGCGCGACCTCCACGTCGTCTGCCTGTCAATCGCCTGCCTTTCCGGTTCCGTCGTGCTGGCTTGAGCAATTGATCGGGCTGCCCTCACGCCGCGCCTGCTGACACGCCCATGCAGGCACCCGCCGTCCTGTGCTTGTCGCTGGCTGCCATCCCACCGGCCGCCGACGAGCACGGTACTTCCGAGCCGACCATGTCCGGCAAGCAGAGGAGAGTCTACAAGTGCTCCACCTGCGCCAGGGTCTTCAAGCGGAGCGAGCACTGCTCCCGCCATGAGCGAATCCACACCCGCGAGCGGCCCTTCTCCTGCCAGTACTGCCACAAGCGGTACGCCCGCAAGGACCTAGTCACCAGGCACGAGAAGACATTGCATTCCGAGAAGAGACGCCAGTCAATCGCCACCGCCGTCCCCGACTCCCCAGCGTCCAGAAGATCCTCCGCCAGCAGCGAGACCATCAATGTCTCGATCCCGAGCAATTCGTCGTCCCAGCCGGACCTCTCGCAACATCTGGAACCAGAAAACGATTCTCAGCCCGCCGTTCCCCTAAGAGAGCATGCTCCGCCCCTCGCGACCTCAGCTGAACTTTCTCCGCATCAGCTAGCAGTTGCCGAGGAACGTCGCAGCTCCCAGGTTATCATCGCCGCCGACGTGGCAACTCCGTCGTTCGGCTTTGGCAACGCCGTCGAAGCCCTCTATCCTAGCCCTCAAAGCTGTCCGGAGCAGGCCCAAGTCAGCATCCAGCCATGGGGCGAGCAAATTGTAGCTATCCCGGAGGTCCCAATGCAGGGCGCATACCTACCAATCGACCCGCAGCTTTGCGAGCCTCAACAACCCCTGGACTTTGACATCATTGGCCATCGAGGAAGCCAGGGTTCTCAGATCGCTGTCCCGAGCATTGAAACCAGGAATGACTCGCTAGATGCTGGTCAGGATTCCATGGGCCCGCCTGTCAAGCGCCGAAGATTAACCACCAACGGGAACCAAACAGTCGACACGCAACGAGCCTCACGCCAGGATTGGCAGCATGAGATTGATCCAACATCAATTGACATTTTTCGAGACTTCTGGTCGCCGCCTGAGCCTCCATCTGACATGGTCTCGAATTCCATGAGTTCGATGATGACCCCAGACAGCCTGGAATTCTCGATCCCTATCGACCCGTTCCTTATGGGCGGACAGGATCTCTCCTCTCACACGCAGAATGAAAATATTTTCAGATTACCTTTTGCGTGCCCGGAGCCATCGCCCAACCTCGGGACTGCAAATTGGCAATCTTTCCTCGAGGGCCCTTCTCAGGCATCACAGAAAGTTAACCCGGATCCTCCCAAGCTTGTCGTCAGCGACAGTATTTACCAAAGTATTTGCAGCGATCTCCAGGCACGAGTCAGAGAGGATGAATGGGATCCAAGCAAACTCCCGAATGCCCAGGAATTGCAGAAGTTCATCGAAAGCTACATCAGCTGTTTCCACCGCCATTTTCCCATCGTACACTTTCCAACGCTGAAATTGGAATCAACACCAAGTCCCCTGCTGCTGGCCATATGCTGTATTGGAGCGCTGTATCGACTTGATCGACGAAGGGCTAGGGTCCTGTACGATTTGGCCAGCCCACCGTTGTACTCGGCCATATCTGCGAGCCGGAAGATGAGCCCTCCTGCACCGGGCCCGTTGTGGGCGGTCCAGGGAAGCCTACTGCTCGCAATGAAAGCAATTTTCAGCGGTCGCCCGGCCCTCGTTCTTACTAATGTAGAGAGGACTGGCTTCTTCATTGCTGAGTATCGCTTGCGACGGACGTCATTGGTGGCCGACTCCGAGGACGGAAAGTTAAGCTGGGAAGACTGGGTGGAGCGGGAGTCTGGCAAGAGACTTCTTTGCGGCATCCTTATTCTGAGCAACCTAATCTCTGTCACTTATGGCACCAACCCATGGTTCTCCGTTGGTGAAGATCTGCATGTGGACCTTCCAGCGAAGGATGACCTGTGGGATGCTTGCACTGCCGGTCGATGGGCAGAGCTCCGGAAGAGAGGCAGGGCAGAACCTCAAAAGACAATCAAAGATGCGCTCTCAAACTCGTTGTCCGAGGACCAGACCGATTTTCCGCCAAAGGACACGCAGGTATTCTCGGGCTTTGCGAATCTCGTAATCGCCCATGCTGCCAACATCCACGTCTGGCACTTTTCGCAGCTTTCGCAATGCTTTGGCCACGCACCACTGTCAAGCAGCTCCCACGCTCTCCTCGTCTCCGACGTGTCATCGTCAATAGACAGATGCCAACACGCTCTCAGCTACGGCCGCATTGAGGACTACAAGCACCCCTACTCAAGCGACGCGCAAAGCTCCCTCATCTTCAATACGAACGCCCTCATCCGGATAGCCAACACCAGGCTCTTCGGCTCCGCCGATTCCTTCAACCGCTTCATCTTGACGTCGGACAGCAAGCACGCAATCACGTCAGCCATGCACACCTACCTCGCCGCCCCGCAAGTCCGCAATGCCCTCACGACCAAAGGCGCAGCACAGGCCTACGAGAGCTTCACCCTCCCAGCCAAAGTCGGACCCATGCTCGTCAAGAAGACGGCCGCGTTCGGCTGGAGCATCGAGCAGGCCGTCGCTTGGTGGGACACGTCGCTATTCTTGACCAAGTGGGTGCACACGCTGCAGATGCAGGAAAAGACGCAGCCGCCGGACGAAGAGGAGAAGAGGATCGTCGAGCTAGTGCGGACGTGTTTGGGGGAGATGGAGTACGAGTTCGACGGGAGCGGGTCGTTGGCCGCGGCCGTGGCGAGGGCGTGTGCGGCGTATTTGTCGGATACGTGGGTTTGGGGCGGTAAGTCTTCTTCTTTTTCTTCTTGTTCGTCTTCTTCCCATCGGCAGGCTTGGTGGGCTGGGACTGACTGGCTTGTGACAGTGACGCCGCGGATGGGATCGGTGTTAACGAAGTTGGCGGATGCGTATGAAGAGGATTTTAGGGAGGAGACAGCTGCTCGTGGTTGAGAGACTGAAAAAGACTAGGCTTTGTTGAAAGGTTGTACAGATGCCTGACGAAAAGAGACAACCTGCTCAGGGATGGGGGTATAGAGCAGGTAGAGAGAAGACGAAAAGAGACAGCGGCTTGGGGAGTTATCGGTATAGTTGCGGTGTTCTTATAGGATAGAAAGATTCTCGGGGGCCGGGCCCAGGTCCGCACGGCACTCCTCGGTTCTTTCGAGGATAGAATCAAGCATTTGTTACTTAGGTAGCCTGGCTGAATGGAGTATCTGGAATGCGTGTGGGTATTCTCCGAATTGCGCGGAAAACCCGTGGAGCCCGAAAACATGGATGGACTTGAGGTTTAGGGGAATGGGCGATTGCTGGAGAAGAGCATGACATTAATCATCAAAAAGGAAGTGCCCGAACCTGAAGGAGACAAGCTTGAGGATCGCGGGGCATAAAGACATGCCCGATGAGGGACACTTTGGACGTTCACGTCATCATATGCCAAGGAGGGGACCCCGCGGTTGCCCCACCACAATCCGACCACTCACGACTTCGACTGTGTCCTGGCCCTGATGCGGTTCACGACCCCTCGAAGCTGCGGGCCAGGATCTGACGCGTGCGATTGCTGTGCGGCCCTTCGCGTCGGGCTTCGGATGTGCGTATTAGCGAGGGCCGAGCAAGCTATAAAACGCCTGTCCTTGCCCACCCCCGTCTCGCCCTTCACCCGCTGCCGAATGTGATTACCGATTTCCGAGCTTACTGCTTTCCTGGACCTGCATCTGGCTGGGATTCCTGGTTGTGCGCAGTCGTGTTCACCGCTTCTCTCTGAACAGTCCCGAATTACGAGCAACCCTTATCTCGAATTCTTTGCCTCTTTCTCCTCTATCTCGTGTTGCACTTTCGATAATAGGTTTCTAGAGGCAGATTACTTGCACAGCACGTCTTCAGTTCAAATTCAAAGCAAAGAAGCGTCCATGGCATCCACGGCGACTATCCAGCACCCTTCGCTCGGTACCGTGCGCGGCATTACGGTGGATGACGGTAGTGGTGTCACCCAGTTTCTGGGCATCAAGTATGCGTCGCTCAAGGATCGATTCGCGCCACCGGAGCTGTTAAAGGGCGATGCTTCGGGCGAGGTGGATGCTACGCAGTTTGGGTAAGTAGATGGAAGATCGGGGGTTTTTTCCCTTGCTCCATAGGGTCTCGTAAGGCTGAGGAGCTGCTTTGTCTCCTTCCCTTCATCCTACTTGTCTCCGCTTCTCGTACAGCAGAGGTTTCAAGCCCGCATTCATCACTCCTTCCTCCCTCCATCTCCCCGCGGTTCAGTAGCTCCATCCCGGCTCAAAAGCGAGCGAGAACTGCCCACATCCTCCACAACCCTCTCATCATTCGGCCAGCTTCATCAACAGAAATTCTGGAAGCCAAGCAAAACCACCACAGCCAGCTAACATAAGCAAACCTAACCTCTCAGACCTCACGTCATCTGCCCCCCCAACGCCATCGACATGGAGTTCGGCTTCATCCAGCAACCGCTTCCGAAGCCTGCTCCACCACCCACATCCGACACCGAGGGCTTGAACCTCAATATCACAGTTCCACCGGCATCTGTGGAGAAGCCGGCGGGTGGCTTCCCGGTGCTGGCATTTATCCATGGAGGGGGGTTGGCTATCGGGGCGAACTGGTGGCCGCAGTATGATTTCAAGAGGTTGGTGAAGCTCGGAGTGGAGAAGGGGACGCCGTTTATCGGGGCGAATATTGGGTGAGTCCGTTTCCTTTCGTGCTCATTCTCTTCAGAGACCGATCTTTTCAGTGTAGAGGGTTGGGTCGTGCAAAGCATGATAGGCACGAAGCACTATGGCTGACGATCTTCCCACCTTCGCAATAGCTACCGTCTAGGCTTGCCAGGTTTCCTCACTTCTGCTGAGATGCAGAAGGCTGGATACAAAGCGAACAATGGACTCCGTGACCAGGCCACGGCGTTCCGTTGGATCAAAGAGAACATCGTGGGATTCGGTGGCGATCCGGATAACGTGACCGCCATGGGCGAGAGTGCCGGTGGTGGTAAGTCAAACTCCTTCAAGTCCCCGGACTCCGCCTTAGGAGTACCCTTTCCCTCCTCCCGCAGTTCAATCAATCCTGTCCTGCTTTAGGGCTGCGAAAATCCTGCAGAAGCGACAATCTACCAGCATGCTCACGCCCCTCCAGCCTCCGCGCTCCTCCAGCTCCAATCCAGCACCCCGCTCTTCAAGCGCCTAGTCTCCATGGCCGGCACGCCCATCATGCTGAAGTCCCTCCCCCCCTTCGTCAGCGAACACACCTACGAAGCCGTAACCGCCGCCTTCAACCTCTCCGACCTCTCCCCCACCGACCGCATCTCAGCCCTCACCACAATGCCCATCCACGACCTCCTCACCAAAACCCCACAAGGCCTCCCCCTCATCACCGTCCACGACAACGACACCGTCAAAAACATCCCCTCCTTCTCCAGCCTCGCAACCACCCTCTTCAGCGACAACAACACCAACACCACCAGCGCCCAAGCCCCCTGGTGCAAAGAGCTCCTAGCCGGCTGGTGCGGCTACGACGCCAACATCCTCACAAGCCTCATCCCAGCCCTCAACGCCCCAGACGTCGCCGCCCTCTTCACCACCTCCATCACCAACTCCCTGGCCGCCGACCCGGCCGCTCCCCCCGACCTCGCAGCCAAGCTACTCGCCGCCTACGACATCGCCCCCGACGCCTCCGCCCCCACCGCCCTCCCCAACATCCTCGATCTGGCCACCGACCTCCTCTTCCGTAACACGGCGCGCGCGTATGCGCGTGCGTGGCCGAAGGACGCCGGCGCGGACCAGAAGGCCTGGCTTTATGACTTTGAGTTGCCGAATCCGTGGGAGGGGAGGTGGAAGGGCAAGGCGACGCATATCTTGGACGTGGCGTACTTGTTCTTGAACTTTGAGGACGTTTTGCCGCCGGAGAGGCGGCAGCTGGTGGATGCGGCGAGGGGGTTTGCGGCGGAGATTCTGGCGTTCGTGGCGGGGAGGGGGGTGGCGTGGCGGCAGGGTGTTGAGGTGGGGGTTTTTGGGGAGGAGGGGGTTGGGAAGAAGGAGTGGGTGGTGGAGGAGAGGGAGGATCGGATGGCGAGGTTGGCGAGGGAGGAGGGGGTGGGGTTGGATGTTTTGGTGGGGGCTTGGACGAATTTTATGCAGGGGAAGTTGGGGCCCTTGTAGGAGATGGGAGTGCCAATGGGATTCGAACGGAGTGTGTCTTGGGTGAAGCTTGTGTAAGTGACTTTCATGCTTGGCGGAAGCGGGGTTTCCTGCATCAGCGTCACAGTCTTCAGAGCTGGCAAACGCCAACATCACACACCTCGTCCCCAGCGCCATTACCTATTGATTAGACCCCGACATGGTTTCTTGCCGTTTTTATGAGCAAGGCCGCTGTGCTCGAGGCGATACTTGCGCGTTTGAGCATGCAAGGCCGAATCCTGCGCAGCCTACGCAGCCCACACTTCTTCGACCCGCAGCGCAAGCCTTCCAGCCACAATGGCGGCCGACACAGAACGCTGACACCCCTGTTTTGGATGTTCGCCCTCTGTGCACTTTCTTCATGCGAGGTAAATGCAACAACGGTGTTTCTTGCAGATTCAAGCACGTGAACGCCCAAGTCCAACCTGTCGATCCTTCCCCTGCTCCCGGCGGCGCTGGGATGCAGACCAGTGGCCCACCTGCCTGCATCTTCTATCTCAGAGGAGTCTGTCAAAAAGGCGCTGCGTGTCCATTCAGCCATACAGAAATCTCAAGCTCGCATCAACTTCCTGGCCTTACAAACTCCTCGACTCGCTCAGTCCCCGATACGGAATCTGGGAAAGCGTTTTCCCGGAGACTGGGAGGAGCAGAGGTGGCATTCGTCGATGGCGCTGCAGTAAAGTCCGTATCGCTTTCTTCAGACTTTTCTGCGATCCAGCTCACCGGCCTTGCCGCCGGTGTCAACCTCGACCAGATCACCGCCTTTGTTACCGGATTTGGCTTTCACAACATCAATGGGTCTTGCTTCCGGCTCAAGCACATCCCCGGGAGCCCCTACACGATTGCTGAAATCACAGTCGAGGACCCATTATTCGCGGACAATTTCCTACAACAAGCTGGTCCAAAGCTGAAAATGCAAGGGAGAGACATCACTGCCGTTCCTTTGCAGCAGACAAACTTGAAGACACATTCAGAGTCGTCTTCCAAGCGATTGCAGCTCAATACCGTCAGTTGCACTTGGTACAAACCCTCAAAGGTTGCATGGCTGCACTTCGACACTGCAAGGGCCGCGAAACAAGCGGTATCTACCTTTGAGGCTCGTGGACGACTTCGAGATCGGAAACTCCAGGCCAGATACCAACCGCCACCTGCCCGTCCTCCCCTGGGTCATGTTCTCATACATTCGGTCCAGGTTGGAAATCTTGATGTCGAAACTGCATCTGGAGACCTGCGCGAACTTCTTGCTGAAAACCAACCCAAAAACATCGAAATGGGCCCTTTCTCATACGGACTTACAGTTCGCGCTGCGGAGACATGTGTCAAGACTGCTCTTGAAGCCCACGGCATCCTGTCCGACTGGGAAGCATATGGCGAGGGAACAGGCACCCGCTACAAAGCCATTGCCAAGTTCATCAACCCAGAAGATGCTCGAGAGGCTTCATCGGCCCTTAATGGACAGAAGATACCGGAACTGGGTAATTCAAAGATCTACGTCGCTCTCATCACGTCGATCAAAATTTCCGCCCTCAGTCGCATTTACGACGCAGTCAAGACGGAGATAGATGACATGAAAGTAAAGTTTTGGACGTCGTCTCATGTCCATATCAAAGTTTACGACAAGCCGACACACAAGCTCCACACAACCCTAAGGATATTCGGTGAAGATCGACAAGCAGTAGCAAAGGTGAAGAGCTCAGTTGAGAAGCTTTTGGCCGGTACAGTTGCTATGTGCGGAGGAACTCCCATACGCGAACCCTTCTTCTTCCGCTCCGATGGCCTTAGATACCTTGAGACACTGATGAATACGCATTCGGTATTTATCTATCGCGATCTGAGAAGGGGAGTTCTCCGGATTTACGGGACCTCCAACGCCACCATGCAGACAGAAGCTGCCCTTGCTGAAAAGATCAAGGAGCTATCCGACATGGTCCAATCAATCGTACTTACACCCGAAACGCTCAGAGCGGCCCTTGAGGGAAGGTTTCGGAGGCTCGTGCAAGTTTTTGGCAAAGAGCATGTCAAAATGGACATCACAAGCAACCCGAAAACCATCACCTTCCGCGGTTCCAGCAAAGACTTCGAGCACGCCCGAGCTCTCATCCTGGATGCAGACAGTAGCTTGTTGGAAGATCGCATGGCGAGCCTCACGACCCTTGCACCTGGGGAACTCTGCGCTGTCTGTTGGACAGAACCAGACAACCCTGTGACGACGCACTGCGGGCACAGTTACTGCAAAGATTGTCTTTCAAGCCAATGTTCATCCATAACCGAAGACGCAGGCATCCCCCTCCGCTGCCTTGGCGCATCAGCAACATGCAACGAGGTTCTCTCACTCGAAGAACTGCAAACCGCTGTCCCCGAGCCCGTACTCGAGGCCCTGCTCGCGACCTCTTTCACGGCATACATTCGCGGTCGTCCTGAGATGTTTCAATTCTGCCCGACAGGGGACTGCGACCAGATCTACCGCTGCAGCACCGATGGACGAGTCTTCTTGTGCGATGGCTGCTTTACGCCTGTGTGCACGTCGTGCCACGTTGTTGCCCATGATGGCCTCACGTGTGAGGAGGCAAAGGGTCTTGCTGGCGAAGGCGAGGAGGCGTTTGCGAAATGGAGGGAGGAGAACGATGTGAGAGGTTGTCCGAAGTGCGGGACGATGATCGAAAAAACGTATGGCTGCAACCACATGACGTGCGTTGGATGCGGGATTCATATTTGCTGGTCTTGTATGGATACTTTTAAGAATGCGGGCGATACTTATGCTCACATGCAGAAAAGACACGGTGGTTGGGGTCTTTGAATGGTTGATTGCAACTTTTGAGCTCGGTATCAACGGTGCTCGAGGTTGGGAGGAAAGAAGGGGAGGCTGGCTTAACGTTCGTCATTTCGGTGATATACGTCTTTATCCAGCGCTGGCGGGTTTGCAGAGATTATTGCTCGCGTTTGTGTCGTTGCCTCCTGTAAACGAACTACGAGTATGCAAAGGAGGACTCCCACGATGCCCGATGCTTTTGGGTTGAGAAATTGAAACGAAACTCACTACTGATCTCATTCTACGTCGGAAAAAACCGAGAAATGAATGGGAGGGTGTATTAAGGTCCCGTGCTACGACTTCGAATCTTGACCCATTCTTCAAAAGCAAGATGCAATGCTCACGGCGAGAATCTCTCACTGCTCATCCCACGATCTCCGAACAGGCAACACTGACGTTGTTTCTCCCTGCCGTCCACCACGACGTGATCAGCATACCAAAGAAAAGGCAGAGAAGTGGTAGAAACTGTCTCAACGCATTCCGCTCTGTCCATATCCAAAAGGCGGATTCCAAAACCTGCTGCAAAAGCATAGCGCGCAGACAGATAACCAACCCAGCCAACCCCAGAATGTTGTGTGCCCAGCCCCTCTGCGTCAAGGTAGCGTAAGAGCTTTGGAAGTAACGACGGATTTTGTTGATGAAATTGGTTAGGCTCGGCCAGATGGGTTTTCGGCGTTCGTAAATCGATATGAAACATGCCTGTTTAGGAATCTCTTCTGTGTCAATCTCTCCTTTGCTCAGGAGCTGGTAAAGAAGCTCCAAGTCCCCTTCTTTATGCCGATATGGACACAAAGTAGGTCTGTGTGCTTGTAATGTTTGTCCAAATTTGACAAGAGCTTCTGCGGCAAGCTTTCGACTGGCTCCGGATTTCAAAGCCAAACGGAGGAAATTGCATGTTAGGACATCTCTGGCTCTCGAAACCATGATTCCCTCTGGCCGTTTGCAATAAAAGGCCGCCCCACCTTCCATGTTTGGAGTATCCCAGATATTCTCAAAAACGCGCTGTGGCTTGAGCGGACCTGTTGATTCGAACCGGGGATGCGCTGCCGAGAGGTATTCTTCAGCCTGAAGCAGTGCTTTTCGAAGCGACGATTCCGGATCTTCAAAATTGTCCCAAGCAACCGCGAACCTCAGAACATAATCGGCGAGGCCAAACTTGACGGCCCATTCGAGTGCTGTCTTTTGGTAGCGTGGCGATGAGGAACTTGGTCCCCGATAATCCAAACTAGCGCTCAATAGAAGCAGGGATGAAATGGCCCCCATCCAGCCGACGTGAAAATATGCGTTGCAATTGAAGAATGAAGAAAGCAACTCCGGGCCAAGAAAGAGAGAACGCTTATAAGGGGGGTGGCAGTAGCAGGCAAGGCCTCTCCGCAGGACGGAACGCACCAAGTCTGTGAGACCCTCGCATGGATATCTAGAAGGATTCCATGCCTTTACGTCTCGATAGAGACAAGAGAGAATCAGAGATTCTGTACCAGACTCGTCTTCAACGAGATTTACCCATCGAATCATATCATTAGTCCGCTCAGGGGAAAGAAAGATTCCGCAATCTTTCACACAGAGTGCCAGGTCTGCTGAGGTCACGCAGAAGCCGGCCCCAGTGAGCGCTTCAAGCGCTGGGAAATTCATAAAACTGGCGGCAATTTGGATGAGAGAGGATATTTTAGTCGTGTTCGTTACTGTCGAGTTGAAATTGAATCCAGCTTCGATGAAGGGACGGAGAGATCCGGGCTTCCCAAGGGCACACAGGAAGACTAAAAAGTTGCGGCGTTGCTGCGGTTCTGCTGCAAGGACCTGCTCGACCGTTGATTTGTAGTCCAAAAGGCCAGCAAGGTTGGATATATTGGAAGAGCTGTATCCGCGTAAACTCTTGATATCAGATCTTATGGCAGCTCCAAAGCGCGGATCATCCTTGTTTAACGCCGCGAGCCACCATCTGTCCACCGTGCGAAGTTCCATGAGCGAACAAAGATCCAAATTCGCCAGGATATGCTGCGAAAAGAACTTTAAACCCTCCTCATTACTAGGGATGAACAGTGTCGGTCTCTGCTCATTGTTGCCGCTTAAATGACTATCCAAAAGGAGAACAGAATCCACCTTGCTCAAATTGTCTGGCCAGCCGCGCAAGCTACAGATTAGGTGCCGCGTCCGTCCGAGATAACTTTCGGTGCTCTCTAGTTCATGTAAAGACAGACCGGAAAGCCCGTCTGAGAAGTTGCCGGTTAATCGAAATCCATGCGTCGAACTTTTATTTGCCAGAATGCACAGGTCAAATTCATGCACGTACTGGCCATTACACACCGTAGTATACGCTCCTCTGTTTTGCTATAAACAATAATCTGTCAGCAACACACAATTTTCAGCCTTGACAAGTAATAGCTTACAAAGAAGTTGTAGAAAAGCTTGAAAGTTGATGACGAAGGCAAGGATGTAAGTATATCCGCAATCTCAAACAGATCAAAGTCATCCACGGCATTGACGAACGCCTTTGGAAGCAAGCCTGGCGCTCCATGTTGAATGCTTTGCCGCGTCGGAACAGTGTGACCCTGAATTGATATGGAATGCGTAACACCAAATTCCTTGTCACAGATCCATGAGCTGGGCCTGAATCTGAAGGAGACAGTGTGTATCCGCGATTCCTCGGCGTTTTTGTCCTTTGAAGAGCTCTTGGATGTCTCCACAGTGAGTGTGCCGATCGGAAACTCAAACACTGAGAGACTCCATTCCGGGCGCTTCCGTCGCTCCCTTCTGAGATTTGCATCCGCGGTTCTAGCTGTTCCTGGCTGCATCTCGACGCTCTGGGATTGTTCGATGCGCTCTAGTGTAAGATGTGTTCGACTCGAATGGTTTTCCAATCTCGCCAGACCCTCATTGATGTCATCAAACTTGCTGAGAAGAAACGGCTGGAGAGATGCAATCTCGTTCCTGATGATTGGCAGTTGCTGATCCAGTGTGGGCTGAACATCTTCCACGCGGTTGGAGAGCGTGGTGATCCCGATATCGACAGCACGAACTGTCGCGATGGTGCAGCGGGTTTGCTGACTAAAGAACGTAAGCATCTGTATAAGGGTCGGCGAGAGTGCATGACCTGACCCTCACCTGTTGAATTGATTCTGAAGCAAATTCAGTTCACGAATATGCCCGTCGAGAAGGCGTTCATGCCTGGAGATTTCCTCATCCAAACGGACTTTCTTCAACCTTGCGCTAAGGCAGGCAGAAACATGTACAGATAAGCAATACGCAACGAGACAACGAGGCTGGATCAAAGCTGAGCCGGCAGGCTACACCAGCTCATCGCAACGAGGCTGAGCAAAGCCTATGATGGCGATCATTTCCCTACCTGAGGGCATGTTGCACATTATGCTGACAAGACGGATCAGAAGCTGTGGCAGGCGTAATCGAAAGGCCGCAAGGCTGAATTACCTCCTGCAGCCTGCATGAGGATGAGTTGTCAGGCTTTGATTTGCTGCGGGCGGCAGCAATGTAGTGAGCCTCGAAAGCCATCTGCAAGCGCTCAAACCCACGTGAATAACCAAAGGTCAGAGGAACATTGATATCATTAAAAGCTCCTGCAGATATTACGTCAGGAAACCGTGAACATGATGAGCTAAGCCACACTCAAACAAAGCATCAAACACTTACCGGAACTCCAGAATAATAGTGACAAAATCCAACCGAAAGACGCGCGAAAGCAGAGTGGAGTGGACAGGGAAACCGGATGAAATTTTGACGCCAACCAGCCGAGCACTGGCATCCCACAAACGACCTGTTTGATATGTACAACACCCAACCAGACAGTGCCTCGTAATCACATGACAAACCTACGGCAGGATCCTGTTGTTAGTCCGCTGCCTGCCGACGCAACGAACACTATTTACATCACGTACAGCAAATTCGTGTCTGCAAGGCTGCGTTAGCATTCCCGCATGAATAGAGGGGTGGGTTCGGAGGACGTACTCAACGGATGGCTGCAGCTGAGCTGTGGCTTCTGCGAATACTTGCCCTCAAGTTCGTCGCGAATGCTGTTGAGTAGCTGGACGTAGCTCTGCTGCGGGTTCTTCTTGAGCGAGGTAATGAAGGCCCAACTCATGGCACCCGTGGCTTGGCCGCCGATGCTAGCATCGGATCTAGAGCATCGTTAGCACATCATTATTCCGGATTCCAGCGGCGAGGGAAGCTGTGTCCAAAAGGAGGCCTCCACTTACGAGGTCTGCGTATCCTTGCTGCCACTCCACATGATGACATCGGCGGGGCTCGTCTTCGTCCTGAGATTCCTCTTGTATGTCTCATCTCCCGACGTAGCCTTCTTGAAGAGACCCATGGCAGTGCTCGCCATACCACCCAAATCGCCACGTGCGTATGACGACACAATGCCGAGAAGACCCTGCCCAGCTTCTTTGGCAAGGTTGGGCTCCTTGAGCACACCCTGGGTGGAGTAGATGTAAGGCAGGTCGAGGGCGGAGCCAGAGTGGCAGGAGTCGAAAATAGCAGTAAGGCGGACACCAGGCTGCAGGGGCTGGACCATGATGCGGTGCATTTCGTCGTCGACGATGTGACCAGCCTGGCGGAAATCGACAGGGTAAATAACTTCATCGTAGCCGTCTTCTTCATCACCGTCGAGGTCCTTGGTCTGGCCGCCGTGACCTGGAGAATATCAACATGTGATCTTACAATAGCAGGCGGGTATGACGTACCGGAGTAGTGGAAGAAGAGCGAATCGTTTGGTCGCGCGTCTTTCACCAGCCAGTGCATGGCCCTCAAAATATTTGCCTTTGTTGGCTGGCTCATGGGGTTCTGCTGGTCATCGGTGAGAAGGACCATGTCCTCGCGCTTGTAACCGAAGTGCTGATTGAGATAGTTGCTCATGTTCTTGACGTCGTTGATACATCCGCGCAGTTGGCCACGCTGACCAAAGTAGTTGATGCCTATGAGGAGAGCTTTGCGGCGGCCGGTGCAGTTCGAATATTGGAAGGAATAGCCTGAGGGGGCGCCGTGGCCGAAAGACTGAGCCTGCTGGGGTGGTGGCGGAGGTGCGCCGTGGTTACCATGGCTCCAGGCGTTGTTGTTGGCAGTCGCTGTAGCTTGTCAGCTTGCCCTTTCTCTCCATCCATCTTCACGGTTTCCAACTTACGATGGCCATACTGCTGTTGCGGTCCTCCGTTAGGCGCGCCGTACCCGTAACCCTGCTGTGGCGGGGGCGTCTGTACACGCGTAAGCATAGTCGGAACCCAACCCGTCGCAGTGTCATTGTACCTGTTGGTAGCCGCCATACTGGCCAGGCGGCGGGGTTCCGTAGCCGTAAGGAGGCTGGGGAGAGTGCGTGGGAGGAGGATAGCCGTACTGGCCCTGAGGACTGGTGCTTGTCAGCTTTGGGCACGAACAGTCAGGGAAAGGCAAGGCATACGGGCCGTATTGCTGAGGCGGAGGGTAGCCCTGCGGCGGATGGCCGTAGTTCTGGGGCGGCGGCGGCCCTCCATATCCTCCGCCGTGGTATCCTTGACCTGGATAATACGACATAGCGGCGGTGTGGTCACGCCGAGTCGCGGCGTGTCCGGTGGAGATGTCGCGAAGAAGCGCGGGAGCTCAAAGGCGCTAGATCGAGCGGGCGTGCGCGACGGGTGCAGGAGAGTGCGGAGAGCAAGCGGGAGCGCGCGAGAGTGCGAGAGACGGGTGTTAGGGCAAGCTGCGGGCCAAATGGAGGAGGAGGCGTGAGAGAACACCCCGCCGCGGAGGTTGGTAGGGCTGAGGGCGCTGACGACGAGGATCCCGGCACAGATCTGCCGGTCGAGCCGATTTCCGTGCACTCGCTGCGCAACACCACTGCGGCGGTAGCCAAGCACGGCGCCGGGCACCACGATGCTTATCTACTGTTCCCGGAGCCGCTGCGGCAGAGGATGGCGCGACAGCTGCCGCCGCTTTTCCGCGCGCCTTGCATCAGCGCCCGCCCTGCTGCGCCCAGGAGCCCAGACCGCCGGAAAGTCCAGGCCGGCGGAGGACGCCGCCGGGGTCAAAAACAAAAAAAAAGCCAGTCTCCGCGCGCGAACACCCCATCCCGTCTGGAGACGGTGAGCTGCTCGTCACGGGCCCCCAGCCAGCGGGCGCTTGCACGCGCTTGCAGCCACAATCGCACTGTGGCACCACTTTGCCCCAGATTGGCCGCTCCGCACGCGCGTCGCTTGCAAGCGAGCGGCTGCTCCGAGACCCATTGGCCCAGCGATTGCCGTTTCGGGGCGCGCCTGGTGCGAATCAGGGAGTGGCCGTGGTGGTTGTGCTGCTCGACAGGGCAAGCTGAAGCCAGGGGCAGCGCGCTGTGGCGTGCATGGCCAATCTGCTGGCGACAGCAAGCTCCGTCGTGCCGCACGCTTGCACACGCACTCCAGCTCCAGTGCGCTGCTGCCGTTCTGCTTCGCCCCATTGGCGCGAGGCCGGCGGCGGTGGCAGCAGTGGAGTGCGGCTGGCGCCCAGCTGACGTAGTGCACGGCGCGGCGGCGGCGACGGTGCTGGCAGCGTCACCTCCCGTCAGCGCAAGCGTGCTGAGCCACGAAGCTCAAATGCTTTCAGAGACGGCCCGGTCGGCGCCTTTCGGCGCGTTTGCCTTCGGGCTGCCGTCACCGTCGGCTTCCTAGGCATCGATAGCGCCGGAATGCGGAGCTTTCATGCCATCATCGCGCCCCAGAGCCCATCGAGGCCGAGCTGCCGCGAGCCCGACGCGCGAGAGCGGACAGAGTATATATGTGCGAAGCGCTGGAACGGAGCAGCAGCGGGGCCACGTCGCTCCGCACAGCTGCCAGGACTCGTGGAGCGGGGCAGGCGCGCAGCTCCAACCAGATCGACTCAGGAACCCGACATCCGCGGGCCAGATGGAGCAATCAACAGGCGCAGTAGCAGTTGAACGAGGCAGCGAGGCGCAGGGCTGCAAGCAGCAATTGTCTCCGAAGGGCTCCGCGAAAGCTCCGCTTTGGCCCGGGATCGGCGAACGGCGCGCGGGTCCCTCGATTTTTTGCTGCCCTAGCGCGGGGCAACCGCGAAGGACTGAACGCGCCGCCTGAGCTTCAAATTTGCCCATTGCCCTCTCTCCTCTGCTTCTCCACCCCCTTCCGCTCTCTCCAGCCTCTATCCGCGTTCTGCCGCATCACACACGCCCGCCATGTCTTCCTACGCCCTCCCCAAGTCCCACCAGGACGTCAGTATGCCCTCGCCGAAATCGCCGCCACGCCTTGCTGACTCACTGCCCGTAGCTCATGGAGAAGTCTCTGGTTGAGACCGACCCCGAGATCGCTGAGATCATGGTGCGCCCGCCTCCTTCCATGCCGTAGCTGCGGCCCTTTCCTGACGACGCGCAGAAAAAAGAGATCCAGCGCCAGCGCGAGTCCATCCTCCTCATCGCCTCCGAGAATGTTACCTCCCGCGCCGTCTTCGACGCTCTGGGCTCGCCCATGTCTAACAAGTACTCCGAGGGCTACCCCGGCGCCCGTTACTACGGTGGCAACGAGCACATCGACGAGATCGAGCTCACCTGCCAGAAGCGCGCCCTCCAGACCTTCGGCCTCGACCCGGAGAAGTGGGGCGTCAACGTCCAGTGCCTGTCCGGCAGCCCTGCCAACCTGCAGGTCTACCAGGCCATCATGAGGCCTCACGACAGGCTGATGGGTCTTGACCTCCCCCATGGTGGTCACTTGTCCCACGGCTACCAGACTCCTCAGAGGAAGTAAGTCATCTCGCCACCGGGCAGAAAGCTCGAGATGCTGATCAGACCACCAGGATTTCCGCCGTTTCCACCTACTTCGAGACTTTCCCCTACCGTGTCAACATCGACACCGGCCTGATCGACTACGACAAGCTGGAGGAGAACGCCCTGATGTACCGCCCCAAGGTCCTCGTCGCCGGTACCTCCGCCTACTGCCGCGAGATCGACTACAAGCGCATGCGCGAGATTGCCGACAAGGTTGGCTGCTACCTGATGATGGACATGGCCCACATCTCTGGTCTCATCGCTGCCGGTGTCAACGCCTCTCCCTTCCCCTACTGCGACATTGTCACCACCACCACCCACAAGTCTCTCCGTGGCCCCCGTGGTGCCATGATTTTCTTCCGCAAGGGTGTCCGCAAGGTCGACGCCAAGACCGGCAAGGAGACTCTCTACGACCTTGAGGGTCCCATCAACTTCTCCGTCTTCCCCGGTCACCAGGGTGGCCCCCACAACCACACCATCACCGCTCTGGCCGTCGCCCTGAAGCAGGCCCAGTCGAATGACTTCAAGCAGTACCAGCAGCAGGTCATCAAGAACGCCAAGGCTCTCGAGCTCAAGTTCAAGGAGCTCGGCTACACCCTCGTCACTGGCGGAACGGACAACCACATGGTCCTCCTCGACCTGAAGCCCCTCGCCCTCGACGGCGCCCGTGTCGAGGCCGTCCTCGAGCAGGTCAACATTGCCTGCAACAAGAACACCACTCCTGGCGACAAGTCCGCCCTCACCCCCATGGGTATCCGTATTGGTGCCCCCGCCATGACCTCCCGTGGTCTCGGCGAGCAGGACTTCGTTAGGATCGCCGGTTACATCGACACCTGCATCAAGCTCTGCAAGAAGATCCAGGCTGACCTGCCCAAGGAGGCCAACAAGCTCAAGGACTTCAAGGTCAAGGCCGCCTCCGGCGAGGTCGACGACATCAACAGCCTCAAGAAGGAGATCGCCGCCTGGGCTGGCACTTTCCCCCTGCCCGTGTAAATTCCTTTTTTCAAACAGCAACTCGCGGATGATGAGAGTTGGGGGTTGACGAGGTGTTGCTTTCTTGCACTGTCTTGATTCTGATTATTGAGCGACGTATAGAGAGCGTCTTCTGGAAAAACCAAATTGGGTGGTTCAACAAAAAAAGGTATCACGGAAGCTTCAACGACCGTTTTATGGAGTATCATGAGGGATAAAAGGCTTTGGGCTCGGCGTTTTCTAATGATTTAACATGCGATGCAGGGAGCGATGATGGCAGGATATTGAAGAGATGTGTAGCAGCTGCTTAACCAGCTCTGATCAGAGAATATGACGAATCACCTGCTATCCTTTTTGCCCTATCAATTCATGTGACGCTGAAATGTCCTGAGTTGGGAGACGCTAAATAATGCCTGTCATGTGCTGTGTAGACTCGAGTCTGGCCATGTTTTAGCTTTGTGCGGGACAATGCGAGGCAAAATCGCTGCATATTAATATAGAAGAAGCCAAACCTGCAGGGTTGGAGCAACCTAACGATCTCCTTGTAAAGTCTAAGTCGACAGGCACATCGACAGACATGAGTACCGCGAAGTGAATTCGATTGCAACTACAACGTCAAGAAGGCTATATAAGTGTAAAGGGAGAGCGCGCCGCCTGACTTTATATGGGGTATGTAGCTAGGTATATGAATCGAGCATCAGAAACAACCCTTCCGAAACAGACCCTCCATCCCTCCATTCCTGCACCTTCTGCAGCTTCCTATCTTTCCTCCTAACTGCCTTTTTTTTTTTTACCTCTCGCCTCCTCTTTCCGATTCCATTCCCCGTCTTAGTACAATTTCGTAACTGATCGTCATCTCATCTCTCGTAAACTCGTGAAAATGAACGTCTCTCGTGAAAACCTGTACCTATAATCCAGACTCCACGCTCGAGAAAAACGACGGCCCAGGTGAAAAGAAGTAAAAAGAGGCCTGCACAAAGCCCGTCCCGTCCGTCCCTAGCCAACGACCAACCACCCACCCCACCCCCTCGACCCAACCCACCTCAACCCACCTCAACCCACCTCAACCCACCTCAACCCACCTCAACCCACCTCACCCCCCACCACTCCCCCTCCTCAAAAACCTCAACAACCCCCCACCACCCCCCCTCTTCCTCTCCCCCCCCTGCTGCTGCTGCGGCAACCCCGCCCCGGCCGAACTCCCCACCCCCACCGCCTCCGCATTCATCCTCTCCATCGCCGCGTAATCAAACGGCACCGTCCACTTCCTCATCGGTATCTCCCCTAGCTTCGTGCTATCGGACGAGAAGCTATACGTCGAAGGCGTGATGCGCTTCCCTCCCGGTGGCGGCGGCACCTGCAGCAGCAGATTTGCGGACGAGGATGACTGGTTTGTGGGGGGCGTTGCATCGCCACTGCCACTGCCGCGGTGGAGGGGTTTGGGTGGGGGGAGGGGTTGTTGGGGTGGTTGGGGTTGCTGTCGCTGTAGATGGCGTCGCCCTGTTACCGCTGCTGACTGCACGCCACCACTCGGAGGAATGGGGAGCGGTCGCGGTCCGAGGAGGGGTGTTGCGGGGAGTTCGGCGGCTAGGGGGTTGGGGACGGGGAGTTTGGGGGGGCGGGGGGGTTGGTAGGGGGGTGGCATTGGCGTCGTTGTTGGGGCGTTGATGGGGAGGGGTTGGTTGAAGAAGGGTTGGAAGGGTTGCGGGGGGATGAAGGGGTGGGTGGGTTCGCGGGTGCGGGGGCCGTGGGGCCAGGTTTCTGGGCGTTGCGGTTGCTGGTGGGATGGTGGTGGTGGGGCGGGGGGAGGGGGGGAGGTGGATGGTTGGGGTGGTGCGGTGGTGGTGGTGGTGTTTTTGACGGGTTTACGTGTTATGGTGGATTTCTCGCGGTCGGGGGGTTGAGGGCCGCCTGTTGCTCGAGAGTAGCTGGGCGGAGGCGGCTGGGAGTTGCTGGAGGCGCTGGATTGCGAGCGAGGGAGCGGCGGCGGCTTCGTCGGGTCTGGCGATGGCAGGGGAGACGTCGCGGGCGTCGTCGTCGGGCCCGTCGATGCTGCGGACGACCCGGACGAATCCTTGCTCGCGCGCTGTTGCGACTTGGCCGACAAGGCTGTCGAGGAGCTGTTGTTCGACGAGGAGCTCTTCTTCATGTGCCGCGGTCGCCGCACCAGGACCAGCTCCGTCTGCGACCTCTTGCACCTTGCCGACTTGATTGGTCTTGCCCCGGATTGCCTCTTGGCGCCCCCGCTGCTCCCGCTCCCGCCTCCGCGTTGGTGCCCCGCGGAGACTCCGCACTCTTGGTGCTGGTGGCTACCGCAGCGGTGGCATCTCTGTCGGATTCGATCGAGGACCAGCTGCGACTGCGAGAGCCGGTGGTACAGCTGGCCCAGGGCGTCAATGGCCTCGGCTCTGGACGAGTCGGAGAGGTTGGTGAGTGACTTGTAGTCCAGATGATGGTCGTCCTTGCCATGAGTCAGGAAGGCGCCAATGATGGCGACGAGGCCGCTGTTGAGCTTGAGCAGGATCTCCGTGAGCGACGCGTGCGCAATTGCTGTGCGTTGGTTAGCCTAGCCGCCGTGTCTGGGGTGCATAAGAACCGGTCGTACCGTCGCCGCGGGCGAACCTCTCGCCAGCCTCCGCGTAGCTGCGGTCGTATTGGCGCTGGATGTCGACTGGGCCCTGCCGCAGCGAGTTGCTGAGCCTCAACTCGTCGCCGGACGGCTCCACGTGGGCGGCCGTGGGACGATGCGCCTTCTTGGTGGTCCTCCTGCGGCGACGCCGCTCGCGCAGGCGCTTGAAGACGTCGAGCCCGCTTGTAAAGGCAGCGATGATGGCAAAGACGGAGTCCCCGACCGGCCAGCCGTGCTTCTCATGGTGGGCCATGGTTTTGTCAACGTCGCACCGCGATGGCGGTCACGAAAACGGTCGCAGCAGGCGGCGGAGGCGGCGACCTGCGGAAGCGGCCCTCGATCACGACCACATAGGCTCGGCGGGGGGAAGGGAGAGGGCGGAGAGGAGCAAGGCAGTTTATTGCACATGTTTGTTGACGGGCCCTGGTGCGCGCTTCGCCCGGTTCCTGCAGGCCGTGAGTGGTGGGCGCGAGGCCTGCCCGCGCGTGCAGGTAGCCGCCCCGCTCTCGCGCGGCGCTGGCCTATCGTTCGGCCGCAGCGCCCATAGTGCGTTCATTAGCTCCCAGCCTCGTCGGTGAACCCTGAGCGCGACGCAGCAATGGGCCTCCGGGCGCTGAGTGGTGCGCCGGTGCGGAGGACTTGCAGGCGCCAGGCCCAGCGGTTGGCCGTGGAACGCGCTGAAACTATAAGTGAGTGCGCGCGGAAGGCTAATCCGGGCGGCGTTGAGTCATTCGCCCGCCGGCGTCGCTGCGAAACAGGGCGCGACGCGGTGCCCTGGTGTTGAATGCAGCGAGGCGCGTCGCGGCCTCGGCTACGCGTCGCGACTAGGCCCGTTCGGGGCCGCTTGGCGTGCCTGAGGCCAGAAGCGGACGCCTGCTTCGTCGCGCTGCTGCAGAGGAACGTCGACGGCGCCCATGAAACACGCGTGTTGCTGACCGAGCATCTCATTCGGGCAATCGGAATGCACTTCCTTACTGGCTGCCCCGTCAAGTGGCTCCGCTCTCCTCTCTTTTGCTGCATGTACTGCCAGCCTCCCTATTTTCACTGTCTTCTTCACTGACGTCTCGATCTCGCTCTGCTTCCCCGACGTTCGGGCCGCGGAAGGCACCGCCGCGCGCCCTTGATGTGGAAAGCCCAAGCCTGCAGTGAGCCCATCCACGCGCTTCCGTCTATCCCCGGCCAATGAAAAGTCCTCTGCCTAAATCAAGACGTCTGACTGTAGAAACGCATGGTTTCATCTACTCTCTTTCAACAAAAACATCGGACTACTCATTGTTGACCTGCACAGTCCACGAAGTGTGGAAGTCCCAATCACTCCCATTATCCAGTCCATCAGAGCCTTAATTAACGATGTCGACACCTGAAAAGGCTTAGTCCACCTTCCTCAAGACACAACATTCATATCCATGAAGTGTTGTTCAACTTGACATTTGCTGTTCCCAGAGATCGTTCACCAAAGGCATTTCCTACAGCCGAATAACCGTAGTCTCTTCCACCACTGAGCTTCACATCAACATCTGCGGCCTCCCGCGTCCTGAACTGCATCTAACCCACCAATGGAATTGACAAATACGCGCATCTCCTTGAATCTCGCCGTATGAGAACTCAAAACGCGTCACCGCTGTATATCGCACCACCACGTCTCGCAACAACAATGCTCGGCCAGACCAACGCATTTATACAAGGTTCTAACGGACAACGACGGTAACGAAGAACTGTATTCGTGTCCAAATGCGTTTATGTATCTCCCAGAGAGGTTCTATTAATGAGTAGAAAGCTTCACACTGGATGTCGCACCGTAGATCGTCGGGCCAGGCCTCTGCGCCGAACAAATGCTGACATACCACAGTCATGAGACATTACCTCATAGACGTCCAATCTGGACTTAGCTTCATCATTATGTGTCGGGGCTCGTCTCAACCATAAGGAGCAGCAATATGAAGATCAGGCGCCGGTGCAATCAGAACACGAGAAGTCGCCGCCTGGGCAGAACGAGTAATGCATCGTGCGCCTACGCCCAGCTTACTCGCCCAGCCTCGTGGAAAATAACTAATGTGACCACAATAATCATTATTTGACCGTTACAATGGTAAGCGAATCCATTACTAATTTTGAGTGGTGCACCTATCCAAGGATGGCCTTCCGGTCATGCCGGCATAGCGTTTCCATACTGCAAAACGAACGACAAGCGCCAAGATGGCCCTGCTAAGTACTAGACGCGGCAAGCCAAGGTGAAGACGTATGATCTCGGGTAACGGATTTGAATAATGAGCCATTCATATTTTACATCACTTCCCCATATACCTGTCTCCGTATATAAAGGCCTGTAAGTCCAAGATTATCCTTCAACTACCCCCACAAAATTTGAGGCCACTCCATCAAAGAACCAGTCTTCCATCTCACACCACCAAATAGTGCCAACGGTATTCCAGCCCAACATGAAGACCTTTGCCGTCACCGCTCTCCTCTCCCTCCTCGCCTCTTCCGCTGCCGCCATGACTTACGAGCAATTCCCCGCTACGGGTATCTCGTGCCCCTCGGAATCTGGCACCGACTTGACCAGCTCGACCGTGGATATGCAGGCTGCGGCCGACGCAGCTAAGACATCTACACCAATCGAAGCGTCGGCCGCAAACCGTGCTTCCGGCAAATGCTCGTTGCTGAGAGGCGTGCCGCTTTTCACGGTCAGTGCTACTGTTGCTTTATTGTTTTCTCTCCTTCTCTATGAGAATGTGGTAGATAAAGTTTGGATGGTCCTTTGTAGTGACCGAAGACATACTGATGACTTTCTCTTCAAAGACCAGCATCAACCAGGCAAACGGCGAGCGCGCGGGCAATATGGGATTCGCGTACGATAAGAAGACGCAGACGATCTACTACTGCTTCACTCAGGGTCTGTACAGCACCAATGGCAGTGGATACCCGGATATCTGCAAGGAGGTGTAAGAGATGCTTAGCCGGCGGTACTTGTGTGCGGAGAGGCGGTCGACGATCATGTGTATATGCGGTTTGTATATATGGAGGGTCAAGAAACCATGTATATTGAGTGCGTAGAAGAAACTGCACGTATTTACCCATGAGACGATCAATGCACATTGACTGTCCTACGAATACCTATTATCTCGGGGTAATTAACTCCGCTGTTTATCCTATGGCTCCAGTTAATTCTTCTCGATACCGCTTCAAAAGCAACCAGATCGTAACAATCACCTGACCGGCACGTGCAAACACCAGCAACAAGCATCCCTCTCTGCCTTCGTCTCGCTAACATCCATCACAGCCCTTCCAGATACAAGCTCCCACTTTTGATCGCGACATGCGGGCTCCTCCACCTCAAAACAGCTCAGGATCCGTTGCGTCATTGTGCCCAGGGCGTTGCGTGCTTATCGCCCCTTCACCCGGTCCACCGTGCCACCTTCCCGTCGCCGGCATCGCATAAGAGGAGCATATGATAGCGGCTGGGGAGCCTCTTTAAATGCAAGACACTCCAAGACTTTTCCTTCATCAGGCTAAAGCTTAGTCTAGCTTCTCTCTCCTCTTACTCTTCGACGATCCTGAAGCGTCATGGCTGCACCGCACTCCAAGAGCGCCACCGGCAACGACATTCTTCACGTCGCCATCGCCGGTGCCGGCATCGCAGGCCTGGCAGCCGCTATTGCGCTCTCACGCCATCCACGCATCGAGGTGCAGCTGTACGACAAGGCTACAGAGCTGCGCGAAATCGGCGCGTCCATCGCTCTTGGTCCAAACGGGCTGCGGACGCTGGAGAAGCTCGGCGTCGGCAATGCGTTGGATGACGATGTCGCTTTTCGTGGGCCGAGCGGGTTGCCTATGATATACCGGTTAGTCCTTAGACTTCCTCTGACTTCACTATCTATATTTCTTTATATAATAATGTTACTTTGCCAGGCACTGGAAGACGAACGAGATCGTCAGCTTTGATGAATTCGAGAACGTCCCGGATCGCCGACACCAGACGGCGCGGTTTGCTCGCGCGCATTTGCACCAGAGCCTCTTGCAACATGTACCGCCAGCGAAAATTCATCTCAAGAAGAAGATTGTTGCAGTGGGCGCCCTGCCCGAATCTGGCGTTGTGCTAAAATTTGCGGATGGTACGGAGGCCGGAGCTGATTTGCTGATTGGGGCGGATGGGATTAACTCGGTATTGAATCACTTTGCTTTGTTCTTCGTTGCTCATGCATATTATGTGCTAACTAATGGAGGAATAAGGGCATCCGGAAGTTCTTCGTGCCGGAGCACAAGTTGGGTTGGACTACGGGAGTAGCATATCGCGCAGTTTTTGATGCTTCGTTGGTCGAGGGTATACCGGATTTGCCTGAAGATTCAACGCACTGGGTACGTATCTTACCAGTACGCCTTCTGCTGACAAGATGGCTTCTCTAACGGTGCAACAGTGGGGGCCAAACGGGAGCGTCTTTGCATCAAGACTTGGTAAGGCACTCGAAGATTGAGCCGGCCATCCTTTCTGATTTTCTCCGCGTCAAGGGAGGGGCCAATTCACAACAGTCAGCATAAACCAAATCGACCCGGAAGACCAAAAGAACAATCAAATAGTCGAACGCTCCCAATGGGATGACCTCAGCGATATTCACTACGTCCGAGAACTCCACAAAGTACGCGCATTCCTCGCATCTTCCTTCCTCTTCTCCAGTACCCATCCATTATCCATGTCTTTTCTTTTTCAGATAGAGCAAACGCTAAACAACACAGGACTGGCACCCCCTCATCCGCGCCCTCTTCGCCGCCACCCCTTCCATCCGCGTCTTCCCCAACGTCGCCATTACCGCCCCTCTCCCCTCATACACCTTCCTGGACGGCCGCGTCGCCCTCATCGGCGACGCTGCTCACCCCCACGGCGGCGCTTTTGCTACCGGGGGGTCACTCGCTATTGATGACGCTTACGCCCTATCTCTGGCACTCTTTACCGTGTTTCCTCCCACGAGTGCCAGCAAGATTCCAAGCTCGGCAGAGCTTTCGAGAGCGCTGTCGATTTATGAGAAGACAAGGAAACCGCATACGACACGTCTGCTGCAGATTGTGCATTCGATGAACGAGAAGAGTAAGGAGAGGCTGAGGAGTGGAGATATCGAGACGGATGAGCAGTTGAGGGAGAGAATGGGGAAGAGGGCGGATCCGAGGTGGTTGCATGAACATGATGTTGAGACGGCTTTTCGGACAGTACTGGAAGCCGAGGGAGCGAAAGGGGAAGGTGTGGGCGTAGAGGCAAGATTGTAGACGTCAAGGTACGTGAGCGGTTGAGGTATGAACTCTAAATAACCTTGTTTGACTGTGACCTAGTGTAAGGAAGCGGTCTTGCTCGAAACATATCTCAAAGATCGCACTTATAGCCCGAATCTCGGTACTCTTTTGCTCAAAGCACCTTCAACAGCGTTTCCCGTGACATGACGATCCAGACCAATAGCCCACTGCTATCATTCGACCGTGAAAGTAGACTTTTGCTCCCAACCAATATCCCTGACCAGAAAATACTTCATCGATGCCCAAAGCGGTACCGGCTTAACGACTGATACGCGACCCCAAAAAAGACATGTCCAATTGCAGTACCGCTAAGTACTCAATCTTCAGGTTGAGACTACAAATGTTAGTAAATCAATCGACTCCAGAATACCAAGAAATACGACTTACCATTACGGACGACCAGCAAATCCACCGTCCAACACGAGCTTCCCAACAATCAGCTTGACAACCCTCTCAAACACCCTCTCCGTCTCCATCTTCCCACCCCGATCTACAGGAACCCTCCAAGAAGCCATCGGCACCTGCTTCCTACCCTCCGGCACGAGGCTCGCATACCCCTTTCTCCCTCGCCCGCTGTCTGAAATTCCCCACCAGCATCTCCGCCGCCCCCTCCTCCTGCAGCTTCCCCGCTCGAACACGCACTTCCACGTCGTGTTGTGCTGGTGCTTTTTCTAAGAGCGTTTGCCTTTCCTCGCTTTTTGTTGCAGGCTTGAGCGTAGCTCGGTGTTTAAGCTAAATCGTCGGTGAGCATTGAGCAATAAATTGCAAAAGAGATGCATTCAATGCAATCTCTCCTCAGTTAATGCAAAGGTCAGCGCTGCCAATATAAACAGTATGGAGTGATACAGCTAGTATTTAAATTCCTATTTGATAGTAATAACCGAGAAAAATAAGCTAGAGACTTGCAGCAAGCAAATTTAGAACCATTCATCAGAACTTCAGCACTACCGGACATTCCCTCTCGCACCCACATTGACAAAGAGGTACGGCTGCACATGGACGAAAGCAACCGGAAAAGAGATTTCAAGCAACAGGAATTACAGTAATCTCAGTTCGCCCTTCAATTGCAACACTAAAACTCGCTCGGCCGTTCTTGTCCGCGGTAACTGTTTGGTTAGGATTCACTCTGTACTGCCCACGTGGCTGGAGCTTCTCGACCTCAAGCTCGAACGTTTCATTATCTCCAGCTGGGTATAACACGAGCTCCAAGTCGGAGCCGTGCGACCATGCCTTCGCAACAAGGACGTCGGGGTACGGAGCAGAAGCCAAAACAGGGCCGGCGAGGGTGCTCTTCGGGGGGCCCTACAAAGAAAAGACTACCCGTCAGCAAATTTCAAAGAATAAAGGGACGAGGGGTGAGTTAGATGTACCTTTGTGATCAGATTCTTCCAATCTCCGCACTGGATCATCAGTGCTCGCGTGAAAAGACTCTGCGTCAACCCTGAAACTTTACCAGGCTTCAGGCTCGTGGCCCCGGAGGGCAGCGTTATTACGCCAACGTATTGCTTAAGGTGGTTGATGCAGGCTCTTTTTATGGCTTCATCGCGAAATTCCCCGGCCACAACAGCCAGCGCGGCGTAAGCGAAGTCTTCTGTGGACTCATAGTTGCCCGGGTCGATCTTGTCCGCACCCACCAAGTTGGCCAGCGAGATCTCACCCGTAGACTCATTGAAGCGCACCGTTTCCTGCTTGAAAATTGCGTACATCCGTCTGGAAACGTGGTCGAGGTGACCCCGGCAGAGCAAGGCATTCAGAAGCGTGTTGATGGCGCCGCAGATTCCCGGAATCGTGAAGCCAGTCATTTCGCTGCGGAGGGTGAGGATGCTGCCGTCGCTTTCTGTGAAGTTGACGTTGAGGGACTCTTCGAATTTGCTGTTGAGGCTTTCTGCATGGTTCGTCCCGAAGGCGCGGTCGTAAACAACTTGGCCGACTCGTCCTTGCATGTTGCACATTGTGTAGATCCAGTTTGGCTCACATGGGAAGAGACAGTACGGATTAGCCGCCCACTGGCTGACGATGGCTTTGTCCATGGAATGGATATCGTAATTGTAGATGTGTTTTTTCGAAACCTGAAATTTGAGGCTGTTAGATTTCGTATACCTGTCGTCACCACTGTGGGCCGTGTACAGCGCGACAGCGGGTAGAAGGTAACCGGTAACCATGATGTTATCTTTTTTCACAGGATCCCAGTCCAATGAAAAGTGCCCCCAGAGCTTTTCCCACTTCCAGAAGCCGACAGAAGCGGGGAGCAACGACTTCTCGATCGTTCTTCGATAGGCCTCGTTGAGGTACCCATGAAAGTTGGGAACAAAAATGCCTTGGTACATGGCCATAGTGTACATCCTCCAGTATAATTTGTATCGAATTGCGGCGGTCTGAAATTGATCTATAGTATCGACATTTGAAAAGTCATTGATATCCTGAAGACACTGATCAATAATGTACTGGATGCTCCGGAGCGCTTCAAGGGATAGCTCCCTCTGGCCTTCGGGCGGTGGCGGAGCGGCGTTGGATTTGATCTTTGCCAGGACATTGGGCAAGAAACTATTCCGCTTTGCACGTGTCTGCAAACCTTCGCGCATTTCCTTCATCGAGGAGAGGCGGAAGTATAGGAAGATGGTAAACAGAACCCCAATGGATATGTAGCCAGCCGGCTCAAAGATCGTCGGTCCGGCTACGGCGTAGGCTGCGATGGCAGAAAACGCCCAATGTACAATTGGGAAGAGTAGTCCTCCCGAGCCAAACCACTTCCAATAGGCCAAGTTAGAATGACTCAGAGACAAGGCTTGGTCAACTTACCGCGAATAAGACAAGTGGTTGCAAAAGAAGTGTCGCAATGAAGAAGACAGCCGCAATCCAGTTTGCACAGGCAAAGAAACCAGCGCCTGGGAACACCAGAGCAAGGATTGCGGCACGCACACGAGGAGAGATGGGATATTGGGTCTGGTAGAATGTGCAGACTGCTACAACAGCCACGCTCGTCCAGGCCGCAAGTGTCCGGTTCTGAACACGCTTTCGATACGTGCCGAGACCGACCGTCTCCGGGATCAACTCGGTGCACTCTTTAAGAATTAGAAGCCTGATATTTGACGCGTGAGTTGGGAGACATACCATGTTTCATTTTCTTGCTAGAGCCCTTTGCCTCCATTATGCTGCCTTTGACCGTTCAAGATGAAGTGTATTTTTGAATGCACAGCCGACATCCACCCGATGAAAGGCTGTTATATCTTTCTAGATCCCCCAAATATGATTAAGAATGTGCACAATGGACCCCGCACGGAGAGACATCTTCTCGCCTCTCTCGAAGCAGAAACACGGAGGGCGGACCGTGATTTCCTGTGTGTAACCCCGTGGAGTGCGGAGAAAGCGGGGTCCTGCGTGGGGCCCCACGGAGAACGGTCCGCGGTGGAGGCATGGGAGTTTCCCTGCAAAAGGCGTCTCCTCCACGTCAGACACTCGGAATCCTCATGTCGATCTAGGCTCCTGGATAGAAGACTCCTTCACCTCGAGACTTCTCCCAGAAAGACTGCGTCGATACTTCGCAGTCCTTCTTCGTCCTTAGTACGTTCCGGGAACCTCTTTCACTTCGAGCATCATGGCGTGTTGCGTTCTGAGAGTGTACCTATTGAATCGTAGCCTTTTCGGCTACAAGATGCCGGGTGCCCTCGGCTTTAACTGCTCGGAAGCGCCTGCACAAAACCAAAAAGGCACGTCTGACCCTTGTCCTCAGTATTTCACAGCACGGCTTTCGGTCTCAGGCATGTCATGTGGAGCATGTGCAGCAAAAGTTGAAGGAGCAATCGAGAAGCTCCAAGAAGTCTCATGCGTAGCCGTCTGATTGCCATTCAGCCAAGTCAAGGTCGCCTCTGACAGCACTGAAGTCTCGATTGAAGTTGTCACCCGCGCGGTTAATTATCTTGGTTCTGATGCAACATTCGGCAATCGTTCGAGTCTGGAGAGTATCTAAGCACTACGTTACGAAGACGAGATCCAGAGATTGCGGTATTGCTTCAGCTGCACTTTGATGGGCTCATTCTATTTGGGTCTTATCGACATGTCAACGAAGCACCTACTGGAATCATTTAACGATTTATCAACTGAATTCTCTCTTGGGCTTTCGATCTGTTGATTGATCCAATATCATTACGCATTCGCCATCCACCGTAATGCATTGAAGAGGCTCAATTGGCACAAGACATTCCGCTCGGGGATTTACTCCCTTAATTTGGCCAACTAATCAAGTTTCCTTTACCTGAATATCATTACATCAGTTCGTCCGGGACTTTTACTGCGATGCACACATCAGCCGTGACCCAAGGAGATAAAGCGAAGAAGAGCTCTCTGGTATTGATGGAATCAGGACTTGAAAACTGCACAAACACATTTCCTTTGTCGCACCAACTCCGTGAACTCCTCGCAATAAAACCCTAGCCTCATTAATCCAGGGTCAGTGGTTGCACACTTAAGATATTCTGTGACGGCATTGACGTACAGCAGAGCTCTGTCTTACCCAATGGCGATTGCATTGTTTTCGGTGCGCTGATTGCAGTAGTGCCAGTCTCGTTCCGTTATGTTGAGTTAGTTTTCAGCACCATGTTCGGAAGAGTCTGTGGTGAACTGAATGACGGCTGAAAAATATCCTTCTGAAAAGCGGATAGTCAACACCAAAGTATCACGGTACTCAAACTTGTATGAATGGGCTCCATAACTTCCACGTACCTGGACTTGACCTCTACTCAGGACTGCGCCCGAACTTTCCTCCAGTTCATCTTTGGAACATTATCAGGCCCCTTCCGGACTTGTGGGTTGCGTAGTTGAACCCGAAGGCTCCGAGTCGATCAAGTTGCTCCCGCACTTCAATATCAAAGTCCTCTTCGCCGAGCTCCCTCAGAATCATCTCTGTGGGTGTGTTCTCGCCAAGGTCGACCTTGACGACTTCGACCAGACCCGGCTCGTCTTGAGTTTCGACATAGCCTTTCTCAAACAAGTCAAGCCATCCGAGTTTTGAGTGGTACCCTCCAATGAAACATAGGTTCTTAAGTCGGTGACGATTCTCAATCAGCAGCATTTCGACGTGCCAATCATCCTCGGATAGAAGCTTGCTGCTGCAGCGCCCAGTCGAGTCGAAGGCCTCGAGCAACGAACGTATGGTTTTCCAAATGCAACCTAGATGCGGATCCTGTATTTTACCGCTCGTTTCCATTCTGTCTCCCATGAAAAAGATTAGGGTGTCCCTAATCTCATGCCGGATCGCATATTGAAACAGCTTGGACCCGCTGCTGATGTTGAATGCCTTTGTGGATCCTTGTAGTCCTGTCTCGATGAAAGCACATACGCAGGCCCAGTTCTCGGACGTGACTGCCAAATTCCATGCTTTTGTCAGAGACTGACTGCCAGGGAGTCCTTCAACATGACATCGCGAACCCTGTTGCGTCATTCGGTTCGTCAGACGGCTGGAGATTCGACGCACAACTTTCCATGTAGTTGGCTGAGGCGTCACTTCCGGGGTGTGCTTAACAACTACCAATCTTCGGAGGTGCCTTAGCATAGCCAAGCAGCCTGGTCCATTGTTTGCCTTCACTGCTACTTCCAAAGGAGTCTCCACCCCCATCTCGTTGACCGAAGGCAGGTCTGGCTTGGCCGTGAGAAGAGCTTCCATGAAAGCACATGAATAATCAGGGCTTCCATATCGGGCGTTTCGAGGACTCGGATGTAGTCTGGCGGCCGTGTGCAGGATGGTCTCGTTCTCGGCATCTTTTTTCTTCACAGAAGCTCCCATTTGTAGAAGAAATTGAAGGAGATCAAGATCACGCTCCTTAATAGCATGGTGGAGCAGAGATTCGCCGCCTTCGCCAATGACATCGACGTCAGCTCCACGTTGAATGAGCATCCTGGCAAATGCAACATGGTAATGTTCCCTTTGGTCCCTCTGTTGTTTTAGCACGACCTCAAGAACCGTGCCTTGACCTGGCACAGTTATGCTGAAGTCGACGCCGGCTTCGACCAGGATTTGCGCGCAGGCGAAGATGGATGCCCGGTCAATTGATGGGTTGACTTGATCAAACTCGAAGAGTACTGCGTGGAGCAGAGAACTACCAAATTCTTCCTGAGAGAAAGTGAGTGTTGCACCGGATGCTAGAAGCATTTTTACAGCCTCAGTCCTACCAGATCTAGCTGCGTGATAAAGAGATGGTAGCTTCTTCCAGTGGATTCCATCCGGCAAATCATTCTCATGCTCAATCAGAACACGGATGACGTCCAGTGAACCAAGTCCAGCAGCAGATATCCACGCGTTTACCATTGTGGTCGAGACTAGCGATCGGTCGATGAGAGTTGATTTGAGGCGGTCTAGCAGCACAGCGATGATGCCAGCGTTTGGGACTTCGAGTTTGCTTATATACTCGACGAGACCGGAGTATATCTCAGGACGCCCATGGAAATCGCAGTATCTCAGGAGCTTCTCTACATCCTCGATTCTGTTGAGGTCAATTGCAGTTTTCATGGCGTCATGGGCGATCTTTTCGTTCGTGAGTGATGCACCACCATTAACCAGCTTCAGCAAGTCGTACTTCGAGGAGAACCCATTCAGAATCAACTTCTGTAATGGCGACTCTTTCTTCCTGTCTCTCACATCGACTCTAGCGTTTTTGGAAATGAACCAGTCCAGGACGTCTTCGTTGTGGTGAGAAATGGGTGTGTAAATCGGACGTAAGCCTCGATTGTCGACATGGTTGATATCACAGCCTATTGAAACACCGAAATCAAGGATTCCCAGACTTGTTTCCCTGGTGAAGAAGCCAGAACATGCTGCTTCAGTGCCTTGCCAGAATATTTGGTTCTGAGTGGCCCATGTGTATCCTTTGAGCTGCTTGATTGCTTTCGACATGGCATGTAAAGCCTCGAGGTTGCCGTAAGTGATTGCAGCTTGAAGCATAAAGTCCGCGGTGACTTCAAGAGCGTATCTCGTTGCGTATTGTACAAGCACTCTTGCTGTTTCCTCTGCGGCTTGAGATGTGGCCTGCCCGTGACGAAGCACCAATTCCGCTCGAGAAGCACACGGAAATGTACGGAAACAGAATCTCGTCAGATTTGCCGGGAGATCCCGAGGGACAGAATGCGCATGGGTAGAGATCTCGCTGAGCATGGACTGCAATCTCGTTGCCATGTGATATCTGCATGCGATGTGCAATCCAGATGAATGAAATGGCCAAATGCTGGTATTTTGCTCGTACGTTGATGTGTTGGAGTTGCCAATGTAGGGAGCACTATCCAGACTCTGTAGAGCGGAGATGGCCTCGTTCGACTCCATCGCCATCGCAAAGGCTAAAGGCGTGCCAGAAAGCCGGAATGGGACTTGAGTATCGACAACCAGATCTTTGCGGGAACAGGTATGAACGTCGACAAGCCCTCGCTTGCCAAGAGGCTCAGCGAGGTCCTGCATTGTACCCGGCTTGAGCATGAAAAGCCAGTGGAGCGGTATACATCCGTCATGATTCCGAATGTTCGGATTGGCGCCTTTCTCGAGGAGCCATTTCACCGTCTCGGATTTGCCTGTCTTGCAGGCAAGCAGAAGCATTGTGTTCCCGCTCTTGTCTTGTTCGTCAATAATCTGGCTCACGTTCGTACCAGGCGTATGCAGCTGGAGCAAGGCTTTCTCGTACCATTGATCCTCCGAGGCCTGAGCCGTCGAAGGTTCAAGGAGCTTCTTGATCAAAATTTGGCGGGAACTTTCAAAGGAAAGCATTGACTGGGACGGCGAGTCATTATTTTCCGCCGTTGGAGGCTGCGTGCGGTGCTGACCGGCGCTTGTGTCGTTTGAGACGAGTAGACTATTGAAGACAGGTACGAATATCTCAGCTACTTGGAGACCTTTAGAGACGCTGTTTGTGAGCCGTTGGATGGCTTTTGAAACGTCGACAGAGCATCCGAACTCATTGATGTAGGCAATAGCCGCTTGTAGAGAAGCTCTGGCTGAAGTCATTGGATCATTGGACTCTGCGGCAATCTTTTCGCACTCCGTAATAAGCTGGCTTTTGAAATTGTGAGGCAGAAGATGAGATGTCCAAAATGTCTTTCCTTGTCAGTACTTCCTGGCACCCGAAAGCGAGACAATTACCTACCGCGTATGACCAGTTGATACTCCCGGAAACTTGCAGCCTCGCTGATGGACCGGCTTTTCTTGATACACTAGGTGCACATGTCAGCTACTTGCTCTTTCGGGACTGTTGAGCGTTTTGGAAGTATAGTGAAAGCTAAAGGAGACGGACATAGCTTTTCGAAGAAATGGCAGTGAAAGAACACTGGCTGCTCTTTGCGCGGCGTCGGGTTCCAGGCACTTTCGAAGAAGCTGGAGAAGATTCTGTAGTGCTCTTCGCGAAAGCTGTGCACCAAATTCTTCAGCCAAGTCGTCGCAGACAATGTTGGTAAGATGTGGCTTTACACCCGCCAACCGCGACAGAAATGCGGTTGCTGAGTGGTGACTCGGAGACTGTGGAGTTTTGCAGTCGACAGCGGAATCTTTCTGGTCGGAACTAAAATCTTCGGGCGACTGTTGTGTGATACTGACAATTTTCGGTCTTCGATAATAAGCCTGGCCGTCCGTAAGTATTTCCCAACATAACAGACCCAGTGACCAGATGTCACACTTGCGGTAGTCGATTCGTCTTAGGTCGTAGGTCTCGTCGTTGGAGATCTCCGGAGCGTTGTACGTCAGGGTTCCGCCGTACCTTCGCCGGCTATCTTCGTCCTCTTCATCGTCGAGAAGATGAAGTGAGTGGCCAAAATCCGAGATACAAGCGGTGATACGTGCTGATCCAAGCCTGGGACGCTTTGACACATTTCGAGGCGGCCTTGCAAGAACATTCTCGAGCTTGAGGTCACCATGGGCTACACCGCAGTCGTGGAGGGCGTGAAGCCCCTGGGCTATGTCACGGCAGAGATGGAGCTTGTCGGGGAGTGATACCCGCCTCGCTTTCAGAAAGCTTCTCAAGGTGCCCTCGGCGGCGAATTCCGTGACGACAAAGGGAATGATGCTACCTCCTTGTATATTCCAGCCGTGTCCGAAGACATTCAAAATGTTCTCATTGTCAGCGAGGCAGGCCATGGTCTGTGTTATGTTGTCAGGTAAGCCTTGAGAGAGTTGGCAGAACCGAGGAAGAACCAGGAGCTACACACCTCAATGTCCCTCAGGACACAACCAACTTGTCTTTCAAATGACCCGGTACCTGCCGTCACTGGCGGCAGTTTGACTTCTTTAACAGCGTATACCTGCCCTGTGCCTTGATGCTCACATCTCGAGACCTTGTATGAACCTCCCTCACCAACGAAGCGGGCATTCTGGAGGTCTGCGCTATCAAAACTTTGGAGGTTGAGTCGTTGGATGGTTGAAACAAGATCTTGGAGGGACTTGATGTGACGTCTATCGGGTTTCGAGAAACCGCCGACACTCGTGAGAATCGTGCGGGTGGTATTTAGTGTCGTCGGGAACTGGAAAACGATTAGGCTGAACCACAATGATCCTTGCGAGGTCTACTTACATCAAGAGACGCAGGCTCGAACGATGCCATCGAGGCGGCACGCTGCGAGAGCTACACAGTGGACCAGAAGATGGAGTTGAAGGGCCAGGAAGAATAATGCGGAAGGCTGAGATCACTCGAGGTGAGCACTGCCCCGTCCTCGAGATAAGTGCATATGTCGACAGCACTGCACAAGGGTAACCCTGCTCTGCAACGCTCTATTGGACCTCATAGTCCGAGGCTTTCTAGGCCCCCAACACTTGGCGCATCACTTTCCGCTTACCTGCGGAGCTGCGGCTCAGCCTTGTCCGCAAAATCGCGAAGGCCCCGCGCCGCAGTGCATCAAGCCAACCTTTCTTCTAGCCGATCGTTGGTTCACATTTCGGGGCCTACTTAGTTTTTGCTTGATCAGAAGATGATCGACCCTACAAGTATTGCAGGTCTGACCCTGGCGGCTTGCGATGCCTTGCTGAAGTTGGGCGAGCGCACCGCCCAGCTCGTCCATGACACGAGGTCATTCCAAGATGCAAGACCTCCCCAACTCCTAAATGAACGTGAGGTTTTCTGACGTGGGCAGGACACTGGTCGACTGTACGACAAAATTCGGATCGAGAACACTCGGACCCAACTTCTCCAGCATCTGCTGTTTGAGCCCTCTCCAATCTACGGTAGCCTCGCCTTATTCGAAAAGTTCAGCCTCGATGCCCAGGAGGAGATAAGAGTCTCTCTCAATCGAACAGTGCACACGCTGAAGGAAGCGAGTGAGATCCTTGAAAAACACGGTCGTCCATCCGACTCGTCCCCAAACCTGGTACCAGCCGGATCCGAACTTTCGGTGAAGAGCTCCGAAAGCCTGAGAAGCCCTTCCCCAGGCTCCTCCTGGAAGACGTTTCCAAAGACGTCTCTCAATCTGCTCAAGTGGTCTTTTCATGACAAAAGGCGCACAGTGGAGATTCTGACGGACTTTGCCGAACTCAACGGTGGCATCCACGAAAAAATCAAGCTGCTCTGCCTGGCCTCTGACATCGGATTGGATATCCAGCATTTGCGGCGCCTCCAGGATGATGAGACTTCCATCAGGCTCGGCTTCAACATCGATGCCACCCTTCAACTGACAGCGCGGGACGCACAGGCCGTCACAGTCTCCTCCGAGCTGGAAGACTCCTGGAGTAAGTCACTGCAGACTGCCACACCGATCGAGAAATGCTTTGGCCTGCTCGAACACTGCGGGTGCAAATACCTCCAAGAATACCGCCACTGCGAAGGTTCCTGTGAATCTCTCGACAACATTAACCCTCGGACGAAGGCGCGCGTCGACGAGCTCGCAAAGCTGCTCCACCAACCCAAGGAGGTGGTGTTCTGCATCCCGCGTTGCATTGGATGGAAGTACTTGCCCAGCCGCCAATCCATTGCATTCGTCTTTGAACTGCCGAGAGATGTCAAGCCAGAGCCGCAAAGCCTTTTCCGAGTTTTGGGTTCTAAGAATACAAGGATATCACTTTGTGATCGCTTCAGGCTTGCTCTCGCGTTATCCCGGTGCATAGCTCAACTGCACATGGTGAAGTGGGTCCACGAGAGCTTTCGGAGTCAGAACATCCTTTTCTTTCCAGAACGAGAGGACTGTGAGCTCGAGGACCAACCGAAACAACCAGCTGTGAAGATCGACTACGGAAGGCCGTCGGTGCTGGGGTTCGAGTATAGTCGGCCTGAAGTAGATTTCTCCTTTGGACTTGCGGACAACAGTTTGGATCGAGATGTGTACCGGCATCCGGACCGCCAAGGAACACCAGACAAGTTATTCAGCAAGATCCATGACATCTATGCACTTGGTAAATTGTGGCTTTCATCTATCTTACGGCATGCTGATTGGCTTGCCCAGGTGTGGTCCTCCTTGAAATCGGCCTTTGGCAACAGGCTATAACGCTCGAGAAAAATCAGTTCAAGACTGCACGGAACCCCCACGTCATCCGTGATCAGCTCATCATGCAGGCGCAACGTCGACTGGGTAGCAAGATGGGTCAAAAATATCAAGACCTCGTTGTAAAGTGCCTTCGCGCAGACTTTGGAGTGCAGGATGACAGAAAAGAGGACCTGAAGCTGCAACAGGCATTCCGCACGCAGGTTGTGGATGTGCTGGAGAAGATTGTTGATATCATTTAGAGTGAGCCTTCGTGCTCTGCAAATTGAAAGCCTGGATTGGCGAACAAAAACTTCCCCTTGGATGCCTCTCATAATCTTCTGTAGAATCCAATGTATCCAAAGAGAGAATCAAGTAAAAGTGTACAAAGTCCAGTTAGGACTTTTCTGCGAAGCCACATTACGACACAGTGGCACCACAACACGGTTCAGCTTCCAAAAATAGATATCCAGCCCCCAACTCTCCCTTATCGATTACCCGTATCCTGTCAGCCTTGCGGGGGAGAACGCGACCGAACGCATCTACAAATACCCAGCCTCAGTTGCTTTCTCCTCCATTCGCCCGGATAAGCATTGCTTAGCATTTTGTAATATGTCGACGAAAATTCAACAGCACCCACGCGAGAGTCCTCCAGGTAAGTTTCACTTAAGCCTTTAGTCAAACGATGTAGAACAATGCTAGTGTCGTAGCCATGGCGGAGCCTCCGGCCTACCTTCAGCCTTGCCGCTGATAAGGTTCTGACTCCTTTACTGTAAGACGCGACGAGGACCTTAACCGATGCTGACATCGAACATGTCACATCCGTTTTTGAGGCGAAAATGAAGAGTGCCACGAGTGAGGAGGCTACTGCATAAGCTGATGATATTAAACCATCATATCTACTTCCTATGGCTCACTGGCAGCGCCTGTAACTCACTCCTTGGCATCCCTGAAAGCTCGAATGTATTATCCGCCGGTGCCTCCACGATAGTCCCATTACCCACTTCGAGTAAGTAGCCTTTCATCCTGCTCTCTGTAACCCCTTGCTGCTGCATCTGCGAGGTTCTCCGTCTCCTTATGAACAGAACAAGGAGTGCCATAGCGGCAAGAAAAAGTAAGCTCCCCAAGACGCCAGCAACGATACCAATCAACTTCTTATTTCCATCTCCAGAATTGGACGGTGAGGATTGAACCGATACTGAGCTCTGTGGTCCTATGCTAGCAGTGATTTCTGACGAGGAAGTACTGCTGGCACTTTCGGACGCATTATCACTCACAACCGGCTTGCTGTTGATCGAGTCCACAGTAACTTTGGCGCCCTGATCGGTGCAGCAGTCAACCTCACCCTCCGGGTCGCTCATTTGCTGGCGACAGCACCAGCTGCCGTCGGGGCAGTGGATTACGACGGCGTGAGTCCAGGAGGCGTTCCTGATTGAAGTAGTTGTCGTCAACTCTACCGTCCATAGAGGGTGCTCATGTTTATGTATATATATTCACATATTATATCATACCGGAGTTGCACACGGTAGGGCATCCTTCAGCCGTGCTATTTCGGTCCGTGCATCCGAGCTGGAAGAGCCTGCCTGCCGTTCCGTCATCACCTGAAGAAACACATAGCCCGCTATACACGCAAACATCTGGTGTTTTCTCGCGGTGGATGGCGCAGCAGCCCGTCGCAGGTGTCGTGCCTGTTGTGTCACATGGAGCATATTCGGAGCCCATCAGGTTTTCGGAGAGGTCGTAGCATTTCGTGTTCGGGTCAATTGATGCTGTAATGGTCGATATTGCAATGATGGTCAGGGCTGAGAAAGACTGAAGAATAAAAGACAGCGGTGGCGGCATAGTTGAAGCTCGGTGGGCGGAGCGAAATTATGGAAAGAAAGAACGTTCTTCTCTGAGTTTGTCCGTCCATAGAGAATAAATATGCGGAGATAAGGAGTCGAGCCTGACTGCCATGGAACATTATATGATACAGCCCGTGAGCCCCTCGGTGGTCGGTACCAATGAGACGGAGCCTCGTCCACTTCATATTTTCCGCCTTCCTCCTCTGAACTAGCGTAGTGACAAGCATTGTTGCCGGGTAACGCAGTCGCGTCCAGCAGGCTTCACAATTTAAACTATCTTAGGCCTAACGTATGTGTCTACTACTTTTTAATGGAATCTATAGCTATCTTTACTTTCTGAAGGATGTTTTTATATTTTCTTTCTATCTTATTCCCTAACCCACAATGGGTGTCTAGAAAGCCACATAGAGCCAAGCCAACCATGATTTCATCCCGACCAGCCCCCAAATTGTGCGACACACCCGTGCATTCAATTGCATATCGTATGACTTGTCTCTGTGCAACCCAGAGACGAGCCCGGGAAATGCCGTGACAGATGCACGAGGCTAAGGGGCCAGCCAGCTGCTACCCTTCGCAGTGCTCCAAGATTCAATAACCACGGCTGCGGCCCAATGCGGTCCAGCTTGCGCTCAAGCACTTTGCTTGACCCCTGAAACCTGACACAAAGGATTCACAAAATGGGATCCAAAAGAGGATTCGCAGATAAGGCTGCAATATGTCATGGCTGAACAGGATCGGTAGGGGAAAGGGTGGATAATTTCTGAGCATGCCGTCGCAGAATGTACTTTTTCATAGTTAACGTTTGACGAGTCGACCGCCGTACTACGTACTTGCCCATGGAGCTCGCTCACTCCGGTGCGCAACACGACAAGCGTGCACAGTCTCATGGGCCAGAGGGTGTCATTGCGAATATGGTAGTGCACGTCGTGGAAGTAGACGTGGTATAGGAACTAGCAAATATTTTCGTTAGAAGAGGTACTCCAGAAGCCTTTTCGCCATCCAAGATGGACATATGCTGACTATGGAGATTGAACTGAGATAGGGCGTTTGCTAGTGAAGCGTCTGTCATCTCTCAGCTGCTCAAAAATAGCACCCACAGCCTGGCGCCGGTGCACCACATGCGAAGACGGTTTGAAAAAGAAATGTATTCGTGCCCTAAATTCGCACCAAGCCTACTCAATCCTGGGCAACAGCGTTGGCACCCCTCAGCCCAGCATCCATGAGCTCGAAAATCTGTTCTGCAAGGAGGGTAAATGTGAGTGACTGGTCAAGCATTGCCAGAAACGGCACATCAGCCCTAAACTCTTTCCATGCCCAACTCCTCATCTCAGCTCCAATCATGCTGTCCATGCCATAGAACGCCAATGGTTTGCTTGCGTCTATTCTGCCGACAGGAAGCAGCACGAGCTTGCAAAACCTATCCATAAGAAGCTCCTTGACCTTTGCTCTAACAGCGCCTTCACCGCCATGGAGAGCCGAAGCTTCAAGAATCGCAGCCGTAGTCATAGATGCAGCTTGTGATCTCCGTGCTGAGTCCGTAGATTGCCGCTCAGCGGCAAGGAGCAGACTGCGCAAACGGCTGTCGTGGAGCCACAGACTCTTACCGCCGGCACGGGTCAGGCGAGTTGGATCAATCCCCGTGACAATATGAGACGACGCACACGGATCATACGACCATGGGGAGGCAGTCAAGTCGCGGCGGCGGAACGCGAGCTCCATGGCCGACAGATACTCGTTGACGCTGATGCCATACATGCCATTACGCTTGAGCGCTCTTTCAACTTCCGGGTTCTCCTCGACGTGTCCTGCATCCAGGATCATGCCCAAAGACATGGAAGTTGCTTGCAGGCCCATGCTTTGCCTGTGTCGAGCCATGTGGTCAAGGAACGCATTCGCGGCTGAGTAGCTGCTTTGTGTGGCTGCGCCAGTGGCTCCCATGAGTGAACTCGTCATGACGAAGAAGTCGAGGTCTTGTCCTAAGAGGAGCTCGTGGAGGTGAATGGTGCCAAACACTTTAGGATGGATCACTCTGTTGAATTGCTCAAGGGACATGGTGTTGAGTAAGGTATCCTAGTTTATAGACTGTGAGCCTAAATAATGTACATGGCAAACAAGCGGGGAGCGTCACCTCTAGGACCATGGCTGCCTGAATGACGCCCTTGATGGGTTTCCTCGAAGCCGCGATGGCCTTGGCGACGTCCTGTCGTACCGAGACGTCTCCACGAATCACTTGAAGGGATATCCTTTTGTTCTCCGATTCAGATGTTTCTTCGAGTTCTCGAATAAGTGCAGCTGCTTCCGGTTTGTCGGCACCACTTCGAGATAGGAAAATCAGATTTCGAGCACCGCGCGCAATCATCCATGTGCTACAGGACTGTCAGTCAATTCATCGTACGGAAGGAGTAACGTGAGAATCATACGTCAAACTGCGACCAAGACCACCGAGACATCCAATAAGAAGATATGAAGCATCTTCATTGAATTCAAATTGCTGCGAAGGCTCATGAATGGGAACAACGGTTTCTTGATGGCAGGTCAAGGCAATTCGGCCGTAGTAGTTGATGGTGCTACTGAACGCAACGGCATCAACTATCGACCCAATGTCAAAGACCCGAGTGGGAATGGCAGTTATTGAATGGTTCCTGTACAGCTCGAGAACACGGTCCAGAGTTCTGAGATCCTTGTCAGTGAGCCGCCGAGTGCAACAGTGATACCATATGCTTACTTTGTTTGAACTTGACCAGAGACGACCGCACCAACTGGGTCAAAGCAACTGACCGTGACACCTTCTGAGAAGAGAGAAGGTAGTACAGCAGCAAAGGCTGGAGGCAAACCCTCTCCAAGAATGACAAGACGTCCACCGTAAGCGATGCATTCTACCAGTCCTGCGCTAGTCGTTGGTGCTTCCTTGGTAAGAACGACTTGGAAGGTAGTAGCTTTTGACAGAGGCATGAAACCATGCAGCAGCTTGATGTCTCCAAGGCTTGCGAGGAGGTCTCTTTCTTCCTCGGATGAGTATGTTGCGTAAACGTCGGCACCCTCCAGCAGGGCTACCTGAGCAGCAGCAAAGCTCAAAACATCTCCCGCGCAGTCAACAAGAACTCTGTCACCCCTTCGAAGCCTGCATACATCCCGAAATAGATGAGTTGCAGTTGAAAAAGGGAATACTTGGCTAGCAATATCTTCAAAGCTCTCCGAGTCGTGGAGTGGTGGACAGTGACTACCGTCAATAGCAAAGGTCGTGTCCAAGTTCGTGGGGTGTAAGCAGACCACACGTTGGCCTGGACGAAGACCGGATACCTTGAGGCCAACCTCCATAACAACTCCAGCGCACTCCAGGCTGAAGCAAGGATGGTTCTTTTGCCCTTTCAATGCCGCAGTGAACTGGAGCAATTTTAGCTTTGATTTTTCCCAAGACAGCCTGTGTGAACTTACTGTTTTGTCCAATCCAAACGCTTTGGCTGAAATAAGTGCCTCGGTCTCCCGAAGTTGGACTGGCGACTTCTCTCTGAAAAAGTAGCTCTCCATGTGCCCAACCGCTTGAAAATCGAGACAGAGATTGTCGCGAATAGGTAGAACCTCTGGCTTTGCCTCCATTTCGTGCTGATAGTCAATGTTTGCGATATCATCACTTACGTACCGGCTGATGTATACAACCCCATCTTCTTCAACGAAGTGAGTATCCATATCTGCGTCGGGGGTGTCATGAAGCACTGTCTCAGTCCTCACGACAAGCGCTGCAGAGCAGCAAAGGTCAACAGCTTCCACATCGACAATGGAAATATGGAATGATGGTTCTTCAGTCATGACTGACTTCGCGAGACCGAAGACTAGCGACTTCTCCGGGTTCTTTCCGGCGAGCATTCCGCAGTCGGTGACCCAAACTGAGGTTTCAGCGAGCTGTGTATACAGCTTGACAGCACTCATTTCTGTCTTGGTCATCCTGGGGAGAAGCGGACCTTCAAGCTCTGCAAGCATGATCGTGCGAGCAGCTTTACTTGCCAGGGCAGGGAATTCCTCAAGCGAGACACGGCGAGTTTGCACGCCCAAGTCTTCGTATAGCTTTTCAATCTGGCTGATCAGCGGATGAGGCTCATGACGAAAGACCTGCGAATGCGTTAGCGGCATATTTGACCAGTGTAAACGACGTTTTGAACTTACAAGCCAAACTGGAGCAGGCATTTCCATGACTTCATGCTTCAGTCCATTAAGCTCTGTCACCTCATCCTGCTTGCTGGAGATGATAAGAGTGGTGGAATCAATAGGCGCCTCATAATCATCAACTGCGTAATCGGCTCTAGAAAACCCAGCTTGTACGAGTCTTTCGTTCCAAGACTCTTCGGACATGAACGGGGAGTCTGACCGTCCGTCCTCGGCACCAAGCCAGTAGCCTGGCAAAGTCCCAAGCATGTACCCGGATGCTATGCGATCTTTGGTTGTCTCAATTATGATAAGCTTCCCGCCGGGCTTAAGAAGTTTGTGGCAGTTTTTGAGGCTGGTGCACACATTGCTAGTGGCGTGGATGACCTTTAAGAATGGTCAGTCTATACTGCTTTAGGCGAAAGAACGATTCAAGACTTACGTTGGATGCAAAAACAATATCGAAAAGCTCGTCATCAAAGCCTTGAGAGGACGGATCTTTCTCGATGTCGAGGATTCCGAACCCAAGATTTTTGTAGCCCCGAAACTTTTCCTGTGCCGCACCCAGAAAGGCCGTCGAGACATCGGTGAAGGTATACTGAAGGTAAGTCGGGAAGGCACTGCTTGCACCAAGAGCCCTCAGCATTGGCAACGTTGCTCCGCCCGTTCCAGCGCCGAGCTCAAGTATGTTCAGCCGAGGCTGCTTGTGCGCGATCAACTCAACTGCCTTCTCCAAGTGCTTGTATGCGCCAATCTGGCTGAACCCCTCTTCGTAGACGCGGGTCAGTAGATTTTCCTCCACCATGACATCCAAGGCTCCAACACTCCCGGAGATAATCTCGGGCATCCTCGAGTTCAGCCTCGCAATCATAGCAATTTCAGGCACGTGTTCGCCGAACTCTCGCACTAGTCCGTCAATCCGGTCTTGTCTCTCGCAGCCTTGGAGATCATCTAAGAGAGGCGAGCTCTGCGCTCTGAGCCACGTTACGAACTTTTGCATATGCAGTGGCAAAGCTTCGAGAACAAGGTTGTCTGGCAGCCGTTCCACACTGCTCAAGATCGACAACGCCGAAACCTCTTGCAGGGCCAATGCGCAATGGTGAAGTGTCTTATCCATGGTGCCGACGACAAAGAGTTTACGGAACTGGGGCTTGGCCAGACGATCAAAGTCAGGCTTCCAGACAAGGCGGGAGTATGGGTAAACAGGTTTGGTGCTTTCCCTGTTGGCAAAGCCGCTCTCAAGTGACAAAAAGGATATCTGTGCTTCGAGCAGAACATGACCGTCACTGCTCGCCAGTTCCGCAAATGTCTTGATGGAGCGCAATCCCTCCATTTTGCCATAACCGCGAACTGTCATCCTCTGCAATGCTTTGGTGTCGTTGCAGGCCCAGATCGAAAGCTTGTGGATGTGGACTGGGAGATACGGTTTGGCGAGATCTTCGGGCTTGCCGTCTTGCGCAGCAATGGTGGATATTTGGAGACAGCCATCGATGACGGTGGGGTGGATGATATAGTCCGACTCTTGTACCATCGACTCATCCGCGACGGTGTTCATGTCGGCGATAGCCTCATGGCAGTGAGGGACGGAGCGGATATCGGAGAGCGGTTTGAAACGTGGGCCGTACACTATCCCGGCGGCTGCCATGGCTGCATACCATCGTCGATCATTGCTATCTTTGTTCAGGCCGCCACGGCTTCCTGTATCTTTTGTGGCTACGGTGGTTTTCTCTGCGGGACAATCACTACCTCCGCTGTACCATGTTGTAGGTAGGAATACGTACCAGTAGAAGAGCTTTCTACTTCGACTGAGCCGGTAGCATGCTCAGTCCACTTGCCGGACGACACAGTGCTCGCAGTGAACGAAAAGGCGGAGCACCCGGCAGCGATGGGCCTCAGATCAAAGATGACTTCCACCCCATCGTCTTCGTGAAGTAGCATCGCTGAGCTGATCTTCATATCCCGGATGGTGTAGACCAAAGAGCTTGCCGAGGGCCCTGTAGCCTGGGTTGCGGCCTCCACAGCCATAGCCACATAGCCAGCAGCTGGGAATACCACATCATCCCCGACCTGAAACTACGTCAGCGGAATCCATCTCGACCCATCTGTCTTTCATACCTTGTGGTCCCTAAGCCAGGGCACGTGCTTGAGGAAAAGAATGTTGCGCCAAGAAGGTGAGCTTTTGGAAGTACCAATGATCCTGCTTCCCAGCAGGTCATGAAAGGGATGCTCTCGGAATCGTATCTCAGTGCTCATCCGACTCTCGTTCCAGCACAACTCATCATACACCCATTGATATGTTGGTAGATCGCCGACGAGATTGCCAGGTACCCTACTCACAGAGATACTGCCACTATCGTTCTTCTGTAGGACTTCTTCAGCGTTCAGGCTATCCATCTGGACTGGATAGCCGGCGAGAAAAAGCTGTCCAGCAAGTTTGAGGACATCTTCGACGCCATCGCCATTGCGGCAGAGGGTCGGCAAGTACCTCGGTCGCTCTTGCCCATAGCCCATTTCCGTGATGATATCCTTGATCGGTGCCGCCAGGGCAGAGTGTGGGCCTATTTCAATAACATGGTCCACCGCTTGATTCTGCCTGAGTAGCTCTTGAAGGGCTTGGCTGAACAAAACAGGCGATTGGAGGTTCCGGCGCCAGTACTCCAGTGGTAACGTATCCCCAGGTAGCCTTCTGCCGGTAACCGAAGAGTACATGACTCCGCCTGGGTTGCGGCTTGATAGAGGTTGGTTCTGGTACAACAGCTTGTTCAAGGCCTCCTCGTAATGCTCACCAGCTGCACTCATCAACCATGAATGGTATGCGTTGCCTGAAGTGCGCAGCCTTCGATGAAAGATGCCGGCTTGGGATAATGAGGCCTGTACCTCGTCAATGGCATCATTGGAACCGCTCAGCGTGACGCTTTTTGGCGAGTTGTGGCAGGCGATCACGACATTTGGGACTTTCTGGATGAAGTCCTCAATATCCTCGGCCCCCAAACCAACAGCAAGCATTGCACCCGGTTCGTTTTCTCGGGTGACAGAGACACCGCGTTGGTACGAAATGACAATCGCCTGCTTAGCAGTGAGAAGCCCAGCAGCGTAGGCCGCTCCGATCTCACCTGTAGAGTCCGTTACTACTTTGAATATCAACTTAGTCAGCCGATGCCAGTACTCACCAGACGAATGTCCAACAACAGCCTTGGGACGAATCCCCCAGGATTGAAAGAGGTCAACTATGGCAATCTGAATAGCTGTGCACAGGGGCTGGGATCTTACAGCCTCATTGACTTTGCTAGTGAGCTCTGGTTCCGCGAGCGAGTTGAGCAATGTCCACTCAGGAGGTTCCGGAAGTGCAGCCAGGACTGCGTCAAGCTCAATGAAGGTTTGACGGACAGAAGGATATTCTTGAACCAGTGGGAAGCCCATCTGTGTCCATTGAGCACCTTGGCCAGTGAAGACAAATGCTAGAGTTGGTGAGCCACTCTGCATGTTTCCTGTCTTGAGCTTTTCTTCCGTTAGTTGAGCGCGGATATTGCCCTCGGAGACTAATGCGAATGCTCTGGAAAAGAGCTCACTGCGTCGAGTGCCGAGCGTATATGCCAAGTCTGCAACGGGGTACTTGAGGTCTGACTCAGATATTGCTTTGATGTTCCTGTGCAGTGTCCTTTCGTTGTGTGCGGAAAAAGCCAGCAAGTAGCGTTTCTTCCCATGGAGTTTGAAGTGGTCAACACTGTTTGTGCCATTGGGCAAATTGGAGAAATGAGCAAGGGAGGGTAGTTGCTGAAGCTTTGTTGAATGGAGGTCAAAAAAGGACTCGGCTGCATCGAGGATAGCATGCGCGTTAGCTCCCCCGTACCCGAACGCGTTCACACTAGCTCGCCTGTAAGCATGTGCCGTTGGCCACGCCATGAGTTGTTGCACAACTTTGAGCCCGCCATCCCGCAGGTTCAGCTTGGGGTTCAACTTCTTGATCCCAATGCTGGCTGGGATCGCCGACTTTTCCAGGCTGAGAATGATCTTGATGAGGCTGGGAATGGCGCTCGCCGCCTCGCTGTGACCGAGGTTCGTCTTGACAGAACCAATCAAGAGAGGCTCCTCCAGACTGCACACTGGCCCAAATACGTTGCCGATTGCTTGGACCTCGAGCGGATCTCCGACGGGGGTGCCTGTGCCGTGACACTCAAAGTATCCCGTGTCCTCGAAACCGAGGCCTGCGCGAGCGTAGGCTTTGCGGATGACCTTTTCTTGCTTTTGTGCGCTTGGGTGACTGATGCCAGAACTCCTCCCGTTTCTTTGATATCTTGATCAGCAAATGCGTGTGTTAGGATCCGCTTAAACTTACGCATTCACTGCTGTCCCACGAATTACAGCCCGGATCGGATCGCCGTTTGCAACTGCATCAGATAGCCTCTTGATGTAGAGTGCACCGACAGCCTCTGCGCGGGCGTATCCATCGGCAGACTCATCGAAGGTGTGACATGTGGATGTCGGAGACAAGACGCCCAGTCTGAAGCTTGAGGTTTGTTGCTCAATCCCAAAGATGATGTTCGTACCGCCAACCACCGCCGCTGAGCAATCACCAGCCGCCAAGCTTTCGCATGCGAGATGGAGAGCGTACATGGTGCTCGAACAGGCGGTGTCAACCGTCATACTGGACAAGAAACACTGAGCCAACGTCACGAACCAAAAACGCAAAAGTGGCGCACTGACCTTGGTCCCTTGAGGTTGAAGACGTAGTTGATACGATTGCTCAGAATCGTCAAGCCCGCGCCCTTTTGATAATGAGAAATCAGAGGGACAGAAATATAAGCAGAAAGACAAAAGCCTCACCGTCATGTGGTAAGGTGCACCATGATCAACATCTCTTCCCTGCATATACCCAATATCCCAGGTGAAATTGCCCACATAGCAAGCCGTTTCCGAGCCCGAAACATCCTCCAGCCGCGCGCCGGCAGACTCGAAGCTCTCGAAAACAACTTCGAGCAGTTTGCGCTGCTGCGGATCCATACTTGCAGCCTCCACCGGACTGATGCCGAAGAAGGAATGATCAAAGTTGCGAAATGAGTCGTCCTGGCTTAAGAAATAGCCGCGGTCTATTGGCATACTCCCCGGTCGACTACCATCTGGATGATACCAAGCATCAACGTTCCAGCGATTTTTGGGCACGGCCGACTGGGCTGATCTTTCGTTCCCGAGCAGGTCCCATAGTTGTGAAGGCGAACAGATATCGCCGGGCAGCCTGCATGCTGCAGAATGATGAGCTTGAGCATTGCGGCCATTCAGGCGGCCATTTCTTACCCATTCCAATAATTGCGATAGGCTCCTGCCACTGTGGCACGTTTTGACCGGCCATATTGTGGTTGAGTATCGAGAAGAGTACAGTGGATAAAATGGATCACGGCAGCTTGATGGGGAAAAGTTCCCGCCCACATTCTTGTAGGGAGGATACAGGTAGGTTCTGCATCCGACCGCTAGCGTGAAGTTCTTTTTCTGTATAACAGTGCGATTTAGACCTATCACATCACCAGAATACGGGCAAATACCCATGCATTCAGGCCTCCGTCATCTTCGCGCTAGCGTTCGGATGTACCACCCACCTGTATATATGATACCCATTGGCTGAAAGGTGATACCAATAAACTGAAAAGTGGTACAGCTCCAGGCAGACGCTGACGAAGAGCGAATCGGATCAGCAGGAAATGCTTCCGAAGGAGCGCTTTTGCCAAGTGAATGGGGCGGAAAAGATTGCGGCCCCCAACTGCCTGCACCTGGCCAATAAGCCTGCAGTTGGACGGCTATCGGAAGGGAAGAGTCTCGCTAATGCTGAAATCCATGAATCAATGCATAAATCATCTTTGCCAACCGAGATACATCACTGCCACCGGGCTTATTTGGGATTTGGCCCGCTTTTCCGCTGCAACAATCTGATAGTCAGCACATCGCACCGGCCAGGAACCAATTAGTGCGATTGTTGATTTAGTCCTTCTTGAGAACCGGAACATACGAATAGAAGCTGTGTGGCTGTCTACGGATTTTGGAGTATTTCATGATAATTATATGAATATAGAAGAAAAAGAAAATTAAGTGGAACAGAACCAATATCGGAAGAGTTCCGAGTGCATACTATAGACATGTGAAGGAAATGTAGAGCGTGAATAAGATTATAAAACTAGGTAGTCGTTCAAACGCGAAGAATTCATAACGAGGTATAAGAAAGCTCTCATTCCATGATTTTGAGCTTTCGAAAGTAAGATTCAAGTCTTTGAAAAGAAAAAAGAGAAATATAACTTCCAGTCCAGACTCTAAACGCGTTCGCGATCACAATCCCCATTCAGCAAATACCCGCCCAAAGCCATTTGGACGTACCAGAGAAAGTCCAGTTGGACCTTCTTCCTGTTAATGATGAACCATATTTATTGTCGCACCGGGACCCCAAAAGCCTGTCCATCGTCTGGCACAGACTGAACTAAGACTTCTTTCTGTTTGCGGATGAACTGCGCTAGTACTTGAACGTCGACCTCGGTGACTATTATTCTTGGTAGGTCTCTTGCGTACACTTGAACACAGATTAAAACCTCTTAACCAGCCAAGGTCGCCACTCGCGTTCACGTCCGCTTGTTGTTATTGTTGTTGTTGCTGCTGCTGAGGCCGCAAGTAATCATTTCCTCTGCGCAAGGCTCCCGTAAATCGTTCAACCGAGTCCCAGAACCAACGGGAGAGTCATGTATAGGTTTGCGGCCGAGTCTGTTGCCTGGTGTTATTCAAGAGTGCAAGATAAAGACTTGCAAGAACGAGGTTCAGAACGTCGAAGTGTATGGTAGTGTCTGGAGAAATGTCCGAGTTGACCTTGGTGTAAACGGATTCAAGATGTGCCTTCCGGTGGTACACAACATGGATCTTGACTAACAAGGTGCGGCATATTGGGCAACCCATGTCGTCATGTTGATGTTGATGGAAGAACCAATATACGATGCACTGCCGGCCGAACGTGTGCCCGCATTGTATCATCATGGGTTCGTTGCAGTTCTGTTGGGTATTTTCCGGTATGCTCTCTAGCGGAGGGAAGTCGTGAGCCTTTTGATGGTGTTTGAGAGTCTTTTGGTCGGTAGATTTGCTGTAGGAGCTCAGGCAGATGACGTAGGTTTCGTTACCGCATTTTTCAAGTGCAGTGCGGTCCATGGGCTGCATGAAAAATTGCGCTCGGATACTCTTTTGGTCTCTAAGGTAAAAAGTTGTTCCACTATTCGAGGCCTATGATATAGCTGTAGAGAGCTCATCCTCTTAGGGCAGAGCATATTTACAGGGTTACGGGCAAGCGTCGCATTGATGATCTAAGGAAAGGTACATTTATAACTAGTAATGTGCAAGCAGATTTTGCAAGTAAAAATTCCCAACACTCTCGATTTACCACGGGAGAATATCTTCTTGAGAGGTATGTAGGGGTGAGAAGAGCGTTGCACAGACATTTTCGTACGGCTCAAGTAATTGGATTGGCGAGAAGTGGGCTCTATTTCCTTTACAACTTAATAAAGCTCGAATGGTCCGTTGACCAGTGCATGGGATGTGGTGGTATAGCAAATGGCTCGTACTACTCACACATGGTGCAGATTTTATTTCCACATGGTCCTTAGTTAGGAAGGCGGTAATCCTAATTCTGCTATACCTACTTATTAAGCCGATATCGGCAATTTAGTAGCCCATTCAGCGAAGCCAGCGTTGCTTAGGCTCAATACTCCCGCCTAATGCTGCCGAGACCAGCCTACCTAGCCTATCGCCCGCCCGTGGGCTGCACTGCCCCAGGGGTAGCCTAAGGGTGATGGGCGGAGGCGGCGGTGGGGTGGTGGTGGGGGAGGTGAGTGGGATTCAAAGTCCTGAGAGGTAGTCTCGGCGTTCTCCGCGAATTAGTAGTATAACTCGTGATAGTAGTGACGATTAGGTGCGGCGGCGGCGGTAGAAGAAGGTAGGTTTATGCCGATACTGGGGGCACTCGGGAAATGGTCGGTCGTATAATGGTCAAAGGAAACACGTTGGCACAGGCAACGCTTAGCTCTTAGGACAATGGCGGCAGTAAGACAGTGGGATCCCCCCTTCTGCAGTTTGAGGCCGGTTATCCTGGGTGGTTTCGGGGTTTGGAATTGACGAGATTTATTCGATGGCTTTGTTTCCTGATTTAAGTGACATGCCTCACGTAGTACGTTCACGCAGGCACAAGAGCCGGGTGAATTCCGGACGTCTCGAAGATTGTACTACGTAATAGAGACCTTGAAAATGATCGTCGCAAACCGGGATCCAGTGAGCCACCTGTTGCGATGTAAAGCTACCGTTACAGGTATTGATCGTCCTGCCCAAGCGCCCGGACAACTCTAAGTTAACGTGTCTCACCGCTGGCAACTCCAATACCCCTGAGCCTATTCCTTCTGCTTCCTTGCCTTGCCACTACCCTCTCTTGTTGCCGGTTGTTCTACTAAGACACATGCAGATTTGTAGATTTTCAGATAACCGTCAGCAATGAAGACGCAAGGCGCGCTACTCGTATACGTCGATCCGCGTAATTTCGCTTGGTAGAATGGCCGTGTAAGGCTTGGTGTGGGGGAGACACGCGTCTCGCAACTTAAACGGCGGGTGTTTACGTAGCCTTAGCTCGGAAACAAAGTATAGGGAGCCTCTTAAACCCGAGCAAACCCGAATATCTGTATAGAGGCTTTTGTTCAGAGCCTCGGAGTTTAGGTTTTCTCGGGAAACAGTTATTTACTGGATAGCTATAATTTAGTGTCTGCTCCCCACCAACGCATTCAGTCCGTCGTCCTGCTTCGAAGGATCTCTTGCTTCTGACGATGCGCTCGGCACGTTCCTCCCTGAGTCTCGCGGCCGCGGCCGCGGTCGGCGCCACTGCCGCCAGTCTTGCCGACGTCTGCACCACCTCCTATGTCCAGTCTGTGTTGCCTACCGATGCCCTCGAGGGTGTCACCTTGTCACCTGAGTCTGTCACGGCCAATGCTGTGTACAACTACAGCATCAGCTCAAGTGATCTGTTCCCCGGGAAATCCGGTCTGGACTTCTGCAACGTCACATTCGCCTACACCCGCGACGGTGACGCTGACTCCACGGTAAGCAATAAGCCTTAATTGCTCTCCAGTGAATACAAATGGGCGCTGACATAAAGGTTGCCGTGTGAACAAAGACCAATGTCTGGTATTGGCTTCCCAGCCCCGATCAGTGGCAGGGCCGTTACCTCTCCACTGGAGGTGGCGGTTTCGCAATCACTTCAGGAGAGTCGGGTCTCGGAGCAGGCCTTGTCTACGGTGCCTCTGCCGGTACCACCGACGGAGGCTTTGGCAGTTGGAGCAACGAATTATCCGACGTCATCCTGCTCGCCAACGGAACCATGAACTACGACATGCTGTTCAACTTTGGTTACAGGTCCATCCACGAGATGAGCGTTCTTGGAAAGGAGTTTACCAAGCTTTTCTACAACGCCTCAAGCCTCTACTCTTACTACCAGGGCTGCTCGGAAGGTGGCCGTGAAGGTTGGAGTCAAGTCCAGAGATACGGTTCCCAATTCGATGGCGCTGCCATTGGTGCCCCCGCTTTCCGTATGGCCTTCCAACAGGTTATCCACCTCTTCAGTGCTGTCGTTGAGCGCACTCTCAACTACGCTCCTCCATCTTGTGAGATGGACAGGATCAACAACGACACCATTGCAGCGTGCGACAAGCTCGACGGTCGTGAGGATGGTGTGGTCAGCAGGAGCGATTTGTGCATGCTCCATTATAACGCCACTGCTAGCATCGGTAAATCCTATTCCTGTGCAGCTTCCTCGGGTGGTGGCATGATGAAGAGGCAGATGGGCGGTGGTTCATCGTCTCCTGCCGTTAACGGGACCGTCTCTTCCCAGGCTGCCGCCGTCGCTAACGAAATCTGGAAGGGCCTGTTCGACTCTAAGGGACGCCAGGCTTACATCTCCTTCCAGCCCGCTGCTAAGTTTAGCGATGCCGCCACCACCTATGACTCCACGACTGGCACGTACGAGGCCTCTGCCAGTGGCATCGGCGTCCAATGGGTCAACTACTTCCTCAACAAGATTGAGTCGACGGCCCTGTCCCTGGAAAACGTCACCTACGACACCCTGCGCGACTGGATGGTGCAAGGCATGCAGGAGTACGCCGATACCGTCATGACCACCTGGCCCGACCTTGAAGATTTCCACAATGCCGGTGGCAAGGTCATCCACTTCCACGGCGAGTCGGATAGTAGCATTCCCGCCGCTTCCTCGGCCAGATACCACGACGCGGTCCGCCAAGTCATGTACCCCGGCCTCGGCTTTAACGAAAGTTACGACCAGCTGCACGAGTGGTACAGGTTCTTCCTGGTCCCTGGCGCTGAGCACTGCGGATCCAACTCGTTACAGCCGAACGGTCCGTTCCCGCAGAATGTTCTTGGTAGTGTGATTGAGTGGGTGGAGAACGGTGTCAACCCTGAGAAGCTCAATGCTACCGTCATTTCTGGTTCTACGAGTGACGTGGACCAGAAGATTTGCAGCTTCCCGCTTAGGCCGCTCTGGAGGGACAACTCGACGATGGACTGTACTTATGACCAGGCGTCCATTGATACTTGGCTCCCTACACTTGATTCTATTCCTGTGCCTGTTTACTAGGGAGCGGGTTTGTTGCCTCAGCTGGAGACAGCAGGCCATTCACGTTTAGTAGTACTTTGAATGCATGTATTATTACGATTTATGCTATTAAGCTCAATAGGATGACATGTCCCTGTACTTCCAAGCCCCTTGTATAGACTATGAGCCTCAATCAAGAGCGCGAGCTTGTGTAATAATATGTTGCCGGAGAGACAGAGGCTCACTAATTTTAATAGACATCGCCAGCATTATGCGGATCGGCAGAAGCAGCGACACTAGACTGGGTGACCTGTTCTCTTCCAGCAGTTTGGAAAGATGTGATCACCAGCTTCAACCAGAGATGCGATATCGGCTGAGTCCGAAAGAGCCGCGTATACTGCTCAGGGGAGACCAAGTTGAGTGAGACAAAGTGCTCATCAGCAAAAGTGGAATGGCGCCAGGGCGCATGTCACGTACCCAAGATGCCGAAACAGTATATATATATCAGCCATGCCTATTAAATCCTTAATTGGGTTTCAGACCAACCCTCTTTTGCCCACAGAGGACTACGGTGGCGTGGTGTAGTGGTATAAGGCAAATCTCTCACAGCACATGATTAGACTAACCTCGCTGATGGGCGCATTGACGACGGAAGAGCCTGACAATATTTTACTAAGTTACTGTTAGTGCACTCAAGCACTATAATCGAAGCGACGACCATCCATAACAACTCTTCCAACAAACATCTTCAAGAACCGAAGGAATTCGGCGTAAGCGGCCTTCCGCTCATCGTCCATCCAGCTGTATCTCGAAGCAATCTCGACCAGATATTTCACATGCTCTGGTAAATTCTCAGCAAACCCATTGACACGTGCGTAACAATAAAAGTCTTCGGCAAGACAGAAGTTGCGTATCCAAGCCGGGAGATATTTGGCCTCCGCGCGCTGCGGCCCTTCGACCCCAGGCTGTTGCTGTTCGGCAGCATCCGCGCACAAGGTACGCACAACGTCTGGAAACCGGTCCATCAGATTCTGCAGCCGGTACGACACCTTCATCGCGATAGGCTGCTCTCTTCTCCTCGCAACAACCAGCCTCTCCACCGCCCGGCCTGCGCTCAACAGCTCCTCGGTCTCAAGCAACACCCAAGTCATGGGCACCTCACATTCCGGATCCTCAGTCAGGTCACTCGCTGTCGGCGCTACGGACGCAAACGCTGCTTCCAGCTGTGCGAGGTGGTCGTCCAGCTGGAGCGCCCTCTCCGTGTAAAGTTCTGGGATGCTGGTGCGGCAGAGAGGGCAGGTGCGAGGGTTGTCGTCGTTTAGCTCGTTGGTGAACCAGTGGTCGATGCAACCTTGGCCGAATGTGTGGCCACACAAGAGGGTGGTCGGGGCCTGGCAGCAGTTGGAGGTGTCGAGGCCGGTGAGAAGGGGGTGGAGTGAGGTGGAGGGGTTGGCGAGGCGCTGTAGGGCTTGGACCACTTCGGCGAGAGGTTCCATGCAGATGGCGCATGTGATGGTTCTCATTGGCCCGTCGATGAGCATGGTGATGTCGGAGGGGCGCAAGATGGTGGTGTTCTCTCCAATGGTAGAGGCCATGGCGAAAGCTTTTATTGAAAGACGTTTCTGTGGGTTGAGATCGCAGACAATGTTGTCGAAGGTGTTGGCGACAGTATTGGTAACAGTGCTGGTGACAGTGTTGACGACAGTGTTGGCGACAGTGTTAGTTGTTGGTCTCGTCGGATGAAGATGTAGTGAAGATATATATGGGTGGATTGCAGTCCTGCCTGCCAGTCTTGCCTGCGCTAGCGGGATTTCAGTTAAGCCCAAACCAGCAAAGTGGCATCATAGCTAACTTCCAGAGCCTTCCTGTTACCAAGATGTAAGTTTGTAAATTTCAGTGTGGCCGGGCTGCGTCTCCCACTGAGCCACATTATCCTGTCCGCCTGCCACATAAGGCATGGCTCTTAATCTCACGCAATGGGATCAAGGACGCGGATGACTTATATACATGGAGGTGGCCATCTCACACGGTTTTAGCAGCTGAAAATGACCAACATTCACTTGACCGAGAGGCATCAATCTGTAACACAAGTTTAGGGTCGTGTAAGCAACTCAGCGCAATCAAAGGGGTTTGGTGTTAGATGCGAGTGTTTTATCACTAAGTTTTTACATTACTCCGTGTTATGGTATTAGGCACGAAATCAGTACAGCGTTCATACATCTTGCGTACTAGTGCAAACTGTAATTTAGGATAACCTAGCGTGGTTCAGTACTAAGCCTCTTCGCGCACAGCCCCTCAAGCCACCCGGGTCCTTCCTCTCTGCCTCATCCACCCACGGTACTGGAACTTTCAAAGCTGTACTCTCCACACCATCCCCGGAATTTCAGGCTGACTGTTTTCACTACAACTCGATCTTCAAAATTTTCAAGGAGCGCATCGGAAAAGTCTCCCGAGCCGCTATCAGAGCTTCCCCAATTGCCTACACCTATGGAGAGGATATCTCATCACCACGAACAGGTCGGATGTTTATATTATCCTACACAACAACGCTAGGCCGCTGTGCTAATCCATTTTGCACAAACAAAGTCTTCTTATTGCACCAGTGGAAGTGGTAATGGTCTAATAAACAACTTAATTGTTTGATATTCGATCTACCGGAAAGCTTTTCTTTCCTTTCAGCTTGTGCTTTCCAACAGGGATACATTACTTCGAAGCTTAGCGCCATTAAAACACCATCATTTCGGTGAATACAGACAGTATTCATGATGGTCTTAGTAGCTCTTCACGAGATGCTATAAGGAATTTTCGTTCAAGGTCCAGTAAGGCATCCCTGACGCTCCATGATGACAAACTTCGCAGTGGTAATCCTAAGGAAACGACCGAATGCCCTGTATGCATCCCGACGATCATCATCCATCCAATTTATGGTGCGGCTCATAGAGACCAGTGAAACTGTAATGACGGGAGGAGCACGGATAGAGAGATAGAAGTCTACCGCCCGGACCGTGTCGGTGATCAGCCCTGGTAAGTACTTGGCTTAGATGAGAGGCGTCCTCCGGGACATATGCTGCTGGCCCGCTTGGATGCAAGCTCAGTGAACGGCTTCAGGGAACCTGTCCAGCAAGTGGTCGAACCGCCAGTTCTGCCTCATAGCTAGCGGCTGCTCGGGGCGTCAAGCATCCAGCAGAGTGCGAATCGACGATAATCTTTTCCTGGGATAGAGGGATCCATGTCTTGACCGCGTCGCATGTAGGGTCCTCCACCAGATCAGCAGCGGTAGGTGAGGCGGAGCGGAATTCTGCCTCAAGCTGAGCGAACTCGTCATACGGCTCCGGAACTTGAATGTGGCGCAACGGAGAGGAATACTGCTCTGTGCCTCGAACGCTGTTGAGCCAGCCAGTGATGCAGTCCTTGCCGAATGTGTGGCCGCATTGAAGGGTTGCTGGCTCCTTGCGATAGGCGTCAGTGTTTGTGAGCTCGGAGCGGAAGTGACTTTAGACTTCATTGCTTGATTCACTTTGAAGCAGCGGGTGCCAGCAGATACTGCATTTTGTGTCTCCGCAATCGATGAGCTTCTTAATGTTGGCTAGCATAAAGATGGTTGCAATCTCGGAGATTGCGGACGCTATGATGAAGGGAGGATGAACATGGAATGGTGTTAGTAGACGTTCCTTATATCTCGACAGATGTCATCACGTGCATGTAACCTAATGGATCATGCCAAAGCACTACTAGCAACGAAGAGTATCGTGTAATGGCTCTACTGAATTTCCAACGCCCCAATCCGAGAATTGTCTTCAAATCGGCAAAGATTTCCGCAAGTGCAGCATTTTCCATAACAAGGGGAACATAGTCATCAAACAACGGAATTGACATACCAGGACCAGCAGGGCAAATAAACCCTTTACAGGAAAACCGTACGAAAAGCTAACAGTCTGCTGGCTTTACTGAAAACTGAGAAGCCCTGGCGGAAAACACAATGGAAAAGAAAAGTGCCCGTACCCTCTCCTTCTTTTCATCTTTATATCCAGAGTCCTGGTTTTGAGTATGTCTGGAAAGTGGTTGCCATATTTACCGGCCTCTTGTGGATGGTAAGAGTTGATGGCAGCTTTGTAGCAACTGGCTAACAACAGCGCCATGGTTTATTGGACCCGCAAAAGACTTGATGTCTACCATTCCCAATGTTCAAACTGGTCGTTTCCAAAACACCATGCCCGCTCCTTTAGTTCCATGCGTCGACGTTGCAGTCAGGATTCCGAACGAGCAACGCCAGAACGTTCGAAAAGTACCTCTCAAAATCCGAATGAAAAGCCCTAGCACCCTCATCATCGCCCGGAACATGGTGTTTGGCAAACTCTCTAAACCTTCGAGATAGGTAGCCGTAGGACAAGATCACCATGTCTCTCTCGTCGTCCAAGTTGGGAAGGAAGCAGGAAGGGAAATACAGGATATCATGAAAGAGTCTCGGGTAATTGTCCACGTAAATCAACCATGTAGCAGTGGGTACGGTGTTAAAGGCTTCGCGAGAATTCATGGCGTCCAAGATATTGCCAGCCGTAAGACAAAGCTGAGTAGGATCCTCTGCCGATAGGTCCTCGTCATCGCTGTCGAGGTCGTCCTCCCACGTGTCTTCGTACAATGTGTGAGGAAGGTACTCATCGCGGCTGCTATCATCGTTCCGGTCGTAATCCTGACTCTCCTCGCCATCGTCGTCGTAGTCGTCGCCAGGTCTATTGTCGTCCTCGATGTCATCATCGTCGTCGTCGTCATTTTCCTGCGTATTTCCCGGGCGCCAGCGGCAAAGCGGGCACGACAACTGCTGCCTGAGCCATTCCATGAGACATGGACGACCAAAGACATGGCCGCAATCGAGCTTGCTGGGGTCCGTGCATGTGAACGAATTCTCGGTCGACTCGAGATCGAGGTTGCGCAGACCCTCAGACAGTTCAGGTGCCTCGCTCGCCGGGCTTGTATTCGTCTCCCGATCGGCGCCGTTTCGAAAGACGTTTATGCAGATATGACACGTATTATCGCCAAGCTTGTCCATGTCCTCCGGTGAAGCGGGCTGGACGAGCTTAGCTAAACGTGACTCGAGGGTAGCTCGGCTCCGGGCTGGACACGTGATCGAGGAGTCTTGTCCAGGTGGGAGGGTAAGTGTAGATGCAAGCGAACGATCTCCGAGGAGACTTTCCGAAAACCATGTACGATATATCGAGAAAGTGTCCATTTTTGGAAAGGCTGGGGAGGTGGTGTACGCAGTCTGGGAGAGAATCGTAGACTGTGGATGCAGAGGATAAAGGTGTCAGTAGCAAGCTTTTAGAGTGAAGAATAGTCAAAATTTGGATCTTTGAGTAAGTTAGCACGTATCCTACCGCGGTGTAGTTGAGCGTGAGCAACCATGGGTCGTACTTTGGGAAACACTGGTTGCACCCTGAGCGTCATTTTCTGCTCGCTATAGGCTGCTGGGGTGAGAAATGTTTGCACACAGAAAATTATATGAGCTCTAAAGCCTTGAATGAAAGAAGGTACCGATACAAAGCTCCAGTTCCAAATCACCACGACAGTGTAGCGGATCTGTCCTCCTGGTCCCACCTCCCACAATCAATGCAACATCATAAACTTCCTCGCTTTATTCTTTCCCCTATCTCCCATTACTTCGATTGTTGCCTTTCAGGCAAAGTCCCGAACAGTGTTGAATTCTCTAACCGGGAGGACAAATAAGCACTGACGGTAGGGTTCTGAGATCTCGAGTCATCTGTCTGACGCTTCCGTCTATGTCTGGGGTAGTCAGAGCCGAAGGAGGGTTATGAACAGCCGAAAGTGAGAAGTTTGGATCCGGTACCTTCCATGCTATTCGCAAGAAGCCATCCGCAAAGGAACCGATGGGACGATCACTGTAAAGCCCGTTGCGATTCGTATTCGGTGGGATGTTGGAGCACGACGCCATGCTTCCAGTATTTGGCAGCCAAAGCTCGACCAATCGCGACCCTCGAAGCCGTGTGCGCAGAATAGTTGGATGGGAGTGCCTTTGCAGAAGGATCCGGGCGCAGCCAATGCCGCCGCTGATGTTGTGACCTTAAGCTTGGGCTGAGGTGTCTTCGGCCAACATATGTTTCTTCTGTTGAAATATTGCTGTTCGAAGCTCCGTTTGGTGGGGTCATCGTAGCAAAGTTTGGGGTCCCAGTGAAAGCGACAGATGTTGCAGAAGCGGTCATCTTATTTGTTCAGTGTTTGACTCGACGCGATAGTGAAATATTCCTGAATTGGTCATATACATGCGCCCTGCCTGGTCATAGGTCGCCCTGTGAGTGGTCTATGATGAGGGTAAGTAAATGTGAAGGGGTGAAGTAGGCAATCTGAGGGCTCCAGCTGCTTACAAAAGGCGCCAGTGGGCAGTGATTTGAGCCTCATATCGGAGGTACGGACTTGAAGAACGAGAAGGAGTTACGAGAGACGCAAGAGGAAAGAGATATCTGGCACATCAAGTGCCCAGGCGCGAAGACGAAACATCAGAAGGTCGAGTCTGCACAGAAGTACAGTGTCACGGCCTTAGACGAAGAAGCCTTCCTCCGCATTATGAAGGTGTTACACAAGTCCAAGGAGGATATGAAGAGCGCTCGTGGCATAACAAAGCGTACAGATGTTCTCAACACTTGTGCTGAGGGGTCCCGCTGGTACGGGCTTTAGTACTTTCAAGTAGGGGATAGTGGCCACTGCTTTATTGATTCAATAAAAGGGTCGACCATGAATGAAGGGATTTGTGTATGCGTAGGCGTGGTTCTCAACCCCTATCCAGGGTTGAGGAAGGGACCACCTATAATTTTTCTAGGGCATGGTCAAAAGTGGAAGGATATAAGTGGTTGAACAGACTAGTGTAAGCAAGATATATGGGTCACAAGAACGTATAGATCAGGATTGCGGCTGCGGCACTTCGCCCAAAAGCCGCTTCTACGTCATGAGTCTGTTGAATCATATATAGAGGTGTTGGAGCCCCAAAGTACACGCTGAGAACGTTAAATGTTTATCCTGGCTTGTGTGAGAAGCTGCATATGTTCACAACCTCGGAAAACGTGAGGTGAAGTTTCTTGAGTAGGAAGGATGTACCATGGATTGGCTTTCCAATTAAAACAAATGAGTGATAGACTCTAACCGGGCATTAGTGTTCCAGGGATTGGAGGCCCGCAGCGTCGGATTACCGAACATCACCTAAGAGAGTGACACAGTCGTACACAAATAGACCCAAATAGAACCATAACACTTCTGTTTGGGTAGGATATGATAAATGCTACCTTTTGAATCTACGTAGAGGACCTTAAGGCATCCTACCACAACGAAAGTGCTCAAAGCCATTGACTCTCGCTCTAAGATTCACCACCGCCGCACACAAAAGCGAAGCCAGAATCATGTCTAACAACAAGGAAAATACTCGCCCTGCCCTTCTACATCAGATACACAACGCGGAAAATGGGACACCAAGCAACACTGCATCACGAACCACGCTGCATCCCACCATCAACGACACCACAACGCATGCCACCACAACAACGCCAACAATCTCCCCCCTCTCTAGACCCCAACCCAAAACCGCCGCCGAAATGCTCGCCTACCTCCAATCGCGCGACAAAAACCTCCGAGACCCTTCAAACTGGATCGGACCTTGCACTATCTGCCTGAGACCCTTTCCACCCGGTCGTTCTCCTTTGCGCGAAACCCCTGCTGAAGCCGCCGCAGCGAGCTCCACCGATAGGAAGCCCGCCGACAAGGATGACGACGAGAACTACCAGAGCGAAGAAAAGGAGGAGCAGGAGGAGCAGGAGGAGCAGGAGGAGCAGGATGAGCAGGAAGAACAGGAAGAGGAAGAGAACTGCCGCGACCCCATCATGCTCACCTGGTGCGAACACGTCTTCGGCACCACCTGCCTCGGCTCCTGGTTCGTGACGCAAATCTCCTCCGCTCGCCATTCGGAAGCGGCGGCGCTGCCGACATGCCCGCTCTGCCGCGTCGTCAACTTGCCGTTCAGCCTTCGCAGGCTTGGGCAGGAGAGCCTGTTTTTCGAGTACTACGACGTATGGCGCCGGCGCGCGCCGCGGATGGTGTCAGACGAGGAGGTCGAGGAGGTGGTTGGGGAGAGGGGAATGGGGTTCGCACGGTCGCTGGGCCGCATGGTGCAGCGGGAGGAAGAGGCTGCGATTCAGAGGGTGGTGGCGCAGGCGCTGAGGAAGGAGGGGGATGCGAGGACGGTTGTGGTGTTTGTTGATAGTGATGGGGGTGATGAGAGGAGGATTGTTGGGTTTTGGGCTTCAGGGGATCGGTCGAAGGAGTTTCAGAAGAAGGTGTGGGAGGAGTTTCTGAGGGTTGGGAAGGATGTTCCTTGTCAGTGGTGGCGCAAAGCGGTGGTGCTGGAGAGGATTGCCATACTATCTCAGCGTGCACAACCTGAACCGCGCCTGCCTCGGATGGGTGGATATTTGTTGAGATGACATTGAGAAGCTTTGATATAATACGATGATGTCTAAGAAGACGAAGACGACGACTTAGCTGTCGGGATCCCAATAAGCTCTTCGTATTCGTCGATGGTAGTGGTAGCACAGCAAACTCATATCGCTACACCGGCCGAAAGTAGTAGAAGATAATAGCGGAAGGGCAGGGAAGAAGGGAGGGTGTGATATTTCGTAATGCGGGCCGGGCCGGCCTCTATTTTCACCTCGAATTACCGGCTCATGTTGCGTCATCTTACCGCGGCTAAGGTAACTCCGTTGCGTCCACGCCAAGTCAAGACCCGCATAGGCTGCGCAAGCGGCAATGCGCCAAGTGCAGTGAGTAGCAGCTACTTTGTTGAGAATGTAGGGACAACTCATGCAGGACTTGTCGACCTTTGAAGAACTTGCGCTGTGTAGGTGCAAAGAATGGAACAAGTTGGCCATAAAAGCCATTGAGATGCTCAACATATATCTACTTCCCACCTGTACCTGCTCGGTCAATCTCAGAGAAATCGACATAACCCCGATTCTTGACAAAGTATAGTACCAGGGGCCTTGCTCTTGATCTTCAGCGAGGCGAAGGTACAGCTCAGCATGTGCCGGTCCGCTTCTTGCCATCATAGCTGGCTTGCCGTCCTCTTGTCGTTCATCTACGAAATAGAACCTCCGAAACTATGAGCTAAATAGATCAAGATGGATTGAGAAGAACATTACCTGAAGCCTTGTTCTCGATACACCAAGCTGCAGTCCCATATCATATGAGCAGCTGCAGACTTCCCCATGCCAAAGAACAACACTTGTGGGAGAGACATGACAGCCAGTTTATTCCCAGTAAAAATGAATGCTCTCGGTGTCGACGTAGGAAGGTCTTTAAAGCCGAGAACAGCGTGGTGTGCGGCTAACGTAGCGCTCGTAACATTGACAGTCATGTCGTAGTTGAACGTTTCCAATTCGAAAGAAGAAAGGGGATCGTGCGCTTCGAGCACAGTCCGACTCGCGGCTATTGTTTTTGTTAGCTTGCATTCATTATAAATCAGGAAGATCGTACTATTGTAGACAACTACGTTCGGAGAACCCCATGTTGACTTGACCCTTTTGAATACCTCCGGGACGGTGTCAGGGTTCGCAAGATCTCCCTGAATCTCGAGTTCACCATTTGGTCCCCAGCCATCTTTCTTTCCTCGGCCAACAAGAGCTACCCTGTACCCTTTTGCGGTGAAGACATCGGCTGTGTTTTGACCTATGTTAGGTCCGGCACCCAGAATCAAAACGATCGGTTTGCTCATGGCGTCGGTCATCCTCGCTATGGGGAGAAAACGTTGCAGGCTTAGGGCTCTTAAGTGTGAATCATCCACAGACGTTGGGGTGTGATCGCCGGGGTTGTCTTAAAGCCGACGCCGAGACGTGGTCTACCAATGACGTATGAGCTGACAAATGCGTTCAGTGTGCGAGCTCCAAGCCAACATCCTCTAGTCCCCGCTGCATCTTCTGGAGCTCTTGAAGGCTGATGCTGACATATAAAGCGGCGCTTCGGCATCCTGAGATCGCGAGTAGACGATTGGCCTCGAGGCTAGCGAATAGTGATCCCTACGTAGGGACTGAGGGGTGGCGGGGAAATCCCGCAGGCTACGGAAACACCTCGCCCCTCCAACGTCCCGCAATCGCGTTGCAACGGCCACATTAAGAAAAGGAACAGAGTCAATGTCAGAGCCACAAATGATATCTAGGGTGTGAGACTTGAGTTTTCAATCAGTTGATATTTGTGATATTTCGATTCCTATACCATCTAATCTCTTGTTGTGTGGCCCTGTAGAAGAGTCTACCCTTGTCTATAAGGGACATTTCGGGTCAACTGCTAGTTCCTTCCAAGCATCCGTTGCTCTTCAGACTCACTTATTTTTCCAAACTAAAGCTTCACCCATATTCCCTCAGGGTTCCTTGTCGAGGGTCCCAAAGATGCAGAAGTACACGAAAGGAGAGCCCCGAATAGCAATATTGGGCGGCTACCCCACTTGCCAACCAGAAATAGCCCCAACGTTCACCGAATCCGTGACCAGGTCAGAATGCCATGCTGACGGCGAGTATAAGAGGTTATAGCGGTTGTATGATGGCTGGAATGCGATACGAGCCTAAATCAATGCAGGCGTATGTGGCATTGTTGATGACGGCGGCAAGAAGGAGACCGAGAATAAGAGAAATTGGTAGCTGTTGTTGGGAGGTGTTAGTGACGATCCTGGGCAAAACGGGGAGCTTTGGACTGCAATCGGATTGATACAGCAGAACGAGAACGGAGAGCATCCGGGGGAGCAGAGAATCAACTAACACATTGCAGTATCACCGCGGATGGCACCAGTGTCGTAGCTAAGGGGAATACGTCTAAAAGCCACAAATGTGCCCATCAGAATAGCCAGCCATGCGGAACCTTGGGTCTCCTCGGGAAAGAGAACAAAACCTGTAGAATGTCGGCACAGGCGGCCCGTCGATATGGCGTTGCACTATCCTGGCAATTCGCACTAGGACAAGTCGAGGCAATTCCTGAGGAGTTGGGTCAGTAAAGCTAGGGTGAAGGGGTCTAATATCTGTTTGCTACGGCATCGCGGACTCAAGTGCTAACGGATTCGGGCTGGTACTCTGGAAAGCAGCAGCATCACGCTATGGTTATGTATGAACCCAGGAGGATGGTAGCAACTCAGAAGCTTGGGATGACCAGAACGTGGAGAAGCAGCTGCGTCCACGTTCGTGGTGATAATGCCATTACGTTCAGTGTGACACAGCCAAGGCCAATGGATCCGTGGTGTCGTGCTACGGGATAGACTGTGTTACTCAAGGTCTACGGGTGTGGAGGGCACATGCATCACGCTGCCGTGTGCAACGTTGTACGCTGGACGCCTAGCCTCCGGCGCATATGCTAATAGGCTTCTACCCCTAGTTCACCATCGGGAAGAATGGCGAGCCGCAGGTGGTCGGGTATTGCTATCCATGCTGGCTCGGAAGCAGGCAGTTGTCCTCTAGTATTGACAAGGGATTGATTTCCAATGATTTTATCCTTGTTCGGCTGCGCTTAGCCAGTCGTAACCGTCAGCAGCGCGCATCGTTTAGACCGGTGTGAAGGCAGAAGGTATAAAATGTCTGCATTGTAATTTGCCGTAGTATCCGGCACAGTCGCGCCACGATGTCTCTCCACAACCCCCTCAATGTCTACAAGGGGTCGGATTCGATGTTGAAGTTCTTCGACCCCAACCAACAGCCACCACTCCCGTTGGTCGAGCTGCCGGCGAAGCTGAACCCGTTCAGGGACGACAAGGTTCGCATCTACGCCAAGATGCTGACAGCGCTACCCGCACAGAACGTGAAAGGGCTCCCAGGTAATTTCGACGTTTTGTCTCAGCAACCGGCTCCATTCTCAGTTGCTAACGAGGTAAACATGAAGCACTAAACATGCTTCTGAAGGATCCATCAGAGGCTAGGAAGACCCTTGTTGAAGCGAGTTCTGGCTCGACCGTCACATCTCTGGGAATCACCGCCAATGCTCTGTTTGACAACGACGACACACACGCCTTTGTCAGTAACAAGACGGAGATAAACCGCTTGAGACAGCTGCAATTCTGGGGGATCAAGGTGTCCGTGCCAACATTTCAGACGTTCTGGTCTTCCCAGCCTAATTGCTTGCAGACACCTTTACGGTGGACCGGCACAACCGGAGTTCAATGATCCGCGGGGGATCATCTGCCAGGTGCGCCAGTTCGCCGAGGAGAATGAGAGCTTCTCGAATCCAGGCCAGTACGATAACGAAAGTGTGAGTAGAGTGGCCCAGATTCTCCTGGGCCCCCAACATGGCTAGTACGAGCGCTTACGGAGGACAGAACTGGCTCTCTCACGTGCGTTGGACTGGTCCACAGCTATGGGCGCAGATCCCAGAGATCAACATCTTTTGCATGGGCATGGGGAGCGCCGGTCAGTGTCCATGGCCCTCATGAAAGGCTTATATCCTATTGACTGCGCGAAGGCTGCTGCACCGGTACCGGTATCTACCTTAGGTCAAAGAAACCCTCTGTGAAGATAATCGGGTAGGTTTGGCTTTCTGATCCACAATGAATTCCCTGACAATGAGCCCTAGGGTGTGCAATGCAGTCGGTGATCCTGTTCCTGGCCCACGCGCTCGGCCATTATTCGATTCCTGCCAGTTCCCGTGGCGCAGCTTCGTCGACGCCACGGAAAGCGTCGGTTCACTTGATTCCTACCGGCTGTCCATGGCGCTTTCTCGCGCAGGCATCATCTGCGGGCCGTCTTCGGGCATGAGTCTCAAGGGCCTCTTCAACTTTCTGCAGAAGGCCAAGGATGCCGGTACATTGAACGAGTATGCCGAGAGAGATACTGGCGAAATACACTGCGTGTTTGTCTGCTGCGATCTGCCTCACCAGTATCTAGACGGATACTTTGAACGGCTCGGAGAGGAGGCATTTCATCCGATCGTGAACCAGGTGAGTCGCTTGGAAGTGGAAATTGCCGTGCCGCAGGGAGTTCTAACAGGAAGATAGAACCTCCTGTCCTTCGACAAAGACAGTTATGCGTTGGAGTGGGAGCTTTCTCCTGCGGAAGCAATGACGCTCCTCTACGGAGCTGACTGGTCGTGTCGCAATGGAGAGCTTCGCGGCACATCCAACTGCCACGAAGCAAGAGTGCTTTCGGCTTCCACCGGATTCGGCGCTAAAGTTGTTGACCTGCGCTCAGTCGACGACTTTAATGCCGGTCACATGGGTGGCGCCATTAGCTTGCCGCTTCCGGGGCTGAATCCAGATACCCCGAGCCCATTCGTATTTGAGCAGACGGATACTCTGTACAGCCAATGGTGTGAGCTCAAACGCATGTTCAGTGGGACGCATGACCTCCCTGGCGTGGGCTTCAAGGGCAACAATGATCTGGTTGTCCTATGCTACAATGGGGAGACAGCAAGACTTGCCACAGCCGTGATGCGTGCGGAAGGAATTCGGGCATATAGCATCAAGGGAGGTATGCAGGCGATTGCGAGAGTGGTTTCCAGTACGTGAGCTCTAATTGCCCCGGAAGGTCTGGCTGCATCTTTTCCTTTATTTCCGGATGTCAATTTCAAACACGGTCTCTGCCGGACAGAGACACAAAAGGAGCTCAGAGAGGTGTGAATAGTAGGACGCAATTGGACGGATGCTAAGTGGATCACGGCTCTAAGCCAGGAGTGGATGTTTACAGGGGCACCGTATGCCGAAGATCATGTGTAGAACGCCTCTGAGCAGATATCCTGTTGGAATCTCATGAAAGTCATCATGGAGTGCAACTGATGAAATTGACTGGTCTCTCTGTGATGCTACAGAAGCCTGTTATATACATGATGTCGGTGGATTATCTCCCAAGCCTCCTACCACGGCGACATCACCCATAAGGGAGCTTCTGCAGCCATATACTTCAGTCACCGAGCCTCAGGCAGCCTGAAGCCCACGAAGTCCAACATACCCCATCAATATCCCATCACTCTAGTTGCTGAGTTCCTTTGCTACCAACTCAACAACTGTCTTGGCTGTTCCGTATGATTCCTCGAACCTATTAAATGGTTAGCGACTGCGGGGATTACACTTCCATCATGCATACCCAGCACCGTGGTGGCCGTAATTGTGGCACACAAACGTTCCATTCTCCAATTTCTCGAGCTCGACGCGAGGCCCGCCAGTCCTCGTCGGCCTGAGCCCGACTTGTGTCCTAACCACCTGGAACTCGCCTTCCTCGTTCAGTAGCTCGGGCGCGAGAGGCCGGCAGCGGTCCAGGATTGATTGGGTCATGTTTTCGTCGACGGTCAAAGTCCTGTATCTTATCAGCCATCCTGAAGTCCACGGATACAGCTTCACACAAGGCTGCTACTACCAATCATGTGGAACTTTAGACACGCCGAGGAAGGTCTCATTGGGCCCGGAGCGAGGAACGACAACGGTCTCCCAGTCGTCACCTACTCCGGTGGAAATGCGTTTGGCCGTCCCTTTGACGATGACTGACTGGCCTTTCGTCGGAAAGACGGCAGCGTCGCCAGCGAGCTTGCCCGCCGCAATGCCTGTGCAGTTGATGACGCCCTGAACATTCCCAATTTCAGGCGAAGAGAAGATCTCTGTAATGGAGTTTGCGGTTCTTGTGAAGCACGTGGCGCCAAGAGCCTTGCACTGCGACATGAGGTATGTCAAATACCTTTCTGGGCAAATGCAGAAGGACTCGTAAGAAATGCCTCCGGCGTTCTCTCCGGTCGCAGGGATGTCGGCTAGCGGGAGCCGCTCGTATGACGGGATGAATGTGGTCCACCAGATCCATTCCGATGGGTCGGCAGGCTTCGGCGCCTCGAAGCTCCTGAGATGATTGCTTAGACGGCAAATGACAATGCTACAATGCCGGGAAATTACCAGTAATAGATGGTTGGCTTCATCTAAGCCACGGTTAGCTTCGGTGGACACAGCGCGCTTGGGCAACAACCTCAAGACCGGTCTTTTCTAGTGGGGCATCCTTTACCAGCTTTTGCCAGTGAAAGAATGTCTGCCTCTGCCACTCCTGCATGTGCGTCTCGTACTGCGTTGACGTTGACCGCCATTGCTGCGTCAAGGTCAGCGGATCAATTCAGCCGCCTCTGACATGCATAACATGCCGCTCCAGCCCACATCGAAGTGTACAGGCTGTTCTGGTCTCCAGGCCAGTCTCGGGCCACGATAGTGACTTTGAATCCTGCCTCCAAGAGACAGAGTGCGGTCTGAAGGCCGATGACACCCGCTCTGAGACGGTTCTGTTAGCAGACGTTTGGGCGGAGCTGTGGAACAGAATAAAATACCCCAAGACGACAATCGACGCACGAGATTCCATTTTTGGTCGCTTCTGTTGCCACAGAGTGTGCGTCTCTCCCCGCATTTATATCACGTCTATGAGCATCCTGTCGTCGTGCTTGCCTGCAATGCAACGCAGCCGTGTCACAATTGGTTGCTTTCTCGCTGCCTCAACGTTGCACTGTGAGCTGCGTCTGCATGGTGGAGAAGCACCGCTGTCGTGTCAGCTTCTCCGTACGCATGATCTCGCACGGGTGCGACAACGCCGAGGAGTGACAAGCCCGGAAACAACGCAATGCGAGCACAGACTAGGAAGCTTCACCTACAGAAGGGTACCACATCCGACCGCTGGCGTGAAGTTGTTTTCTGGTGTACCGGAAGTCGGTCGACGGCAAATTTCGATGAAACCGACCCAAAAAACCGCAATATAACGTTGGCTTTGCCCCTGCTCTCATGCCATATATTCTTCGCGCTAATGGCCGGATGTAATGCCCTCCTGTAGTGGATAATCTCCAGACGTGACGCAAATCTTTCGCCAGGCAGCCGGTCCTGCCTTCTCGCCCAGACGAAAAGACCAGCGAGGAGCACATTACAATAAGCAGGCCATCTCAATACGCTCTCGCAGTGCGGAATATCCCGTCCAAGTGTATATCTGCCGCATGCAGTAGCGACCCGTCCGAACCGAGTGGTCCAATAATAATTCTACAGCCGCAGAGGCTGCTGGATCAGCGGTGATGATGCATGGAGGAAGCGCCTAGAGTTCAATTGAAAAAGGTTGTGGCACCAGCCGTGGGCCTACGTGAGGGGTGCGGCGCACTCGTGTACGCACTAGCAGATGATGCAAGACCCATTACGCTGGCCAGCTGCACAGCACGGGGCAAATCGGGTTGCACCAATCGCCCCCGCGCACCCGATCTCGGTATCAATTCCCCTGGTACACTCTGCACCCTGCAGACGCGGTTCCTCCCGCAGATCCCGACCAGGTCTAGGCTGGCCAGATGAACATGCGCGATGCATTTATAACCACCCCGGCCGCCACGGCAATTTTCCAGCAGGCAATCAGACCACCAAAACACCGAAATGGCATCGTTTATTCCGGACCCCGCGGCGACGCCCCCCTCCGATTATTTGCAGGAGCTGCTGCTCTCATATGGGCTTGAGCTGGTTGATGACGATCTGGTTCAGTGGGCAAAGGAGTCACCCCAACACCCGAGAAACTGGCCAGTGGGATGGAAAGTTTACAATGCCGCCGTAGTGATGCTCTTGGACTTCTTCATGTGCGCCGCTACCCCTCTTATTCCATCTGGGAACACGACATGCTGACCATGCATCTCTGGGCACAGAACCGCTGTCGGCGTCGTCGGTGTAAGTCCCGCATAATCAGCTCAGCACGAACGACACCCGGTCAACTAACGAGTGGCAACAGACCGCGGCGGCAGCGAGCTCACATGAAGAGTACGGGGTTGGGGAAACAGTTGCACTGCTTGCGTTTACAACCTCGTTAGTGTTAATCGTATGCCGTTTTCCCGATTTGGCGGCTGACGTTGGCAGGTTCTTCGTCGGGCAAGCATTTGGCGGCGTTGGCTTCCCGCCCTATTCCGAGTCTTTCGGCCGCAAGAAGTTATATCTCTACTCCACCATCCTGTTCGCCGTGTTCAACCTCATCATACCCATATATGATTCAATTGCTGCCGCATTCGTCGGACGCTTCATGACGGGGCTCTTGTCCGCGATCCCGTCGATCGTGGCCGCGGGGAGCATTGAGGACATCTTCAGCGCAGAGACCCGACTATGGCTAGTGTCGCTTTGGCTCATAATCGCCAACCTGTCCCTGGTGGTCGGCCCCATTTTCGCAGCGTATGTGTCTGCTACAGTCGGATGGTATGTGTGGTAAACCTTGAGCGAGACGGAAGCATGTCGCTGACAAACCCACGTGCAGGCGATGGATCTTCCATGTGTCTACAGTTCTCGCTGTTGTCTTCTCGGTGCTTGTCCTGTACATGAACGAAAGCCGCGCGACCCTCTTGCTCGGCCACCGCCTACGGCGCATTCGCAAGGCGACGGGAAACTTCGACCTGCGAATTGAGAATCCTGACCATGTCCCAGACCTGCGCACATTCATCCAGGTGGTGTGTTTTCGCCCACTAGTTCTGCTGTTCACTGAGCCCATTGTGTTCATGGTCTCGATCATCAGCGGGCTCGCGTTCGCGCTCGTATACCTGTTTGCAGACGTCTTGCCCATTGTCTACAGCTCATACGGATTCACCACCGAACAGTCCTCACTCGCCTTCATCCCGCTTGGCATTGGCTTCCTCTGCTCAATCTTCACGCGCATTTTCGACCGCAGGCTCGCAGCCAGATATGCTAGATCAGGGCGTTCGGTCACTCCAGAAGACAAGCTTTTTGGCTTCGCCATATCATCTCCGGCATTTGCCATAGGCCTATGGTGGTTTGCATGGTCTATTCCGCCAGTGGTGTCGGGCACGCCGTGGGTAGTCTCCATGCTGGCTCTTGTCCCGACCGGCTTTGCAATCAACGAGTTCGATTGCGTCCTGGTAGGCTACTTGACCGACAGCTACACGACGTACTCTGCGTCGGCATTTGCCTCGCTTTCACTGGTCCGATCTCTACTCTCGGCAGTTTTTCCTCTTTTTGCGCGTCAGATGTTCACAAGCATGGGTCCGAACTATGCGACCACGGTCCTAGCGGCTGTAGCGACCGCCTTTTGCGTATGTCCGATAATCCTGATTCGACATGGAGAGTACATCCGACGGCAGAGTAAGTTTGCTAGATATAGTCTAGCATTGGATAGTAGAGCAGACTACATAACTGGAGATTAGAAGATCACGGTTTGTAAATTTAGGAGGATATATAACTTCGTAGTAACTGTATTAAGATTGCCATAATTATACTAGTATTCTTAGTAACAAAAGCGTTCAAACTTCTTATTCCATGAGTGGCAATATAGGCCTGATAGTGTGAAGTCAACGTTCAGGCAGAGTTCGTTCATGGAGGGAGGGATATGGTAGGATTTGCGCATTAGTTCAAGTCTTCGGCTAAAATTCTGCAAGTATGCAGTTCCATTCAATTTAGCAACAGGACGCAGTTGGGCCCCATGGCTCAGATACCACGAAGGGAAAGCATTGGGTGGTCCAGGATTTCAACCAACCATGACCAGGAAAGCAGAAGTGGTGTCCAACCGTTGTCATCTTCAATGTCGATATACGAAAGCCGGTCTGGTATAAGCATTCTGCAGTGGTTGAATCAATATCTCTCATGTGGTACATGGTTTTATAACGCCCTGGACACCCGGAACGAGGAACTTTTATACCCAATTACTCAAGCGTCCTGACGATTGGCATAGCTGTAACGTTGATGATTGAATCATCATGATACTGTTTGAACTGCGCTATCTCGCTTTGGTTGAGCTCTGATAGTGCCAATGATCTCAGATAACTGGGGCCTTCAGCAATAGTATCGATAGCTCGGCGTCGAATATCGGGCATGTGTTCCTGTTCCACGCACTGGTAGCCATTGGGATAATGGTCCTTCATCCAAAATACTCTAGGATGTAGTTGAAGTTCAAATTCCAAGCCGATATAATAGGATATTTTGTATGGTCCTCTTGAAAGATCTGGCAGTTGTATTCGAAGAGCATCTTGACCTCAGACTCATTTGCGTAGAAGATTGCAGAATGCATAGCTGTAGACGGATCGGCTCCCGCATCGAGAAAGAATCTCATTCCTCTAGGCCACCCAAGGCTGAAAGACAGCGGAGAATACAGGGCAAGCAAACCTTAGCCGATTCAGTTCTTTCGATGCTTAAAAGTGCCATACCTATAGTAAGCGGACCTTGCATTGATATCGACGCCGGATCGAATTAGCAAACCTGCAATGCTTGCAAGCTTGTCATGGACCTCATCTTACATATACCAAGCTGGTGAAATATACCGCACAGATTCCAACCCCCGGACTTACATGTAAAAAAGTTAAGCCATATACATCTTCGTCTCTTGCCGATACCAGACCCGTTCTGATGTTTCACTCAAAGTTTTTTTTTAGAGTTTTCATAGCGCAATCTGCACATTCTGGATACAGGCGTTCGAATGAAGCCCCTGCTTTTGGAACTGCAGCAACGAAATTTCGCCTTCAGGTCTTTTCCCAATGGCTTCGCAAAGCTCTTCACCCATCTCCATGACTTCCAAAAAAGTAGGAGAAGACTTTAGGTATATGATCCGCGTCGCAGCTATCTGAGGTGAAACTTGTAAAGTAAGTCCGCCGCTGGTGCTTTGCAAAAGCATTGAAGTCTGTGGTCCATCTGAGCCCAGCCGTCATGTGGAACTGCCTGTTCACTGAAGCCCTTTGCAACGGGCAGTCATCTAAGTGGGCGTTGGAATGGTAAAAGAATCTGAGAGGCCCGATGATAATGTATCTGTCCGTGCCGGCACGCTTGAAGTACTTTCACGTCTCCAATGGGTTTCCAGCAGCCACTTTGCAAAGCCTCATATCATCTCGCTGAAGGTTTTGTTCGTACAATTCGCCTGTTGCTGCAGTTGACATCTGTTTTCGTGACTTTTTCTGGGACCTTCCGGTCTGAATTTGCGGAAGCTTTTGAATCGTAGACTGTAGAGAGGCATTGCACTCTTCGATTTGCTGTTGCAGGCCCAGTATGCTTACTCGTGCAAGGCTTGACGAAGTCCTGCCGAGCGCATCATAATTATTCTGGTAGTTGTTAACGATTGAGAGATGTTCATATTTGTTGCTGGCAAAGGCGGAGAGTTTGATGGGAATACCATAGATCCAACGCTTGCGGAATCTTCTGAAGCTCATCAAGCTCGGCATCTATCCATTTCTTAAGCTGGAGTGCTCTTGCCTGCTTAAGACCCTTTTTTACTGCGCTGTCTCCAGGTGCCGGCACGAGGCCGTCCAATAGGATCGAGAGGTAGTCTGCCTGAACTAACCAACATTGCACCAGATCGCTCGCCACTTTCACGGTCGTTGGCGAGAGAAGGCTGGATAGGTTGCCTTGCCCGGTGCAGTTGATTCCAAATCTGTCTTAATGGCTTTTAACAGCACCTGAACATGACGTATATGCGGCCTCTGCTTCTGAACATCCTTTGGAACGTCACGAAACGGTGGGTAAAACCTTGCTGAGATGATTACGGCCTTAACGCTGTATCCAGCAAATTGGGCGACAGCAGCAGTGGTGCCGATCTCAGTCATCTCGTCGAGCTCGTCAGGCCGAATGACAATACAGAAAATTGCAAGTACTTTTGGAAGTGATGCTTTCCCTTTCAAATAGAAAGGTAAAGCTCACAGAAGAAGTGGGATTATTGATATAAGAGTTGAAAGCATGGCCTTGCTGCCAAGGCACTTCTCTATTGACAACGAGTGCTCACACAACTTTATCCATTTTATATCGCATTACTACCGGCGAATTGCAGCCCCGACCTCCATGAATTCTCAGATAGTTATCCAATTCAGTACAGACTTCAGTACTGCCGAGCTTATTCGTAAGAGAATAGGGTATCCCATTCTCCCTGACTTACGCACGCTGCTGGTGGGCACTAACCATCATCCCAGCACAGCAAGACCGCCTGACTCGCTCCACGCCCTCTGACGCGCATTGAAGATGCTTCTGGGAACATGGCAGTGCCCAGAAAGAGAGTTTGCAGATCAGAGTCGCGGTGGGCCAATCAGGCAAACACGCCGCGCGTGCGCCCGCCAAAAACCTTCTCTCCCTAGGTAGCCTACCTGTCTCCTCTCTCCAACACCGCCCTTCGCCGCGACTCCTACTCACTGTGACTTCGAGCTCGAGACAGTCAAAAATTGCTTCAGAAGAGACGAAGACCTCTTCATGCGCCCAAAAGTGCTTCGACACCTCATCGGATGCGCCGACCCGCTCTTCCACACATGGCCTTGAACCCAACAGCCCTTCGCTCTTCTCATTATGCTGAAGAAGGAGCTACAGATCGGATGATGCACTGTCCTCAACGCCCTCTGATCTCGACAGCACGGGAGGCCATCGTCGAGGCAGTCAACGCCCAAGACTTCACGCGCAGCTTCAGCGCCGCGCCTCACGTTAAGAAAACCGTCCATCACGAGCTCCCCAAACGCTGAGATCATTTTTGCTACAGAGTATTTAACAATCTGAGACAGCGGTCATAGTCATACAGTTGCCGCGCCTACGCAGCGGCGACAACCCGCGGCGTCCTCATCCTCGTGACCTGATCATCAGCCCTCACGACCCGATTCCCCAAGCTATCCCTCACATACTCAGCCCCCCCATCCTTCTCCTTCAGCTGGTGCTGGCGCTTCCACAGCTCGACCTCCATACCCCCCCTAATAACACCAACGCGCATGGTACTCAGCAGATTATGCGCCGCGTTACTATGGTCATAGACACCACCATTAAACAAAGCGGTAGCGTCCTTGCCGATGGCGCTCTTGATCAGCGTCTTGCCGCCAGGGTGCTCGTCGACGAAGTGGGAGACGTCGTGGATGACGCCGGCGACGGCGATCCAGGCGCGGCCGCCGGATTTGGCTTGCGCGACGTAGTCGTCCCAGGTGATGATGGGGAGCTGGGAGAGGGGGATGCCCCAGTCGAGTTGGGCGCGCTTGCGGTCGAGCTTCTTTTGGTCCATTTGGAGGCGGCCTGGGGAGGGGAGGGGAGGGGTGAGCGGGATGTGGGAGAGGTGGTGGAGGGAGGGGGGTGGACGTACCTTTTTCGATCTCGTTGCTTCCTGTGCGAGAAGGCTGGTTGTTAGCATGGACGGACGCACATGCGGGATAGCTCGTGCGTGGGACTCACGGAATTGCTTCAGGTCGTATGCGAGGCCGACTTGCTTCCAGAGCCAGATGAACCATTTCGTGGGGTCGTACTGCCACCATTCTGCACACGGTCGTCAGTGTTCTTGATCCCCTAATGCATCAGGCGTGACAGGACTTACCGATAGCATTCCTGTAGTCACTCGGAAACTCATGGTGGAAGTTGTGATATCCTTCTCCCAGCGTTGCCAGCGCCGTGATCCAATGATCCCTCGGCGAGTTCCTATCGTCGAATGGCTGCTCCCCAATCCAGTGTGCCAAGCTGTTGATGCAGAAGGTGGCCTGCTGGACAAAGAACACCCTCAGAATGCCGGCATACACAATGCCACCGGCAAGGTCATTCCAGAGCAGGCCGGCCACGAGCCCGGGGAAGACGAGTCCCATAAACAGCGCGCATGTCACGTAGTGGCGATGCTGGAAGATGACGATAGGGTCCTCATTCAAGTCGGAGATGTCAGTCCGGCCGATGCGGCGAGGATTCTGCTTCATGAGAATCCATCCCATCTAGCCCGAGGCAATGTCAGCAAAATTACCAGAAATAAAACCCTCACGGTTTCCCGCTTCCCTGACACCGGAAGACGTGTGGCTAAAGATATCCGCTCGAGCACGGGTAGAGCCTCCGTACCGCTTGGCGCGGACAAGGACACCCGCTCGCAGATCCGTGCGGGCCCAGGCTCTCCTCTGCTACGGGCGCCAGCCTTACCGGCGCGAGCAAGGAAAAAGGAACAAAGAAAAAGCAAACCACCAAGCGACGTCAACTTACATGGCTATACCACAAGCCCTTCCGCACCGAGTACGGGTCCTTGTCGGTATCGGTGTAGCGGTGATGGGCGCGATGATCGCGGCTCCACCAGCGAATGGAGCCCTCGATCGCGCCGGCTCCGAACGCCGCGAGGAAGATGCGCAGCGGAAGCGTTGCGCTGTACGACGTGTGCGACCACAGGCGGTGGTAGCCGGCGGTGATGGCTGCCATTGGTCAGCGCGGGTTGTTTGTCCGCATTTTGCACACTACTGATCGAGCTCCTCTTCTGGCCAGCCCGCTCGCCTCTCCCCTCCCCATCTCGGATATCGTGAGCCGCGTCAGCCTTGCCATTTGCATTTTCCCGCGGCTCGCCCAACCCAGAGGCGCGGAGCGGCTGCGAGGGCGGTCGATGTCTGCGGACCCGCGGGAACCGCAAACGCTGCGTGTTGCGGAGGCGGCGTGCGGCACCGGCCTGCGATGTTCGAAGATGTGGGGGGAGGGGGCTGGCGTCTGGCTGCGGTGCGGAGCCGCGGCGGTTCTGCGGAAAAAGGGCAGGTTTGATGGAAGCATATACTCACATAGTCCCGTGAAGAAGTCTGGACGCGTGCGTCAGCGGGGCGGGTCCGGCGGACGGGAGTGGCGGTCGGGGCAATGGAGAGGTAGGTACCTACAGTATACGAGGGCGAAGACGGCTGTCTTCCATTGGAGCGGCACGTAGAAGGCGGCGGCGATGCAGCCGGAGAGGGGGATGCCGATGACGAGGAAGACGTTGAGCCAGTTGACGTGCCGGTGCCAGTTCCACGCCGTCATCTTCGTCTCCGTGATGTGCGGCTGCGCCATGGTGGAGGGCGGTACCGCGACGGCGGGCGGAAATTCAAAACCGCGTATCAAGCGGCCGGATCGGGAAGGCGGAGGGCGTTCTGGACGGCGCGACGCTGATACGACCGAAGCGGAAGGTTGCGTAGCCAAATAGCCGCGTGCTCCTGCGCGCCTTATTACAGCCGCCGCCGCGGGTCGGCCCTCTTTACATATAGTCCCCTTCGTCCCCTTCGTCCCCTTCCCTTCCCCCATCGCTGCCTGCGTGAACATACCACCATCTCGCGACTCGCCCAACAAAAGCGACGGCGGAAGCGGTTGGGTTCTGTGGAGGCGAGACGGGCGGCCGAGTTGGCGACGATTTGGCGGACGTGGTCAGGCCACTTACCCCCAACGGTTTGCGGGGTCACACCATGAGGACGCCACGCAGCGCTGAGTCGGGGCGCCGGGAAAACGACACCAGCGACAGACATAAAGGAACGGCCGCCCCCCTCGAGAGTCGCGCTCGCAACGCCGGCTGTCGTTTTCCGGGAGATGGAGAGTCTGGTGGATCGGGAGGAGATGCAGAGGCTGATGACATCCGGCGGGCGAAGCCGTCTGGGTCTAGAGCCCGTAATCGCGTCTCAGCGACGTCGCTGGCCGGGAGCAGCGCCAGAGATGGAGAATGAGAGCCGGACGAGCAGCTGGCGGTCTCAAGGGTGATCCAATCGGAGGGATACTGCAACCGGACAGTCACCTCTCACGTGACTATGCGGTGGATGTCGATTGCCACGACTCGTGGTCCCAGAGACCCGTGGCGTCAAGAATGCAGCTGAGGAAGACATTTTCCACATGGCGCGGGCTTGAAAGAATGAACACACGTATGCGACAACGGGGCTCAGGGGACGCGTTGGTCGGTATTCGTGGATGAAAACCACGGAATGGATTTTGCAGCACACTATAGCAGCGTTGCGAGAAGAAAACACTAGAAAGCAGCCACGGTAGAGATTTATGACGTGTCGGCTTGAAGGCGTGGTGAGACTGAATAGCACGTGACTGATGGAGAGCGTGGGGAAGTGCAGATGCGCCTCTCTATTTTCGACCGTCGGCTTGAGCGAATGCGGCAATCGAGAGACTGCAGAAGCAGCTTACCGCGGCCCTGTCTCGATCTAAGACCAAGGACCAATGCAAGACATAATGATAGTCAGGGAGCACATCGTTAGACGGGCCGATGCCGCCCGCTGCTGAGTAACGCTCGGGCAGACTGCTGGAAGCTCGCGCGCCGCGACCGGGAACAGCGGGCAAATAAGAGGACACGAGAGCAGACGCGGCTCAAGCTGACAGAGTACGTAGTGAATCGCGCCGAGTGGGAGCCAGCGGGCGAGGAGCAGCTGGCGTTGGTGAGCGAGCCGCGCCGTCGGAAGTCGGCAAGCACCCGCAGGCGCTTCCCCTGCAGCCTCCCGCCTCCAGTGCGCAACGCCGCTCGCAATCAGCACCTCATGCGCGTGCGCCGTTGCAGCCGAGATCTGTGCTCCCACGCGGCCCCCCGACGCTCCTCTGAGTGCGGCAGTCCACCACCGCGCCCTAACGCCGACGCGCACCGGAGAGACACCCAAACGCCGAGAGCAGAGGACGGGGACGGCCCGCGTCACGTCCTGAGGCACAGCCGCCGCGGCCACGAGAGCTTCAGCCGCAAGCGCAGCCAATGCGGAGCGGATAAGGGGCCACGCCGCCCGATTGCGCGGCAGAAGAGCCGCCCGCCAAGCGCGCCAAGAGCTGGTGTTTCTTCTCGTCCGCGCGGCATCTCCACCGCTGATGCTGTCGATGCGACAGATCCAGAGCCGCAGGTCACTCTGCCGGGCCTTGCGAAACGCGTGCCTGCATGCTGCGAGCAATGCGGCAGGACGAGCGGCCCCTGGCGCACTCGGCGCGGCAGGCCGACCGTTGCGCGCGGCTTGGTGGCTGGCGATGGCGCTGGACGGCGGCCGGCAACAAGCCTTCTTGCGGCACGCACAAGGACGCTTGCTCTGCCTGCCGACCTCTCTGGGCTTGAGCAGCGTGGACGGGCGCGCCAGGGATGATTTCTGGGCCGGGCGCTGACGACGCCAGGGCCTTATTTCGATTGGCAGACGCGCGGGCTGCGTGTGCGCCAACGTCTCCCCCTCCACATTCCACGCGCGTGCTGCGTACATACCGGCCGCGTCGCCGCCCACGCGCCGCAGCTTTCAACGCTCGCCTTCGCCCTGCTGCGCGCGCCTCAGTCCCGCCTCCATCCTCGCCGCGCCCTCGTCCCGCCATGATTGTATCTTCGCCGAGCATCTTCTCCTAGCCGCGGTCGGGCCTGTTTCTGCTCTCCTTTTTGCCCCCCCCCCCCCGCGCAGCAGGCGAGCAGCCCGACTTGCACACGCATCCTTCCACGTAACCACCTTCCACACCACACGTTTCTGTCACTTTTATGATCCGCATCCGTCGGCCGGCGCCTTGCGTGCATTTCTTGCTTCTCCGCTTCTCCTAATCTTCTCCCCTCCACGCTCTCCATGTCTTTCCTGCCATCTATCCGCTCGACGATTTCGTCTTTATTATGCCTCGCTGCTTTTGCACATGCCGACCTGATCCCTTACATCGCCGACGAGGCCTACGACCATGGCGACTTTGGTGCCTATCCCTACCAGACGTACCAGTCGTCGCCGCTGCGCGGCCCCCGCGTCAACGTCCTCGCCACCAGTGAGAGCTGTACCAGCGGCGATGAGCTTATCTTTTTCAACCCTCGTGGCCGTCGCGTGGTGCCCGGTCCCAACCCCATGATCCTGGATCAGGCCGGCAATTTGGTCTGGACGCTCGACGGGAAGCCGTATGGCGAGACGTACAATTTGAACGTCCAGGAATGGAATGGCGAGCAGTATCTAACCTTTTGGGGCGGTGACGACACGGTCGGCGGCCACGGGCAGGGTTACTACTATATGGTGAGTGGTCCGTTCTGTCGCACTTAATGCTCGGGCAGTATAGCTCTTATACGAGCAGTTGGCGGTGCCGGGTGTCCCCGCTGCGGTGTCGCAGATCCGGGAGCACGCCATCGGGTCCTAAGCATCGCCCCATGCGTCGAGTTTCTTCTCGCAGTGACTTTCGCTCCGGCAACGCTAACAGCATCGGCATGCCATCAGCTCGACTCGACGTACACCCAAGTGCGGCAAATCTCGGCCGTCGGCCCCATCAAAGGCGACCTGCACGAGTTCCGCTTCACGCGCAACGGCACCGCGCTGCTCACCGTCTACGAGATCACGCCCGTCGATCTCAGCCCCATCGGTGGGCCCAGGAACGGATGGGTCTGGGACGGCGCGTTCCAGGAAATCGACCTCGCGACCGGCAACCTGCTCTTCACCTGGAAATCCACGGACCACTACCCAGTCAACGAGACGTACCACAAGTACGGTGGCGGCGGCGACAGCTCAAAACCCTTCGACTACTTCCACATCAACAGCATCGACAAGGACGAGCTCGGCAACTACCTCATCAGCGCGCGCTACACCCACAGCATCACCTACATTGATGGCCGCACCGGCGCCGTCCTCTGGCAGCTCGGCGGCAAGCGCAACAGCTTCAAAGACCTCTCCGCCGGCCGCGCCACCGACTTCGCCTGGCAGCACGACGCCCGCTGGCACGCCAACAACACCATCATCACCCTCTTCGACAACGGCGCCGAAGCCGGCCACTACACCGCCGACTACAGCCGCGGCATGCGCCTCGCCATCGACCAAGCCGCCATGACCGCCCAGCTCCTCACCGAATACGTCAACCCGGCCAAAATCGTCTCCTCCTCTCAGGGCTCCACCCAGCTCCTCCCCAACGGCAACGTCCTCGTCGGCTTCGGCTACAACGCCGCCTTCACCGAGTTCTCCCCCAACGGCATGCCCCTCTGCGACACCCATTTCGGCGCCGCCTCGCGCTTCGAAACCGGCGACGTCCAGAGCTACCGCGTCCAGAAGGCTAAGTGGACAGGCCGCCCCGCCACCAAGCCCGACATCAAGGTCGAGGGCTCCTCCGTCTACGCGTCCTGGAACGGCGCCACAGAGGTGCATCGCTGGGTGCTGCAGGACGCGGACTACGCGGAGCTGGACGGCGCCGAGAGCGGGGAGGGCGATGTGGGCGAGTCGTGGTTCTCGGTGCAGACGGTCGAGAAGGCGGGCTTCGAGACGGAGTTGAGGTTCGGCGTTGAGAGCAGGAGGTATGTGAGGGTGTTGGCGTTGGATCGGGAGGGGAGGGTACTAGGCGCTAGTGAGCCTGGTGGGACGAGGATTGATGATGAGATTCGGAATTCGGTGAGTTGGCTGCTTGCTTTGGTCTTGCGGTTGTTATGGTTGCTGACAAGCTTCGTAGACTATGATTTTTGGCATGCGCATCAAGGATAGCGACTCGGCGCCGCTGATCTTCCTGGTCTGCGCCGGCATGCTGGGTACTGGTGTTGTTATTATTATGGCGTACCGGTCGCGCATCGAGAGGATAGAGTACCAGAAGGTCCTCGATGAAGAGGAAAAGGACGTTGTAGAAGTGGGAGAAGAAGAAGAGATACTGTTGGATAGACGGCACTACCGGGTTGGGTCGTGATTTTGCTACATTTTCCAGCACAGATACGTATGATACCCAAACAAGTTAGACAATGGACATTTGCGAAAGACATGCAGGAGCCGGGGTTCGCGCTATCGGGATGTGGAGTGGAGTACTCCGTACGGAGTAGATTATACGATGGTTAAGTGGGGGTGGGGGAGGCATACACGTAGGCTAACCACGCTTTTTCCTTCGCTATATTCCCTCCATCATCTGAGTCTATCCCAGCCGTGGGTCAGCTCCATACTTGTCTGTTTGCTAATTTTACAGAGACTGCCTGGGGGTTATCCTGTGGCATTGCGGCCACATCTGCGCTCCAATCTGAATCAGGTCTTCTGCTGCGCCCGACTCATGGCCCCAGATGTCACTCCACTCACTTGTACCTTTTAGCGACGTCCCCCCAAAATGCCGGGTCAACGCAATCCTCCCGAGCTATTCCGCTGCCACACCCTGCATGCGTTAAACCGGGAAGGGAGAAGTCCACCGGTGGCCTAACCCGCTATACGCCGTATAGTGACAGGTTGCCGGACTTTAAATATCTGTTCGGCAATTGACAATCTGATTTTCCCGTTGACGTTTTAGGCCATGAGGCAATATTTCCTAGGCCGCCTGTGCATAAAAGGTGGCTGCGGAGCCTTTATGGACGCTATTCTCCGAAGAGCTTAAAAATCGCCCATAATCTTGTCCTTTAGTACCACTACTTCGAAAGAGTTCCTTCCCCAAGTGAAGTTTCTATCATGGGCTCAAAAGCGGCAACACCTTTGGTTCTAGACGCTCTCATCGTCGGCGCCGGCTTCGGCGGCTGCTGGCAACTCTGGCGGTTGAGAAACGAAGGATTCAACGTCAAGCTTGTCGAAACAGGCGATGACTTCGGAGGAGTCTGGTACTGGAACAAGTACCCCGGAGCGCGTGTTGACAGCAGCATCCCGCACTACGAATTCTCGCTGCCAGAGCTCTGGAAAGACTGGACGTGGCGGGAGCGCTTCCCCGGCTGGAAAGAGCTCCAGGCCTACTTCCAGTACGCCGCAGACAAGCTCGACCTTCGCAAAGACACGCTGTTCAACACTACCGTCACGGCCGCCACATTCGACGAGACCGAGAGCCGCTGGACCGTCGAGACCGCCGGCGCGCAAACCTTCAAAGTCAAGTACCTCCTCCTCAACACCGGCTTCGCCGCCAAGCGCTACATCCCCGACTTCCCCGGCCTCTCCACCTTCAAAGGCACCTGCCTCCACCCCTCCTACTGGCCCAAAGAAGGCCTCAACCTTGCCGGCCAGCGCGTCGCCATCATCGGCACCGGCTCCACGGGCATCCAACTCGCCCACGAACTCAGCAAAACCGCCTCCTCCCTCACCATCTTCCAACGCACCCCCAACCTTGCCCTCCCCATGGGCCAACACCACTACCCCGCCAACACCACCTCGCAATTCGCCCCAAAAACAACCTACCCCTCCATCTACGCACAGCACACAAAGTGCTTCTCCGGCTTCGACTTCTCCTTCCTCCCCCGCACCACCTTCTCCGACGACCCCGCCCAGCGCCGCCAGACATACGAACACCTCTGGCGCCAAGGCGACTTCAAATTCTGGCTCGCCACCTACAACGACATGCTCTTCGACGACGCCGCCAACACCGAGGCCTACAACTTCTGGCGCGACAAGACCCGCGCCCGCATCGCCGATCCTGCTCTCCACGAAGTGCTGGCTCCGACTGCGAAACCGCACCCCTTCGGCTGCAAGCGCATCTCGCTCGAGAACGGCTACTTCGAGATCTTCAATCAGCCGCACGTCAGCGTTGTGGATGTGAGGAGGACGCCGATTGAGGGGGTGACGGAGCGGGGGGTTAGGACGGCGGATGGGGTTGAGAGGGAGTTCGATTGTATCGTTTTGGCGACCGGGTACGATGCTATTACGGGCGGGCTGACGCAGATTGATATTCGCAGTCCGGGGGATGGGGTGAGTTTGAAGGAGAAGTGGAGGGAGGGCGTGACGACGTTTTTGGGTATCTCGACACATGGGTTTCCGAATTTGTTTTTTACGTATGGGCCCCAGGCGCCGACGGCGCTGTGTAATGGGCCGACGTGTGCGGAGTTGCAGGGGGATTGGATTGCGGGCGTGATGGGGTATATGCGGGAGAGGGGGTTGGAGAGGATTGATGCGGGGAGGATGGAGGAGGTTGCGTGGGCGAAGGCGTGTAAGGATATTGCGAATGCGACGTTGTTGCCTGCGGCTAAGAGTGTGAGTTTTGATGGACGATGGTGGTGTGGAGAGCTTTGCTGACGTTTCTGCAGTGGTATATGGGAGATAATATCCCGGGAAAGCCGAGAGAGGTGTTATTGTATCTGGGTGGTGTTGATACGTACTACTCGCGGCTGAATGAGTGTGCGGCGGATGGGTATGCTGGGTTTGAGCTCAAGTGATATGATGGGCAACCGGAGGGATTAACACTCTGGGAAGGTATTACATTTAAAGACCTTTGACCCTCTATATCTGCGTCCGCACCTCGACAACAGAAGCTGTCTCTAAACCCTTCACTCAGCGCGGTAGGCATGCCACATGGTGGCGCGTGACGTCGAAGGTAAAGACTTTGGAGCCTCCTTCCGAGCCGCCCACAGCGTCCATTTGAACGTCTCGCAGTCCCGCTCCTCCAAACTTCTTCATCACCCTCACCCTCACCCTCTCCCGTGCCGCAACCAACGACCGTCAACCGTCTCTCGCCAACTCCATCGTCGCGCTTCAGCGTCCGTGTCGACGCGGACTGCTGGTGCGCGACGCGTGTCTTGGGCTCTTCGCACAGCTGCACCTTAGTGCACACCTCCCGCCTCACCTTCGTACCAGATTTCCCGCTCATCCTGCCGCCATGTCCAAGCAGTAAGTGCAATCACAACCACGCTAATCCCAATTTGGAGTCTTACCAAAATCCAGGGTCTGCGCTCCTGTGCGCGTCACGCACGCACCCCCTCCTCTACAGTCCAGCAGCTTCGGCTCATTTACCGACAAGATCAAGCCCATCAAGGCCCCCGTCACCGTCGAGTTCAGAGATCCTGTCACCAGAGAGCGAACCTTCTTGGGATCTCTGGCCGAGAGTAGCCCCTTCGACTGTCTGCAGATGCGATTGGGGCTAGACATGCACAATCGCGGCACAGTACTGGTCTGGTTCCGCTTTGTTCTCAAGACTGCCATCCCTATCGGATGCCCCGATGGCTTGGACAGGAGCTTCCAGCCGGTCTACTTGATGATCCCTGCTACGCATTTCCACCTCCGAGGCACAGGACCTAAGCCAGGCATCACCATGACGGACTACGAGGACACTTCCAAGATTCCCACATTCGTCAGAAACCTCATCTTCAACACTGCTGGGCGTGCAGACGAGCTCGTGCGCCTGGACTTCCACCTGAAGAAGCCGGCTACTGCCATCATGCCCGGAAGGTTCATCGGTCTCCGCAGGACTGCCGACGACGAGGCGATGCTGGTTAAGCAGCTGGAGGCGTTTTCGAAGTCCGTCGCATTCCGCGTCCACATGTTGTGGGAGGAGGGTCTGGAGGATATGCTGGACGTGATCTCGGAGCAGCTGGAGGACGAGGATCCCGACTGCCCTCGGCTTCCTGCGAGGTCTCTTCTTCAAGAAAACGATGTTGCGTTCAACGCCTGGTCCAACTTCTTCCTCGCTACTAACCCGGTCTACGATATCTCGGAGTCTGATGGATCGGATTCGGAGTCGTCGAGGGCTGCTAGGCTTTCGCGCAGGAAGAGGGTCAATTTCTCTCCGAGTGTCTCTGAGGCGGGAAATAGGACCAAGAGGTAAGAGACGATGTTGCGTTCTCCGACGGGCAAGTGCTTACTGACGGTTCTTCAGGGCCAGGTCTGACTAGACTCTACACACCAATGGGTGAAGGCTTTGCTCTCCGGTTCATCGAAGCTCAATACGGTTTCTGCAATCATGCAACGGGATGATTGCGATGAGCTACTTGATCCTCAGAAAAGGCTCGATATATAGAAATTCATGCTTAATTGCTTGGCATATCTTCTTGACTGTGCTAATGTTTTTATTTGGCCAGAGATGAGAAAAGAATGTAGATTTCGAGGGTTTCAAGATGTAATAAGAAAAGAAACTCAATCTATCCCTCTTCGAAGAAAGCCTATGAAAATGAAAATAGATCCTGAATCAGTCCATACCGCTCAGTTCTTACACGATTTTAATCACTGTCTCTTCAATCACGTCTTTGAACCAGCTTTGAAATTCCGGCTCGACTTTGGCAGCATCAGCGGTCCAGTCCTTCTGAAACAGCGGACCCTTGCATGACTCCTCGAAACGGCCAATTCGCTCATACACTGTCCCATTTTGGCCATCCACAGATTTTTCAAGTAGCACTAGTGACCATGTGTGGAAAGTGTCTCCAAGTAAGCGGCTTCGTTCAGTCGCAAACAGGTGGCAATAGATCTTTGGTGAAGACAATTCTGTCCTCGGCTCAAGCATCTCCTCCAGCATCTCTGGAGGATATCGGTAATCGGGAAAGAATTCCTTTTTCGCAGCTTCCTTCTCGTGGTCGTACGTGGCTCTGTCCGCGGTCCATGGCTTGAGGTCCAAGGTGAACGATCTCGGCTCGTCTTGCCCTTCCGATGCTTCCTCAGACTCTTCACCTGTTGGCACAAGCTCTATTTCCATAGGAATCAGCTTGCCTCTCAAAACCACAAAGCCACCTTTGACAGCACCGAACTGATTGACAGAGGCAAGCTCACAGTGCGCATCGAGGAACTGGATTTCAGGCTTGAATTCGAAAGGTGACGTCAAGATCGTGTAATCGACGACGAATTCGACTGGCGATGCCAGAGATGCCCAAGACCAGCTTGGTACAGCGAGGTCAGAAGATTTTATTCCAGGACTAATGCCGCATGTTGCGTCAGGTCTCCACATGAGTCCGTAGAATAGGTCCGTCGACCAAAGTCCCGCCAGGTATTGGCCGCCTATTACTGAATATTGACTAGCAACGGCGGAAATGGCGGGGAGGCGATCTTTCTCGTAGGTGAGATGTAGGAGACAATAGGCGTGGACTGCACGTCTCCATCTTTTGAAGGCTTCGAAAAGCAGTTTGTTCCGTCTGCGAACGGGGTTCTCGTCCTCGTCGATGCTGCCTTCCTCGTCGATGTTGCCTTCCTCGTCGATGTTGCCTTCCTCGTTGATGTTGCCTTCCTCTTCGCTGTCTTCTGTCTCTACGTCGTCTTCAGGAACAGAATCATTTTCGTCTTTGCATTCTGCCGCTGGTTCCGCAGCTAGCTCTTCCTGGTCATATCTTTTTTTGTCCAGATCTTGACCTTCCCTTGAGTTCACTCCGCTGCCGGCCTTTTGCAATAGGGAATTCTCGATCTCCTCAATGGTAAGTTTTCCGAGGTCCGTCTCAATTATCTCAGTCTCCCCGTCATCAAAATTAGTATCTTCGTCCAGTACGCCCTCTTTGAGTACGTTGGCCTCCTCGCTTCCTTCATCGTCTTGACTTTCATCACTCTCTTCACTTTCGTCCAGTTCCCTCTCCAAGCGACGGATCTCTTGAAAGCTCTCTCTCCATCCTCCTTTCCTCGATCTCGGCGCTCCACCGCACTCACACGTTGTGTTTTCCATACACTCCCATACAATCTCATACGGATCAAACCTAAGCACCCTCGGGCTCATGATGATCTCCTGGAAAACCCAGGCTCTGGTCAACAACGGCCAGATAGCTGCCTGCTCTTCACTTCTCGTCGACGAGCGGCAATGCTGCATCTTTTCCCGCACCCAGACCGAATACACCTCCCCACGGTCATCAGCAGAGGGCGAAACGAGCTGAAGGTTGTGCGCGCGGTGCTTGTCCGAGCTCTTGTACAGCCCTGCGTGAGGATCTGCTGAAGCTGTGGCCGCAATGGTCAGGTGGGAGTTCTGATAGATTCTCGCCATCTCGGCGCACTCCGCAGCCCAGTCATCCACGGAGTCCTGGATAATACAGAGGGCGTCGATCCACAGGTAAGGGATTCCGAATCTGTGGCAGGCTTTGATCGTATCTTTGATCGTTTGCGGGATAGAGGGCCACGGAATGCCAGGGTTCCTGTGCAGTTCGAGCGTTTTTGTTGTCGTACAGATGTTTGCAACAGCGATGTCTCCCCAGCAGTAGCTCAGGCAGGCATATTTGCCACATTCTCCGGTCGCCGGTTCGTAGAGCTTGATGGCCTGCGGATCCGCGTCTTTCGAAAAGCTGCTAATGTCCAGCACACGTTTTGGTAAGATGCCAGAAGCCTGACAGGCGGTATGGTTCTGAACGCAGTCGTCCAGCCACGCTTTTGCCCGCGCGAATGCCGTATCTGAACGGGTGTTGCACGAGGACAATCCCTCGGCTTTTACCTTTGCCCAAGGCTTTTTAGAATCTAGACTCATCAGATTGCCAATCCGTCATTGGAGCCGCAGGAGAGGTTTACCGGGGAGATTGAAAAATTGGTACTTGTGCAACACAACTTGCTCTTGTTCAGGATTTTCCTCAATCCATGTTCCTGTGCGTTTTACCATCAGAGTTCATGACGCGGATTCAGAGTCCAGAGAACTGGGGTTGACTCACCGTCTGATTGTTTCGTGAGCGCCATCAACAAGCCTTTAGTTTTCCGGGGTCCCTTGCGGCTGACTTCGATCCAAATACCCTTCTCGTCAAATTGTCCGTCCTCTGAAATGGCCAGTGTGAACTTGGTTTCACCGTCTTCGTGCTCCCCTTCGATCTCTGTTGCCTCTCGATATTCATATCCAAACTTCTCTAGAGCTTCCTGGAGAAATCTACACCCCGGGCAGTTGCGTTCAATTGCGCTTCGATGTAGTTCATCGAGGCGAAATGTCTTGAAGCTTGTAGGCGCCCAAACATAGTTGAGGGCACCCACTGCCTCGCCTTCTTTATCCTGCCGCCTTTCCTCTGGCAAATCGAAGTTGCTACAAAGCTGGCAATCCGTCATCTCTGCTGGATGTGTTTCGTTGCTGTTGTAGGGATCCTGGGTCCCAAATTGAGGCGAGTGATATTCGTGCAACATAAGGATCGCGGCATGGGCCTGGCTTATAGATTAAACCACAGGTTCTCGGCGTCTGCCTGTTCGATAGATTGTGGCTTTGTTTGATCCCTTCTCTGGTTGGCTGTGAGAGCGCCAAGCAGAATCCTCGCGTTAAGTCGTTGGGGGCTGAAAGGAGTGGACGAAAAAGTTTGCCGCTGAGAACCCCCGCTCTCTCGGCGGTTAGCGAAACGAGTGGCCCTCGACCCTGGTGCTACCACTTGTACTGTTCAATAGTTTCAGGTGTTGAGGATATATCGGGCGTGTCGCACTGCATAATATTATTTAATATTATGCTCTGTGGCGCCAGTTAAAACCATCCCATGCACCTGCATATTCGTCTTTCTGATAGTCGATTTGTCTTTCTCACTGCTCTGGGCAAGGCCGAACCACCTTCCGTCCCAAGGTATTGGACATTCCTCGTCCATGGGGTCCAAGTTGCGTAACCATTGTCTCATCCTTGTCTACGATACACGTTCGAGATTTTCTTGACTGCCTTTTGTGCCTGACACTCTAGGCTCATACGAGGCCCTTTCGATGACTCCGGTGACTGTGAGATATTATCAGACTGTGAATGTGTTCATTGTTGTGTGCAATTGATGAATTGGATGAGGTTTTTATGACGCTGAAGCTGCCTGTTACACAGGATGGTTGGTTATGTAGTACTGAGAGGTGGTGCGTTGATGGTACGGTGGAGGTCTGATCACGCGTCTCGACTTGACATCGTTCCGATCAGTGGTCCGAGACTCATGAGACCTGATACCCTGATAGATACCAATGTAGGATGCGGAGTTTAATCTGACGTTTGTGCTGAGAATAATGTAGCATCGCAAATGGAATACACTGGATACTTTACCACTCAGGTTGCACGTTCATCCTAATTGACATGCTCATACCAATTTACTCGTATGGATTCCACTCTTGATTAATCGGTTTACCCGAGGTTGTTGACTGGTCAAACAGCCTTTGAGGAGCCTTTCCAGACTTTACGCATCTTTTCTACAGCCCTGTAGCAAGGGTGTTGGACTTAAGTCTTACACCATACATTTTTTGAGCTGCGTCATTCACCCATTGAGCAGCAGCAGCTTGGTCTGAGATCTCGCGAGAGGTTTTATTTTGGGTATATATTGTTTGCAATCAGCTATTGCTTCCATCACCAGCAGGTGATTCACCAACACCATCCAGCTCGATCACGAGCTGAGTATCTTCGATGGTCTAGTGGTCATGATTTCCGCTTGTCATGGAACACATTACAAGCGCGGGAGACCGGGGTTCGATTCCCCGTCGGAGAGTTTCTTTTTTGCATCTCCAGATACATAAGCTAAGGTTAGTGGTGGTTGTGGAAGTTTTTTTTTTTTGCACCGGCGCGGGACGCGGACCATGGTCCGGGCGTTGAACGCTTCGCACCGAGATTAGATCCAAGCGTGCTGGACTAAACCGTAAAGGTTCGGACATGTTAAGCATAGTACGTTTCCAGGTGGGGCGCTGCTTTTGCTGATGAGATGATCGGATTGGTGTTGGTGGTGATGGCTGATAGGGAGCGGGGTCGCTCGGCTTACTTACTATGTATGGCGCGAACGGAACGGCCGGGTAAGCTTATCGGTGACGTATGTATGTATGTATGTATGTTATTAACGTCCTTATAGAGCCGTAGGCTATTAAGGACGGGAGCTATATAGCTACCTATTCGGTTATGTACAATCTAAGGCAATTTTCTCGTTTTGCCCTCGAAAGATCTCTTGCTAACAGGAGTCGAAGATTCGTAATAGAGCTGGCTGGCGCCGTATAGGCCCGAGTGGCTTAGAAGCAATACTAAGGAAAGTATCGGTGACGTATGGAGATGCAGGGTGGCTGAGATTCCTTTAAAAGGCGTTTCCGCTGCGTGCATAGCGTTCCATGTTACTGTCCTTTTCACCAAAGTGGTCTTTGTGAGTTAAATGCAGTAGCAGCTGACGCCTGCTTCAGAAGACGTCCCCTGCATCAAAAGAATAATTTGGGTCTCTACCTGGATACAAGAATTAAAGTAACATCATCATTCCGTGGTTCTAAACGTCTCACATCCAGTGAATGTTCCGTTTACTATTGGGCCGCAATAACCCGTAAGAGTTTGAAAGAGAGGTATTTTGTAATCGATTGAGAAAGCTTATGCTTTCCTAACTTATCTAGTAGTCCGGTTAAGTCTGATCCTGATTGAAATGCGGAGGGTCGAAACGCATAATCTCCCATTCTGCCTCCTGGTTTTCACGCCAGGTCCATTTTCCAACGCTGCGAAAACCAAGGTTCCTGTAAAGAGGCGTGCCCGCAGGAGTTGCGGATAGATGGACAGGTACATTTTCCTTTTGCGCTCTCTCCAAACCCCAATTCAGTAGCAGTCGAGCAACTCCTCTCCGCTGAAACTTTGGATCGACGGCAATGTCCAAAATCCCGTAGTATTCTCGAGGCTTTTTATACCCATCTTCATTCCAACGTTGGGAACCATCGCTGCTACAGACTCTGGCCATCTCTCGAGCTTGAGAAGCATCGACCATGGGATCCAATAGGTCTCGAAAGTAGTTTAAGATGTCGGATTCTAAAATGCGTTCCTTGACTCCTATAGCGTCGGTTTAGCCTACGCGTCATGCTAACCCTGATTCGTACCACCTCTACGTGGTTCCCGTAGCAATAACTGACTTGATATGAAGGGCTTCTTCTCCTCTTCTTCATCGTTGCGTTGAGCACTTTCGCGGAACCAGATGCAGAAACCCATGATTTCGGGAGTGCCGTTCCATCCCTCATCGTTGGACTCGAGGACGGCAACTATTGGCGATGCCGTCGGATCTTCCAAGCTGTGCTGGATGATATCGGACTTGGCTTTGAGGTATCTGAACGGATATTCTTGGCGTTTGGGATAGAGGTATGCATCTTGGGGATCGTCGATGTATGCAGCCACGGCGACGGAGGCGACATCATGGACGTCGTCATTGATCAGCGAACGGACGAGCATTCTGCGGAATCAGTGCAACAGTGTCCTAAGAAGACGTCAAGTGGGCTAAAATGTACTTATGCGGATTAGATGTTTGTAGCGCGGCTGAACCAGCGATTTTCAGGAGTGGTACGATTTACACTTAGCGCTTCCGAGCCAGCACGATATGACTCATCAGTACAGCCGATGTTGAGCTCGTATTTCAATTTGCGTGGGCCGTAGGTACAAATACAATTGCATGAATGATGGGGTCTTAAATTACAGGAGCAGATTTCATCAAATGAATGCAAAGGTTGTGTGGAAATGTTGTGCGCTCAGGTAAGGGCCTAATGACGTTCTTAAGCTGGATCAGATAGTCGTCGTCGGCATTATCCTAGTCCTTCTAGTCGTTCCTGGCCTTCATAGCGGCTAACATCTGCCAGCCGATTAAGAACTCGAGTAATAGGCATCTAAAGCTCTGCGTATCGATAGCATAGCTGAAAGGCTTATTAGTAGTATGAAAATAGCTTTGGAGCGCGAAGGCTCCAAGAAGAGTAGATTACGCGACTCCATTTCAATGTAAGAAGACGAGACCGCACAGCGTGTAGAGAGCAGTTTCTACCTAGCCATGCATTTTAAATACCTCTACGGCTTTCCGTGCCTCTTTAGCTTATTTTCTAGCAGTTTTGCTACTAGGCACTGCGGGACCAAGAATGCAGAGCTACTCGCAAGGCACACCGGTAACGAATCTTCGGGGACTGGGGATCTGGTGAAGCCTCGGCAAAGGACCTTGCAGGGGCAGAGGCTGTATGGCGCGAGCAGGGCCTGTGCAAGAAAAAGCGGGCAGCGTGCATGTAAGGCAGGGGAGTAGTGCGGGGCCGGCCTATCATATGGCCTGTGGGGCGGCTGGGTGAACGTGGCACGAGTAAGGAAAGGCCGCCACCATAAAAGGCTGCCGATTCTACGTTTTTGCGCTGCCATGAAACGCTCTGAACTGATTCATCATGGCGGATCGAATACCCATCACCGTCGAGTTACCCCGCGGTTTATTCAGATTCAGACCTGGAAAGAGGGATCAGATTGTGCGCGAAGTCCAGAACTTCCCTGGAACACCGGATGAGGCTACCCAGGCTGTCGTCGTGTACACTGCTCCTGTCCCATTCATCATCGATGCAGCTAATCAGTCGGATAGTCCTGCGGTGCACACCAGCAGGAGTGAGAAAACAGGGTATGCCACAGTCGAGTACTATGATAGCACTGGCCTTTATCTCACTACTCTCTATGTAGCCAGTACGTATTAGAATTTTTCCCCAGCCTCAATTTTATTAAGACTTGAGTAACGTTACTAGTCCAATAAATACCCTACGCAAAATTCTCAGAAGAGCAAGCTTTGGAAGTTTGGAGAGCTTGCCTCTAAAGACCATTCGATTGCAGGCTCATCAGCGTAATACGTGCACATAAATAGCCGCCGGAGAGGCCCCTTGTAAGAAGCTGGTTTATACCCCTGCGCTAGGCTTTCAGTTCCCAGTTAAGGCAAAAGAATGATTCGGTATGCAGTACGCACCCAGAGCATCTGCAACTTTCGTGGGTATCATGTATCTGGGAACGCTGCTTGCACCATGTCGATGAGAAAGTTGAGCACTGTTGGTGCTCAGTCAGACCAGCAGCGGGACTTCCATTCCGGGTTTACACTGAGAAGGAACTGGAACGGTGGACTTTCAAGGGACAAGAGCTCAAGTTGGTTCATCTCTCCTATTTGGACATGGAATGTGACATGGAGACTCATGAAGGAGGTACCAATAGTACAGGTTGCCGCCACCTTCCGGAACATGGACGTTGGGAACGAAGAATACTGGGAAACTGATGGACCTGCAATGTCAACCCCTAGCGAAACCGAGGCGGAAGACTGAGAAGAAGAGGAGCCTCAGGACCAGGAAGAAGAAAAGATGAGGATTTCGAGATAGTCACCCGTGAAGAACCAATATCAGACAAACGAAGTGGACTAACCCCTTGGGGCAACCAGATCGTCTATATCCTGGGACAACATATCCCTGAAGAAGAAAAACAAAACCTCTCGGTTTCCCTTCCAGTGGAACAAGCGGGCAAACTGTATACCCCCAGAGGCCGCTAACAAATCACTCAAGGGCACCAACAACAGTATTGGTAAAACATCCGAGCCAGTGAATGAAAAGTGTACAACCACGACACCGAACCAATGAGTGGATCAGGCGTGGGAAGCTTCATTCAGATGGCCCCTATCCGGGAGTCGGGACGATTGCCCTGCACTTCATGATGGAGAATGTGAAGAAGACTTTCAAAGGTCCAAGGTGGAGCAAAGTCAAATGGTTCATTCTACACCTGATGCGGAGCTCTTGCTTCCGCTTGCATCCATCCTACTACCTAGGGCGCTAGGATTGAACGAGGAAACTAATGGGAATAGGTACTGTGGCTAGTCGCTTTGCCGCCGCACCTCCTCGGGTGGCCGCACTGAAACGTTGCAGCAAACCTATGAGGAAAGCCTGGTCGCACTGCACACTGCCTTCTTCTGCGCAGGATATAGTAGATAAGGTCAGTTTGATGCCGGTGAAGGGCCCCCTGCATCCTGGCAATTCCGCGATGAAATCCAGACGATTGACTTTGCAGGCGTTCGCATATCGTTGTAGGTTTAGCCTTCTACCAATGCTCTTGTGAGCGAGGACTATTGACTTAGTGTTTCTTCGATCCTTTTAGTGCGGTCAGTCTCACTTCTGTTCGTCATGGCCTCTGGTTGTGTAACTAGGAAAAAAGCAAAAGCGGCAACCTGAGGCCTCTTCGTGCTACCTTGTGTTTACTTTTCCTTGTCCTGGATCATGGTGGCTGATTGATTGTGGTTACTGCTTGGTCTCACTTCAAGCCTCTGGTTTTGCGTGGCAACTCGGTGAATTCTGGTTTTTCCTTCCATTTCTTTCTTTTTGAGATACCAAAAGCAATTGCCGTACTGCACTGCATAGTTCTGTCTGATCAGGATTTGATGTTCGCCTCCGCAGCATCACAATACCACATGTGACAATTGGTCGATACGTAGTCCCACCATTATCCTCGCGCTTTCAGCTAATATGGGGTGGCGATCAAGCTTGTACTACGTAGATCTGATTTAATCTAAGACAACAATGTGTAGCACCATCTTCAGAGGTCTTCTCAAATGAGGAAGTCGCAAAGATATTTCTGGTTAGTGAGATCGGGCGGGGTTTCTTTCAGCCCCACATGGCGGAGGCTGGACAGGCGTGGATCGTTCTCGCCAATCCGATGGACCAATTAACCGCCATGCGGATTGCCTTGCATCACTCCTTGTACATGACACCTTAGTAGGCCTAGAATATTAGAACATTCAGCCACACCTCCATGAATACGAAGGAAGCAAACATATAAATCCTGCTGAGCATCTCCTCAGAATGATAAAAAGTTTACACCACAGCTACCTCAAGATAGCCAGAACGGCTGAATTTGGTGACGCGGACTTCTGACAAGCTAGCAGCATCCAAATCACCGAAAATATGCTTTATCGTGTCTTATTGTCCCTTTCTCTGAGCACGCAGCTCTTGAGCACGCAGGTTACCGCTGCTGCGAATGTTCTTGTCCCGGCCTACATCTATCCTTCAGACAGCACAACATGGCAACCTCTTTACACCCAGTGAGCGGGATACTCCTATTTGTCGTTTGAACCTATTGGTCTATTTCTACAAGTAAATCTGACATCCGTCAGGATTTCCAATCACCCCGAGTTGAACTTCATCATCATAATCAACCCGAACAGCGGGCCTGGATCGAGCAGCCTTCCCGACGACAATTACAAGCGCGAGATAACCAAGATCAGAACCACCTTCACCAACACCAAGCTCGTTGGCTACGTCGACGTCGACTGGACCAAACGTGCCATCTCCGCCGTCCAAACAGACATCACCAAATACGCACAGTGCGCCACCCTCCCAACACCCCTCCCCAACCACACCACCACCAAACCTGAACAACCCGCTAACGAACAACCTGCAGGTGGAAAGCGACCTCCAACTCCGCCGTCTCCGTCGACGGCATCTTCTTCGACGACGCCCCCACCGCCAACAACGCCACGCAAATCACCTACATGCAAAACGCCATCAAATCCGCCCGCAGCTACGCCAACAAAGGCCTCGGCGCCACACCCTTCGTCGTCACCAACCCCGGCACCCCGCCCGACCGCAAGTACCTGGCCAACTCGCCGGCGCCGGACTTGTCGCTGGTGTGGGAGGACTCGTACGCGAACTGGAACACGAATACCGAGGCGCACCGGGAGAAGATTTGGGCGTTGAATGTGGATGATGGGCAGTTGGCGGTGATGCTGCATGATGTGCCGGCGAGTTTGAGTTGTGGGGATGTGGAGGCGTTGGCGGGGGATTTGAAGGGGAATGTCGGGGTGGAGACGTTGTGGTTTACGCAGAATTCGAATTATAATGTCTGGCCGGCTGCGACGCAGTTTGGGGAGTATATGAAGGCTTTTGGGGATAGTGGGAGCGCTTGTTGACTTTTTTGAGGGTTGGGGAGAAGGGAAGAGGTTGACGAAGTATCTTGAAGCTTACGGCCTTGAATGGTACCAGTAACGTATATCAAAACGACTCGAAAAATCATGTATCATACCTTTGGGCTTGACCCACAATGACGGATGTTTTGCTTCTCGCTTTTTTACTGGGGTATAGTGAGAAATGCTCAGCGTTGAAACAGCATTCTCAACCATATGAGCGAGAGCCCTGCATCTTGCCGTCTTAGTAACCCGTGCCACTGCCTCGTGCGACATCTTGCACCTTTGTCCTACCGTATTGAATACCGTCCTGGTATTTTCCCTCAATGACAGGCAACGGTGTCTGCTCCCAGAGTTTCTGGATCCGCCTGGCTGACTGTAGGAATTTCTGATCCACCTCAGTTTTGTTCTGTTCCAATACTAATTGGCCATCCCTCTTCCTCCATTTACCATCCACCATCACGTGCTTGATATCGCCAACGTTGGCATGTAGGATGATGGCTGCAATCGGATCCACCCAACCCAACATATTCGGTGAAGTCCCATCAAAGACTACGATATCAGCCTTTGCACCCTCCTGAATCACGCCAATGTCAGGGCGACGAAGCGCTAAGCCACCACTGCGTGTTGCGAGTGCGAAAGCTTGGTTTACACTCATAGGGTTATTGCTGGGAATTTTCCAGTCATCCAGGGTACGGTGGAAGAAGCGTAAGCGCGAACTTTGCAGCCAGAGCCTTGCTTGTGTGATCAGATCGGTGCTGAAGGTGAAATGAGTATCCACGCCAAGTGCGGCTTGATCCTGGATGTATGACGAACGGATATGGTCGTGGCCGTAGTGCATTTCTGACTCGGGCGTAATTGATATGTAGTGGTTGTATTTGCGAAGGAGGGCCACGTCGATTGGCTCAATGAAGCTGGCATGCGAGAAAACGATGGGGAAGCTGTTGTTGATCAAGCCTAGCTGTTCAAGCAGCGAGGGGCTGTTCGCAGCGAACCATGGCCCACCGAGATGGTGTGTCGTGAGGGCTGATACATTGGACTCCCTGTAGTTACCGGTCAGATGTTATATACTGAAGTGCAAAGAATGCGTACTTGATCAGGCTGACAACTGATTGGATCTCCTCTGGACTAGCAGATGACCAACCATCATAAGCAATGCCGATCTCTACCGGGCTACTTGCCGGAGTCCCCGTGCCTTTGAGATCACGGAAGTTGGCAATCTTCTCAGAGACGGAGAAACCGTTAAGCGAGTCGAACGCGTAGCACCACCACATTCTCACTCCACTGTCAAGCGCAGCACTGAGTGAGGCGAGAGCGGTCTTATTGGAGAATGTTCCATGAGCGTGCTCGAGTATTGATGTGACACCGGCGTTGAGCGCTTCGTAGATACCAGCGAGCTGACCATAGTACACATCGTCAGAGTCAAAGACTGCACTTCCTTGGCTCTGCCCATAGCGTTGAAAGTACTCCGCAAGGGTTGTATTTGAGCCGAGAGTCTTGAACGCCGTCTGCCAGCTGTGGTGGTGAGTGTCAACGAATCCAGGTGAGATGATCTTGTTGACCGCAGAGATTCTCTCTGTGCCTTCAGGGATTTCTTTAGCAGCGCTGGTGTTTGAGGAGAAAATTGCCGTGATTCGGTCATCGGTCACGAGAACGGAGGTGTCGTGGAGAACTCGAGGTGTTTGAGTGGAATCGTCGAAAGAAATGACTGTGCCCTGCTCGAAAAGCGTCGATTGGGCACCGACCGTAGTCGGCGCGAGACTCGATAGGCAAAGTGGCCAAACAAAAATGCTGCTGGGGTGTAGCTGCTTCATTTTGGGTAGATCGGCGTAGAAACCATTTGATGCTGCCCAGAAACAAGCTTGAAACAGAACGTTAAAACGGATCCCAGGGTCTTTAGCTTTCACATTTATTTGCAGCTCAATCCCGGACCTGCAATCCTGTCCAATTGAATGAACATCTGCCAAGCGAGTTCTGACGAGTGTATTACATCATGGGAAAGCACACTCTTGAATTGTACGGCCGAGTCCTTCTGATTATGGGAGCACTACTCCGCTGTCAGGTGAGCTTCAGGGATCACATAGACCATTGAGGCCTTTCGTATCGACCCCGCAGCATGCGGAGATGTACTAAAGGAGGAGATAAATTGCTCAGGATAACATAAGCTTCGGTGTGGTGAGACGCCGAACCCCAAAACGCCAAGACTGAGGAGACGGAAAAAGCGGGCATATGGAGTCCGATAGGCCGAGCTTACAAACTGACGACGGAGGTCCGGCTTTGCGTTTTGTGAAAAGAACGGACTGCCATCGGCTCGGCTGAGGCGTTTCTCTGACTATTCAGTCTTCGAAAAGACGTTGGTAGAGCAATAGCTGTCTTGTGCGGTGCGGAAGATTACTATGCTCTTCTCTAATTAATAACGGCTTCTTGTGTTTACTTCTGTTGCAGCTGATTTCAGCACCTAACATCTCGTCTTCTTCGCCTGTTCTGCCTATATAACTCAACACAGCCCTCTGGATATATCGCGCTTCTGAACTTTCAGCTTCTTCCCCGGTCCATTTCACTTTCTACCCCTCGCGGGGTTTTTGAATATCTCTAACACCCTTCACTACCGTGGCGAGCGAAGAACACGTTACAGTTGGAGTCGTCGCCGGTAGTACTGCTGGCTTGACGCTGGCCAATATCCTCAGGCAATTGGGCAAATTGTACATGCTCTGGGAGGCTCATAACGAAATTGCTCTAGCTGTGGTGCTAGCATCGGACTGATGCCAAATGGACTCCGGATTCTTGACCAGATCGGGGTCATCCTCGAGATCGAGAAGCATGCGGTTACTCTTGATTCGCGGGGACATGGTGACGGCGATGGCTCTCTTCTTTGCACTCTCACCGCAGTGAGGTCCTATCTAGACTTTTAAGTAGAAGATTAGTCCAAGTGAAAAAGTTCACTCAGTTTCGAGTTGCTAATGGTGTCGATATGAAGACACCGGTTAAATTCCTGCATAACATATTCGAGACTGACAAGGAATGCGGTGGTTCTCCGGGTTTCCTGCAAGCGGCGGGCGCGGGCGCATCTAATCTTATCCGCACCCCTGTCGAAATTTCTGGCGGCCCTCACGCTTCACCTCCGCATCTTCTGCCTCCGACACCCTCGCCCACGCAGCCATGCCCGAACGCGTACGCACCACCTTCGACGACGCTGCACACGCCGCTCCGCTCTCCAAGCACTCTCCGAAACCCGACAATGCCGCCCTCAACCCCGGCAAGAAGCGCAAGCGCGACCGCGACGAGAAGCCCGCCGCAAAACCCGCACCCCACGACGTGAAGAAGCACCACAAGCACCCGCACGCCCACCCGCCGAACGGCGTCAAGAAGCACAGTCGCGGCGCGTCAGATGGCAAGCCGCAGGACGAGAAGCGCGCGCTGGGCCCGCTGGCGCAGAAGCGGCAGCAGCTGCTCCCCGTCCGCAAGTCGCTGCCTATCTGGGCGCACCAGGACGAGATCCGCAAGTCGCTGTCGGCGGACAAGGACGTCTTGATCCTCGTCGGTGAGACCGGTTCCGGAAAATCGACGCAGGTCCCGCAGTTCCTGCTTAATGAGGAGTGGCTTGCTGGCTCCATGATCGCCATCACCCAGCCCCGGCGTGTCGCTGCTATTTCGCTGGCTCGTCGTGTGGCTGAGGAGATGGGCTCGCCGCTTGGTTCGTCGTCGCCGGCGAGTAAGGTTGGCTATAGTGTCCGTTTTGACGTTTCGACGTCGCCGAGCACGAGGATAAAGTTCTTGACCGAGGGTATGCTGCTGCAGGAGCTGCTGCGTGATCCGTGGCTCAAGTCTTACGGTTCCGTCGTCGTGGATGAGGTACACGAGCGGAGCGTCAATGTGGACCTTGTTCTGGGTTTCTTGAGGAGGATTGTCTGCGGAGACTGGAAGAAGCACAGGAACGGGAGAAGGCTGAAGATCGTCGTCATGAGTGCCACGGCTGATACAAAGAGACTGCTCAAGTTTTTTGATGAGGGTTTTTGTGAGGTGGAAGGGAAACGAGCGGTGGAGGTGAACGGCACGAAAGAGGAAGCAGGGAAGGAGAAAAAGAAGGACAAGGCTAAGAAGGATCACACGGCGCAGGTATCTTCCAAGCTGGTCGGCGGCGGCGCGAAAGATACCGAGGCGGAGGTCAAGCATCACGACGCGATATCGACATGCTACATCGAAGGACGCATGTATCCCGTCAAGGTCAATTATCTACCTGATCCTACCCAGGATTTCGTGGAAGCCGCGCTGAAGACCATATTCCAAGTCCATTACAAGGAGCCTCTCCCTGGAGATATTCTGGTCTTTTTGACGGGTCAGGATACGGTTGAGGCCCTTGAGAAATTGGTGAACGAATATGCCGCTGGTTTGGGCCCCGAAGTCCCTAAGGTGAGTTCTCGAAATGACTACGGCCACCATATCTTTCAATACGACATTTCCGGATCTATCATTTGATACGCCTGACTTCATTGCTAACACCAGATAGATCCTCACTCTTCCTCTGTTCGCGGCACTTCCTCAAAATCTCCAGCAGCGCGTCTTCCAACCTGCACCACCACGGACACGCAAAATCATTCTCAGTACCAACATCGCTGAAACTTCCGTCACCGTTCCTGGAGTTCGCCACGTCATTGACTGCGGAAAATCCAAGATCAAGCAGTTCCGCCCTCAGCTGAACCTGGACTCGCTCCTTGTCAAGCCTATTTCGCAGTCCGCCGCGATCCAACGAAAAGGTCGTGCTGGCCGTGAAGCTGCCGGTAACTGCTACCGCCTGTACACCGAGAAGGACTACCTCCAGCTGCAGAAGGATACTACGCCCGAAATCTTGAGGTGCGATCTGAGCGCAGCGCTGCTGACGATGAAGGCGCGTGGGGTGCAAGACGTTCTAAATTTTCCGTTCCTGGATCCGCCGCCGCGGGAATCTCTTGAGAAAGCCTTACTGCTCCTCTTCCAGCTCGGCGCGCTGAATGACACGGGCGACATCAGCGAGACTGGACTCCAGATCGCCAAGCTCCCTCTGACACCCACCCTTGGTCGCTGCATCGTGGAAGCTGCAAAGGAGGAGCGTAACTGCATCGAGGAGATCGTCGACATCGTTTCAGGTCTCAGCGTGGAAAACGTATTCCTCAACGTTATTACAGAAGAAAAGCGGGAAGAAGCCGAGCTCGCCCGCCGCGAGCTCTTCAGGCGCGAAGGCGACCACCTCACCCTCCTGGCAACAGTGCAAGCCTATGCCGCTGAGAACTCCGACCGCAAAGCCTGGTGCGAGAAGCGTTTCGTCAGCCACCGCGCCATGCAGAACGTCATGGACATCCGCAAACAGCTGCGCGCTCTGTGCCAGCAGCTGGGGCTGTTCACTTCATCTGGTTCTTCGGAACCGCAAGCGTCCTCAGAAACGCTGTCGAATAACATCCTCATGTCGCTTCTCAGTGGCTTTGCGCCCAACACGGCTCGTCTCATGCCTGACGGTAGCTACCGGACTATGGTTGGCAACCAGACCGTGGCGATCCATCCAAGCAGCGTGCTTTTCGCAAAGAAAGTCGAAGCGATTGTGTTCACGGAGTTTGTGTTCACGAATAGAAGCTACGCAAGAGGCGTCAGCGCAGTGAGGCTGGATTGGGTGGTAGAGGGGTTGAGCGGCCAGGCAGCGTAAAGTGTATAGAGCATTTCGCATTCGCGGATATACCCGGTTCGTTTTGAAATAGAGTAGACGTATTGTCATAGTTCCCAAACACTTGAGCTTCCGCCGACTCAAAGGAGGCCCAGAGCTGATTGGTTTCACTGCGGTCAATCACCTCTTCGACTCGCCCCAAATAGGCTTAGCTTGCTACAACTGTTCAGAAACACTGCTCACCACCACTGCCGTGTCAATTTCTTCCTCGCCCTCCTTCCTGAACCCAAACCACCCAACACACTTCTTCCAGACCTGCCAACCTCCTTCAACAACAAGACACCCAAACCAGAAACAACATCACCCAGCCCATCTCATCCAACAACGCGCTCTCAGCTCAAACCTCACTCAACGCTACCTCAAAAACCCGCAACTCAGCCCTCACCCCCGCCACCAAACCACAACCCTCACCAAACCACTCACCCAACCACCCAAACCACAAACCATGCCCGCCACCGCCACTAACACCGCCAACCCCCCCACCACCCCCTCCCCCAAATCCACAACCACAACCACAACCACAACCACCACCGCCAGCTCAAACCCCTCCCCCTCCTCCTCCTCCTACACCACTTTCCTCCCCCGCCTCACCACCCCCCAAGGCCACCTCCACCCCGCCTGGCTCGCCCTCCACCACGAACGCGCCCGCCTGCGCGCCTGGGTCTACGAAAAAGTGCCGGACTGGCGGGACGACGAGAAGCTGCCGGCGCTGCTGGAGAAGATGTCGAGGAGGGGGTTTGAGGGGGATGTGGAGGGGTATTTGGGGGCGAGGGAGGGGGTGGTGGGGAGGGTGAGGGAGATTGAGTGTTGCTGGGGGGATGATGGAGATATTGGGGAGTTGCGGCGGGGAGTGGGAAGATGATGCGTGATGGTGCGTGCGGGTTGTTTGGAGAACTGGGGGTATGTGAGTGGGTGCGGCTTTGGCAAGCTTATACGGGGTTGAAGAAATCACAGGACAAAGCACACGATAGGCCGCTTACCATTCGGTTGAATGCTTGAGCGCCGGATGGAAGGCGCGGTGGGGTGCAGATTTCACGGGCTGAGAATATCTTCCACAGCTCGTACGAGCTTGCGTCATTACAGGACCATTTTGATTTTCCTTTCACGAAAACGTGCTTTTACTGGGCAAATTCGTCACTGGCAGAGACCGACGAAGTTGAAAAGTAAATTACGAGTAAAATTCAACTTGGCATAAGGATGGAAGACATTAGATACCCTGATCAGAGTCATCGTGCGAGACATTGAAAGGTAAAGATAAAACTTCGAGCTCCAGACTAGCGGGGACAGGAGGCTACGTGACTGCATTGAATTGGGGACGTCGCATCCGCAGAGGTTACTCCAAGCTTTCAGGGAGATTTGAAGCGCTACGGCAGGCTCGCTGCCACGTCGCTTCCGCAACGGACCTTCGACCGTCCGCTGCAGCTCGAGTGCCTGCGGTCGCTCTGTCTCCGCTCCACTGAGGGTCATAGCAACAATCGCGCATATGCATTTCTTCGGCGGCTCATATGTTCCCAATCTCCATCGCCGTCACCTTCGTCCAAACAAAATTTAGCGTTTGACATCCTCAGTTTGCGCTTCTTCATCTATATTCACTCTACATATTCGCCCGCTTATCCGTCTCGTCCGCAAGGGCGTGTGACCCGCCGTCCGGAACATGGTGGACGGATGCCAATGGAAGCGAATCCGGAAGCCATTGGAGACAGGCATGCCTGTGCCCAGGGCGAGGTGGGACACCTTCGTTCCTCCACCTGGAGTTCTCTGTCCCATGGAAATTACGGACATTAATGCTGTCATTCAATCCCTAAATTGGCTTCGGCCAGAACGGAGAACAACAGTGGAATGGAGGTCGAGAATCGTGTCGAAAGCGCGAGCGCAAATACGCCCGGTGTTGAGCGAACAGTGGGAGAAGTTGGCCTGGAGGAGTCCGACATCGTTGCAAGATCCTCCCATATAAGAAGCATGTCAGCAGAGAGGCCGACCTCATCGGAGACAGCAATGTCAGCACCAAACACGAACGCTCAACAGGAGCTGCTTGGAAGGCTCCGGGACGTCAAAGAATGCGTATGGACGGTATGTCCCCGGGCTGAAAGGACTTTGAGCTCTATGAGCTGGCTAGCGACATGTATGACAACGCTGTTGATGGGGACTGTGGACGGTTCAACGATATGAAATTCCGGGTCAAGTGGTACGTCAACAAGATCACAAGCGGGGAGAGGGAAGCACAAGCTGAGCCCAGCGCAGTATGAATCAGAAGGGGCCGCAAAAGGAATTGAGCAATTTCTTGGGCGTCTCGTGGCAGCGCTTGCGTACTTTATCCACGCTTGCGCGCAGGAAAGATAAGTCTTGTGGGCCAATTCTTCTAAACCTTTGTGATGTGCTTTCAAATCTTCGTCAAAGCTCTACATAATGGCTAGCGGCCCGAATTATAATGAAATCAAGACTCAGTATTCCTGTCTGCACTCTTGCGCGCCATTTCGCAGACTGTGAGGCGCTGATGCGCATACGGATTTGAAGCGTTGGTCAGGATGTACCCGTATGGATACTTTGCTACCGGACGTTCTCCCGCCGCGCTAACATCTACCACGGCGCAGGTGATGTTTCACCCAAGTTAGCTTCCCGCCTCTCAATCACCTCCATCGGTGTCCCAGATAGGTTTAGCTTATAATAGCTTCTTCGCCTATTTCGCCGTTCTGCCACCTGCTGTACTTCCTAGACCAAACAACCCACTTCCGTCGTCGCGGAACGCATTGCCATGGAGCGAATAACTTCGTTCCTCCCCTTCGTCAGGCCAGTTATCGCTGAATTCAAGTCTCCAGCATCAGATGCCGAGCAATATCTTGGAACCTTCAACTTCAGTACTATCGGAGAGGGTTTGACGTTTGAGCTAGATGTTAACGGTACCAAGCAGAAAGGCTTCCTCTTGGGTTTAGCCTTGCCCATCTACACCAAGTCGTGGGGCAGATCTTACCGCGTACATCTCTTCTTTTCATTCGACGGAATCGGAGAAACAAACGCTTACTACCGGGACTGTACTTCCACCGCTTTCTTGCGCAAAATCGAACCTCCCGGGCTAGTAAAAGAAGAAGTCAGGCTTTCTGGCGACTATGAGCTCAGCGGAGTCCACCGCATCGAGCTTGGACTCGTCAAACCTGCGACCGTCATAATCAGAGGCAACCCGGACGAAGCGTATTCCGAGGAGGAGCTTCATAAGCTTGAATTGCTAAAGCAGTTATCTACCTCAACCTCTATGAACCTTTACATCCCCAACGCGAAGCGATTGCAGCCTCATTGGAATAGCATTCAAGGTGACCTCTACATCCAGAAATTGAGAGGGACATCCATAAGTGTTAGCGGGGGCGTGCCTGCTCCTCAAGCTCGCTGGGATGCTTTCTTCCCTCCCACTAATATGCAGGCCCCTATGTGGCAGCCCGTTAGCGAGGCAACCAGCGACATCACAACTTCTGCAGCCTCTGGGTCACAACAACCCGCCAGCCGTGAAGCACTCTCACTTTCAAAGCGCATGCCGAAAGAGGCCGGGCTCCTCGAGTCCAGAACTGATGATGCAGCGAAGGAGGCACGCCGCAGGAAAAACCCCAGATCAGAGGCCAACTCACCCTCGCACTCACTTACTAGCGTCGAGCGTCTTCACTCCACGACCGCTAGCTCTATGGCCAACCTCCCCAGTCCCAGCCGCCGCGCGGTCACCGCATCCGCCTTGAACACCTTTGAACCGGCCCCTCCGAACTCTGATGCCTCAAACAGCGCGAGGGCTTGTGAGCAGCAAGACTCCGTTCCAGGCCCGACCCACGACATCTCATGCAACAGCAACTCCAGCTCTAATAATACCGCCACGCAACCGGTTACCGCACTCGCACCCACATCACCTAGCTTGCAGGTCCTGGGCAGCGTTCCTCCACCCTCAGCGCCTCCGAGCCAGGCCAAAACCACAAACAATATCGCCAGGCCATCTATCGAGACGGATCCCAGCGATTCTGCGGATACGGCAGGCAGTGCGGCCGCCAACACTTCGCAGGAGGAGGTGGTCGAGCAGCTTAACCAGGAGTACGTGATTCTGCAGCGGACCATAGACAGGAGGTACTCTAGGTCCAATACCGATGACGGGCTTTGGGACTTGATAAGCGCGTTAGGGGACAGGGCTGATGACGGGGATTTGGATGGCTTCTTGGACGTCCAGGCCCGTGTCAAGAAGTATGTGCAGAAGGCTACGCGGGCGGAGAGGGAGCAGAAAGCTGCTTTGTCAGGCTGAAATGGTGGTGAGGTGTGTCTAGATGGAGACGCAGGGATTGGTGGGGATCGGGACAGGTTGCCGGGGGAGTGATGGTGGTGCTTTTGCTTTGGGGTTTTTGATTTACGCGTGGAGTCGAGGGGTAGTTCTGAAGGGTTGCTTTTATTTCAGCGGCCCTCTCCTCTTTTGAGCTGTAAAGACACAGCAGTTGAGAGAGAGAAAAACGTATGTTTTGAGATCGGGGAAGCCGCTGGATCGCGGAGTACATGGCACACACACAGAATTATATGAAGACCTTGAAAACAAAGCTAGAGGTTCCAAAAACTAATGGACAGTGCCAACAAGGCAGTCCGTCGGGGTAGGATTAGCCAAGTGAGAGAGACGGCGACTCGACGCCAGGAGGACAAACCAAGCCGCACGAGTGAACGGGCCGACGGGAAGTTTTGTAGTCGCGAGTCTCGAACTGAACAGGCCCTTCCAGCTCCTCCGAAAGACAGGCGCCTTGTCTCAGCTGCTTGAATTTGCGCCGGCGCCGGCGCCACTTCCCCCAACGGTGCGATTGGAGTCAGCCTATGCTCTCGTCCATAAAGCGCCGCTCGTCAAATGCGCTCACATCTTCCAAAGGATTTCCAGCAACCGCCACGACGTGGGCCGTGTTCCCTGTCACCAGCTTTCCAGTCTCATCCGCAAGCCCTCACAGCTCCGCAGCCGTCTCCATCGCGTCTTTCGCAATCTCGCGGTTTGACAATCCCGCCGCAGAACACGCGCGAGCACCAGACCGCAAGACGTAGGGTCGGTCGGGCAAATAACTACGCCCTTCTCCCTCAACATCATTTCTTCGCAACCCGCCGCTCCTCGAACCGCACCGCCACAACTACCCGCAAATCCAGTCGCAATCCTCACCCGCGCCTGCGGCAGATGTGACCCAGCCGTCGCAAAGCCCGGCCCCCCGTTCATCGCCACCACCTTGACCACATCCGCATCCGCCCCCTCCGCCTGCCTGCACACCCTCGACCTCAACCCCCTGCGCCCGGCATGATGATAGGCGCGTTGGCGAGGTAGGGACTGGGAGTGGCGCCGGTAGTGATGGCGAAGCGGATAGTGAGGGCGGTGGACGATTCCGGCGGCGAGGAGTTTGGCGGCGGTGGTGTGCGTGAGGGGGAGGTGCAGTTCGTCGGTTGCTGCTAGGCGAATTAGATCGTCGCTGAGAGACAAACCTCTACCTCTGAGAGCAGTGGGAGTACGAGGGCCGTCTTGATTTGTGAACGACGTGATGGACTTCGAGAATATCCATTTCAGGTACAGCTTTTAATCCTTATCGTCGAAGATGAATTCCGTGGAGAAGGGATCGAAGAACCAGCTTTCTGCAGGTAATCCCAAAATGGCTTCCAGGTCTTTGTCTTGGAGTATATCCGGAAATTCTCTGGACTGCGCATCCTGTCCTTCGGCGCTATAATCAAAATTGTGCTGGCCGGCGTTCTGTTCCTCTGTGGTTCTAAGACTATCATACCGGTCTGTAACATTGAGAGTGTCTTGCAAAGCGTGGACCGGATTCTCGGTTACGGCGTTCGACCTTGTCGTGGTGCTCTTATTGCAATCCGGGGCCTGGTCACTCCTGTTTCCAGCAAGGCGAGCAAGGAATGACTCCACCAGCAAGTGGAATTTCTGATTCGGGTACTGGGCGAGAACCTTTGAGATTTCCCTGGTCGTACTAATCAAACAATCTTTCCGGGCGACTTCCGGATGGCTTTTGGCAAGGGTAAGAGCCAATGCCGCTATCTGAGAGTCAGAGAATATTACAGTTTGACTCAAGAGCTTTCTTACCGGAAAACGCAATGGTTAAAGCAGAGTATGTCGGGGAGTATTTCAAATGCCACCTGAATGCGGAACTTTGGTTGATGAACCGTAGATGGTCGGTAATTGCTGTCAGGGTTTCCCGAGTAAGTTCATTAAATGTGGTTACAAGGGCCGAATCCGGGAATTCGCTGTTCGACTTCTGCTTTTGTATTTTGCTAAGCATGGCGCAGCATGCTACGATGGTTGCGTAGTTTCTTTGAGCTGTCAAGCTGGTCCTTTGGAAGGACGAGACGTCGTAACCTTGGTCTTCGAGGCACGTTAATACGAGATTGGAAGAGGCTGGCATAGTAGGTATATCATTCTCACCTTCATGCTTGAGATCCCAAAACATTCTCCATTCTTCGAAACTGTCTCTGATCCCTTTGAGCCGAACCTTCACGTTCCCAACAAGATCTCTCGATTGCTCTATCGTCGTCTGCCAATTCTCTAATAGAGATGAGCTTTTACGCGTGGGTAGCCTTGGATTATTAGGGGAACCTTTACCTCGAAGATGTACAAGTTCAATTATAGACATGAAACGAAGATCCAGATGCCGGAAGCAAGACAGGTCAAGGAACGAGCGGAGCTGCACCTCATCCATAGCCGGAAAGCGAGATTTTCGAGCGGTACCGAAAGCTATTTCGCGCTCCAAATGGTACAGAATAAGCCATGTCCTGGCCTTCTGAGCCAGCGTCCTGATCATTCTTCCGTCCGATGGTGGCGGCCGAAGCAAAGAGAGAAATGCTTTGTCTAGGTCAAGATCGAGAGCCATATTGATAGCGTGGCCCAGTGCAAACCAAGATTTTTCGGACCAGGCAGCCGAAATAAGCATGGCTTGAACAGTCTCAAGTTGAATAGGGCTTTCGAAAAGACTTTCGGCGGCCAAATGCTTCGCCTCATCCTGGCAAACTTTAGAGAGATCCTTAGCCTCGGGCATGGCGAAGCTTTCAATCCCACTTGCAACGGAGAGAATGGAAGCCAGAAGAAAAGGCGAAGACTTGCGGACGCTGTCAAAATTATCCAGGGAGGGTTCAAACAGAGGAAGGTAATGGTTGCTCGTCGTCATGTACCTGGGGATGACATCAGTATTCATCAGGGGTTCACCTAAGACCTAACTTCACGGACAAATTGAACAGCCTACGAGCTTGATCTTCCCCGACCAGTTCTTTTGTGATCATGTTTTCTGGAGCCCCGGGTGTTGCGTCTGGGAGCGTGCTGAGCTCTTTCGCGTTATTGCCATTTCTTTCCAGAACTTCTGCTCTACCACTGCTTCTTCTCGGGAAACCGGAAGAACAATTCGGAGCCATGGAGTTAACGGCCGTTACCGGAGCATTGAGATGTTCTGGAGAGAGTGCTTCTTCATCTCCGGATTCTGTCTGGAAGACGTTTTGCTCATGAGAGTCCGTGAAACAAACATGCCCTCGAATGGAAGCTTCCGGGAGTGATGTTCCAGGTTGCTGACGAGTATCAGCCAGTGAAGAAACCTGCCGCTGGAGCTTCCGCATCTCTTCCCGGAGGTCCTCCTCTTCCGTGCGCTTTCGCTTTCTGGCCAAGTCCACATCGTCAAAAGTACACTCGACTGCAGAAGAAACGCATCTTCTACAAGGAGGATTTTCATTGCCTTCGCAGCGCATCTTCAGCCTTCGGCAGAGCCGGCAGGCCTTGAAGGTCTTCCTTGAGGTGTGTTCCAAGCCGGCACGGGCAACACGAGAGGTGCGCGTGGCTCCGAAACCTGCATCGTTCGACATGGATGGGGATCAAATGCCATCTCGGTCTCGCCGTGAGTTGAGCGAATGTTGGCCCGGGAATCGGGTGGAAGCGATGAAGTTTTTGTAGACAGCAACTCCGCATCTGATGCGGCCTGTAAAGGTTTAGTCTTAGGGTCTGACGCTTGCGCGACTTAGCCGGCGGACCGGCGCCGGTGGACAGCGGCCACGACTTCATCCGGCCGTTTCGGCGCCGGTATGGATCACGCAATTCTGTGCAGAGGGAAGCAATATTTATTGACGTTCTGCCTTTAATCCGAGGTACTTAAGTTCTAAGACTCATCCATAGTCTTCTCGATCAACGCAAAGTCAGAGCGTAGCAATGTCGACCTTGGAACAACTCCGCAAGTACACCACCATCGTTGCCGACACGGGCGACTTCAATGTCCTGGACTTCTACAAGCCTCAGGATGCAACAACAAATCCTTCCCACATCTTAACCGCAAGCCAGAAGCCTGAGTACTCCCACATACTGGAGGTGGCCGCCCAGTATGCCATTTCCAAATCCAACGACGAAGACGAGCAAGTCGACCTTGCGCTCCTCCACCTGCTCGTCGACTTCGGCTGCGAGATCCTGAAGCACGTTCCGGGCAGAGTATCGACGGAAGTCGATCCTATCCACACTTTCAACAAAGACGCCACCATCGACTACGCCCGCAAGATCATCGCCCTGTACGCGGAACGCGGCATCTCAAAAGACCGGATCCTCGTCAAAATCGCCTCCACGTGGGAGGGATTCCAAGCATGCCAGGTCCTTGAGAAGGAAGGAATTCACTGTAATCTGACGCTACTCTTCTGCCTGCCTCAGGCAGTTCTGGCTGCGGAAGTGAAAGCCACGCTGATCTCGCCGTTTGTGGGCCGCACGCTGGACTGGTGGCACAAGAATTACCCGGCGCAGGACTACTCGGGAAAGAAGGACCCGGGTGTCATCATGACGAAGAAGATCTTCGACTACTACAAGGCGAACGGCATCAAGACGGAGATCATGGGTGCGAGTATGCGGAGCGTTGATGAGTGCTTGCATCTTGCTGGTCTGGATCTCATGACGATCAATGTCGGCCTTCTGCAGGAACTGAAGGATGCTGACAATGAGGTTAAGCCCGTGCTTGCGGCGGATAAAGGTATGTTCCTTCTGATGAGTCACTAGATGAGGTACAGGAGCTAATGGAGTCCTTGTGCAGTCTCAAAACAGACTGGGTCTGCTCCGCTGAAGTCGTACATACATGATGAAGCGGCTTTCAGAACTGATCTCTTCGATGACTACGCAGCACATGACAAGATGACAGACATGATGCGTCAGTTCCTGAGGGATGGCGCGCAGACAAAACTTGCACTGAAAAAGCTCTTGCAAGAAAAAAACGCTTAGAAAGTCTATGGATTCTCAAAACAGAACGTCTATGCTTTGATCATTAAGTACTGAATAGCCAATCTCAATGCCTGTTGTTTCTTTGAACCAGTCTTCGGAACGCATCTGCAATGCCTTTGGGGCCCACGAGCAAGATCGAAGTGACTACTGTCAGTGCAATCGAAATAGGGAAGTAGACGGCCCAAGTGATTTCCAAAGACGCAAGATCATCCGTCATGCTGAAAATGCTCGCGATAAACGTCAAAGGAAAGAAGATGAAAGCCAGATATGTAAGACGAACAACGTCTTGGTTCTGCCGGAAAGCATTCCGGTTCTCCTCGATCGAGACCGTAGTGGAAGCAACGCTGACCAGCCGATCAATCTTGACCTCCAACTGTTCCAATTTTATTTTGACGGACGCGAAGTCTCGATGAAGTTTCTTGAGTCCTTTCTCCTCCTTGGGTACCAAAGGCGGCAGTTGAGAAAATATTCCGCGTACGATCAAGCTCTCGATCAACTCATCAACCATCTCGAGGTATCTCGGAACGTTTCTCCGCCAAGGATGAAGCATCTGTAGAGCATCTTCGATGCAACTAGGGTCTTTGAGGAAACTTGGATTTTCGAGATCCCACTCGATGTGCGCAAGCCGCGTGGAGACGTATCTCAGCATGACCATCCACTCGGAGCACACGAGAGAGAGCATCTTCTCAGCCAAGTTCTCCGGGTGTGCATGGGCTTCACGAATGTCGTCATCTTTCATCCTTTTTGTCCAGAATACAACATCTTCAAAGAGGGACGTGCGGGGTGGATCATTGTGACTGGTAGAGTCCATGCTCGAAGACTCGTTGAACGTGTTGTAGCCACCCCAGAGAGGGGAACCGAGAGTGACTGTTGGATCCACGAGCATGATAGCTACCGAGATGTTAGCTCCACTCATTTCGTCATCAGAGTCTGAAAATAAGCCTCATACCCAAAACGCCGGACTCATTTGACTTGTTTGGCCGCACCCAGAGCGCCGACTTGCTTCGAAGCAACCCAACACTCGCGCCTTTGCCCTCGAGAGGCTCCTTGTTGTTCGCATAAGTCTCCAGGCGACGCAGAACGTTGAAGAATCCTGTACTGGTCCTTGCCTCCGCAAATTTATCCTCCGTTCTAAAATATCTGGGCCGATAATATCTCCAGTTGAAGTAGGAGCGCTGGCTGGAGACAAGGCCCATGTCCGGCATTTCAATCCAGCGATCCCGTATATTGTACCAGAAGTAGTCGCTGATATGCTCTCGAAAGAACATGGGGTCAATATCGAATTTTGCTCCAAGTAGCTCGATGACGTCTCGCGATAAATCCTCGACAAGGAAGAGGCGAATGTAAGGGCCCTCATGTCCACCTGGATACCCATCCAGAAATTCACGGAGTTCTTGCGCCGAGGAGATGTCCTTTTGGATCGTATTTTTGCCCAATTCGAAGTCTAGCATGCACACTCGCGTCCGTTTGGCTCTTTCTTCTCTAAAGGGCTTCTTGGGATCACCCACGAATTTCCACTTCAAGGGTGTCGTCGTAACTTCCATGAAATCCGCCAGCCACTGTAGGCGTGGTGATGTTTTTCCGAGAGACTTGACATGGCGCAGATAAGGCCTTGAGCTCCTACACCGGCATTGTCAGATTCTACCGACAGATGATCTAAGAACACACTCACGTGTCTATACTCCATTCTCGCGAAAGTGAAGACGACGTGTAGACGTCGCCAATGTCCCATTCGTCTCCTCCCTCAAGGGTGTGTGGTTGGATTGTATTCGGGTTTTTTCCATCTTGCGCCCTCAATATTGTCTCTCGCGACGCTACTGCAGGGTGATGCCATTCTTCTTTCCTCATTTCGGGCTGCAAGCAAGGACCCCACTCGATTGCAAGGCCTTGGTGCGATTTGTCAGGGCTTCCACCCCTTCACGTTATGTAGTGGAACCAAGCTCAGCTCGAGCGCGAGCTGAGTTTTAAACACCTGTCATGGCCGTGAGGCTGAGACTCTGCCCCGCTTTGCCGTGCGCCACATTGCTCACCGCTATTGGGGGCCAAAATCCACCAAAAAAAGTTAATGATAGCTGTTTTCGTACACGTATTTCTGGATCCAGACACGTAGCCGAGAAATGCTCCGGACTCTGACAGTTCATTTGTCGGCATTGTTTCAGCTCTGATCGCTCGCTTTCTTGTGTCCCGATGGACAGCCGGTCGCCTCCCTGGGTTTAGGTATCCCCAGGTTAATACGGCCTTATTAAGGTTTAGAGAACGTCTATAGGATTAAGATTTATAGATATAGCCAAGGATCTAGCGAATTCAGCTCTCCAATGATTCGTCTGATCTTATTTCCAAGACGTTATTCTCGACTGTTCAGTACAGGGTTCTTGCAGAAACCATAGAGAACGTCTACTATAATTAATCCAAGCTACACTAAGACTCCATTGTGTTGCAAGCTCCGGAGAACAACTGCTTTACGCAATGATAGAGATACAGCCCTTTATTGCGTTCGTCATTCTTAAGATATAGATTCTCCCAATTCCTGAAGATCCTATCGAGAGTAGTGACGAATTGACGATTCACCTTACATGCTCAAGATCCCCCGACAGCTTGAACCAAGCTCCTACGCGAAGAGATTAAAACTTGATCAGAATGGCTTCCGAATCATAGAGTCTCGTCGCCTGGCCCGGTTGGAAACTTTCGACCTCTTCGTCGCCGCTCACAAGGCCCTCTTCTGTCACAGTCTGGCCAGCCCAAGTCACGCCGTCCTTGACATCAGATCCCGGAGCAGTCAGCCTCCACAACCTTGCTGAAGCCTCTTGAGATCCTTTCGTACCTACGGACGGAATCTGAACGTCTACGTAGGGACGCGAGCCGGATGACGTAGCGTTGAACGGCTGCATGTTTACGACGATAAGAGAATCAAGCTTCTGAGCCGCGTAAAGCGCATATGCCACCAACGTCTCCTCCTCCATGACCGACAGCACCTGCTTCGCACCTCCATTCCCACCAATCGCCGTCGCCAGCAGCAATGCCCCGTAGTAGCCAGGCCGGATCAAAGCCGAGTTGTTCGATGCGCCTTCGAATGGTGCCCACAGGCTGTAGCGATAAACCGTACCCTGGTGAAAGTACATCTTCGCGACCTGGGTCTTCGCGGCGACGTAGAGGTTGTAGTCCAGGTACCACAATGCTGAACCGAAAACGTTGGATACGAAATCACGGCCTTGGCAGGAGATGGAATTTGTTTCGCCGAGGACGTACTCGATCCCCTGGCTTTCGACCAGTGGCGACATATACTGGTGTGGCCAAACGCGATTGATGACGTTGGTGTGGTTGAGCAAGTTGTGGCGGAGCGTGGGGATGATTCCGGCCTCGATGTCGTCGTCGCAGTTGGATCCGTGATACTGCAATAATTAATTTTGAATCATAAGCGTGATGTGCGAAGGGGAACAAGAACCACAAGAACTCTTACATCGTGTTGAGACATGGATTTGATCTGACCGTACTTGTTCAGACCATCATCCAGCAAGACCAGCGAGTTCCAAGGCTCATTGAGGTACGGCCCACCGCTACCTTGCAGGACGCCACCCTGGAAGAACGGTTCAACCTCTGCTGCTTCATCTCCCCAAACGCGCTCATCAATCAGTGCGGTGTAATTGAGGAAGTCCTCGACATACACGGCCGGGCTCCAATCCGGACCGCGTCCGTTATCAGCCCAGCCTTCAACCTCATTACCCAACTCAAGCGCGTAAAGCTCATCTCGCAGCGTACTCCACACACGCTCGACTTCAGCGATGGTGGCATTGACGCCTGCTGAGCTGTTGTCACGGTAGTTGACATCGTAGATGACCTTGGTTCCCTCCGGCGCGGTTTGGAAAGCTTCGTACCAGGCCGGGCCTATGTAAACGTGGGATGGCTGATCGGGATTGCTACCGAAAATGTTGATCACGGCTTCTTCTTGAGAGGCGTTGTAGACGGCGCGGTTGGCCGTGGAGCCTCCAGCCCGGATGATGGCGTTTTTTCCGGAGCGGTCCTTGAGGTTTTGGAGGACGTTGTAGCTGAGCTTGTTTGGTTGGCTGGATTGACATGGTTTAGTGTATGGTTCAGGTGAAGACCGTTGCATGCGTTCAGCTGCTTACCTTTTGTTTCCAAAATAATCCGCCATGTAGGAAAATTCGATGGAGAATGACTGCCAGGTTCCGTCGATTGGTCGAATGGTCGAATTCAGCGTCGGGGGAACGTCCAATGAAACATCTCTTGAAGCAGCAAACACGCCAGATGCGATAAGCATTCCGAGACAAGCGATCCTGCGCAACATGGCTTGCAATTTCCGGTAAGCGAGCAGAGTGTACAACTGCTTATTCCCGCCTTAGGACCTTCAAAGCTGATTTTAAACCAATGTCTTCGGCGTCTTAACAAAGGATCTGAAGATGTACGGTGCTTCAGCTTCGTGAGAAATGGAACCGAAAGGTGTGGTTGAACGAGGGAGAAAAAACCTCTATTGCGTCAATAATGCGGGGATGCAAGCATCTGTCAAAGTCAGTTGAAAACTCCACCCATAGCATGTAGGGCTTAGCTCACTAAAGCTCCTGCCAAGAATGTATCAGCGGCCGAACGCTGCCCGAAAGAAGGTTGTTCGTGCCGCCGGGCCATTCCTTCAATACCACGAACAGCTCCTCCTTGTTACCGTGTAGATCTTCCCCAATGCCTCGTCGGAGTAGGGAGGGGTAAGATTTCAAAAGCCAACCTCACCAATACTTCCACCAGTTGCTGTGAATAATTTGCTGCACTCATTTATTGCGTCTCTAGCCTGACGACCGCAAATGAATATAACCCAGGCGATCTTCAATATTGGTCTTTTACTTTCCTTTCATCCGTCATTACACAAAATGCCGTGGGAGGCGATACGAAAACACTCAGTCACGAATCGGTCTTTGAAATCATTGGTCATCCTCGCTAAGAACACCGATGCTGAGAGGCATAAAGCCGGTCTGCAGGGGAGCGAGATTAATCCCCGCTTGCTCCCCGCCAATTGACAAGCCACAGTGCGGGGCAATCTTGGCTACATGCCATTGCCATGCAAAAAGTGTTAGTTCAGGCAGGAACGATCACAATTCTAGTCGTGCCTTATTTGTTCAGAGATGCGTCGGGCCGTATCTGTGGCGAGGAGAAAGGCCTCTCAACATCTTGCTTGGGTGAGCTCATGCCATTATGCGGGGAAGGTTGCGGTAAGCAACTCTGTCCTGCGGCCCGGCCCTGGCCGAACTTTAGTCTAGGTAGGCTGGGCAGACAAGGGCCGGGAAAATCTACAATGATGAATAGATTCTCTTTTTGGGTGGCATTGTGCGAGAGGCAGGCATAGCGCATCGCAATTATCACTGAATTGCGGATCTCAGCACTTCCAAGACCGAAAAAAAAACCGCAAAATTGAAAGGGTATCAAACGAACCAGAGTCTGGGGTGTCATTGGGTATTGTATCCCATGCAATCTTCATGGTGTTGTTCAACACTCCTACATGCGATTTTCTCCGAGTTTGATGCTGCTCCAGATACTGGGCCCACTCGAGGATCCAGTCATACTCATTGCCATCTGCCAGCATATACACCACGCCATTACCTTCTCCTCCCCGCGCCACCGGCCCCCACGTCCGCTCGATCCGCCAAACTGACCACCTCACTGATGCCAGCCTGTTCCTGCTCATCCTCCAACGCGCGAATCTCCTCGCGGCAATCCCACCACTTCTCCTCGGCACGCTCAAACGCCATGGTCTTGATTTCCTTTGGCGTTTTTGCATCACCGCCGTATTTCCTCGCCAGCTCATCGATGATGACATTCTGCCACTCAGTCGAAGACCGAGCGTAGAAATCGCGGAGGGACTCGAACGGCCTGGGGTGCGGCAGCCCATCCTCCGTGAGGGCGGAGGCAGAAGTGTGCTTCTCAGACGCGGTGGCCGTGTCGTCAGAGTCCTTCGCGGGCGTTGCGGCAGAGGGTCCCTGTGAGACGGACGTAGCAGCCGTGCTGGCAACGTCGTCCTCATCGCTGCCCGCCCCCTCCTCCTCGTCCTCCTCGTCCTCCTCGTCTTCCTCCTCGTCCTCGCTCTCCTCGTCCTCGCTTCCATGCCAGTCCTCGAGCTCCCGGCGGAAGATCTCCTTCACACCATCCAGCTTCCCCAGGTCAATCGCCCACATCTCGTCGAACGTGAATTCGCGGTCCGCCTTCTCAAACGTCCCGCCGTACATGTACAGCACGTCATCCTGCACCGCCAACGCAGCATTGAACCGCGGATGCGGCATCTCGAACATAACCGTCTTCTCCGGCCTCTCGACCTTCTCCTCATCATCCAGGCTCCCCGGGGTCCCGGACCCGTCCAACTGCGCCGGCAGAGCATCATCATCATCCGCGCCCGCCAGCGTGCCCCTCGCCTCCAGCGCCTTGAGGTTCCTCAGCAGCTCCTCCTCATCCGCCTTCCCGCGCCCTCTCCTCCCACCACGCTCGGCACCAGCCGCCTTCTTGGGCTGGGCGCGCGGCTTCCGGAGCGCGAGGGGAAAGTAGCGATTCCGGTCGATGTTCCACGCGAACAGCTGGTTGAAGAACTCGCTGTCGATGCCCTCCTCGCTCTCCTCGACGTCATGCACGCCGCCAAACAGGATCCCGCGGCCCTTGTGGAACGCCATTGTGGCGCCCGCGCGGGGAGGGTTGGGCGGGTTGGCGGGCCGCTTCCGGCGCTCCCAGTGGACTTTGGGGAGGAGGGCGTTTGCGTCGGAGCCTGGCGGCGCGATGCGGAGGAACCAGGTGTCCTGGTGGATGACGGGCTTGAGGACGTTGCGGGAGGCGGGGCCGCCGCCTTTGCCGCCTTTGCCGCCGGCGGCTTGCTTGACGCGCGAGTAGCCGCCGAAGAGGACGGCGCCGGTGTCGCTGGGGAGGAAGGAGAAGCTGGAGCGCGGGTCGGGCTTTTGGCCGGCTGGGGGCAGCTTCGGCTCGTGCCATTGGAAGTTTGCGGTGTCGTAGATCCAGACGTCGTTCAGGTATTTGGTCTGCTGGCTGGTGTCCTGGAAGCCGCCGAAGAGGATGATGTAGTTCTTGAAGTAGGTCATGCGGTGGCCGCTGCGGGCGGGCGGGCCTTTGCCCTTGCTCTCCAGGCGCGTCCACTCGCGGCTTTGGGGGTCGAGTCTCCAGAAGTCGTTGTAGTGGTAGAAGGTGCCCTGCTTCGGGCTGCTGAACTCGCCGCCGAAGAGGTAGATGGCTTTGTCGTTACCGCCGCGGGTCCAGGCGTGGCCGGAGCGGGGGAGAGGGGAGTTCGGCGACGTGACCTTGCGCCATTCGTCTCTGTTGACGTTGTAGACAAAGAGGTCGTTGTAGAAGTGGGCTAGAGCGCCGTTGAAATACTCGCCACCGAAGAGGAAAAGCTCGTTGTCGTTTGTGGGGGAGCCGAGCAGCGTTGCTGAGCCACGTGGTGACGGCGGCTCGCTGGGCGTCTCGGTGACTTTGAGAAACTGCTCCTGCTGGCGTGCATACTCGGCCAGCACTGCGTCAAGGTCGACATCCTCGGCATCGCTGTCCTCGGCGTCCTTGCCGCGCTTGGAGTTCTTCTGCTCTTTCTTGCTGGCCTTTTTCTCCTGCTTCTGGGCAACGCGGGCCTTCTTCTCGGCTTTCTTGGCCTTGTTGTCCTTCTTGGCCATGGCGGGCAAGGCGAACGTGATGTGGAGGGAGTCGGCGCAGCCCCGCGTCGCATCCAAATTTTGAGCGCCCGCCCTTGGCCCCGCCGCCCCGCCGCTCCGCTCTTGGCACTCCGCCCTCCCCTTATCTTATCTGCCGATCGTGGGCGTCTCCGCGGCCGACGACCCCGCCTCTCCAAACGCCTGCCAACCCCCAAGCTGACGGCCTGATCGCCTTCCAACAATCCTCAAGCGCCCGCTAGCTCTCGCCCATCCTCCTGGAACACCTTCCTGCTCGAGCAATTGGCCCAGTGCAGCCCTAGTGATAGCATAAAATCCCCGCGGACCCTCACTCCACCCGCGCGCCCCGTCTGATTCCCGTCCCCCAACCCCCTCCCGCCAAAATGATCAAGATATCCCCCGCCAAGATCATCGAGCAGCGCTCCCACATAGTCCCGGGTACGCACGCACACACACCCAACCCCAGCCATCCCCCTCCCCCCGTTCCCCGCCCGCCCGACCCCGCCCCAGCAATGGCGCTAACTAACCCGCTCGCTCACCCGCGCCGCCCCTTGCAGGCAAACTCAAGATAACCGAGTACTTCTTCGAAGTCCCGACCCACTGGCACAAGCCCGACTCCCGGCCTCTCCGCCTCTTCGCCCGCTCCGCCCGCAAGGCCGACAAGCCCGCCGACCCCACCACCACCGCCGCCGACGACGAGGCCGCCAAGAAGCAGCAGCAGCTGCCGTGGCTCGTCTTCCTGCAGGGCGGGCCCGGCTTCGGCTGCCGGCCCCCGCAGGACGTCGCCTGGACCCAGCAGCTGCTCGATCGCGGCTACCAGCTGCTGATGCTGGATCAGCGCGGCACGGGGCTGAGTAGCCCTGTGTCGGCGAGCACGCTGGGGCTGCGCGGCGATGAGCAGGTGCAGGAGAATTATCTGAAGAGCTTTAGGGCTGATTCGATTGTGAGGGATGCTGAGGCGGTGCGGTTGGCGTTGACCGAGGGGTGGCCTGAGGAGAAGAGGAAGTGGAGTGTGGCCGGGCAGAGCTTCGGCGGGTTTTGTATTACCTCGTACTTGAGCTTTTATCCGGATGGCTTGAGGGAGGCGTTTTTCTTTGGTGGGCTGCCGCCGTTGGTCAGTCAGCCGGATGAGGTGTATGAGAGGACGTTCAAGAAGGTGATTCAGAGGAATGAGGCCTATTACCGGAAGTATCCTGAGGATGTGGCTAGGGTGAAGCAGATCATCACGCTGCTGAGGAGGTTTGGTGATAGCACCGTCAGGTTGTCTGGGGAGGGAAGTCTGTCTGCAAGGCGATTCCTGCAGCTTGGAATCAATTTCGGTTTCCATGGTATGTTTCTCCACTCCCGGGTCAGAAGAACAATTGCTGACTCCACATAGGCGGTATTGATGCGGTGCACGGTAAGGCAAATGCAATTTGCATTTCCTCGAGTGAAAGCTCATCATGATCTCCAGAACTGGTGCTCCGCTGCTCCAACGACCTCGCTGTCTTCGGCCATCTGACCCGCCCAACAACATCCGCCATTGAGCAAACTATGCCATTTGACGACCACATCATCTACGCCATCCTGCACGAACCCATCTACTGCCAGGGGTAAATTCCAACGACCCGCTCAGCAGGTGTTTGAGAATCAGTCATGTACTAATAAACCGGCTCAACAGCAAGCCAGCCAACTGGTCCGCGCATAGGATGCAGCAGAAGTTCCGAGAGTTTGACATCGAAAAGACCGAAGACAGCCCCATCTACTTCAGCGGCGAAATGGTAATCCGTCCCCCTCCCTACCTACAAAACTCATGAGCCCCACCACTAACTTCCCTCTCCTTACTGCCTACAGGTCTTCCCATGGATGCTCGACGACTACACCGAGCTGCGTTCCCTGAAGAGAGTCGGGCAGCTCCTCGCCGAAGCCGAGGACTGGCCCGCCCTGTACGACGAGGCCCAGCTCGCCCGGAACGAGGTCCCTACTTACGCCGCCGTGTACATGGAGGACATGTATGTCGATTTCGATTTCAGCATGGAGACCGCGCGGAAGATCAAGGGTTGCAAGCCGTTTGTCACGAATGTCATGTATCACGATGCGGTGAGGAGTAGGCTGGATGAGGTGTGGAAAAACATCTGGGCGTTGAGAGACGAGGTCATTGATTAGATGAGTGTCGACTTTGAAGTTTGCAAGGCGTTGAGAGGGATACAGGGCTTGAAGAGCTAGTAGACGCAGCTGTTCACCCATTGAGGTGGGTGGCACAGGGCCGTACATGTTCACGTGCTTTCCGCCTGGCGCGGGATCTCACGTTCCGTTATGCGAATCATACTCGTCCATATCTCAGAGTTATCTGATTTCGTGTCGTGCTTGATTTTCAGAACATACAACCGCAATGAAACAAACCTCGCCTAATACAATGACCGTGCAGTTTGGAGGATGAGTGGGGGTAGAAGGGAAAGGCTCGACAGCCGAAAGATATCTCTACCCTTTCCGATACTTTGATTCTTGGAATATACTTTGCCACTCATGTATCAGTGAGTAAGCTTCCGGGCGTTTCAGTGGATAATCAAGTAACATCATCTATCTATTTTGACAATAAATGGTATTATACTAGTATTAACTGGCTAAATTTTCTACGAGAAGGAGCCATATATTGAAAAGGCAACATCTCCGGTTACGGCAAAGACTTTCGAACAAAGAAACTGATTTGGAGAGGTAAGACTTGAAGACCAAGTCCGTGAATACACTCTGTTTTTCCTTAACCCGCTCCCATGCATTTACCAATGCAATTTTTCAATGATACCGAAATCCGGTCTAGGTGCTCTCCCTCCGATATCTGCAACGAAGCCTAGCGAGCAGGACAGTCTCGGCGCCATCGAATGCCGTAACACTGACCATGTGCGGTGGCGGTGGCAGCACTGTCCATAACCATTCATCTCCCTCGCTGCCAAAATATGCATGCTGTTCATCCTAAGGTGACTTTCCTAATTGAGGGATGCTATTAGAAGTCCTCCATAGACATTGATAAAGTGTCAAATCATCATTCAAAGGTGTCCCGCAACAGTGATAACTTCTTGACGCTCACCAGCCCCACAGGAAGGAACATCTGTGGACTGGCACTCCGAACACCCGCGCACGCTACCAGGACACTACCAAACGACCAACCAAAAAGCTCTCCCCAAGTCCGTTATCTCACTCCTCTCCCCGCACCACAAACCCACCCCTCCCCCACCCAAACCACCTCCCCATCCTCCTCCCCATCCCCCTAAACACCACCGGATCAATCTTCGCCACCGGATGCGGCCTATGAAAGATAATCCTCCCCCCACCCACCCTCACATTCTGAAACACCACCGCCGACCCCCCATTATTCCTCGCCACAAACCCCGCCTCCGCCATCGCGTGCACGAACGCGTCCCAGTCCGTCCATTTTGCCGATTCCTCGCCCGACACGGGAGGGAACATCGCTGTCAGGACGTCGAACGCGCGACGGGCGAGGACGATCTTCTTCTGCGGCTCCTCCTCCTCCTCCGGACCGATGACGACGCCGTCGTCCTGCTTCGCAACTGTTGGGTGGTGCGGTCGCGTTTTGATTTTGGTCTTCGGGTGCTGGTTGCTGCTGCTGTGCGGGACTCCCGACTCCGACGCGGATGCCGAAGGAAGAACTGTTGCCGGGAGCGTCTCATGGTCTGGTGCCAGCAGTGTTCTCGTTGCAGTCTCGATATCCCTGACGATGGCTTCGCGTTCGGCCTGGACGGCGTCGCGGTACTCGCGACTGTCGACGCCGGAAAGAGCGTTTAGGTCCTGCTTGATGTCGTCGGGGCGGAACTGCGCGGTGGCAAGTTTGGTCGCGTAGGTGGATCGGAGGGACGACCAGAATTCTTGGAGGGTTTGGTGCGTGGCGTCGAGGTGCTTGAGGCGATCCTGACCAGCTTTGGACGCTCTGGGCGGCAGAGCTGCGTCGCAGAACCTCTCCAGGATCTTTCCGAGCCTGCGGTCGTCGGAATAAGAGAGTGCGGGCCGTTTGTCGAAGTGCCGCCACGCTCGTCGATCGATGTCGTTCTCTTGCACGTCGCTCAGGTCACGATTGGTGTTTTGCGGTCGATGGAGGCGCACCGCGGCGAGGAGCTCGGAGATGGTGGCGTATTCGGAGAGCTTCGCGAAGAGGACCTCGTCCAGGCGTGCGCGGTCCTTGGCGGAGCATGTGGCGAGGTGGTTGTCCAAGAAATCGAAGAGCATGGCGTAGTCGAAGCGGCGTTGATGGTCCGGTGCTCCCTGGAGCTGTATGAGGCACCAATCAAGGGGATCCTCGTAGAGCAGCTTTGTGATAGGCGTGTCTGACTTCCGTTTGAATCGCGTCTGGTTGGATGAGATGCGCTCGAACTTCCATAGATGCTTGAAACCCGGCCTCTGCGGGATTATGGCCTGGAGGTGCATTGACCGGCTGTGCATTGCATTGACAAGCAGTAGTTCAATGGCTCCGAGCGCTTTGTCGTATCTTCGAGGGAGTGGTTGTCCTGGATGAATTTGATCGCCGAACCGATCATGCCATGCTTTGGCATTGGTGAACTCATCCAATACGAATTCCCAGTACCAGACGACGTGGATATCGTGGCACAGCTCCCGTGTGACAATCTGGTATGCTTTCTCGGCCTCAGCGCCCGCTATCACGTCATTTTGACGGGTCAGACGGATGTAGCGCAGCAAGTAGGACGGCTGCGTCTGGAGAAGCCACAGGTGATCGGCCGCGACTTCCATCTGAGCTTTCGCTTTCGACACCATGGCATCAATGCTGAATCTCGGAGGGGCAGAGAAAGGCTGATATGTGAATTGGGACCAGTAAGCAACGTCGCCACTCTTCTTGAACCCCATCCTCACCGTGTCCGTCCACTTGGTCGACCCTGTGGGGCTCTGCAGATCAGCTGAATCTAGTATATGAACGACGACATTGCGAAGAAATCTCAGAAGAGTGGCCTGCGCCTCGAGGACGAGCCGCGCTCGGGGGAATCCAAGGATGTCGGCTCGATGAGCGGCTCCAGCCTCCCAGGGAGTCAGTTGTCCATATCGTGGGCCGTGCATGATGACGCAGCTCTCGCAGAACTCAACATCGTAAAAGCCCGTGGCCCAACTCAGGGTCAACTCTTTGCTATCGAAAGGTGCCCAGTCTTCCAGAGAATAGCGAGCGCGATTGTGAAGCAAACTCAGGAGAACTGCTGGGTCCGTTTTGAGAAGCTCGACGCTCAAGTAAGGCAAGAGGAAGCTTGTCCGCAGCTTTCGAGCGTCTCTCCAGTGCGGGTCCGTGTACGTGTACCGTGGCAGGAACCAGCGATGCTGGTAAAGATCAGGATCAGCTTCAAGGAGCCAGTCTGCCCGCTTGTCCCTGCTCCGCTTCTTCCAGCGGCTCATGATCCGGTCACCATGAGCCTTGCACTGCTCCTGCAAGAAGTGGCGGTCTTGCTGGGCCTGCGATAGGAGGCCGTCGAGGATCGTCTGAGCTTCGGCTTGTGAGATGCGTCTCTTGTAACAGAAGCGATCCATGCCTTGCTCTTGTTCGGCGTAGAATCCATTTTGGCAGTCAGGGCAGTCGCAAGGAGGAGGGCAGATCGGCGCTTCCGCGTCTTCTCGTAAGTATACGACATGTTCGAAGCTCGAGAGAAGTTCCTCGACAGGAAGACCGCGCACGGGAAGGTGCTCGGGGACTTGCATGATTTACGTCTAAATGACGAAGAATATGACCGTTCAAAGTGGGCTCCTTGGGCCCAGTCGAGGACAAGGGTGACGGATGATGAGGAGAGCGGGGTAGATGCAAGGTGCGCGCCAATGTTCCAAGATGTTACGACCCCATGCTCAAAATGCCAGCGCATGCGTTTAAATCCCTCGGTACTCAGGCTGCCAGTTATCGCCCCAACCTTTTACAGCTGCCTTCGAATTGTGAACACAACACACCCCTGGATCTTTATTATTGCTCTTCATAAGAGCTTAGCATCATCTTTGGCTCGCTGCTGTGTCTCAGCTACATACATGTTTGTGGACTTCAGTGTCATTAGTTAGTTACAATGAGCCACCCGTACCTGTAGCCATGGAAGAAGGTCTTTGGGCAGAAGGGGCGGGAATGATACAGGTCTGAGCCCACAAGCAATAGCTCACCTCCTTTTCCTATATCTAGCCATAGTTCCATAACAAGCAACACAGAATGTTTCACTGAAGACCTGTTAGGAAAGAACAATAACTACAGGTTACAATGCCAAGTTAAAAATTCGAGCACAGGCCCAAGCAAACACAAAAGACTTTCATTCCGCTAAAGCACACAAAAGGAAAATTCCACCCCTCCCACAATCCCCTTCCCCTCCTTAACCACACATCTCCACCCTCAACACCAAACCAACCCTCCTCCCTTCAGACCATCCCCCCCTCATCAAACACATCCCCCACAACCCCCTCCTCCACCTCCCCCTCATCCACCCTCCCCATCCGATACGTCTCCTCGAACGCCGCAATACTCAAGTGCCCCAAGAACGGCCTCACAACCCTGAGCACAAACTCCATCTTCGGCATCGCCTTGACGTCCTGCGTATCGCCGAACACGCCCGCCTCCTGTGCGGCGCGCAGCACGGACGCGAAAAGGGTGCGGCGCTTGTCTTCTGCTGGGCCTGCAGCGGCGGCAGCGGGTGATGCTGCTGCCGTCGCTGTTGCTGGTGCGGTTGAGGAGGAGGAGGAGGAGGAGGCGGCGGCGGCATGTTCGGGGAGAGGGGCGGCGGCAGCGGCGGCGGCGGTGGTGGGGTCGTCGGTGGTGGCGGATTGGCGCTCCTGGAGGATTTCGGCGACTTCGTCGACGAGGGCGACGGGGCGCCAGTCGAGGCCGGGCCGGTAGACGGCGTCGATGGTGTCGGTGATGAAGAGCCATTCGTGGAGCTGGAAGTCGTCGTGGGCGAGGGAGAGGAGGGTGTCGAGGAGCTTGCAGGCTTGGAGGATGGAGAGGTTGTTGTAGCGGTCGTGCTGTTCCGTGTCCGGGAGGATCGAGTAGATGGCGCTGGTGAGTTCTGACGTGATGATTGGCCAGACGGGGGCGAGGTGTACGGGAGATATGCGCAGGACGAGGGTGCGAAGGAGAATGAAGATTTCGGCGCGAGTGACGGATGAGGGGGAGGAGGCGGGTGTGGCGGTGAGGAGCTCGGTCAGCTTTTCCATGATGGTTCCTAGGTTGGTGACGAAGGCGTCTTCGGGGTTTGCGAGAACGAGAATGGTCATTCTCCGTAAGTTCAGTTGCGTCTTCCGATCGGCTTCGAGCCTTGCACTTGTGGCTCCAACACCGAACATGATACCCGCGGTCGTTGGTGCGCTCAGCCGTGAAAGCAGTTCGGGCATGCGATCCTTGTCACTCTGACTCCACATCCGTAATACGGGCAGCCATTTCTCCAGCGCAAGCTTTGCCTCCGTTGCAAAGAACTTGGGATCGTTGAAAGCCGTTTCGACATCTCTTCTCCAGGCCTTAGCGGCTGCCGGGGCGGAGGATGTGCGGGTCAATTCATAGACGAGGTCAAGTAATAGAGGAGAGACAGTCTCGGGGAAAGCCTTTGCACGGAAGGCGGGGCCGATGACGTTGGTGCTGATCGAAGTGGCAGCGTTTGCGATTCGATCATTGTCGACAAGTATAAGAGACAGCTTGGGAAGAATCGAGACCAGAACAGTAACAATATCAGAGGACCGCGAGGCAATGCCGCCGTTCTCCTCCGGAATTTTGTCCACGGATAAGGAAGATGGATCCTGGAAAAAGCCCATTGGACGCGTCGTGAAGGTAGCTGTGAGCAGACGCGTAAAGAGGTCCTAATATCTTGTTAGTAATGTTCGAATTACACACCTGGTACAATACATACCCCAAGGTCACGACGCATTCGACGCTGTTCGCCAAAGTTTGTATTATCAACCTTCTCTGCAAGCGTGGCGGTGAACTCCAACAATGCGGGAAGAATTTGGCGATGCGGCATGGGATTCGCGAGGACATCCCGTAGGAACGTTAGGCAGTCTGGCCAGATTTCATCCATTGCGTCGTCCTCCAGTGACTTTGTGTAGTCCACAAGGAATGCCACCAGGTCGGTATCAGCGAGGTCGGAAGTGAGAGTCGACATGCGATGTGGATCCAGGGCGTTGGGGTTCGTCCTACTGTAGACTGCATTGAAGATGGCAGGCGTGGTGTGCTTGGGGCTAGATCCGTTCAAGACATTCAGAACACTCATGACGGCGTTTGCCTCGGGGCTGGCTCGCTGTGAGCGACACCAAACGACGGCCAAAGTCTCCAGGCACTCCAGGGTCTCCGCTGTGAACAGATGCTCAAGAATGCGCCGCGCTCTGTTCCGCATGCGAAGAGATGTGTAGCCAAAAGAAGCCAGAGACGTATGATCCTGCTTCAAGTGTCCATAGCCTCCCCAAGACCAAATCGCGAAGCAGATGCGGACTGTGTCCTGGAAGCAAAGCAAGACGGTGAGTCGACTGTTTGCAGTAGCAGAGCGAGACTGATTGGACTCGTTGGCGAAGACACCAGATACCATGTTGCCGAAGAAGCCTTGCGGCTGCTCGGGTGTTTTCACTGCAGTGACCTTCATCTCCTGCATCACCAGGCGTTGATGGGCGTTCGCCAAGATCTGCTCGAGACCATTCATCAAAGAGATGAGAGTAGATTCGGGGGCAACGGATTCCGGGTGGAGTGACTTGTTGAAGGTTGATTTGAGCTGATCAAAAGTCATTTGGATCTGCTTACACAGACACTCAACCAGAGGAAGTAGATTCTGGAAGATGGTGTCTGCGAACAGAGGCAAAACTTCGATGAGGAACTTGACCCAGTCGTCGAGAACTAGTCGGCTCGATGGAGAAGAGAATCCGGCCTTGAGACACTCGACCAACTGCGGTGGTGGAGCAATTGCAGGCGCAATTTCCTCTTCCACTTCTCCTTTTTCCACAGATTGTCGGATGCTCCCCGTTCGATCTCTGGATACTCTTTGTTCAACGGGCGACGGCGGTGCTACACCACGCAAGCGCAGCTGTAGTGCAGCCAATGTGGCTTCCAGCAGCAACGTCTGCAAGGAGGGGCTGGCAGATGGCAGGCGACTCATAAGGAATACTTCCATTTCGAGATCCTTGAGCGGTAACGCATACGGGTTGAGTAGGATGCGACGGATGGTTGAGATAGTAGTTCGGTAGAGCGCCTCAATGTGCTCAGAAGGTCCATTTGATCTTGACGAGCTTGACACCGACAGAGCGCGCATACAGATCCGCACCAACAGCGTTTGAAGCGTGATTTCCTGCTCCTCTTCTGCGGAGGGGTCGAGCAATGGAACATAGTCTCTGGACAAAACAACCCACGTATGTTCAGAGGACCACCGCAGGATATTGAGCAGTTGTTGCATATGGTAGAGGCACTCTTTCGAGTCATCCGTCAGCATCGGGGGACGTGGTGTCGAGGTGTCGAGCTGATCCGTTGTTTGGTATCGAATGCAGTTGAGAGACTGGAGGTGAGAAATGATTATGTCGAAGACTCTATTCAAGCTTGGCAAATCCTGGAGCCAGGTGCGGACATAGGAAAACAGCTCGGTGCCTTCTTCTGTCAATGCGTCCAGAAGCAAAAAGAGAGGCCGAGTGAGAACAGACTGATACCCGCCTACCAGACTGCCCAACCCCGTCATGACTGGTAGTCCGCTTGACCGCCTCGAGCCTCTGCCTGGCTTCTGAGCCTGGAGGTTCTGTTCGTGAATAGTATGGGTCCATAGCACCGACAGCCGGCGGCCGGCATCCGCCATATCCGGAGAAGCAGAGACAGAGGTAGTTCCGGCGGCTTGCGTCATGAGAGAAGTTACAGCCGCTTCTACAAGATAGTCGGAAGCCGTCATTGCCTGGAGCTGCCAGAGACATCTCACCGCCTCGACGTGGTACTTTGGCCTGAAAGGAGAAAGATAGTACCAAATGGAAACCACCAAAGAGTTCACGAGATCAGGCATTCGGTCTGCTGGGAAGAAGGATTGAGAAGTGTTGCTTGCCTGAAATGCTGCCATGACTGTCGTGACCGCGAGAATTGCCGAGAATGGTATGCAAGTCTCTGGCCCATGAGGCTTTTTAATCTTGATGGCCTCCTCGAACGCCGACAACAAGTCATTGCTGTCGGCGGCGCTCGTATCCGAGATCTTCGACAAGATGCTTGATAGCAGCTTTGTACTGACCTCCACCATCATATCAGAAGAGCCTGAACGCAGAGAATTGATGAAAAATGCCGAGGTTTCCTGCAACAGCGCATCTCTAAACTGTTTTGGAGAACAGGGGGACCCATTTGTCTCTAGGTTGCCTTGCAAGTCGTTATAGAACGACCGAACGGTCTCTAACGTAAGCGGACCTTCCGGCTTCTTACCACTTTCAGGTCCCTTGCCAGCAACTGCTCGGTCCGGAGTGCTTTGGATGAGCATATCTGCGATGTCTAGCTTTGCTGTTAAGATGGACTTTTCCAGCTCATCTTGAGAGCTACTAGGGAATGGTGCGCGGTTTAATAGTGTGAGCATCGTGAACGCTACCAAAGGAATGTGATGGAGCAACATTTCTTCCTCGCGGATGTTGAAGCGATTGATGATGAATTTTGCCAGTTTTAGCTTTTGCAAAACCTCCTCGGGTTGCTTGGTGTTGTCGGACATGGCCTCATCCAGGAGCTCAAACAGTTTGCCCCAGATGAGGCCGCTCTCGACTCCGTCGAAGAAAATACTGGCACTGCGCAGGACTTCATCAAAGTTTTCTTTGCTTGCGTATTCGCCGTAGCAGCGAGCGCTTTCAAGAGCAGGAAGGAACACGGATGGGACCAGCAGACCACCCACCTCCCAGCGATCCATCAGAGACAGGCATATCCGAAACGGTCTGGCGCGGGCTGCGGGAGATTGATCTGGGCTGTTAATCATGGACATTATCCCATTCGTGAGGGGCTGCAAGCCGTATCTCGCGAAGTATGCCGCATGATGAGAATTGATATCGACGTTGGGGCTCTTCGGATCGGCGGGACCGTCGGCTCCCTCCGCATCTGCGCCTGGGTCAGGTCCCAAGAACCACGACCAGAGTCTTCGGTTCAAGCTCATGTCCCTCCGGGTAACAACGCCGGCGGCGGCAGAGACAAGTCGTTGCAGATCCTTCCCGTCAATTCTCACTTGCAGGACGTCGGAGTGCAGCGGTAATGAGTTGACCAAAAGATCCAGATAGCCTCTTTGGGTCAACAATTGGCCGTCGCTCAGGCCGGCAGCGAAACATCTGATGAGCAAGCCGGGCTCGGGTGCAATTGCAGCCTCAGCAGCGAGAGACAGAGCGTCGTTCTGATCGCCTTCTCCGTCCTCGGTGCCGGCAGAATTCCTTCGTTGCTTGGTACCAAATGTGGGCAGCCGCCTCACCAGATACGCGAGTGCTCCCTGACGGCGGGGGACGTTGGTGATGGTGGCCAGAAAAAAGCATTGCCAAAAGAAGGAATCCTGAGCATCTCCGGCGCCGTCATTCTTCCTGCCCTCGGTGCCGCTGACGGCGAACCTCAGCTTGTCGACGATGTGCACAATGCGGTCAAAGTCCTCGGCGGTCTCATCCTCCAGGCCGGGAAGAAGGCAGAGTATTATGGATTTAAGGGCCGGTCTCAGCGCCTGCGCATCAACGGCAAGGACGTGGGTCTCAATTAGGGACAGGAAGGCGGGACGAACGGAGAGCGAGGCGAAGGACAGGACGGAAGCGAGGCCGGGGAAGTAGACGTGGAGGTTGCGGGAGAGAGCGGAAGTCTGGTAGGGTGAGCGGCTGTCTTGCAAGACGGAGCGGGAGCAGCAGACCTTGAGGATGGAGAAGATGTAGGCGTACACCTCGAGGGCTTTCTGGTGCACGCCGGAGGGCAATGAAGGGTTCAGACATTGCGCCAGTCGGATTGCGACAGTCGTGCTGTGCGGTATGATGGGGACATCGGCGGGGTGGGTTTGGATTGCCTGGTGGACAAGTCAGCTGCCTCCGCATGGCCGTGGCGCGCGGCGGGCATACCTTCAGCAGGCGCCCCAGAAACGAAATGTAGTCAGCCCATTCCTGCTGCGGGGTGTCGAACAGGGCGAGGGCGCGCTCGACATTGGACTCGTAGCGGCGGAAAGCCTTGTCCTTCTTGAAGGCGGCTGTGGCGGGCATGAGTGAGCGCGGTGCAGGAGCAGCAGGGAAGCTCTAAGAGCTCCGCAGCACGACGTACATACCGTCCTCGAGAGGGCGTCGAGGCGCGCGGATGGCGGGCGATTGGCGGCCGGAGCTGCTTGGCGAGGCGGCGCGGGCCTGCGACTGCGGATCAAGCGACATGGTGCGCGGGTGCGGGCATCAAGGAGGGCGAGCGCTCATGGGCGTCGGCGCATGGTGTCGGTGGTCGCGGCGGCGGGCGGAGCTCCAAAAGCCCACGCGTCAACAGCTGCTTCTGCCTTGGCGCCCGCACTGGCCACGCGCCGCAATCAAAACCACCCGCCGTCTTTCACTCACCTTCACTCGTCATTGAAACGGCCTCATAAAACCAAAGCTTCCCCGCAGTGCACTTGAATGCGTGTGTGGTCTGGATACTTTCCAGGCCCCTGCCCGCATTGATGCTTGTGCCCATCGATTTCACTCCTCCAACATATCTCCCACTCTCATCGATACTAGGCGCTGTGGTCAGCTAAATCAACGTGAACAGGTAGTTCGGATTCTGGATTGGCTAACCCCCATCTCCGCAGAGACTGAGCGTTGAGGGAACGAAACGGCAGGCATTGTTGACTCCCAGGAAAATCTTGCACTCTTGAAGCGGCCATTCCCAAACCACGAAAGCGTAGAGCAGGGGATGAGAGGGACAAGGTCTTTGCGGTGCTTTCACTCTGCCAATACTCCGGATCAGAAGACGCTGCAGGTCTGTCTGCAGACTACCAAAAGTCGGTACGGGAAGTATTCCGCGAGTGCGCTATAGCACGTCTCAGAAGCAAGAACACAGGGTTGTTCTTGCTCTCTCTTGTTGGCCAGATCCGCCACAGCTCACCAATTGAACAAGTCATTTCTTCGCGTCACATCAAGTCCTGGATGCCGGAAACAGGCTTTGTCCCCGATCTGCTGTCCTGGGTTCCCGATCTAAGTGTACCGGTGCGACGCTTGCCACACCGAGACGTATCAAGACTCCAATTCTCAGTCGCACTTGATGTTGAACCTCACCTGTCGATCCAAGACCAAGTCCTGAACCTAAAAGCCGCCGAACTGGGCACAGTCGCGTTCGTTGGTGATTGCCTCTCCACCAGGTTCTGGCTGCTGATATGGAAGCTTTTGCGTGTCCCATCGTGTCTTGGTTCGAAAGCGTACCTTCCTACTGGTGAGCCGACTGGATCTGCCTTCTGGCGTACGCTGGTAGCTGGCTCCACCTTCACAGAGGATAGTCAGCATCAAGCACTGGACCTGACAGATTCTCAATTCTGCGCGTGGTTCACCGCATTTGCCGCCGAACAAAACGCATAACCAATCGGAACTTCATTTTCTGCATTGGAAACATCAATACGAAAGGGGACATGGCATTGGGCCCTCGGGCGCGGCGCGCTGTTGAAATTCGTAATGCCGAGACAAAACATGCACTGGGCAACCAGATGCTGAAGGCAGCTTCGTAATGCCGAGCCAAATCAACAGGCTGAGCTTTGTCTTTACGTAAGTCGCGATGGCCTTCCTGAAAGGGGAGCTGGAGCAGCGCCGGCGACGCATTCTCAGAGATATAAAATCCCGGCTCGCCGCGTCATTGAATCCCAACACGCACGGCCAAGGTCGTTGTGCGGGTCAAGGGATGCCCGCAACTCAGCTCAGCCCTACGGCGCCAGTGGCTGGGAGCTCAGGCCACATTCTGGGGACTGAGCCTTGGCCGATGAAACTTGGTCGCAAGCAAGCCGCGCACATCATCACTTCACCTCCGCCCGCCCAGCTTGCACGCCTGTCGCTCCACACTCGTTCCTGACCGACACACCACCCGACGCCCACGCCGCCGTCATTGGCCAATCCACGCCCCGGCCACCGCTGTCCTTCCCCGCAGCAGCACATGTCGGCCTACGCCCCAGTTTCGTCGGACGGCGCCGCCGCTGCCTCCGCAGAGCCCCAGCCGCCGTCTGCGCGCCCCTCGCAGAGCACCCGCTCCTCCTCCAACCCCAACCGCTACTCGACCTCGTCCTTCTTCACCTACCCCGTCTCGCGCACCGTCTCCGGTCTGTTGCGCCGCATGTCCACCGAGCCGTCCAGCAACAGCCACAAGTCGCAGATGGGCGGCATGAAGCCCAACACCAGCTCCGTGCCCGGCGTCTACACTCCGCCCCGCCGCCACGCGTCGCCCTTCCAGCCCCCGCCGCTGAGTCCCGTTTCCCTCAGCGGCTGGAAAGATGGCACCAGCGAGCGCGCCAAGCTGCTCACGCGACAGCTCGCCGAGGAGATCCGCCTGCTGATTCCGCCCCGCTTGCAGCTGGTCGAGACGTGGAAGCTGGCGTACAGCTTGGAGCAGGATGGAGTCAGCCTAGCGACGCTATACCAGCACTGCGAGGAGCTGCGAGGGAAGCGCGGAGGCTATGTTCTCGTCGTCAGGGACGGCGGCGGAGGCGTAAGTGCTCACCTGGTGGTCGCCCCGAGGACAGGGCTCACGGCCCGCACCAACCACCCAAGCGTACCACCGCATCTGCGCATGCTGACACCTGCAGCAGATCTTCGGCGCATACTTATCTGACCCTCCGCACCCGAACCCGCACTTCTACGGCACCGGCGAGTGCTTCCTGTGGCGTGCCCACGTCCTGCCAGGCCTTCCCACGCTTGCATCTCTTCCGCCGCCTCCCTCCGCAGATACCACCAATGCGCAGCGCATGACATCGATAGCACAGCCCAAACACCTTAGCCCCCCGAGCTCCAATGCGCCGAGTAATGGGGGAAGCGGCACGAGCACACCGGAGAGGATCAGGTTCAAGGCTTTCCCGTACAGCGGGGTGAATGATTACATGATATTCTGCGAGCATGGCTTCCTGAGCATCGGTGGAGGGTGAGTGTCATCCGCAGTAATCAAAGCGCGTCCACGCTGATGTATCCTCACTAGTGATGGTCATTACGGCCTCTGGCTGGATGACAACCTCGAGAACGGCATTTCCAGCTCATGCCCCACTTTCGGCAACGAGCCGCTTAGCGATGAGGGCAACAAATTCGACGTTTTGGGCGTTGAGCTGTGGTTTATTGGATAATAACGAAACCGAAACGACGGCATTGAGTCGAAAGGCCTGGAGGATCAATTTTTGAATGCATTGCTTGGGGGTTTGCATAGGTAATCGGCGCCGGAATGATTGGAAAATAGGGACCCAATCATGGATCCTGGCGTTGTGGATGTGGATATATTTGAAGGTTGGTGGGATTGGATACCATGGCGATCATCGCTTGCCCTGCTTTCGGCTTCTGTATAGACTTCTCGTCTCATTGGTCAGACGATTTCATTGAGAGCTTTTCTCATCGTACAAACTTGGTCTCAATGCAACGGTTGATGCAGATATTGGCGCTACTTGCGTGCCATGAGCTATTGACCTGGAATGTGCGGACGATCTTGCCTTTCAGCTATATGCCGGCGTACCCTGCTAGGTCGGTCTGAAGTAGTGGATGCACGGAAGTGTCTAGGTCGAGCAGGGTCTGTTCACATTTAAGTTTGCCCGCCCATTGGCGTAAAGTGAGGTGATGTGGCACCATCTGGTACTACTATTTGGAGCTTTAAGGCGTCGTCGAGCAGCTCTTCAGTCTTCAGCGTTGTGTAATCAGGATTTAAGAACCAACCGGAACCTCTTACAATCTCTACTTTCATTCCCATAAGCTTATAACAAAAATTTCTCCTGTGAACACCGAGGCAAAGGGACTGTTCACGCAGCCAAGCCCAACCCGTCCCTGGACAAGCCAACTCACGTGACTTCGATTCCGCTCATGATGTCAGGACGCCTAAGATTGCGACATCCAGCGCGCACAACATCAAACATGATCCGGACGCGTCTCCCCCGCTCTTCCACGCCACCAATGCCGCTCAGATGGAAGGGCGGTTCTGGTGCTGTACCGGCCACGAGGAAAGAGGGGCGCATGCTGATCGCTCAGGCCATCGGGCCCCGCCAGCGGCGCACCGGGAGCGCGATGCTGTGGTGAAATCGCGACATTATGCAGAGCTCCGCTCGATCCTGGACCCGCGCTGCCAATGGTAAATATAGCTGGCCACCTGCCGTTGAGCTGGCAGTTTCCTTCTGCTTTCTGTTCCAACGTCTCTCGCGTTGTATCACGCGTTTCGTATCAGTTCACCATAAAGTGAGCTGTTTTTCGTCTCAATTGTCACCGCTTCTTTCTGTCTTCTCTTGTTGACGTACCTTCTCTCTTGTTTGCCAGTACTGCAATGATGGCTGCCAACGGCGCCGCGAACGGAGGCTCTGCCCACCCCGCCACGGACCCCGCAGTCTACGAAGAGTACCGCTTCAAGTGGTCGCAATTGCCTTCCGACCGCGACGAGTGGATTGCCCGCGCCGCTGAAGTTAAAGAGGTGTTGGCTCGGGATGTCGTTAAGCGTGATCGCGAGAGCAGGACCCCGCACGCCGAGGTCGCGCTGCTGAAGCACTCGGGCTTGCTGAAAATTCTTGGCCCTCAGAAATACGGGGGCGGTGGCCAGCCGTGGGACGTCGGATATAGGGTTATCAGAGAGGTTGCTAAGGGTGATGGGTAAGCTTCCGGGTGTTCATGTCATGCAGTTTTAGGGCATTGGGCTGCATTTGCAACTGAGGGACTCTGCTCGCTGACTGCTTCCTCCATAGCTCTATTGGCATGCTCTTGGGCTACCACCTCCTCTGGTCCACCACCGCCAATGTCGTCGGCACAGCCGAGCAGGCCGAATCCCTGCAAGAATACATCATCAACAACAACCTGTTCCTGGGCGGAGCCGTGAATCCGCGCGACAACGACCTGAAGGTGACACCCGAGGGCGACAACCTCATCTGGAACGGCTTCAAGAACTTCAACACAGGCGGCGTCGTCTCAGACCTGACGGTGCTCGAGGGCGTCCTCGAAGGCACCACCGACCACATGTTCACCGTCGTCCGCACCCAGCAATCCGGCATCCAGTTCGCGCACAATTGGGACAACATCGGCCTCCGCCTGACCGAATCCGGCAGCGTCAAGATCGACAACGTCACAGTGCCATGGTCCGACGCACTGGGCTGGGATCCCCAGACGAGAAAACCCGATCCAAACGTCCTAGGCATCCCCTTCGCCTCCCTCCTCCTCCCAACGTACGTACATATACCCCTTTCCCTCCGTCCCACCAACCTCTCCCCCCAACACCCCAACGCTAACACTCCACCCACCCACCCCCCAGCATCCAACTCGTCTTCAGCAACTTCTACCTCGGCATCGCCCAAGGCGCCCTCGACTACGCCGCCACCTACACCCGCACCCACACCCGCGCCTGGCCCTTCGGCGGCGACAACAAAGACACCCCCCTCGACGAATTCTACATCCTCGAGCGCTACGGCAACTTCCACGCACACCTCTCCGCCGCCGACGCGCTGGCCGACCGCGCCGGCCTCGCCGCCACACAGCTCTACGCCACCTACAACCACCACCACGCGAGGGGCGGCGACAACAGGGCGGCGCTGAGCGCGCGGCAGAGAGGCGTGTTCGCGGAGTTGGTGGCGAGTGTGAAGGTGGTGGCGACGGATACGGGTCTGAGGGTTACGGGCGGGGTTTTTGAGGTTACGGGGAGTAAGGCGACGGGGGCGAGGGTCGGGTTGGATCGGTTTTGGAGGGATGTGAGGACGCATACGTTGCATGATCCGGTGGCGTATAAGAATCGGGAGTTGGGGAGGTGGGTGCTGTTGGATGAGGTGCCGGAGGTGACGTGGTATACTTGAGGGGGTTCAGTTCGTTCTGGAAGGTGTTGTGGGTTTTGGGGGTGGCTTCTGTGAGTCTTGCTGGACTTGTGATTTGGATGTGTGTTTTCTTTTGGTCAGCTCTGCCAGTAACAGATCAATGCCTCGATTCGACGTGCCTCCGAAGGAGTGTCCTCATTCAAGTTGACCTGGTGCAGCAGACTGCGAACCGACCCTGGATCCACCGGGCTTTTCTCCCCACATCGGATGCTACCCGGGTACACGAACTCCACGACCCGAGGATACAGCCCTTCCTCTTTAAGCTACCGGATCAGCTTTTCCAGCCCTTGTCGCGAAATCTTCTAGAACACTTTCTCGATCGACCTTCCCGATTTGGCCCGGTGTCAAAGTTTGTTGTGTCAGAGATCCCCCGTTCCCCTCCGAATACACAAGTAGGATTTCCGACCTTGTGGCAGGCTGGGACCGTTATGATCAGGTTCCGCCCTTTCCCTCAATGTCGTATGGACCCCGCACGAGACTCAAAAACCTTAATCTCTCCTCTAGAGAACAGAGCATCCTTATCAATACCGGATTTCTGCGGGTATGCTTGCATTGGAGGGTTTGTGTCCCAAAAAGACGGCTCAAGGAAGATGGTTACGCTGTATCGAAATGTAGAGAATGTCTTGATGCCCGAAGGACTGTTTTGTTGGTGCTAGACGAGCAGAACGTACGTAAGTTAGCTGAAAGTCTATCTCTCATGACCAGCAGGGACCAAACGGCGGTGCTTGGCTTGGCTTGGGTATCCACGGGCTTGGCGGATCTGTCCAAGTTCTAAAAAAGCGATGATAGACTCGCCTTACCCGTCTCAAAACTGAATCGCCTGTCCAGACAGAAGGACGGAAATCGTCGTCCATCGGGCCCCGAGACAAATGGCTCGGGGAACAACATTTTCCAAGTTTTCGTTCCTCCTTCCTGCTTTTCAGCAATGACGAGTTCCTGACGAGAGCTTAGCGCGTTGTGGCTGCCATGACCTCTCCACAGCGCCTTTCCGAGATCCTCTCGCGCGTGTCCTCCGTGCTGGGAATGGTGGGAGCGCTGTTCGTCATCGCGAGTTATCTGCTTTTCCGTCAACTCCAGAAGCCGATGAACCGCGTGCTCTACTGCGCGTCAATCAGCAATTTCTTTCTCGATCTTTTCTATTTTATCGGCGTTTGGCCGATTCCGTCGCATGGTGGAAGCATGGCGTTCTGTCGCTTTCAAGGATTTTTCATGCATGTGTATGAAAACATTCTAGGCCGCTCAAATTTCAGAGCGCGTAGCTGACAATGATATCAGATTCCCGTGGATGTCGACGCTGTGGACGTTCTGCATGTCTATCAACGTCTGGCTTGTGTTTATGTGGTATAAACAAACGTGCGAATCTGCTCGTATCTGTACATGCTGACTTTTCCACACAGCAAGTATAGCTCTGCTGCCCTCGAGCGCCTGGAGCCTTGGTACTGGGCTTTGAACTTCGGCCTCCCATTCATTACTGCCTTGGTCTTCCTCATACTGGATCTGGCGCCGACCCATTCGGGAATACTTGGAGATGCGCAAGTATGCCTTTTCTCGCGATCTACCGTGTTATCATGTCGCTGCTGATACCACCAATTGCTAGCTCTGGTGTTGGATTACCGATAAATATGACTGGATGCGTCTTGCTTTTAGTTATGCTCCTTCTTGGTAAGCCGCGTCTTTCAAAGTCTTGCCCTGGAAAGTGAGACCCTGGCTCATCATAGCAATTCTGGTGGAAAGGTTTATCCTCTTGGTGATGTTCCTGATATACATCATAATAGCCGTGAAAATGATCCGACAGAATCTACAGCTCCAACGCGGAAGTAGAGAAATTAATGCTCCGCTCACGGTGCTTGAGATCGGAAATCCGTTTGCACCGGCCGAGCAGGTCATCTGCGTCACAGAAATCTCAGTAACAACAACAGTCGTCGAACGTGCCGACCCTGGTTCAGAATCGACCATTCAAGAGCGCGGAGACCACGCGACCCAGAACCAGGATCGAGATGAGGCAGATCATACAGATCAGCCGGTGGATCTTGAAAGGATTGAGCCGATCACGAGGGCGCCGGAGGCCTCCAGGGAAGAGATCGAGATGCCACCCAAGATACGTTCTCAGTCTGGTAATGGACTAGATAAGAAGACCGATTCTCCGGAAGAGGTAGAACAGCAGGCGCAGCATCAACAACCAGTCATGCAAAATGCGGAGCCCAGCGAGAAAGATGGCCTGCCGGCTGTTGTGAGCGAGGTTCATGATAATGGACCTGAAAGTGGAATCAGCCAGCCTGGAAGGTTCCAAATTCCTCTTTTCCGTCGGAACAACATGAGCAGAGCGCCGCGAGACCCGAGAGCATTGCATGCAAAAAAGTCGGCCAGAGCATATGCCAAGGTTTCAATCCTAATGTCTGTTGCTGTGCTCGTCTTGTGGGTCAGTAGTACCAGTCCGCAACGGTAAATTCTCTCGCTGACCCAAACGCGACAACAGATCCCGCCCAGCATCACCCGCCTGTCCGTATTCGCGCACGCTAAGCCGAACGAGACCATTAGCATCATTACGGCGGCCTTCGCACCAATGCAAGGGCTTTTCGACTGCATGATTTTTGTTGCAATGTCCTGGTCGCAATACATCAAGCTGGTTCGAAAGCTTCCACGGTCGATGCGGGAGACGCGTAGACGCTGGCGGCATCGGAGAACAGGGACTGGAGACGATGAGGAGGAATCGGAAGAGGACATCGATGTCGACGTTGAGGAGTGGCATGATTTTTAGTTTCAAGCAATGCAGATGGCCGGCAGTGAGATCAAAAGAAGAACAGCAATGTTTGACGTCGGATGAGGTGGCAGCGAGTAAGATGTCAATACGCGCTGATTATTCAGGCTGGTGTGGCGCAACTGAGGGCCCAAGACAACATCAAGGGACCCGCATGGCACGCCGTGTTTAGTATACGCCGCCCTGACGACCGGCTCGTTAATTCCTGCGTGTTGCCCGTTGCTTGGACGCCACCTTTCTCAGCTCGTGGGCGGGAAAAAGCCACCACCCTCGCGGCCATCACCGCCGGTCCCGACGGAACGGCTCGTCTGGCTCTAATAGCGGACAAAACCCCCGAGAGGCACAGCACCGCGTCTGCTCCACACGCGTCGAGCGCTTCGGCTAGCAGCCTATGATTCAGCTCCCGCATGGCCCTGCGACTGCTGGAAGAGGAAGATTCCACGCACAGCTCCACCATGGCGAAGGCACCTTCCCCTGCCGCATTCATGGATACCTACGTAAAAGCCACCGCTGCCGCACGCCTCCCATCTAATACCTATGCTCCTCCCCGCCGTTGCCATCTCCTCACCGCCTTTGAATACGCGCACAATGGCCGGCGAGCTCGAAGTTGATCGCAACGCTGCCGACAGTGGCGTTGAAGCCAACGACCTTGCCAGCGAGACCACCAGCGTGCAGTCCAGCATTTTTGAATACAGATTCGAAAACGGTCGCCGCTACCACGCCTACAAGGACGGCCAGTACTGGGGCCCAAACGACGAAAAAGCCCAACACCACCTCGGCCTCGCGCACAACCTCTGTCTCAAATCCCTCAACAGCGCCCTCCACCTCGCCTCGCTCCCCGCAAAACTCGGAAAAGTCCCTGTGGTCGAGGTTGCATTTGCTGGAGGGGGCGGAGAATTGGACGCTGGCGATGCTGACGAGGGTGTTGGGGTACACGTATGAGGAGGCGCAGGTGTATATCGCGAAGATCAGGGGTGAGATTAAGGACTCGAAGACTCACGCTTATCATGACATGTATGTCTGCTATGGACGGAAGCCAGGAACGGCGGAATAGTGATGGTTGGTGGAAACGAGGCTTCCCTCTTCCAGAACACATGCTGTGTTCCGAAGTTAGCAAGAGACCAGAAATGAGGAAAACTCTCATCCTTATAGTTGATCATTATCGTTCAGCTTCACAATTCCACTGTCAAGATTTGGGTTCTGATGTGGTGTGCATTAATCCAATCAGGAGATGGCGGGGTTGACACGTTAAGAAGCCGTCAGCTGGAAACGGCCGGGTGTACGATTTCCTGCGCGGTATGAGAAAGGAGGCCGCCTCAGCCTCAAACAGACACTACTTGTGAAATAGTATGGACATTCCACAAGATTTTCTACACCGTAGCAACACTTCATCGGAGAGCGCACTGCCACAAGCCGACAGCTTACATGTAGAGCATGTCAGTCTTGCCTTACCATCTGCATTCAGCCCGCGAAGCTGTAGTAGACATAATGAAAGAGCTTCAGGTTACGCGTTGGAGATGAGGACATTTGTGGATTGAATTGCTCCACATGTCTCCGAACACTAATTCTCAAATTCGAACACTGGATTCTGACGACTTAGAAAAATTCTCTTCTCCACCGCTGCGAGCCTCAAAACTTCAGAGAATCGAAAGCCTTGACCGCGTTCTCGGCCGTTACGTGGGCGCTTGCCGGATTGGCGCCCGTCACAATCCTCCCATCAACGACGGAAAACGCAACCCACGGGCCAGGCGGAGAGACGTACTGCGCGCCGCAGATAGACGCGCCGGCCTCGATCGTAGGCCGATCCCAGCTCTTGATAACATCGAGGATGCCCTCCTCCTCCTCGCCCCGGTTGGTGAAGCCCGTTACGCGTACTCCGTTGATCATGTACTGCTTGGTGTCCGGGTCACGAATGCCGAGGAAGATGGCGCCTCCGTGGCACACAGCTGACATGATGCCCTTGTTACGGTAGTAGATGTTGGTGGCGAGGGATTGGAGACCTGTGGCGGTGGGGTAGTCGATGAGAGAGGCGTGGCCGGCCGAGGCAAAGAAGAGGCCGTACTGTGGGAACCTGATGAGCCTTGCGTAGAGGAAAAGCGCACTTTTGGATGACCCGTATCTGCGGCGGATTGTGCCTCTGCGCTCTGAAAAGAACAAGCATCCAGACAATTCTGTGCATAAAGCAAACCCAACAAGGAGATAGGAAGTAGAGAGAAAAACTTACATCCTCCCACTTGATATCACTCGGCTTGAGGAGCTTGTCGAGCTTGCTGCGGAATTCGGATGAATGGTCTTCCCATATTTCACGATCGTCCTCCGGCAGCCAATCCTGTTGCTGGCTCAGCCAGTCCGGCTGATACGTGCCAGTTTCGGAGACGAGATCGACTTCGAAACCCGCGGCACGGAAGACCTTGAACGGGTGCAGCGCCTCCGTAACGAAAAGCCCTTATGACTGTTAGTGATATCCATCTTCGTATCGGTAAACCGCGGAGGTTGGTCCGGTACAGCACGCTGTCTTAACGCGATGTTGTGACATTATTACAGTTGAGACCCCCCGTACAAAACACAATGGTGAGAAAGGGAAACCAAAAAAACATACCGGTTTCCTGTCCGTCCGGATACAGCGGCGCGTGGGCAGAGGTGATAGCAATGAGAGCCTTTCGTGGAGGTGCCATTGTACACAGATCTGAAGCGGTGTTGGGTTTGAGAGTGAGTATTCAAGCTGGCTGATCTGCTTGCTCCTGTCCAACGATGGACAAAGTGCTTCTTTAAGTACGTGCACCCTTGTAACGACTTGTGAAAGTAAATACGGCGGACAAAACCCACTATAAAGCATGACAAGTGACGTTGCCGATCATTTCCTTTACAGTCTCTTACAAATCCTCGAATGCGTCTGATAAATGTTCTCGGCAGAGCCACAGACGATCATGTCGAGTGGTAACCAGAGCCCTTGCCCGGTCTGTGGGCTCGGATCAATGCCGAAACTCCCCGTGGAGGAGGTGCGCCCTAGCGTGTTCCCCCATGCGTCGAAGTATACCGTCTCCACTTTGTCCGCAATACCATGCCGAAGTGAGCTGAAATAGACCAATCAGGAGATAATAGAGAAGCCGAATACGAGTGCGTAAAGTTGTTTTACAAAGAGTCGCCGAACTTGATTGGAGACACTTACCAACTTTCTGCTCAAACAAGAACGATTCTCCGCTTCTCAGTTGCGACCATAGCCCAAGGCCCGACGCCAAAAGCGATAAGATGTAGCACTGCCACCCGGGAATAAGAGGTCAGGTACGTACGCCTGTGTGGTTTTCCGGCAATGCCCTCTCTGCATTGCCGGATGAGAGCTCTCCTCTGAGTAGAACCTGTGTGAATCATCAGTGGTGTAGTGGGGTGGAATGTTACGAGCTGACTAGTCAAACAAATCACGTGATATATTAAAGGCCGAACCCCCCTTTTTCTCGCAAATATTTAGCAATGGAAAGCTAGATAGAAATTCAAACCTTTCTCCTCTCCTTTTTGCGTGATCTTCTTACTCCCAGCGACTGCCAAGGAGTCCCACAGCGCGTTTATTGTCTTCGCCGAAGCTCCTGCAGCAGTTCATGAGAAAGTAAGTATTAAACGAACTTCATACACAGGGTTTATAGCGGAGAGGGTCCGTAAATCGATTTCGCTATATAGGCCAAATAAAGTCCCTGCTCATAGTGCCACAGCCGTCTAATGGGAAAATTTCACCCTCATACCTATAACGCTCCCATTCAACACCCAAGACCCTTTCCAGCTCTGGCGGCAATCTCCCAAAGGTCTTCACCGCCTCCACCTGCTTCAGACGGCAATGCTTCAGCTTCAACCAGGGCAACCTTCCCCACGCCATTACCCCAACCGTCGACCACTGGCCCTGTGTCAACGTTACCCGATCAAACTCCAAACAGGCAATCTTCCTACACCTCTCGAACAATCCCAACAGCTCCTCCTCGCGCACGTCAAACGACCCCAAATACAACTGCCTCAACTCCGGCCAATCCACCTCTTTCCCCAAATACGCCGACAACGGCACACCCAAGACCCACCCGGCCGTTTCCCCCCGCCGCCGCTGGTCCATAGCGAGATTAATCTTCAACCGCCTCAACCGCCCCGCCGACCCAACCAACCCCCCCCACCCCCCCGTCCCCAGAACCCCGCGCCACCTCTCCGTCAAACTTCCCTCCCCCTCCGCCTCCCCCTCCTCATCCTCCCACGTCCCAAGCGTCAACTTCAAATCCCGCAACTTCTCAAACGCGGCACGAAACTCCTCCTCCTCCCCCTCCCCACCCCTCCCCAAACTCTCCAACCACCTCACATGCACCTCAATCTCTGCAGCGCGCACATTGCTGCTGCCACTGCTGCCCGCCGCACCCAACCCCTTAAACAAACTCCGCAGCGGCCTCCATCCCCGCGCCATCTCTCCATCCACCCACGCATCCGGCGCCACAACATCCCCCAACCCGCCCCATTCCTCCTCCCCCGGACGGAAAACAAACGCCACCTTCACCAACCCAGGCAGCAGCGGCAGAGCGCGCGCCAGCGCCGCGGCGTCCAGGGCATTTGCGCGGATGTCCTCTTGCTCGGCGAAGAGGCGCTTGTAAGCGGCGAAGTGGGCGCCGATGTGGGCGTCCTGGCAGTCTTGGGAGTGGTCGTCGTCCTCGTCGTACCCGTCGCCGATGAGCTGGCAGGTGGTGCAGGTGGGGCAGCGGTCGATGTGGGCGGAGTGGAAGGCGGGGTCGGAGCGATCGTGCCAGGTGAGGCAGGCGGGGTCGTAGGAGCGGCCGGTGTAGAGGAGGGTGCGGACGCCGGGGGCGAAGAGGGGGTGGGTGGAGATGCGGGTGAGGAGGGAGAGGTGGGCGTGGGTGGAGGCGATGTGGAGGGTGTGGAAGAGGTAGGGGGAGGCGAGGGTGTTGAAGGTGCGGCAGGTGAGGCGGGCGGATTTTAGGGTGGTGGTGGTGGTGGTGTTGGGGTGGGCGAGGAAGGAGAAGATGCGTTGGGTGAGTTCGGCGGGGAGGGGGAAGGAGTTGAGGGTGCTGTGTTCCGCGGACTCTGTGCTGGGCTCTTGAGGCTTTGTGCTATGCTCTTGGGGCGCCGCGCCGGCCATGGCGGGCTCCTGCGGATCTCTCATGGCGAGTGAAGGTGAGGATGCCTCATTGGGAGGTGGGCGCCAGAACAGAAGGTTGAAAAGTCTAATCATGGAAGCCGTCGATGGAGCTTCCAGGGAAAAGAGTGGCGATAGCGGGCAAGAGTCGTGGTGGTGGCTGGAGAAAACTAGACCGAAAACGGCATCGCGTACGGGCGGGTTGAAAGGTTTAGGCTGCAGCCCCGGCAACATCCGCTGCCTCCCCGACTCTCCGTCATTCAAACGTTCATCCACCAACAGGAACACCGTACTCTCCATCCGTGGCGCCTCTCTGGCCGTTCTCCTCGAAACCGTCTCTTGTCTCACCCCAGGATCCCGAGAACCTTGCCAAGAGACCTCTGCGCGCTCTGGCCTTGACATGCTGTTCTTTCGCCGCCATTGCGCCCAATCCGTCCTCCATGATGTCCACGCAGTATGCTCACGCAACGGCCCAGACTCGTGTCCAGTGGACTTTCTCCAGCGCAGCTTCACGCGAGGGCCCAGCCAGGAGAGATGCCGTCAGCCGGCATCCGGGCGCACCGCTGACCTGCCATGGCATGTTACCGAGCCCAGTTGGCCTGTCATCAGCGGTATCTTGTCAAGCGTCGCATCAACGATTTGATCTCGCTACGGCTGGAGAAATACGGCAACAAAGGATCCAGACGACCGAGAGAATTCGAGTCTGAGTGTCTCAAGCCTGGTCGCTTCCCTAATTTCTGCCGTCGGAATTGATACGCTGCAAATGGCCGCGGCCGATCTGGTGCGCTTCATTTGCCGCTGAAATGTCGATTCCATGGTGGCCAGCCCCGAGTTGGGGAAGAGGAAGGTCCCGGGTATCCTCGAAAGGAGGGCAGCAAGAGCTCGGAAGTGCTGAAAGAGCGGCGTCTCCGTGCAAAGGCCTCAGGCCCCACCCAATATTTTCCCCGATGAGCAATTACGCCAGACCCCACTACCGGTCATGGATCTGCAACAGCGCCCCGACGTATGCGCAAACAGATGGACTCCTGGAAAAAGTCGAGTATCAGCACATCGAGGTCCTCCGGCGATGGCAGATTTGGAGTATGGTGTGTTCTGTCGCCTTCTTACATCCGAACCCCAGCTCTGCTCAGCCCCGTTGGTGCCTGGAGAGTGTTGAGCCGGGTCTACGGAATCGTTGAAAATCTCGACTTTGCCGTGGCCGCGCAGGAAATTCGGCGAGCCCATGATCAGACACAGCCGGATTTGCGGCCTTTCACCGCTCTCCATAAGGTCCGAAGTCGAGCCACCTGCTTCGGGGCTGAGACTAGGAAGAAGCGTTACATGCGGCACCTCCTGCCGCCCTAGCCGGAGTGCCTTGGGGTAAGTCCTCTTTCGAGGGTCGACCCAATAGATTGCTGGGTGGAGAGTGTGGAACCCTTGGCTTGTCTTCGACGACGATCGAAGCGCGGTCCCTTGCAGTGAAGCAGGCATCGGAGGAGTCTGGTGCCCACACATGCCCGACCACGAGTGGACCTCCAAGACTGTTTGCAACAAGAGCGTAGTTTTCCCGGACTTGAAGAGACTTATCGCGGAGGACATGATTATACGAGTCCCCCGACAACCTGGGATAACTTCCGCAGTGACACCGCCAGAGAGCTTGGTTGCTCTGGCTCGAGATGCCGGTCTCGAGGTCACTGTCTGGATAGCGGAGAGCCACTTCCGACAAGGAGCCAGGAATGTAAGATTTTGGTGAGACGTGGCACACGCAGTGGGTCTCTCTCGGATAATCCCTGGCGCGGCCCCCGGGTCCAGACGCTGCGGGATCAGGCAACATGTGCTGCGCCGCATTTCTGTCTTGTTCTTATTTCAACTCCTGCTGCTAACCTGTCTTCCCTGACATCTGACCGAGGGGCCTGGTATACGCCGCACGACTATGCTGCACCTGACAGATCTTAATGATGACGTAATTCACGATATTCTTTCCAATCTGACCCCCCCTGACTCGAGATCCTCGTTGTGCGCCTTGGCCTTGACTTGCCGCTTCTTCGCTGAGAGAACCACAAAATACATCTTTGAGAATGTGACACTGGACGTGTCCAAAGACAGGAAGGATAATGTGGGCTTCGATCGCTTCCTCCTCAAGCGCTCACTCAACTCTTCCTCCCCGGAACGGCGTCTGCAATTGGCCTCCCATGTGCGAACATTTGATATGGTCGCCGTCGACGCCAAGCCAACTTTGGCCCAGGACCTCGACGAAATCCTGAGTCTCTTCCCCGGCTTGCGCGCCCTTCGCATAGCCGGACGACTTAACTCCAACCCCCTCCCCTGGCATCCTGCATTCCTGGAACGGAACCCGTTAACCCAACTCCGCCACGCTATCTTCACCATCCAGAACCTCGAATGGACCGCCCCGGCCGTCGCAAGGCTCATATGCCTAGAGAGTCTAGAAACCCTCTGCATAACTCACATCCAGGAGCACCAGACAGCACCGGAAGATTGGCCCGACGTAACCCAGTCCTACCGTACCCGTCCTCTGCAAACCCTGGACCTAGGTTGGGACACCGAAGTCCAGCACGATGACCTGCACCGCTTCCTAACCCTCGCCCACGGCGTACGCAAGCTCAAGACGCCCATCCCCTGGTCTTTCGGCGACCATGAAATCGTGGATCCGCACACGGGCGTCACGCATCGTCGCGACCCGTGTTCACCGGCGAGGCTCGCGCAGACGTTGGAGCCAGCGCGGGAGACGCTGGAGAACCTGAATCTTATTGGCGCGGCACGCTCTTTTCCTGGCGGTGATAGGAGTAGATTGGATCTGACGGGGTTTCCGCGGCTGCGGGTGTTGAAGGTCGCGGCAGAGTTGATGTTTGGGGATCAGAGAAACACGGAAGGTGTTATCCATCATCTGCTTCCGCCGAGGCTGGAGGAGTTTGGGGTACGTTTTTCTCTCTCCCTCCATTCTCTCTCTCTCCCCCCCCCCTTCATCGCGAAGCCACGCCCTCTCATCACTCTTTCCCTCCTCTTTTCCCCTAGCTACCCTTCTTCAGTCTTCCTTTCCTATCCATACTTTTCTCTCGACCCCCATCCCCCTTACTAACAACCCTCCCCCACAGATCTACTTCTCCACCTTCCACTCCGGCCTCGGCCACACCTACGAATGGCTCATCGCCCTCGCCAACGCCCACGCCCACGCCCCTCCCACAACCCCTCCTCCTCCTCTTTCCCCACCACATCACTACCACCACGCTGGCCACCTCCCCTTCCTCCGCCGCGTCGAAGTCGAAGTCCACACCGCCAACGCCGACCGCTGGGGCGGCTGGGACAGGCACTGCTCGCGGTGGCAGTGGAAGCGGCCCGCGGACGTGGTGGCCGCGTTCGAGGAGGCGGATGTGGAGCTGGTGCTGCATTTTTTTCGGCAGGGGTATTCGAAGAAGGCGGGGTTGGCGCCGTTGTATGGGTGGGGATCGGGGAGGTTTGATTGGTGTTTTGGGCGTGGGGGGAGAGGAGGGGTGGGGGGGTGAGGTTGGTGTTGGGTCTGGCCGCAGAAGATGGCTTTGTGGTGGCGCTAGGGCTTGCTGGCGCGAAGGGTTGGGGGCGGTGGGGTTTAGTGGAGTGGCGCTGCCAGGGTATGTGGAGGGCTTGGGTTTGAGGAGATTTCTGTTGGTATGAAAAAAGATAAAGTCGAGTTAATGGTTGAAGAGGAGATTCTGGGTGGACGGCAAGTGGTAAATAGCAGGAGCTGTATACACTTACTGAGATCCTTACCGCCTGTTTCAACCCCATATGCACCCCACAAGAATGGTGCTCGTATTCGCTGTGTTTTACTTATCTTTTGGCCCGTGACGTATGTAAATCTACAAGGATTCGCGCCTACTATTGGGCGCGAGCACGCATTTCAGACTTGCAGTAGGTCATGTCTCAGAGCCGTTTCAGCCTTCTTTCCCGTTTTACACTCACGGATAGAAAAGTCCGCCTTGCGCTCATTGCAACTCACTCCAGGACCGCGTTCTAGATCCTACCTTGCTGTCCATGCAGGTCCAAGTGGACTACGCCAGATCCAAGTGGGGTACATCACCGCGCTGAAGGGTAATCACTCAAGCCGAGGGAGAGGTAGAAATTCGCTGTCCCTGTCTTAAACTGACGCCGTTCATGGCGCAAATTCAGCATCCACTGTAGGGGATAGTGTTTTACCGACAGTCGAAAGCAACAAGACATTGTATTTTCATGTTACTCTTTGCTACCATTCTTCATGTCTCCTGCGCTGGTGGAAACGTATCTCACATCGTTCTCTGTTACGATGTCTGTGACACACGCATGGACATCATCTGAGGCTAATGATAGGAACGACTAGACCCAGAAAGATCAAGACAAGCAAGGAAAGCGGGCTATGCAAGATAAAGGTTCGCCAGAACGCTTAAAATTGACTGGCAATCGGAAAAGACGCAGATCTGACAGACAAGATGGAGGAGAATCCGACTTTGAAGATGACGACGGCAACAACATAAAACGCAGAAAGCCTCCCAAGGCACTGAAAGCACTCCGGAGCCTTTGATTTCTGGCGCGGGCTCTGGAGACGTCTTCGAATGCCCTTGCCGCGTTCTGGAGGCCCTTTTCCATCGCGGTCCTGGCTCCGGCGAGCTCTTCCATTCCCTGGCGGATCTCTTATTGACCGCGTTCGAGTACCGCGTTTACTGCGCTTGCGCGCTTCTCGTTCAGGAACATTATCTGTGCCGTGAGCCTTGTGGCCGCGTCGGATCCCGGGTCGTCTGCGCCTTCGCTGAATGATACGGGTTTTGCCGTAAATTCGAGTAGCGCCTCGGTTTCGGTATTTCCACCGTCTTTTCGGAACGCGTAGGGTAACGGGAGTTTCGGAAGCATTGGCCACTGCTTGTCCGTGTGGTAGTCGGGTAGCAATGCTGTGACTGTCTTCTCTGGAACCTTTGCGGTCCGCTGTGTGGTCGGACCAGAGCAGCGTTGCGCAGGTTTGCCTGCCCGTTTTTCAAGAGATGGCCGGCGATAAAGCCCAAGTGCACTGCATGTGTTTTCCTTGGATTCGGGACTATAGACAGACTGAAGTAAGTGAAACTTCCGTACCGAGTTATCATCGTCTGATTCTTGAACTTCCAAGGAACACCTCTACCGCAACGGCTGAAAATTATACGAACTCGATGCCCAAGTTGTTTTGGAGATTTCTCAGATGTCACTACACTTAAAGTGCACGCAGCCGCTGCTAAGAGATGCTAGGCGCGTGACAAACTTCTAGAAGAAGCTATTATCGTCGTCCTTATCCTTCTTCTCTTCCTCCTTCTCCTCCTCCTCCTTCTTCTCCTACTCTTTCTTCTTCTCCTACTCCTTCTCCTTCTCTTACTCCTCCTCCTTCTCCTGCTCCTCCTCCTTCTCCTGCTCCTCCTCGTCGAAACTTGCCGGCATTACCAGCTTGTCCTTCTCCATCTTCGGGTCTCCTGGGACCCAGTTCCTCTGTGCTATGCCTTGACGCGTGCTCTTAACGGAAGCCTAGTCGGGGAAGAAGTTGTGCGGGCCGCCGTCCCCTGGGCGGGCTGTTATGGCAGTGACGACAGTGGTATCAGAGAATGCAGGAGCCAGGAGGGTTGCACCTATTAAAAAGCCGCCTCCTCAGGTTTCACTTCAAGAATCAACATCAATCCTCAATCTTTACACGGGCGGCGCTGCCGAAGCACCAGCACAAGTACGGACGACCCCAGTAAGCCCCCACAGCAGCCAATGCAGCGAGGACGACTATGTTCTACTGCTTCCCTACGACCAGCTCCAGGTCGCGCTCGTGGCAGACATGAAGGATGGCATCCGGGAGTTGGGCGGGATGCAACTCTCGTTCTACGCTATATGACTAGCTTGCACAGAGCTTCATCCTATTGGGTTTGGAACTCAGAGCGACCAGAGTGGAGGAGCTTTATCGAACACTGTTTATCAACGCCACTCCCTTATCGGTGCCCTCGGACTGCGCGCCAGATAAGCGGGCCAGCAGCCAAACATCGCGCCGCGGCCAAGCAGTCGCCCAGTCACGGCAATTCTGGAGGTGGAGTCCAGCCCTCCAGCTGATATGCAGTGGAGAAGTGCCGCTGGGGCAGGGCTGCTATTCTTTTCGACGACCATATTCCCGCCTCTTGGTTACCCGGCGCGTCAGGCGCAGGTGGTGGCTGCAACTGTTTGCGAATTCTCCGTTGGCGTCCGCAACGCGCATGACGCTAACTGTCGCGACTGCTTTGTGACTTGAATGCCGGCTGACAAGGGCTTGTACGCCATGCTACTGATGAAGAGACAGGGCCCAGATGCGGTCGAGCAGGAAGGTTGGCGGACGGACGGACCCGCTCGCTTCGCAGCTAAACTCGACCTCTTCCACGGTAACAATGCGATCGACACCGACGCCATGGGCGGGGTTTGCATTGGCATCTCCTTTGGGCTGCGCTAGTCGCGCCTGAAGATGCAGGGGCAACGGACGCGGATCCCAGAAAGCGATACTTAGAGCTATCACCGCCCGGCCACGTCACATCATCCGCCAATCTCTTAGCGTCCGAACAGTATTATAGCATCATTAGTGAGCGGCACTAGGCAGAGATAAGAGTTCTGCGCTTACACTCTCTCTTGGCGCGGAGCAATTGCATCTGGCATGGCAGATCTGGTAAGGAAGATGCCGAAAGTGGGATGGGTAGGACGAGGGGCCGAAAGCTCGTTATCTGGAGCTGCAGGCAAGATGCGGACGCGCTATCTCGCGTCCAGGGTAACCTTGCTGCTATATGCATCTCTGGTTTTTTTCGTTTCGCATATGTGTTTCGCTTTCCTGCTGTTCTGCCGTCTCCTTCTCTCTAGGCTTTCGTTCCTGAGGCAGTCGATTGCCGTTTTCCTTGCCCGTCATGTCGGAGAAGAAGTCGAGCCTCGACATTGCCCACACCCCTCCAGACCATCGTGTTGGAGACGCGGAGGCGATTGTCTACGACAAGGAAGCTGAGAACGATTTCGAGGTCTTCAAGAAGACCAAGGATGGCGTCGACTTTCGTACAGTCGGATGGGTAGGCTGCCCCAACTCCAACTGACGACCTCGGTGAAGACGATGTTAACAGATACACGCCCTTCAGGTGAAAGCCACCGTCATCTTCCTCAAGATCATTTTCGCCACCGGCGTCCTGTCCATCCCGACGGCCATGTACAGCTTAGGTGCTGTTGGCGGAGCTCTCTCAGTCATCGGCTGGGGCGCACTGAACACCTACACAGCCGTGATCCAAGGCAACTTCAGGAACAACCACGCGCACTGCCACTCAATCGCCGACATGGCCGAGCACATCGGTGGCATCTGGCTGCGCGAGCTAACCGGCTTCCTCTTCATCGTCGCGTGAGTCCGTCCGTCCCAACCCCCAGCACCCCCCTCCCCAGCAACCAACCACCCACTAACACCGACAACCCCCCAGCTACGTCCTCTGCTCCGGCTCCGGCATCATCGGCGTCGCCACAGCCCTCAACGCCCTCTCCACCCACGCCACCTGCACCATCTGGTGGGCCCTCCTCGCCACCCTCACCGTCATCCTCTGCGCCTCCCTCCGCAAATTCGAAAAAGTCGCCTGGCTCACCTGGGCCGGCTTCCTCTCCATCTTCACCGCCGTCCTCATCATCGTCATCGCCGTAACCACGCGTTCCCGCCCGGCCGCCGCTCCGCAGACGGGCGCTTACGAGCTCGGCTACCACGCCATCGCGCACCCCTCCTTCGTCGCAGGCATGACTGCTTCTGCTACTATTTTTGTTAGCTCGGCCGGCACGTCCGCGTTTCTGCCTGTGATTAGCGAGATGCGGCGGCCGGCGGATTTTAAGAAGGCGTTGTATGTGTGTATGGGGCTTGTGACGGGTGCGTATCTCGCGTTTTCGCTGGTCGTGTATCGCTGGTGCGGGCAGTGGGTTGCGTCGCCGTCGCTGGGCAGCGCGGGGCCGACGGTCAAGAAGGTGGCGTATGGCGTTGGGTTGGTTGGGCTGGTCGTGTCCGCTTGCCTGTATCTGCACGTCGCTGCTAAGTATGTCTTTGTGCGCCTGTTGCGCGGGTCGCGGCATCTGCAGAGTAACACGGTTGTGCATTGGGGGGCGTGGTTGGGGTGTGTGGTTGGGCTCGGCGCGGTTGCGTTTATTCTGGCTGAGTCGATTCCGATTTTTAATTATTTGATTGCGTTGACTGGCACTGTTTGCTTTGCGCCGTTGGCGATTAGCTTGCCTGGATGGTTGTGGTTGTATGATCATGGGGCGTGTAGGAAGGGGAGTGCGGGGCAGCAGGTGGCGTACTGGTTTCATTGGTTTTTGGTGGTGCTGGGGCTGTTCTTTTTGGTGGGTGGGACATATGGCGTGGTGCAGGAAATTATTGACGCGTATGCTAGTGGGTTGATCGGTAAGTCTTTCCTAGTACAACTGATGAGATGCAAAGGGAAGAGATGCTAATTTTGTGACACTATAGGTTCGGCGTTTTCGTGCGCAGATAACTCGGGCTCTACGTAGAGAGGGATGGTTACAATGATATGATTCTGCGGCTATTAGTTATGTAGACAATGCCGGACGAATTGTACTGTACTTTCAACCAGAATGTGAGTATTTAGCGCGATAGAGAAAGCTCTTGTAGTGTGCGTAGCCTTGAATGTAGATGTGCATGTGGAGGTTGAACAATGACCTCCCAGCTCTTGAGTCAAGGTCCTCATCCTTTCATTTTTTAGTACCCGAGCTGACATCCAGTACTTTCCTCCTGGTGGACGAAAATTCACAAGATAGCCAATGGGATCCGTCAATTGTTAATTGTGCTTCCTTACAAAATTCTAAGATTGCAAACTCGATTGAAATGTGGTTCTCACCGAGACCGAGGCAAAGTCGGCAAGCCTTCTCGGGTGGACTTCTCCTTCTCTGGGTGCTTCTTTACTAAGGACGATGTTTAGGTTGATAGGAACGCTTTTAGCAATATTCCTTTTTGTGGGTTGGTCCTCTTCAACGAGGCATAGCCTAGAACAATAAGCTTTGACTACGTGGTGATCACCGAGGAGCGTAAAAGTAGCTCATTCTGCTGATTCCACGCCTCTTCCGCAGGTCTTATGAGTTCATCCAGATGAATGCTTTCACCCCACATGGATCCACGGCTGTTGTTACAGTACCATGTGAAATGCCGATGTGTAAAGACAAGGACACTATGCAAAACGCGCAAAGTCAATCCCAAAGAAATCACGCAATGCAGCACCAAACCTTGCACCAACCCCGACTTCCGGTCTCTTACTAACCAAACACAAACTACCTCACCTCTCCCGACCCCCTCTGCTCCAACCAACTCTCCACCATAGCCTTAATCAGCTCAACCGTAATCTCCTTCCCCCTAACCAAATCTTTCTCCTGCGGACAAGCCGGCACATGCAAAAAGACAACCGGCCTCCCACCCACCCGCTTCTTCCCCTCGTCCTCCTCCCCCTCCCCCTCCCCATCCCTCTCCCTCCCCCAAAACCACGCCAAACTCGCATAATAAATAAACCCACACAAAAAGCTCCCCACATCATCACTCGGCCTCACCCCCACAACATCGCCGCGTTCGCCAGCCTCCCCCTCACCCACCCCCTCCACCCCCTTACACCCCTCCCTCCACCTCTTCCACACATCCTCAAACACCAGCCCCGTCTCCAACCGATCGGGATACGCCGGCCACGCCTCCTCGCTATCCTCGCTCGTCCAGCGGCGGCCGTCGACGTCCAGGTTCCGGCTGAAGCCCTGGCGGGAGCTGCTTTTCTCGATGGCGAAGTAGGAGCGGCCGGCGGCGAGGCCGATGTGGAGGACGAGGTCTGGGCGGTGGGTGGAGAGGAGGGAGGGGATGAGGGTGGCGGTGGGGTGGTAGGAGACTTTGAGGGGGGAGTGGTGGATGATTAGGCGGATTTTCTTTTTGGCGGAGGAGGTGAGGGTGGGGGGGAGGTGTTTGGTTATTTCGTGGGAGGGGTTGATGGGGAATTGGGTGAGGAAGGGCTGGGGTGGGGGGTGTTAGCGGGGTGGTCTGTTGGAGTGGGGGAATGGAGAGGGGGTTTGAGGAGGAAGGTTGGGAGGAGACAGGTGAGAAGGGCTGCGAGAAATGGTTTTGGAAGGCAGAGGCTGGAGAGGAATTCTCGCGCAGAAGTGGTAAAGCCGGAGGTTGAAAATATGAGGTGGGAAATGGCCGCGTCAGAACGACGGCAAAGATCGGAGATGAGCGTGGAGACTTACACCAAAGCCGGTGACCAGGACAGTGACTTCGTCTTCAGTTGCCGCAGTCTCTGGGCCCCTGGCGTCTGGGGCGGGCCGCACGGCGTCATCGTCCGAAGCTCGGATGTCTCCCATGACGACGCAAGGTGATTACGGAGCAGGCGAGTCAGGTGCCCGATTCGACAACGTGGTGATGTGCAGGATGTCCTCGTACGAGAGGAAGATCGGCAATCTGCGAAAGCTTCGACGAAGCTTGACGCCAGGAATTGATGCCGCTGGAGGGCAGATGGGGCGAGGGCGGGGGCTTCGGAGCGAGCTCGGGAGGCGTGGTCGGCGCACGCGCGTGCGAGAGGCCGGGAGCGAGATGCGAGGGCTGCGGGCGTGGGCAGGGGCGCTGTGGCACACGTAGCGACCGTGAGGCAGGCAAGAATGGCGCGGAGTGTTGAGGTTGACGGGATGGTTGGGTGGGCGGGCGACAGCGACAACCCCGCGCTCCTCGATCACGCTCCGCGGCCGCTAACGGCCCGCCACAGGCGCGAGCGCGCGCCACAGGCCGCCGTGGCTGGTGTTGAGGGCGAACGTCACGTGCGGGTGACGCTTGCGGTCGCTGTGGCGGGCCGGAGTGCGGGATCCGACGCAGGGCAGCGGCCATGACGCCCACACAACCCATTTACCCATTTTCCCACACGCGCAGTCTCGCCCGGCCCGGCCGGCGTCGTCGCCACGCACGCCTGCGCCGGCCCGCTGCCGCGTCGCTGTGTTCTGCCACTGCGACGGCCGACCGGCCGAGGCGCACCGCGCGGCAAGGCACGCTGCACTCGATCGGCGGCGTCGCGCAGGGAGGCCCTCCCTACCCCATACCCGTCCATCCGTCGGCCCTCATCCGACGCTTCTGCCTCAACATTGGCAAAGGCACTGACCGAGCCCAGTGCTCCCTCGTACGAAGACCTTCACGGCGCCGCCGTGCCATGGTCTTCAGCCCGAATATATAAACGCGCGGTGCCGCGCCTGCTAACCGCTCCCCCTCGTCAACACCAGAGATACCCCACATCTTCCATACTTTTTCCGGCTTTCCCGCATATTTCCCTCCTCCATCCCTCCACTGCCTCCGTCCTGACTCCCAACAATAAGCAGCAGCCCACCATGCCCAGCGTCAACACCGACCAGAAGCTCGACATCGCCGTCGTTGGCGGCGGCATCGCCGGCGTCACCCTTACCATCGGCCTCCTGCGCGCAAACATCCCCGTCACCCTGTACGAGTCGGCACATGCCTTTGGCGAGATCGGGGCCGGCGTGGCGTTTGGCGCTAACGCCGCGCGCGCCATGGACCTGATTGCGCCCGAGGTGGCGGCGGGCTTCCAGAAGGTCGCGACGTTCAACCAGTGGGACAGCAAGAAGCACCTGTGGTTCGACTTCCGGCGGGGCATGGGGCACGGCGGCCACGCAGACGCCGGGCAGGGCGAGCTCATCAGCTCGCTGCCCTGCCCGACGGGCCAGGCCGCCGTGCACCGCGCCCACTTCCTCGACGAGATGGTCAAGCTGGTGCCCGACGGCGTCGCCAGGTTCGGCAAGCGCCTCAGCGACATCGACACCCTGCCCGACGGCAACGTCAAGCTGCGGTTCGTCGACGGCAGCGAGGCCGTGCACTCGGCCGTCATCGGCTGCGACGGCATCAAGAGCCGCACCCGCCAGATCGTGCTCGGCGACGACGACCCCGCCGCCAAGGCGCGCTTCTCCGGCAAGTACGCGTATAGAGGTCTGATTCCGATGGACAAAGCGGCCGAGCTGCTGGGCGACGAGCTGGCCCGCAACAGCCAGATGTATCTCGGCTACCACGGGCACGTCTTGACCTTCCCGATCGAGCACGGCGCGACGATGAACGGTACGTCCCCTACACATCAGCAAAACCCAAGCTTTCACCATTACTAACCCGCCGCACCGCAGTCGTCGCCTTCGCCAGCAAGCCCACCTGGGACGACCCCAACTGGGTCGTCCCCACCACCAAGGAAGCCCTGTACAAAGACTTCGAAGGCTGGTCGCGGCACGTCAAGGACATCCTCTCGCTCATGGAGAAGACGGACATCTGGGCGCTCTTCGAGCACCCGCCCGCCCGCCGCTACACCCGCGACCGCATCTGCCTCATCGGCGACGCCGCCCACGCCACCACGCCCCACCAGGGCTCGGGCGCCGGCATGGCCGTCGAGGACGCCTGGCTGCTGGCTTCCCTGCTGGCCGAGGCCCGCGAGGTGCGCGACCTGCAGCCCGCGTTCAACGCGTTCGAGAAGGTGCGCATCGAGCGGACGCACCGCCTGGTGACGACGAGCAATGCGGCCGGCCGGTTGTGGGATTTCGAGTTGGAGGGCGTCGAGGACGATGTGCAGAAGATTTCTGAGAATCTGCAGAACCGGATGGGGTGGATCTGGAATGAGGATCTGGAGGGGGAGCTTGTTGATGCGAAGCAGCTGTTTAGGAACGAGGTCAAGGCGAATCTGTGAAAAAAAAAGTTTCTGTTGTAGTAGAAAGCAAGAAAGGCGTAAGTGCAAATTCGCGCGAAAGAAAGAGTAGGAAGATAAGAAAGTGGAAGAGAAACAAGCAGAGAGAAAATGAGGGAATACATAATACATAGGGTGGGACGGTTTGCTGAGCTTGGCGAATGAGGCGTTTGCAGGTGGATATGCCTGACTCTGCTGCTGTCGGAAAATAGATGGATACGCAAGCGCTTTACCGCACATGGAAATGTTCTCCACGCCTGACTCCCGTTCTCCTTTGGTCCAATCGGGTGTTTGGGTTTACTTTCACGCAAAGTTTCCTTTCTTTTTTCCCCACCAAAACAGTAGACATTTTCTCTTCCGTATATTGCATCTTGCGAGACTACTTGTTTCTACCATAGTTTCAAGTGCGCGTGCACCATGCATATCTCGGATCAAAGCCTTTTGAACTCAAAGGTTATTTTCTTCCTTCAACCTAGCAGAATAAATCGAAGCTTTCTTGGAGGCTTGGTGGTGCAGATCGATGATGATCCCGCGGGGCCGCACCTCCCAACTCCGCTGCTTGGCCTGGAGACCTTCCGCAAAAGGCAATGCATACCAGACCCAGACATTGGTTTAGCGGCGCGGTATTGCTTATATGTGGGAAGCCGGGACCACGCTGCCCGGCTACAATGAGAGTACAATAGAGTATGCGCTGCTGAGGATGTGATATAGCTTTGATGGTAGCCTCGGCATGTTATTGCCTTTTCACCTGTTGAGTAAACAGCCATCAGACTCATGTGCTCAGGAGTCCCAAGTAATCACGAATACGCCAATCACATGCATAGAACAGTCTGCTTACGGCGCTTGTTGAGGCAACCGGAGAAGTGAATGCTATGTCCGGCTCGAATGTGGGTTTCTGGGTATGTGGGTGTAGCAAGTGAATTTGTGTGGAATGGTATACATATACTTCCATCCGTTACTCTATGAGCATCAACGCTTCCTCGGTCAATGGTAAGCTTGGAACAGTCCCGCGCCAAGAGTTCTTGATCACACATCAGAGGTATATGATGAGAATTTCCGCTGATTCGAAATTGCTTTTTTGGTATATTTAAGAAATTGCATGACCCAGCGGCGTACAGCGGAGAATACATCAACTGCAGCAATCTACTCAGGCGCCGAACCGGGGCGGCATTGCGCCACTGGCTTCTACTGAAACCGGTGGAGCATGAAGACTGACATAATCTGGAACGGAGGGCCGTAGTTACCGGCAAATACGGGCGAATCGAATACGAGCGAGTTGGGAGAGTCCGAGACTGAGATACGACTCCTTTGTACTCAGTAACTCTCACAGCGATAGTGCTGAGAAGGGTATAAGCAGATGCCTATATGGTGAACATGACTCGCTGCAGGGGCAAGCCGCCGGGTCTTTTGTTAGCGCGCAGCGGCACCGCCCGTACCGGACTGGTGAAAACCGTGCCTTTCTTGCGTACCCCTCCGATTTGTCGCCCGAGCAGCTCGCGTAAACTGAGAACACCAATCAGGTGTTCTTCTTGCACGAGTAAGGTTGGGCTACGATTACCCCTGTCCCTCTAGATCTGCTGCCGTTAGCGATCTCCCTGAAATCTACGCTGAACCTCACCTCCTCTTGCCCACTGTCCCCTTCTCCCTTTGTATTCCCTAAACACGAGATAGCTGCCTCAGATAAACCGAGGAGCTTGTAGAGTGAAAATTCCCCGGCTTTCGTAGAGTCTAAGACCCAGGACCCAGACGGCACTCCAACAAGTCGCGGATCCGTGCTTGACTGTAAGCATGGCCTTTACCCAGTCTCCGACGCAATGCGGCAACTCCCATGGCCCGACGTACGTAGCTAAAATAGAGTTACCGCTGGCTTCCGCACCGCACCGGGAAAACAACATATTGGCTTGGCTGTAACCATGGTGAGAAGATCGCCCAATATACCGAGCAGCAGCCGTTCGACTCGCAAAAGGGCAAACGTGCAGCTATATAGCTACTTCTAAGCATCCCCATACCTCCGCCAAACTTCCCTTTTCCTCATAACAACCGGGCCACTTTCCTATTCCACACCCTCCTCCATTCCCTTCCCCGCAGCATCTCCTCCGTCCCTCTTTATCTTTTTGGGGGGTTTCCCTCGTGCACCAAAAAACACACCCGCAAACCCCATCCTCCCACCACCATGCGCCCCACCCACCACCTACTCCTCCCCCTCCTCTCTTTCTTCTCCCTCCCCACCGCCCACGCAGCAACCCCCAACGACGACCTCATCGTCGACCTCGGCTACGCCAAATACCGCGGCGTCACCCAACCCTCCGACGGCATCACCAAATGGCTCGGAATCCGCTACGCCGCCGCCCCCACGGGCGACCTCCGTTTCCGCGCCCCGCAGGACCCTGTCCCCCTACCCACCGACGCCGCTGTCGTGAACGCTTCGACTCACGGACCCATCTGTCCGCCGCAGCAGCCGAGTGATTATACGGTCAGTGGGGAGTCGGATAGGTTTAGGGTTGATGAGGATTGTTTGTTTTTGTCGGTTTGGGCGCCAGCTGGGGGAGCGGTGGGGGGGAAGAGGCCGGTGTTGTTTTGGATTCAGGGGGGTGGGTTTACGTCGAATTCGAATGCGAATTATGATGCCACGGAGGTGGTGAGTGATGGGGGGGTTGTGGTTGTGCAGATTGTAAGTTGAGCGGAAGGGGTGGTGGTGGTGTGTAGAAGGATGATGAGGCTGACTGTGGGGGGGCTTTTGCCCTTTTTGGTGCGCAGAACTATCGCGTTGGTATGTATGGGTTCCTTCAGAGCAAGGAGGTCAAGGAGAATGGAAGCTTGAATGCTGGGATCAAGGATATGATCAAGGCGCTCGAATGGGTGCAGACGAACATCGAGAAGGTATATTTCTCCCGCATTTCCTCCCAGACCGATCGAAAGTTAAAACATCGTCAGTTCGGCGGCGACCCGAACCAAGTCGTCATCGACGGCATCAGCGCCGGCGGCAGCGCCGTCGCCCTCCTCCTGGCCGCCAAAAACGGCACCCTCAATAACCTCTTCAGCGGCGGCATCCTTGAGTCCGGCGGCTGGACAACCATGCGCACCCTCCAGCAAGGCCAAGAGCAATACGACTGCCTCTCTGCAGAAAAAGGCTGCAACAGCACGACCGATAGCCTCGCGTGCCTGCGCTCGCTCAACGCGTCCGCCCTGCGCAGCTCCACCTGCTGGTTCGGGCCGCACATCGACGACGAGCTCTTCACCGGCCCGCTGTTCGCCATGTTCGAGGAGGGGAAGGTCGCGCCGGTGCCGACCATCATGGGCGCCTGCGCCAACGAAGGCACCAAGTACTCTGCGCCCGAGGACACCGCCACCACCGCCGACGCGAACGCCTATTTCCTCCAAAACGACCCCACGCTGACCAACGCCTCCCTCGCCATCCTCGACTCCCTGTACATCGACCAGCCCGCCCCCGTCTTCCCGGGCAAGGGGGCCAAGTGGCGCCAAACGGCCAACGCCATTGCGGACGCTGGCACGCACTGCATCATCAAGGTGCTGCAGAACGCGCTGGCGGCCAAGGGCCTGCCGACGTGGACGTACAAGTACGCGGTGCGCGACCCGGCCGACGAGGCCGCCGGCTACGGCGCCTGGCACGTCGTCAACATGTATGCCATCTTCGGGCCCAATCGCACCGACGGCCAGCCGCCCGCCAGCTACTTGGACGGCGGCTCCAATGTCCCGGCCATCGCGCTGACCCGCGCGTACTGGACGTCGTTCGTCAAGAACAGGGACCCGAACACCGATCGGGCGCCGGAAGCGCCCGAGTGGCTGCCGTGGACCGGGGATCAGGAGAGACAGAGGTTGGTGATCCAGACGAATGAGACGCGCATGGAGCGTATGAGCGAGGCGCAGAGTCTGAGGTGCGATGCTACGAGGGAGTTTAGCGCGGCGCTGGGGCAGCCGAGGGCGGGCGGGGATGTGACGGTGTTGGATCAGGCGGTTGCGGAGAAGGCGTTGGCGGCGCCGGACTGTGGGTTCGATGATGGGTGTCGTGGGGTGGTGCAGGCTGCGGCGGAGAGGAGGTTGGCGAGGAGCAGGCTGTTTCGATTGTAGGTGAGAAGGGTTGTCGGGAAGCTCGTTGTTTATCCTTGCTTTTATCTACGTCTGATTGGTAATCGTCTCTTTGCTTGGGGGAAAGCGGATCCGTTACTCGGTGCAAAAGCAGTAGCAGCAGCAGCGCTTATACAGATGTCGTACTAAGTGGCGAGGTGACCAGCATCTGAATCTCCTCCATTCCGGGATACAGCTCCTTGATCTTCTCGAACTTCTGGTTGAGAATGCGCTTGTGCTTGGGGTCGATGCGCGGAAACGAGAAGAGAAACTTCTTCACGAACAGGATGTCGTCCAGACGCTGCAGCGTGTCCTCGGTCGGCGCCTGAGGCAGGTGGATGACCACGTCCAGGATGGCGTTTGTGATTTCAAAGAGTTTGTGCAGAATGCTGCTGCCGTGAATGCTGACAGCCTGCGGAGACAGGTGGGTGATGCAGTGGCGGAGTTCGCTGGAGAGCCGGAGGGGGAGGGTCAGCGACAGCGATTCGGACTGCGGGTCGATGGTGAGCAGCATGCTGGATATGGCCATCTGCCATAGCATCGTCCGCAGCCACTGTCGGGTGATGATGATGTCGGCCTGCTGCATGGCCGGAAGGATGGGGATCTCGATCTGCCACTGTTTGTCCTCGAGCTTGCGTTGCATGCTGTTGATCCACTCGGACGGGATCTGAGAGCGGTCGCCTCGCCAGAAGTCCACAAACTTCCTGTCAATGAGAAGGAACGTCTGGATGATGTAGTTCCAGCCCTGCTGGATGGCAGCAGAGATGGTCGGGTCCTGTTCGGGTAGTCCTGGCAAGGGGTCCAGGAGGATGGGCTCGTAGTCCGTCAAGGCGGAGAATCGCTCGTGGATGAAGCATTCCCAGTACGCGCGCTGCCACTGGCTTCGCTCGCACAGGCTAAAAGCACTCATGGCCTCTGCGTCCTCGACATGGCGCATTTTGACCAGCGAGATGGCCTCGCGAAGGTGGAGGAGCCCCAGGTCCGTTTGCTGCAGGCCCATGAGGCAGATCTCGATGAAGATGGTGGTCGCGACTCTCAAGATGGTAGGTTGTGCCGTGATGGGCAGCACGGTGCGGTAGTCGAAGCATCTGTTCACCAGCGCCGTGATTTGATCGCGGATGTGAGGCATGCATTGGAGAAAGTCAACTCTGGCGAGATTGATGGTCACTGCGGCAAAGATGTAGGCGAAAGCGGCGGCTTCGCTGTCCGTGTGCATCCGCTGGACGCATCCACGGATCTCGGCTTCGGTGATGATGGGGCTGGCGGGATAGACGGAGTCCAGATATTCGGGGATCAGCTCCAGGAAAAAGGCAGGATCCGGATGCACCGACACCGGCGGCGGCGAGATGGGCGATGGCGTGGCTATCGAGGAGTCCGAAGCGGACGGGGCGGGAGCAACGTCGATGGGCGCGTTCGGCGATGCATAGGCCTTGGTGGTGCTCTTCCTGTACGCGTGGATGACGGCGCCTCTCCCCGCGGTGTTTTTCCTCGACGAGCCCCGACTGGAAACGGAATAGACGCATCTCAGGTTCAGGTGGTCGCACTGCTGGCAGCGCTGGGCGCCGTTGCAGCGGACCTTCCGGCGGCGGCAGGCGTCGCAGGCCCGGACCGAACGACGTTGATTGACAACCGCGGCGAGATCCATGGACGATGCATGTGGGGCAGCAGCGGAAGGGGCGTGTGGAGAGGAGGTGGTGAGAGCGATTTTGCCTGCGTTAAATAGCGCGTCATCCTTGGCAATCCTTCCAGGTCCGCAGCCAACGTCCCGCTAGCCCGTAACGGCAGGGCGCCGGCTCTGCCTTACGCTTTCGTAGCTGGTCCCTGGCATTCGTCCCCTGACACTGTGCATGGGGCGTGCGGGCGTGGAGAGAAAAATCGACATTCGTTCCGGTTTATGCCCAATTGCTCGGGTCCAGAACTGCCGGCTGCGTATATACATGAGGCCCTTGGCAGTTGCACATGTCAAAGGCGCTACGGACATCTATTCAAAGAGGAAAGAAGGGCAATGCGTATCATGCGCACTCGTTCATCATGCCATCAATTCACTCATAGCACCCGATCAGGCGTGCTCCACCTGCTCCACTTTAGCCTTCATGGCGTCCTTGTCGTCAGAATCAATACTCGGCGGCCTCCCCGCAGACGCAAATTGGTCGACAACGGTGCTCTTGAACTTGCGCGCCGGAACCTTGGTCTCGAACAAAACATCCAGCTCTCCGTACGTGCGGCCCTTGGGCTCCGGCAGGCGCCAATAAGTCCAGACGGCGCAGAGCAAGCAGGAGCCGGCCCAGAAGAATCCCGTCTTAGCACCCCAGTTCCAGGCCGACGGGTTGAGCATGCGCGGGGTCAGGATGTTGGCGGCAATGCCGGTGATATTGTACGCGATGCGCCCCAGCACGACCGTCTTGGCGCGCAGGCGGTTGGAGGCCAGCTCGGAGATGAGTGAGAAGCAAACAGGCCCTACCGTTGCGTCGTAGGTGAAGGTATACAGGAGCAGCATGGATCCGATTGCCCATTGAGCGTCCGTGTTGCCGCGCGAGATGAGTCCAAGGCAACCGATGATGAGGAGAAAGCCGCACATGACCACCTGGCCGCCAAAGTAGAGCGTCCGACGCCCAAACCAGCCCATTAGGCACCACGAGAAGATTGTACCGACCGCGCCCAGCCCGTACTGCGCCATGGACATGGTGAAGGAGTTATCGGTTGACATGCCGGCTTGCTTGTAGAAGTAAGTCGAGAAGCCCATGAAGGCGCTGCCGCAGAGCGTCTGGATGGCCCAGGTGACAGTCACGCACTCAGTACGCCTCAGGTCGGTCTTGCGGAAGCAGTCCAAGTAGGATGTTCCTGCCGAGTGGGCCTTCTCGAGTGCGTTGGTGTGCTCCATCATGGCGATGGTCTCGTCGGCGTTGAAGTCGGCATCGTGCTCGCCAGAGGTGAGTCGGAGGAGGGCCTTCTTTGCGTCGTCGCGGCGCTCTCTGCGGATGAGCCACCATGGCGATTCCGGAGCATACAGGATGCCAATTATAATCGGAATAGGCCACATCCACTGCAGGGCAAATGGAATCTTGTATCCCCACTTATCGTTCCGATTGAGCATGCCTCTGAGGACGCTCGAGGCGATTAGCTGGCCGAAAACCCAGCACAGATTGATGTACGTGGTAAGGTAGGCTCGGAGAGCGACAGGACACACTTCGGCGGCGTAGGTGGTAGTGATGGTCTGGAAGATGCCCCACGGGATGCCGAGGAGGATCTCACCGACGAGCAGGGTGACGGTGTTCTCGGCGAAGAAGACGATGAAGACGAAGGCGGTGACGAATAACAAGGCGGCGATCATGGTCTTCCTGTATCCAAACCGTTCGGCGGCGATACCGTTGAGGAGCAAACCGAACACTTCGCCGACATAGCAGGCGTTGGATAAGCCAGCCTGCCAAGCAGCAGTGACCTGATAGGTGCCGTCGGCGAGCTGGACGCCGTAGGCCTTCTGGAACGGGGCGTAGGCGTAGAGGCTGTTGATGAGGGTCTTATCGAAGCCTTCCATGACGATGCAGGTGGACAGGAAGATGGACCAGCCCATGGCATAGGGGTAAGTCTTGATGCCTTGGAGCAGGCTCATCGTCCGCTCGGCATTGGTCGCGTTGGCGGCGTCACGAGCCAGGTGCTCGAGGTCGGCATGGCTGACAGACATGGAGCGGAGCTGTGCCTCGTCCACCGCCACGGTGTTGGAGCCAGCACCGGCACGGTCGGTCTTCTCCTGGTGGGCGGTCATGTTGACGGCGGCCGGTCAAGTCTGACGACCGGCGGAGAGAAACAAGATTGCTTCGGGCAACGACGAGTGGGGAGACGGAACGCTGGACTGCACCGTGCGGGCGTTGGCGCGTTTCAGAGGGAATCCGGGGGACTATATAGCCGGCGTGGGCGGTATAGCGAGAGCTGCCGTGTTGGGATAGCATGGCCGCGGTGCTGAGATCGCCACTGCGCGACAAGGTTCTAGAAAAACTATAGCGCAGCTAAAAAAGCGCGCGTCCCTGGGTGTGACAGCGGCCTCGGGCCGACATAGGGCGAACGGGGTTCTGGCGGTGCTGGGGCCCCGCGTGCGGCTTCGCGTGGGCTGGTGGCCTTGGCCGTTGAGGCGACCGCGGCGCCGGGATAGAACGAGCAGCGCCGGCAGAGCCGCTAGATCGTGCTGAAGGGTGTTCCCGAGCTTCTTGGCGTGGAGTACCCCGGATTTGCGAGAGGTGGAGGGCGGGGAGTCGTCGGCCCGACGTCTGACAAATCAGCGCCCGCCCCGCCCTCGCCTCCTGCGGCCTGCGCCAACCACGCCCGCTGCTCCACCGCGATCTCTCCCAGCGCTTCCCCTTCGAGCCCTGCACACCTCACATGTGGGACACAGCACTGCTGCTGCTGCTGCTGCAATGGCCGCGGATCTGCTCTTCCGGTCCGCGACGACAGCATGGGATAAAGAGGCCGCGGGGCGCTCTTCTCAGCTAGTCCCACCCTCCCTCGCTTCCCCATCTCTCCGCCCCCTTCTCCAAACCCGCTCTCTCCCGTCGGCATCATCCATCCGTCGCCACCCCCCTGACAATGGCTACTGCCGACCACCCCTGGTGGAAGAATGCCACCATCTACCAGATCTACCCGGCCAGCTTCAAGGACTCCAATGGCGACGGCATCGGCGATCTTCCCGGCATCCTGTCCGAGCTTGACTACGTCCGGTCCCTGGGCGTCGACGCCATATGGATCTGCCCCTGCTTTGACAGCCCCCAGGTCGACATGGGCTATGACATCTCCGATTACGAAGCCATCTACCCGCCCTACGGCTCCGTCCAGGACTTGGAGCGCATCGTCGAGGGCTGCCACGCCCGCGGACTCCGCGTGCTGCTTGACCTCGTTGTGAACCACACCTCGGACCAGCACATGTGGTTCAAGGAATCCCGGTCCTCCAAGGACAACCCCAAGCGTGACTGGTACATCTGGAAGCCCCCGAGGTATGATGCAGACGGCAACCGCAGGCCGCCCAACAACTGGCGCAGCAACTTCGGCGGCAGCGTGTGGGAGTGGGACGAGCACACTCAGGAGTACTACTTGCACCTGTTCACACCCGAGCAGCCCGACCTGAACTGGGAGAATCCCGACACCCGCGCCGCCATCTACGAGTCAGCCATGGAGTTCTGGCTGCGCAAAGGCGTCGACGGCTTCCGTGTCGATACTGTGAACATGTTTAGCAAGTCTGACTACCAGGACGCCCCTATCATCGACGAGCAAGCCGAATGGCAGCACGCCGCTCACCTGTACTGCAACGGTCCCCGCATGCACGAGTACCTCAGCGAGATGAACGCCGTCCTGGAGAAGTACGGCGCCATGACCGTCGGCGAGCTGCCCCACACCCACGAGCGCGACCATGTCCTGCGCTACGTCTCTGCCCGCGCCAAGCAGCTCGACATGACATTCATGTTCGACGTCGTCATGATCGGCCAAGGCAAGGACCAGCGCTTCGACACCACCCCTCGCGCCTGGAAGCTGCGCGAGCTGAAGGACGCCGTCGAGCGCACGCAGGAGCTGATCAACGGCACCGACGCCTGGACCACCTCTTTCATCGAGAACCACGACCAGGCCCGCTCCATCTCCCGCTTCGGCTCCGACAGGACGCCCGAGCTCCGCGAGAAGAGCGGGAAGATGCTCGCCCTGCTGCTGGCCTCGTTGTCCGGGACGCTGTTCCTCTACGAAGGCCAGGAGATCGGCATGGTCAACGCCCCGGACAGCTGGCCAATCGACGAGTACAAGGACGTCGACAGCAGGAACTTTTACTCCTTCGTCGACCAGCGCTCCCGCGGCGACCCTAAAGCTCTGCGCCGCGTGAAGACCGCTCTGCAGCACCTCGCCAGAGACCACGCCCGTCTGCCCATGCAGTGGGACGCCACCCCGCAGGCCGGCTTCACGTCGTCCAACACGCCTTGGATGCGCGTCCACGATAACTACCCGGACGTCAACGTGAAGAAGGAGGCTGCGGATATGAACTCGATCCTGTCTTTCTGGAAGCAGATGCTACGCCTGCGGAAAGAGCATCCCGATGTCCTCGTCCACGGGATGACCAAGATTCATGACAGGGACAACGAGAATACGTTCGTGTTTGAGAAGAAGACGAAGGGTCGGACGGCCATGGTGGTCTTGAATTTCTCGGAGCAGGAGCAGCCGCTGGTGCTTCCGGCTGAGGTTCAGATGGAGGGTGCGAAGCGGCTTGTGGGTAATTATGATGATGAGGTTTCGGGAGTGCTGAGACCGTTTGAAGGGAGGGTTTATCTGGTTTCTTAGCGGCATGGTCGGCTTGGCGTTGGGGATTCTCTTTTTGGTGTGGTCTCGGTATGTACTCAAGAGAAGTCACGAGTAATGTCAGGGGAAAGGAAAGTGGATTTTCGGCTGTTAGCTACTCTCTATAGAAGAGAAGAAATTGATGGCTCGTGTGTGCCCATCTTTCTCCAGAACCGTTCGCCCTACTCATGATGAGCCGATGAAAAGTAAAGTGTATAGCTCTTTGGTGCCAAAGTCACGACAGTCTGTTTCGAGGATCTTCGCCGTCAATTCTGCTATTCAAGCAGACGGAAAGTCAAATCGCTCGCCGGACTCTTCTCGCCAGAAGCGATCATCACCCTGCTTAAGGTGAGTTTGTAAAGTATATGGTCATTGAGGGAAAAACTTACTACGACCCGTTTACGAGCCTCTTCGCCATGAACTTCTGCTATGCAAGCATCCAGCATGTCCAAATACTCACGATATCGCTGTCCAATGGTGCCATATTTGAACTTAGAATATTGGCTCTTCAGGTAACTGAACGCATCTTTCTGCGATTCCTCACTCAATCCTGTTCTCAAGATAGCCTGTGTCATCTCAGAGCTTTTCAGAGCCCCATCCGTCAGGATATTGTGGCCATGTTCCACATTTATGCGCGCACCGGCATCCAACAGCATCTGGAAAATCTCCAAATTTCCCGCCGCGGCGGCACATTGCAAGGGGTAAAAACTGTTCGGGTTCGAATAATATCTCTCGCGCGCTCCGTGCCGGACCAAGTTCACGTCCGGTTTTTGGCGAAGCAGAAACCGGACGGTCTCCAGTCGCTCGTATCGCACCGCCGCTTCGAGTGCGGTCGCCTGCGGAGGGTCCCCAAAAAAACTTTGTAGTTTGGCCACGGTATTCACGTCAACGCCGCTGGCTAGTAGGGTCTTCAATAGCTCGATCGAGCCCATGGCTGCGGCCTTGACAAAGAGGCTCGGGGCATGTGCTTCGAATGTGGGTTCTTCTAGACCGAACATTTCACACCGAGGATCTTCAGGAAGGGGGAGTGATGGTGCCGGACCAAGGTTCAGGAGTCTTTTCGCTTGGTGGGTAAGCCCCAGCCAGAAGAAGTACGCACGGTAGTCGTCGCAGTCGAGCGTGATGAATGCGCCATGCAGCGCTAATGCCGTAGGCGTTTCTCTGAGGTCTAGGAATGGTTTCCTCGGGGGCGGTGCGTCTCGGTTGAATAGGTGGTTCCGCGGCTGTCTTCCGGCGCAGATTAGAAGCTTCCACATCCAGAAGGCTTCTCCATCGGCACCGAAGAGAGAGATCAATCTGTCCAGTAAATCGTAATTTTGAGAACCCAACAACTCAACATGGCGTGGCCAGCAGAAGGAAGCAAAGTCCAGCAGAAGGAAGCAAAGTCCAGCAGTGGATGTTGAGCACAAAAAAATTGGCTTTTTCTAGATCGCTTTGCAAACAGGATTGAGTCATTACTTTCACAGCTTTCCTCCCTGAACATTCGGCCGGCATACAAGAAGTAGGCAATCGAGGTCGTCGCAAGAGTGAGATTGGCATGGACTTTGTCAATGTGGTACCTGGAGGCGGGACCGCAGGAAATCCGATCAGAGATGAGATACTCTTTTACGGAGAAATGTGCCAGCTGTACCAGAGTAATTTGAGTTTGTGTAGTTCCGTATCTGAGACTCTCACCCTCAGCATCGCTTGAACTTACGGAAATACGGGTGCTTCTCGCATCGCTGGGATATCCAGATAACACAGTAGAAATGAGCCCGGCCGGCATTATCTCAAGAATTCCGGTATCATCCATAAGTCTGTCATCCGGATCAAGAACTTCTTCCGTATCAGGCCGCACTGCTACCGCCTCGGCCAGCTCCGAAAGCGAAAGCGGACGGGCTGAAAACGCAAGCCACTCCAGAGCAGTGAAGGCTTGGTCAGTGAAGTCCGGATCAATATCAAGAAGGATCCGATCATAAAAGTCGTCCAGGGATTGTGGGAGCGTCCGTAGTAATGCTCGGATTTTCGCCGGCGACAGCATGTGTTTCCGGCGGAGCTCCTCCATCTGCAGCGCAACCAAGCGGAATCTACGGATATATTAGACGCGTAAGAAAAGCTCAGGTGATGAACGTACGATCCCTGGGCTCTTTTTGAAAGAGTCTCTTCCACTTCCTGTTTTAGGGCTGCCTTCCATCGTTCAAAGGAGCGGCCTTTGAGTGCATTCTGTATGAAGGCCCGGACATCGTCTACAATTCTGGAGGCTTCGAGTGCAGTGGAGCGGTAGTTTTCCGTTTGAGAAATAGTGGTTGAAAATGCTCGCTCGATGTCTACTTCCTTTCGGCTGGTAAGGAAAGCATGCAACGACTGTTCCTGCCAAGACAGCATGCTGATCAAAGTATTCAACAGATTTTCGCGAGACCCATGGGGTTTCGGACACTCATCCAGTGCATCGATCACGATGTACACGTTGTCAAAGCCTGGTAGGACTGAGTGTAGAAGCTCCAGCAGCACTTCTATTCCGGGCTTCATTGTTCCTTGAGCGGATGATTCATAGGCCTTGAGGAGTTCGGAAGGTGTGTCCCTTCGCTGTGCGCATATTTGAGCGATGATTGATGTGAGAAATGTAGCAACGCTCTGCTTTGACTGATCGGTGAAAGTGAAGTACCAGAATGCAACGGCATCGAGAGGATTGCCCTCGCAATACTCTTGGAGTCTGCTCACTACTGTAGAGCTTCAAAGCCGTCAGTTTGAGAACCAAAGTCAAGTCTCTGGTGGGCTGACCATAAAATTGTCTTTCCACATCCGGCTGTCTTCGTGTCAGCACAGGATCTCTGATAGATTCTCGGAGAGGGGATAACTGGTATACTTACCATTACCGTTCAACCAGAAAACAGAATTCGAACTTTCCATCCAGCTTTGGAACCCGTTGGACATGGTAAGCCACAAACCGGTATCTCTCTCATGCTTGTCCCGAGCCGCGTTTTGCTCTTTGGAGGGATCGGCAACGGTGAGCCACTGAAGTATTTTCTGTCTGTCCTTATCGTATCGTGCCTCGTTAATGTCTGCTTTTATTTCACTAAGCAAGTCGATCTGTTCCAAGTTATTCGATCTTCGCTCAATGAAAGTCAGCCATGGCGAGTCTATATATACAGGTTCATACGAGACTTAGAGCACTTACAGAATCTCCACGTCTAGATAAATTCCCAGTGTCGACTTATGCGTCTCCATGCGGGCAACCTGTTTCTGCACATCCGATTTCTTGAGAGGCCATTTCAGAGATTTGACCAGATGGCTACGCTTGCCCTTGTCTGCCGTGGAGCCTCTGATTGTGGTATCCAGGTGTGTTAGGTCGGCTTTACATTGCTCCAAGGGGCCCTCTTGAGCGAAGACCGTTCCACTCTTGACGATTTTCTCTATCTGGATGAGAACAAGCTGGAGACTTCTGACAGCCTTGTGGAGCGCCTTGATGTCGTCACGTGCGTCGCGCACGCCTTAGTAGTAGTCTTTGAGGGCAGAAGAAATCGATGCAGTTATTTGGATCACAGCGATGACGCTGGCTGCTACGCTGAGTCCGTCCATGGCCAAAGTCGAAGAAGGAGCAAATTTTGACGTGAACAGGGTTCTCAGCCGAGGCTGAGTTCTGAGACCTGCCAGGGGCGGGGCTTTCGCTTAGCATTCCTTTCTGGCGGGTGTAACGCGCCAGTCAGCCAAGATTACTTATCTGATGAATGAATTCACAAAGAAATAATGCGTTAATGCCTCGACGGAGGACTCCCAGAAGCTGCGGAGATGTTGCTCTATCTCAGTATCAGCGTCAGATCTTGCAAAAGTACTGTTGAGTGGGAAGCGCGTACATTTAACGGCGGAATCAGACATATGAGATTGGCTAATAGTAATGGAATAGCTGAGAGAGCGTGACAGGCCAACTGAGTTTTGGATAGTCCTTCGTCGCAGGTCGCTAATGGCCGTGCACGAGGAGCCTTGTTGAAAGGATAAAATGTTTAAGGTAGATGTGCGAGGAGTTGAAGCATTCATCCCGATGTGTAAAGTATATAGTTTGGTCTATATTCGCTTGTGGATGAATACTTCAACTCTGTACGCCTAGGGTACTCCTCATAGTGCTGCTCACAAGAAAGGCACGGCTCTTGGGGGACTGCTGGGAAGAACTATCCAGATCCTATATTGTGGCAAACTATAGCTTAACTACAACCTCCTTGGCTGAGACACCTGCCCTAAGTTTATTAAGGGCCTCTTGAACCATATCGAGACCCTCTCCTACAACAAGAGGGTCTGGCTGCGCTTTGAGCTGTCCACTTGCTAGAGTATCCGGGATGAACTTTCCCCAAATGACCTCAGCGACCTCCTTGTTTAGTTCGAGCAAGACCGTAATAGCAAGGACTAGGAGAAAATTAGTTAGCCAGATGAATATGGAAGAATGTGTGGATCGATATCAGAGAAAGGCTTACGTTGAGTCAACTGGGGGCCTTCAAGCGCGTTCTCTGGAGGCAGCACAGTAACGATTTCCCCGGTGGCCCATGTACCATTGATGATTGCTGCAACTTGGTTTCTTCGGAGCTAGCATCGAAGACGCCGATGAAGTCGCCATTCCCAAGCGCAGCAACAACTTCATTCATCACATCTATCGATCTATAATCGATGACAGACTTTGCTCCTAAAGACTTAACAATGTCGTGGTTGTGAACAGAAGCGGCAGTCACGACATTTATTCCCGACACAACCGCCAACTGCACGGCTGCAGCACGAACTGATGAAGAGCCATCTCACATCAGGATAGTCTTTCCGGTTGGCTTGGGATTCGTGGATGGCAGCGGTAGCGCGAGGTGATCTCCTGGTAGAGCACCACCGCAGCGGTCGTCACGGCAAGAGGCAAAATAGCGGCTTGCTCGAAGCCTAAAGAATGAGGGATTGGCGAGGCCAGGATTGGGGGAACGGTTGTGTACAATTGGGATCCGCCATTCGTGGGCTTGCCGGGTTGCAAACAGTGACAAATCCTAATTGGTTTATTGGTTTTAAGGCGTCAGCTGTCTCCGCCCTCTGATTGACATGGAACTTTAGAGTCGGGTGAGCCAAGTGATACTGTAAATGACAAGGTCTCTCAAAGAAGCCCACGGAGCTTCCTCATAAGCGTGTTTGCCCTGTTATGCGAATGAATTTAATGGGGTGACAGTACACGTACGCGATACCTCGGTGTCATTTTTGAAGGTGGATAACGCCTTCTCCAACCTCTTCAACAGTACCAGCAACGTCCTGGGTCAGGATGTTTGGGTAACTCTAGATCAGACACCCGAATTTGCTATTCATGTAAGTCAGTCCTTGGGCTTTGATGGTCTCAAAGTTTAGGCCTACTAGATTTTCCAATCGATATGATTCTATTCAGAAATGTTAGCTGAGACTCCACTCAGAACTACCTCTCTTGGTCCAGCCTTTGGCTTTGACGCAACGCTAACCTGGAGAGGGTTTGCCTTCGGTGCGGTAACCCAAGCAGCGTAATTCTCCATAGTGTTCAGGGTAATTAGTGTCAATTACGTTGAATATATGTGATGTGAAGAATGTTGTATCCATGCAAGGGAGGTTTCAATACATCTTTCTCGTAGTCTTTCACCGGGTAGACCAGACTTTGAACTTCCGAGAGATACCAAGATGTACTCATTTTACCGGTGGTCAACAATCAGCCCGACGGCAAAGGATTGGGCCGTCGGGGGGATGTTAGCCCGTGTTGATGCATTGTCATGACTCATGTTCTGAGCAGAGGTGTATATGCCCACCGCACTATATGAAATCTCGTTTAAGTCTCAGATTAACACTCTTTTGCCCTTCTAAGAGGACATTTCGAAGCATAGAGGAATAGGTAACTAACACCAGCTTCTTAGAACGAGGAGAGTCTCGGGATTGATATTTTAATTATCTGAAAACAATAGATATGGTGGATCTTGACGGCATACTGAGGACTCCATTACCAGTGACTCTCTTGCCCCCAGATGTGAAGCGTTCTTGGTTATAGTTTCCGCGCAACGTTACGCCTTATACCCATCTCATAAAAATATAGTCAATGAGCTAAGGATATACCTACTTTCCATGTCTCTCATTTTACGCGAAAAAAACTACGGAGATTGACTGAACAGCCCATGAGAAGGCGCTCCATCAGATCATGAGCATACCTCCGCTAGCCGAGATTGTTTGGCCAGTAATCCACTGGCTCTTCGGCTCCGCAATCATAGCCACAATAGGAGCAATGTCCTCACCCCGTCCAAGCCTGTGCTCCATCGGAGTCATCGCCACCGAGGTCTGGACAATGGCAGACTGACCTCCTTCCATCACCTTCGCGCCATTAATCAGCATGTCGGTTTCCGTAGATCCAGGCGCAATCGCGTTAACACTGTGCCCCAGGCTCCCCAACTCCGCAGCCCAAACCCTCGTGAACGCTTCCACGGCACCCTTAGTCGCGAGGTACACGCCACAGGACGGAACGCCGAGCCTGCTGCCAACCGAGCTGATGTTGATGATGCGGCCGGGCCTGCGGAGGTGCGGGAGCACGGCTTGGGTAAGGAGCATGACGCCGCGAACGTTGATGTTGAAGGAGTTGTTGTAATCATCGAGAGTGGCGTCGCCCACGGGGTTGAGGAGGTTCACGGCAGCGTTGTTGACGAGGATGTCGATTGAGCTCCCGAAGTGGGCAATTGTCTCGGCAACGATCTTGCTGGGTGAGTCTACCTGGCCCATGTCGGCACGGATGCTGATGGCGGATGCACCGTTGCCCAGGTTGTTGATGGTGGTGACGGCATTTTGGGCGGCCTCTTCGCTGCTGGGCGACACGTAGGTGATGACCACCTATGCCCTCCTTATTAGTTGCGTCTGGTTTTGAAACAATGAAGGATTGTTCTTACCTTTGCTCCCCGTTGGGCCAGTTCCAGGGCAATGGCAGCTCCAATGCCTCGAGATGCCCCCGTGACAATGGCAACTTTGCCAGCGAGAGTGAGCAATTGAGGCTGCGAATTCGATGCCATATTTTTCTAACTATCTCGAAGAGATGGGGCTTCTTGTGACGGCTGTGTTTCAGAAATTTCTTTCTCCTTGCGATGATTGCAACTGTAATAGCACCGCGACCTTTATAGCTTTCTCAGGCCCCGTTCACATCGGTCCGTCCGGTCTCGGACGTCTACGCTCCAATTCTAAGCAACGCTGTCGTTCCGGCTTGCAGGTATCCGGTTCCATTCGGGTAAAATCGGTAGTAAAAATCATGCGCGGACAAAATGAAACGGAGGTTTGGCTTTTGCTTCCGACATTTGCGGGGTTAAGCTTTAGTCCGCCCTCGCACGTCAATGGTACCGAGCTTCCCCATGAGTAAGTTTTTACAGACGAGAAGCACTCCCCGGGTTGTAACATGATATGCAAGCTTTCATTTTGGGCTATGAATGTAGTGTTATGATGGCAATCTAGTCGAATTGACTCTACAGGGGGGAGACACGCAAAGTTGAATTCTTTTGTCCGTGCGCATTGGTATAAGAGATTTGGCGCGGCCAGACTTTTCACCCAAATGCGCGTGGAAAGCGGGAACTTCTTCGCAAAAGGCAGTAATCTTGCATTCCAAACTGTCATGTCTCGCTCTGTACTCACATGCGCGTCGCTTTGACCACAAGTGTTACGTATGGTGCTGCGTTTTGCCCCCTCCCATGACATGAGGACCTAATATCCTTGAAAAGGCGAACAGAGCGTAGTAGATGGCCGATCGATGCGCGATTGACTTTCACATCAAGGCGAGTCTAGTTGTGATTCATCCCAAGGCGGCTCAAAGTAGAACAAGGCGGTAATGAGATGATTCACGTAAGGTACATACATGCGTAAGTCTTCTCATCGCTTTTGTTTCTTATGTAGTGACCGTGAAATAGTTTATATATCTGAGAATGCTGCATGGAGGTAGAGGTCTTGGCATAATGATCTTGTTGGTCATAGATGTTCAAATGGGGAAAGAAAAAGGTACGGGAGGAAAGTCCGGTGTGGTGGCCTCGATAGATAGAAGGGGGATGCGGCAGTACTTCATTAAATCACACGGATATAAGTGCTAAGTCCGGACTATTAGAAGACGGAGTCAAGCATTCCTTTTGTGGCCAATTAGTACTTGCATGACTCGTTTAGAGCTATTCAACTTCTTGATCTGGAAGCATTGGCCCTTTTACCTCAAATGTTGCTTCCTCTTCCCAAGGCCCGGCTGATTTCCAGTCGCGCAGCACCACAGTAGAACCGAAATTTGCCGTTCAGAGTGGAGAATAAGGTATCTGCTGTGCTGTCACGCTCAGAAGAAGCTTCTGGGCACGTGGTGGCCCGATTCGCTACCATCAAATGTTTGCACAGCCATGATCGCTAGCGGAGAAGCCTCGGACCACAACCGAGTGAGGCGGAGTAGAACTCGGGGCGAATACGAATAGGGGCCCCCTTCCAGCGGTGTTCATGTCGGCAATCAGGTGGGATCGTCGCGTTTGAGAACTGAAAAGGACAGTTATGGGTGAAGTAAGCACACGCGTGGGTGGTTTTGCGGTGGCTTTGGCAGAAACGGCTATCGGCCACACGACAGCGCGCCCGAGCTTCCACCCAACGCCGATGGAGATGAGGTTCCACACGCCACAGATCTTCTCGTGAGTGGTTCCGCTACTTTCTATGGGTGGAAGGGGCAGGTCGAGCCTGAACACGTGAGGTAAAGCGTCGGACTAAGCCCTAAGTACAAGTTCGAGGCCGAAAGGGCACTGATGGGCCGGATAAATAAGCTACATAAGCCAGCGGGTGGAAGGTAGGAGTAGCAAATGGAGACATCATGCTTACCGACAGGATTCGCTACCTGCAGCATCTGCAGCTCCCTAGCGCGATTCGGGCTTTCACTCACGCGAGCTACATGATCCGGGTGTCATTGCCGGGTGCTGGCATACCAACAGTGATTAGGCGCTCTGCACTTCCCGGCTGCGCCTCTCTGTGATTGCGCCGATCCTCCTCGACGGTAGTTCTTGGCATCTGAAACGCCGGTCAGAGTCGCCAGGCACGTAGCACTGATTGTCAGGCATTCCGTGTTGTGCGCTTAGGTACGTGACACGACAATCAGCCCCCCTCGACACCTGACCGTCGGTGTTTGATTTGTGGGATTTTCCAAGGTTGCCTGGGTGGCTATGCCTCTTCTGTGTCGTACGATGCGGCGAGAAGGCTTGGGCGGGCTATGTCAGTCGCTCAAAAATGCTTAACCTTGCTTAACGCTGCACGGATTCAGTTAGGAGCACTTCCCAGAATCTGAAACAACCAATCCAGTCATGGCTGCTTGTCACAGCGTGTCGTCAGCCATCTAAGCCTCGATATGGCGGAACTGGCACCCCAAGCCAAGAAAAACGGGCTTAGAATACAGAATAATCCAGCCAATGCACGAGCAGGAAGATGTCACCGGGTATAGCCGCCCACTGAAGCTTTGATACCCACTATTCTTAATCCCACTACTCCTCATTCCCGCCAGGTCAGAGACCAACCTCGTGACTAGCCGCTATCTTATTCCCATCAGCATCTTCCTTTTGCGCTTCTACATCCACTTTCTAGTCTCCATCATTCCCTCTTGCATTCTGTTGATGGAAGATGGCTCCCGGGAGTGGATCGCTGCCAGCTCTCCTGATTGCGTCTTACGTTCTCGATTGGATCGTCATCATGTACGGAATCCCAGAGGCTTTAGTGGGAGGAGAAAGGTCTTCCACATGCTAATTCGTGCTTAGATGCGCACTCGGAGTCGGTGCAGCCTTCTCAACCCTCACCCCAAATGAACGACCGTTTTCTCTCATCAACACCGACATCTCTTATCCTTACGTCGCGCAGGAGACGATACCGCTGGGACTTCTAGGAGTCATCGCGCTCATCGTCCCAGCCATAATCATCCTCGTCGTGAGCCTGGTGCGCGTACCAGTCGCTGGTTCTGGCGGCGTGAGCTTTCTCTCGAGATGGCGCACGAAGTTCTGGGAATGTCATACGGGATGGCTAGGTCTGGCACTGTCCCTCTCAACAGCATTCCTCTTCACGATGGGCATGAAGAACCTTTTCGGCAAACCGCGTCCGGATCTGATCAGTCGCTGCAGCCCCGACTTGAGCCAGCTGTCGAAGTACGTTGTCGGCGGTGTGGGCGACTCCTTCCCTGAGGGAACCAACCTGGTTTCATCCGGCATATGCCAAAATAAATCCCTGCTCAAGGATGGCTTCAGCAGCTTTCCAAGCGGGCATTCTTCCTGTGAGATTGCCTAGTGCTGTGCCTCGTGGCGTCTCTGGCTGACTAGTTGACGACAGTCTCGTTTGCCGGTCTCGGATACCTCACGCTCTTCATTTGCGCAAAGCTTCGCATCGCACTGCCCATGATTCCCCTCAGTTCATCTGGCAATCGGTCGGTTCGCGGAAATGGTTCTCGGCAGGAGCACGGCCTAAGCAGACAAGATACAGCCTTATCGGTGGACTGGAACACTGGAACCCTCCGTCACAAGTCTGCCGCGCCGCCCATCTACCTGTGGTTTGTCGCCGTGATCCCGGTTGCGGCGGCAGTGTACATATCGTCGACTCGGTTCTCTGATTTCCGACACCACGGGTTTGACATTCTGTTCGGCTCGTTCATGGGGATTATATGCGCTTGGTTCAGCTTTCAGTGGTATCACATGCCTATAAGCCACGGAGATGGCTGGGCTTGGGCCCCTAGAGGCCGCAGTCGGGCCTTCGGGGCGGGCGTCGGTTCGGATGGCTATGGAGACTATGATAGTTGGTCTAGTAGAAAGCGCGGTAGGGGCGACGATTTGGAAAGTGGCAGCACAGCCTCAGGAGCTAGGCTCACGGATGCTGTTCGCTATCACAGCGATCGCCCTGTGTCTGGCCCGGATGAGTTCGAGCTGTCACACATGCGAGCCGGGCCGTGAGCTGGTGATAACAGTTAGCTGTAGTTGCGACCAGGAGATATGTGCAGTATCCGGAGGGAAAACAGATGCCTCGAAATGAAATAAGCATCAGACGTTGCGGATACTCGATTAGATATTTAAATCCCTCACTGTAACCACTGGAGCAATGAAGATTGAGTTGACGTGGCTGCGATTGCCTAGAGGTGACGACGTGCTGCTTGAATAAGTAGCCCTGAATCATCACCCGTTATGGGCTCCTCAAATCGGGTTGCCTGACGCAAAGTCAGGAATTTATACCCGAGACAGTCTGGGACGCGCGTCTTGCCCGGCCCGGGTGGTCTGAAATGCACTTCCTGCGCCAGCCTCGCTAGCTTCCTTTCTAGCGCAAGCTGCTCGTCGTGACGTACTTAAGACTCCAATATCTCCCCGGTACTGTTATCTCTCGAATTCACCCCACTCTCCTGGATTGAACTTATATCGCTTAATTTGGCCTTGGATCACTGGACCAAAATCATCTGCAATGGAACGACTGTTAATGGACGAGCCCGACGACCAGCCTGACAACCCTTACTCTGCGCGGCATCAGGGGACATGGTGTCGTCCGGTAAGTATCGCATGCAGCAAGGCTATACTAGAGGATTTGGCTGCTTATAACAGGTAGGGCTGGCTACACCAAGCCGGCAAATGCTGTAGACCAGCACGACTCTTGCAATTGAGTTATGTTCTATTTCTGCTCATGAGTGGCGCATTTCTATACGCGTATGTGCCCCGCTACAGCTCCAGCGTGACCAATTCTAAAATTTCTTCAAGCACAGTGATCTTTCTCGACAGGACTCCTTCCGATCCATTCGATGTCACATTCGCGACCTTTCCGAATAGTTCGCAGTCATCTGCAGTCCAGAGCTACTCAGCAAAGTACTTCAAGAGTGTCTTGCCCGTACCCTGCCACTCACACAATGACTATTGGCGCCGTACTCCGCTCTATGCCGCTCTCGGTTCCGGTTGTGTAAGCGTCGAAGCCGATGTATGGCTCAGGAGCGGGGAACTGTTCGTCGGCCACACGGCTCTCGAGCTGACCACCGAAAATACCCTTCGCAACACCTATATCCACCCCCTCAACAGGATCCTCCACATAATGAACTCCAAAGGTGAAGAGGCCGACGAAAGCCCCGAATTTCGTGGTGTCTTCTACATGGACCCGGCGCAGACCCTCGCACTCCTCCTCGACTTCAAGACTTCCGGTCCCGAAACTCTCGACCACGTGAATGCTCATCTGCAGCCACTACGTGAGAGAGGATGGCTGACGTACTGGAACGGCACGACCCGGGTACCGCGACCGGTCACCGTTGTAGCATCGGGCAACGCGCCTTTCGACTTGCTCACCACCAACGAGACGTACCGCGACATTTTTTACGATGCGCCTCTTGCCTCCCTAGTCGATCCGTCCGACCCTCCCATCGATGCAGAAGCCGATAAAGCGTCTCTGGAGGGTGTCTATACCACCAAATATAACCCTTCGAACTCGTACTTCGCATCTGCCAGTTTTCCGGCCGCTGTTGGTCCGCTGCGGAGTGGGAGACTGTCTGCCCGGCAGGTACATACCATACAATCTCAGATCCAGGCGGCGAGGGCGCGAGGGTTGGTACCGAGGTATTGGAAAACTCCGCGCTGGCCGAGGGGTCTGAGGGACGAGATTTGGGGAGTGCTTGTGCGGGAGGAAATCGGACTGCTCAGTGTAGATGATTTGAGGGCGGTGAGGAAGGGCCGCTGGGGCCTCTGGCCGCAAGACGGGACCGGAAGGTGAATTGCGGGTAGGACGCTGCTTACCTGAAAACTGGACATCCCCTCCTGACATTTCCTTCAGTGCCGTTCTCGAGATTTTTCTACGTTAGTTAGCATTGTGAGAAGGTGCAGACAGTAATATAAAGGTGCGGAGTTGGACTATTCATCTGGATGTATAAGTATACGTCTCGGACTAGTCTTCCGCCCAAAAGAATGCTCCAACTCGGTATGCACAGCGGCGAACGAGAAACTATTAGTCAATCCTCAAAGATCTAGTCATGACAATACTCTGCCTGCAGAGCCAACAGGGAGTTTTCGAAAAAGACCGTCCTAACGAGGTTGGACATAGCCAATCAGCGGGGACTCTTCCGATGCTTACACTTTCTCTCCAAGATAAACTTCTCTAGATTTCGTTTTTATATATACTTCTGAGACGAGATCATTTTGATAGTTGCTGAGCTCTGCAACTTACTGAGAGCTGGTTGCACACGAAGGGAAACTTCCGTGGCGGTTGTCGTCAGCCCTACAGTTCGTACTCATATGAGCCTCCGAACAAATGGGGTTACATGAGCCGTGCATCACTACTACATCAGGATCAGGAACGTCCGTTCATCAAGAGTCGGGACCAGTTGTAGGGCAGGAGCGGTGAGCTTTGACCATTGGCGGTGACCAATTGGGTGACCAAAGCGGGAGCTTGGATTACATTCAGAGCGAATCACATTCCAACCCCAGACCACACAGTTACCCCTTTTGTGGAGCTTTCTTTATTGCATGCGGTGGCAGCGCAGACGTTGGGGCAACCTCAGACGTGATGGCGGCCAACGCACTCCGCCTTATTGTGAGTGACAGACGGTCTGCCCGTGATCTCTGAGATCGTGGGGAACTTAGAAACTCCCAATCGAGTGTACTTTTCTGCCTGCATATAATTATATCCCTTCAACTACTGGCAAAACTTATCCAGCAATGCCCATATGCTGTCTCACATTTTCCAGATTCCACATGCATACTGCTATAGACGGAGGCCTATTAGCTCCCCTGACTAGGTATACTATACTTGGTAGCCAGCTCAGCCTTACTGTCGTATTTCGTGCGCTGGAGAGTATCCACCATGCAGATCTGCTCGTAAAGGCGGATTCTTGTGTCTAAGAACAACATGACCCGTGGTAAATCATCGTATACCGGCCCATCAGCACACCGCAATGGGAAGTACCGTACTTGTCCCAATCTTTGTGATTGCCACACTACTCATAGACGATTCAAAGAGCCAGCGGCCATGACATGATCACAAGCACAGACTTGGTGAGCATCACGGAGTGACCGAGCCCACAACTCGTGCGCGTTGCTGGCAGACACTCGAAAAGGCTTCCTCCAGTAAGTATATATACACGTCCAAATGCGCTGTTGTCTCTCCCATCACCACAGCACAACTCTCCACCTCAGCTTCTCAACAACCCAACTCTTCACCAACCCACCAACCCACCAACCAACCAACCAACCTTCAAAATGCGCTTCTCTCTCGTCGCCGCCACCGCCTTCTTCGGCGCCCTTGCCACCGCTTCTGAGACCGTCCAGGTCAAGGATCTCTCCGTCCGCGACAACAACGGCATCCAGGCCACCTCCTTCACCATCCAGCCGGCCAACGTCCAGTGCTCTTCCACCTCCGCCACCGAGCTCGCCAACGGCTCGGTCGTCGTCTGCGGCACCTCCAAGTACCGCTTCGGTATCAAGGGTAGCAACAGCAAGTACTCTCTGACCCTGTACAAGGAGGTCGCTGTTGGGTAAGCTCTCACCACAGGTCATTTCGGATGACCATTCCCGTATTGCAATCAGATGCTGACAACTTGTGAAATAGTGCTGGCATCACCGGTACCATCGAGGTCCAGCCTTACTGCCACGCTGGCGGCAATGGCCAGAACGACTTCGTCTGCAGCCAGGTCTCTGACATCTCTGCCGTTCTCTACTAGAGCGTTTTTGTTTTGGGGCGCCTCGGCACTTGGGTTCTCTGCTGTACATGACTAGACGTTAGCTTTCAGTAATGAATGATATCTGAAACCTATCAACGATCTTTACGCTCATTGCTCTTCACAACAAACAAGCATCCTAGCTTGGAGAATCCGTGTCGCTAAACTAAGTGCTACAAAAAAACTCTTTTTCGCCTACTATCATCACCACTGTAATGAGAGGACCAATGGTGTTGCCGCCGGTACCAAACTGCACTCCAAATGGGCAGTCAATGCATCGAATGAACAATATGGGCAAAATCACTCGGACTCCAATTGTTAGAGAATGCCGTGATTGTGGGTGATAAATACAATGAGGTTCATGAACGCCCATTGAATCATGTTTGAAGTAAACTTGCCACCAACGACGGTATGACCTTGTGCCAGATTTGTTACATGTGCATATGTAAGCGGTTTCCACAGCCCATTGACTCTCTGACGGGCCTGGAAATTCTCTCTGGCCGCTCAAATCCGGGTCAATGTCGTTTATATATGAGGGTTTGGACAGGGCTCGTTGACAGATTTCGGCTGTAAATGCCTATTTTTACATGATCATAGTGGATTCAATCAGGTCTGACGATTGATTGACGTACCTACCGTATTTTTTGCATCTCTGATAGGACTGTCTGATTCCCCATTGATGAGATTGTCCTATTCTGGGTCATCTCACGGAGCAATTCATCGTGGAAAGTCTCGACACTTCTGTTGATTGATGTCTTGGCCGCATAAATATCTCATCGGAGATTGTCGCCTATAGCACTCAGATTCTAATTGAGGGTCAAAAATTTGTCTGTAAAGAGAGTTATCTGATGGTCAAGCTCTCGCACAGTGGCGCCTTCGGAGGCATTGACGCAGTTCGTAAAGACATTCATCAGAGCCTCAATTCTGTGATCAATCGTTTCCAACTGCACCTCGACATTATCGAGCTTCGAATTAATGGTACGGTCCACGAGCGTTTCTTCGGTCAGTGTAGTCATTCGTGAGGACATTGTAGGAATCGGCTTACAGGTCATTCCTGATTAGCTGTAGGCTTTGATGCTTGTACCACGTATGATTCAAACTCCTTGTGCTGTCTACGTTCCTGCATCTCTCCACGATCTCCTGTTCCTTTTTAACCCCGACGACTACTTTCCAGCGTCTCCTAAGCCGACTGTCTCCCATGGTTGAAAGCTTGTTAAGTATGATTTGTAGCTCCATCACTTGGATGAAACATCTTAAAGAATCTCTCGAGCCATATCGATTTGTGACTGCGAGATCATTCTGGCCAGAGTCGTCCCGGGTTCCGGCGTTTGGGGCCTCGATATCGGATTTGATTACTCCGACGAGCTGAATCGTCTGGTCAAGCTGCCGCGATACAGCCCTGATTTTTCGGGGAACATGGTGAAGCTCGGAGCAGAGGCGCGATAAGCCCACGGAACGCGAGCACCGACGTCGAGGAACTGCACCGCCCCCGCGACTCTGCCGACAACCTCGGCCATTTTGGTGGAGTATGCAAATATAACATCACATCTGGACTGGGAAACGAGAATGACAGTGTCTTTGAAAGGCCAAGATGGAGGGGTGACAGGGGAAGGCTGAGATGAAGCAAAATCAATATGGGAGCGGGAGCGGCCGCGGATGATATATTCAACCTTGTGTCCACGACACAGCCACACTAGGCTGGCTTAAGCGTATCAAGCTTTATGCTACCTCAAGAAACTACTGGCTCTCCATCTGCGTACAAGCAGGCAGCTCTTTTGATTCAATGTACAGGTATGCGTGGAGACTGCGGAGCGCTAAGAGAACCAATCCAGGATCGTGAACGGCAAAAGCATGGACCGGGATTGGCCAGCTCACTTTTGCTGCGCAGCTTTGGGTTGTTCTCGCGCTCCTCTATCCACAAGTCGCGGACTTGTCATGCTTTAAAGTAGCTTATTAAGCTGGATTTGGCATTGGACTGCTCACCGTTTACAAGTCCATCATTCAACCTTTTCCGCTGCAACCTCCGTCGCGGTCTCAGCCTTGGGCTCCTCCTCGTCCTTCTGTTCCTCTGCAACCTCGCCATCTGCGTTCTCGTTCTCCTCCTCCTCATCCTCCTCACCAGTGCTCTTCAGCTGCCCGCCTTTCCTCTTCGGAATGACTTTCATGAACGCCTCCCCCCAGTCGCCGCATGCGAGCCATTGCAACATGATCTCGTTGACATGATTCGTCGCTAGCACGCTTCTGCTGTTCATCTGCAGGAATTCGCCGATAGGCAGCTTCGCCGTCTTGATGCCGCGTTCCGTAGCCCGTTTGTGGCAAATGCCCTTGTACCGGTTCTTGTCTACCAGCCCACCGATGATGTAGGTGCTGTAGGGCTTGAGGTCGTGGAGGGTCTCGGTGCCTTCAGAGGAGAGATAGACAATCTCACCCTCCTTCTCGTCGGCCAGCCCAGCCTCTGCCCCATCTTGAGCCTCGCTCGACTCTGCCGCAGCCTTCTTACTACGCTCCGCAACTTCTGCCAGCTTGCCAGCAACGTGGCCACCCTGCCTCTCATCCTTCATCCACTCCTTGGCCTTCTCAGCAACCTCGACAAAATCCTCTTCACACACCTTGAAGCCCTTCCACGACTTGTAATGCTGCTTCAGTATCCCATCAAACCTCTCCTGCAACTTCCCACCAAAGCTCGAAATCGCCAGATGGGCCCTAAACTGCGCATTCTTATTATCCGAATACGACCTCGTGATCTGCTGCCCCAAACTCTTCAACTCCTTCTCCATCATCAGCTCGTCAAACCCGCAATCAAACACAAACGTGATGGGCAGCTGCACCGCGCGCAGACTCCTCGCCTTCTCCTGCTGCTCGCGCTGGTTCTTGTGCGGGTGGTGGGCGAGGGGCGCCGCTGCGTCCGCGCCCTCGGCGTGGGCCTGGCGCTTGCGCTCCTTGCGCGCCTTGGCCTTCTCGCGGCGCTGCACTTTGCGCGCTTCGCGGCCGGCTTCCCATTCTTGCTGTCGCTTCATCTTCTTCCAGGCGGACTTGGTCATGCCGGGTGGGGGGCCGGGTCTGGCGGGCTTGTCTGCGGCTGCGTCGGCGGTATTGTCGTCGTCGTCGTCGTTGTCGGCGGCGGAGGGTGAGGCTGCTGGCGCTGCGCCAGCATCTTCGACGTCCATTTTGTCGGCGTCTGCGGCGGCGGCGTCGTGCGTGGGTTCTGGGGCTGTCGTGGTGTCGACGGATGCCTGCGCAGGCTGCTTCTCGGAGGCGGTAGCAGAGCCATTGGCGGCTTCGGAGGGGGCGAAAGCAGCCTCCTCAGTCTGAGGGCTATGCTCCCTCTTCTGGATCTTCGCGGGTCTCTCGCTGTCTGCCATGGCTGCGTTGTCGATGTGAAAGCAGGAAGGTAACTCGGCGGGGCAGCGAGCGCGCGCGACACAAAATGTGCTTAAAACACCCACCGCCGTCCGATCTCCCGAAGATCCACCGAAACGACGAAGCTTCGACCTCTCACGGCGCGGGCAATCAGCATTACCACGCCCGCAACACCAACACCAACGCCGCAGCACGCGTCCATCCACCCACCCCTCTCCCATCCCACCAAGGCGACGAAGCCGCACGCCAACCCGCCGCCACCCGGCTCGACCAGCCCCCACCGACCGACCGCCCGCAATGCCTCAGGACATGCCGCCCGTGGGCGGCTACGAGCCCGTCCAGTACAAGCGCAACTTGCCCGCCCGCGGCTTCCGGCCCGCCGTCTACCTGGGCATCATGGGCGCCATCATGACCTATGGCTTCTACAAGGCCGGTCAGGGCATCCGGGAGCACAAGTATGGATGTCCCTCCCTCCTCCCTCCGTTCCTCCCTCGCTCGCGCGCTCGCTCGCACTCCTTCGCTCGGTGCGGCGAGCGCTGCCCGTGATATCGGTCTCCGGGTTTGTTCGCGGAAGAGATGCAAGAGGAGGGGTGTGGTGGCATTGGCGTTGGAGGGGTGCTGTGGTGTGAGAGAATGCGGGTTGGCTGACTTGTTGGTAGTGAGCTCGCGCGCGAGAAGATGTGGTCGCGCATCCACTTGATCCCGCTGCTGCAGGCAGAGGAGGACAGAGATCAGGTCCGGAGACACCTTGCCAACCAGGCTCGCGAGAAGGAGCTGCTGGGAGCTGAGACTAAGGTCTACAACAGCGACAGGTGCGTAATAATTCTCGACGTGATGGATGGCCTGGAATGGGGAAATGGGCTTGGGTGATTTGCATGGATTTGTACTGACATGTCTCGCCACAGGTTCGTGAGGCCGACCTTTGCCCCTACGCCGAGCCAGTCCAACTAGGGAGTGTCTCAATCAATGGCGTTGTAAGCTGGGGGAGCGCGAAAGATATTACCATAAGAGAGATGTACATATCCGGGGGACTCAAGGATACCGTCGGACAAGAATCCCGGCGTGGAGGAGGAATATCAATCAAATGATTCTTGCGCTTCAAATCAGATTGCTCAATACTTCCAGGATTGTCTTGAACTAAGCATCTTCGGCCATGGGGGAAACTCTTCTACACTAGTCTAAGGAGAAGTATTCTGGAAGACGAGCCGTCAATTACCGCACAATTGATCCGCATACTCGCCGGATACCTATATCGCTAGCCCTCAGAAAGCGGGTAATCGGCACCTTGTAATTGCCAGATAGTAGTTGTCTTCTAGCTACGCTCCAAATAAGCACCAGGGCTAAGCTTCCCCAGCGCTTCATCCGTACGTATGACACATGGAGCTTGCCGATACATAACCACCGTCGTAGCCTCCTATCTCCATTCAACGACTCCTTCTCAAGTCTTCCAACCATCTCCCTCCTCCTCCGCCATGCCCCCCAAACCCCCCTCCTCCCACCTCCCCCGCCACAACCCCTCCTCCCCCACACGCATGCCGGGTCCGCCACCGTCCCGTCGCCGCCTTCAACTCCGTCACCCCGCAGTACAACTAGAGCGTCGCTTCCCCGCCGCGCTCTCGACTACCTCTTCCACGAATGAGTCGGGAAGAAGCCAGCGAGCGTAGTGTTGTATGGGTCCAGTGGGGGTTTATTGACGGCGGGGCGGAGTTGCGGGGATTTTGGGAGGCGCTCCGGTTCCGCGGAGCAGTGGAAATAGGGTGGGGGTTTGGGGATGTGGGCTCCTTCTTCGTCGATCAGACGGTTGCTTCGACTGGAGACTCTGGTCGAGGAGTCCGATTTACGTTGTCTCAAGCGGGCTGGTCTTACGAACCGATGGATCTTCACATTCGAAACTGGTTTAAGTTTCTGACAAGACTTCGCAAGAAACGGGGATTTACAGTGTTTGTGTTTTAGACAGTTCACGACTTTAATCAAGCGAAAAATGGAAAAGGCTTGACATGGAAAGATCGGCTTCAGAGAATACGGTCCTTACATTGATCATTTTGTCCGTGTGCGTATTTTCTAATTGAGGTTCTTTTTCGCATTCCATTATTTCGGTGTTGGCATGTCCAAATGGTTCTACTGTTCAGTAAATAGCGTTGATGACAGTATAGATGAAATAAAGTAGGGCGCTGAATTGCAAGCTATCAGAAAACTCACCTCACCAACAACGATCTTCGATTTACGCCAAGAAAACGGTGCGATGCGTCATATCTTCCAGGGAGAAATGACATCAGAGCGGCGGCAAGCCTGTCAACGGCAGAACCAGATCCTCAAGGTGGTCAGCAAGCAAAGCAGGGCCGGACCTGCCATCCCCAAAGCGATCATCTCCTCCGCAGTTGCGCCATAAGCGTACCTGAATATCGGGAACAACGAGAAGAAATCGCGCTCCCCTCCAAGCAACTTCTTCATTAGTTTAACGTCGCATACCACATCTCACTCCGAGCCTGACTCACTCACTGCGATAGCGGCGCCACACACTCTACTACAATTCCTAGGTAGGTAGGCGCATCAAGATTACCATTAGCATGAAAACATACAGAAGCCAAGCCGTCGCTTCATCCAGCGACGCAACGGTTCGGTGGCCTAGTAGGTATCGGGGAGCGAGAGCGAATCATCACCAACAACCATCGCATCCCGCGCGCGCGCGCGCGACCGCGCCTGCATACCCCCATACAAGCATCCGAACCGACCCGGTCCGCGGCTAAATAGAGAAGAAGCTTGAAGGGTGCGCCGCTGATACATGTTCTACGCCAGAGATAGTAGGCAGACAAGAGTCGCGAAGATCGTTCGTGACCGGACCTGCATGCGACGTACACTTGCAGCTAGTTAGGTGCGGTGGGCAGGGCGAGGCAGGCAGGTCCAGGAAAGCTTCTGGCGGGGAAGCTTGTTTGATGGGCGGCAGGGGTGTTGTGTTTGGGATTCTTGGGAGAGAGAGGGGGGGGGGGGGGGGCACGGGGGTCCGCGAGTACCGAAGGTCTGGGTCGGAGTGGCAGGGCCTTGGCTCCCGAACCACGATCGCTTGCTGCCACACACTTTTGGGAGGAACAATTCGAGAAAGTTGTTGGATTCTATGCGCTCATGCCTTCGCCACGCTTGATCTGGTAAATTAAAGCAAAAGTCTTTTTTCGTCTTTTTTCCTTGCCAACAGTAGTATCCGTGTCCATAGCAGCGCCGTGCATCATCTACTTCCTACCCAATTCCAGGAGTACCACTCCAAAACTATCATACCCAATTCGTACCCGCGTGGATTCCAGAAAATAAACCTCATAACTCGGCCCTATCTCGACGGGTGCTGGGGAAGAGGCGTGTATGAAAAGAAGTAGGATAAGACAAAAAAGAATTAAAGAAATACGTTCCAGTTCCGGGTATCGTGACACATCAATCCGTCCTCTCATCCGCTCTCATTCACTGGCTCCGGCACGTCACCTACTCGACGCCCTGCTGCCACTTCTGCTTCCGCTCCTGCTTCTGCTGCTGGTACTGCTGCCACCGCCGCCGCTGCCGCCGCCGCCGCTCGAGCCGCCGCTGCCGCTGCCGCTGCCGCCAGCGCTCCCACTGCCGCTCGAGTCGCCCTTCTTATGTCCCTTATCATCATTACGGGCCTTTGCACCACCCATCACCTCCGTCACAGTCGTCGTGATAACGTCACCCCTTAGCCCCGGCAGCACATCGCCCTTCAAGTCCTTCGAGTACGGGTCATCATACAGACTGGGAGAGTGCGACTGTCCCGACTCAATGTCGTAGTCGACCTGGCGCCAGATCTCGAGGGGCATGGTGGTGGTGTTATCCGCATACGCGGCGAAGCTGACGTTGGTGGGGGCGCCGCTGTTGATGGCCTCCTGGCTGTTGTTGTTGCTGATGTTGGGGATGACGCCCGGGTGGGTGGAGGAGCTGTGCAGGGACTGCATGGTGCGGTGCCCCATGGAGCGGAGCTTGCTGAACCTCTGCGAAGCGCGGGCGGCGGATTTGCTGTTGGTAATGGTGGTGCGGTTGCCGTACGCGTCGTACATGTACTTCGAGGCGCCCTTGGAGCGCGATCTCGTGTTGGTCCAGGATCCGCCAAGGCCGGTGGCGGCGAGGAATTTGCGGAACAGCGGCCAGCAGCAGGTGGCGTTGGCAACGTAGATGCCCGTGCTACTCTCGCGCACATACCAGATCATGTAGACGACGGAGCCGGGGAGGATCCAGTTGTAGATCTTGTTCAGGACGGCGGCCACGATGTTGAATAGGCCGAGACTGAAGACGGCATACAAGATGATCTTTTTCTTGCGCTTCATCTGCGCCTTCCAGACCAGCGGCATAGGGATGAAGAACATGAGGATGTCCGAGGAGGTGTTAAAAACGAGGATGGTGATGCAGTAGTGTCCATAATTGGCACATTGCGGATTGGACGGTGGCAACGCCCAGTATTGGTTGAATGGGCGGCACCAAACGCCAAAGAATGTGATCTGGATGATAACGTAGCCGAACAGGACGTAGCCGGCAACGATCTTGTTGAGTAAGTTTTCGCGGAGGCCCGAGGTCATTCGGTGATACAGGATGAGAAGACTAGCTTTTGTGCCCCACTGCGTATGGATCATGCACTGCTCGACAACAAGCGTGATCTTACTGCCGAAGATGCGATTCTTGACGTCCTCGGGATTTGCGAGGACGGCCGCCAATTCGTCCGGATCCATCAGGTTGGAGGCATAACGGATGTTGAAGTTCAGGAGCACGATCAGTGCGCAGTAGAAAAGGAAGGTGGCTATCATGACATAGTCGTCGGCTTGTCTGAGGTCAGCACTACGTTGTCATGCGGGAAAACAGAGCGCTTACAGGCAAGGCTCCTGATGGAACCTGTGGTGATTTTTCTCGACCATCTGGGGCTTGTCAGCAAAGGGCTGCTACACAGGTCCGATGTCGCACTTACATTCTGCCGACGAAAAAGAGAAAGGCGAAAATCCAGAAACAGATGGACTCGACCAGCACCTGCTTCGGGTGGGGGTCGCCTTTGGCCATGGTGAAGGAGGACCTCGTCAGACCAACGCAGGGAGGGCGGCGAAGGCGAGAGCGGAGGTTCAAAAGGCGGGACGACGGCGAGCCCGCGGGGACGACCTCCGCATGTACGTGAACGCTTGGGCAAGGCGGCGCACACGGCGGGAATCAGGCGAGAGAGCGTGTAAATAAGCAACGGCGGCAGTTACACGGGCGGGCGCCAGGGAGCGGACAGAGCAGGGCTGAAGTGATGAAAGAGCGGCGAGCGCGGAGCCAAGGGAGGGCACGGCTGAAGTGCTCGGATGACTGCGTGTGCTTTGTGCAGCTGCAGAGGTATTGATGATGAGCGATGTGGGTCTCTGCTCAGAAAATCAATACTCGGGACACAGGCAGAGAGAGCAAGGACGAGTCGAGCGCGAGGCCAGATGGGGAAAAAGATGAGGAGACTATGGGGGATCAACGCGGCGCACACTCACAGCTGGCAGTGGGCGGCCGGGACGTAGGCTCGGCGAAGCGGACAAGCAGGTGCTGACGCGGAGCTGGTGCAACGGAGCAGGTGAGATGCTGTGCAACGGCCGAGGACTGCTGCCTTGGTCACCGCATTGCACGGCGGTGAGCTGGACGTCAATAGCAAGAGACAGACGCAGCGAGGGAGCGGGCCGCCAGAGACGCTGGCGGGCGGCAGAGAGGAAGCAGCGCGAGCATCGCGACGCGGTGCAGCAGCTTAAAGGACGCAGCGGCGGCGGAGAGCAGAGGCGTAGCGCATCCTGGGCCGGCCGGCCGCCTGGCGGGATGGCAGCCGCAGGACACGATTGGGCGGCTGGCGGACCGTCGCCATATCCAACTGCCCTATGGGGCGGCGCAGGCGAGGGTCTGGTGGGCGCGAGGATGAGAGGACAGTGGGCCGCGCACGATGGCGCGCAGCTCGCGCTACCGCCGAAGCGGACGCGGACGCCGGCGCCAGGCCGAGTTCGGCGGCAAAACGTGGCCGGCAGGCATTCTCAGCGCGCACATCGCTGATGCGCGCCTGCCCTACGCGACTCGCGCTCCGGGCCCGGCGCCCGCCATCGCAACACCACCGCGCCCGCCGCCCCGATCGCCGTGACCGTTCGCCCGGCCGTCCGCAATCCTCCCGGTCGACAGTGACGGCACGCTGCCGATCGCCATCGCAGCCTGCTGGCCTCACGCCCGCGCACACGCCCAGCAAATCCACTGCGGCGTCGGCGGCGCCGCAGCTGAGCCGGTGCGTTATCGCGGCCTTCTCCCCCCCGCTGGCCTTCTGGCCCTTCGCCTCGCAGCCTTCATCACGCCGCGCCGCCTCACGCGCCGCTTTTCTTCTCTCGAACTCCCCTCGTGATCGCGCAGGCGGCCAGACTGCCCCGTCGTCCTCAGCACCGAGTCCACGCGCCCGGAATAGGGGCCCCAATCGAGCGGAATAGCCTCGCTCAGTCTCGGCCGTACTACTGCGTGCGTGCCGCTCTTGGTGCCTGGTGATGTTCAGTTGTTGTCCTGAGCGGCCGCGCCGTCCTTTTTGCTTTTCTCTGGCCTCACGATCCGTCGCCCACCCCGCGGCACAGTCGAGCCGCGCGAGAGGCACCTCCTGCAGATCAATGGGGTGGCCGAACATGGGGCCAGCAGGGTGACGGCTGGTAGGTTGCCATCGACCCTGCTGTGTGCCCCGGCTGCTACGTTGCGAGATCCGATCGGACGAAGGAGCGAGGCGTGCAAACCCACTTCCAAACCCAGGCTTCTTCAGGAAGGCTTGTACTGGGATTGTTCGCGGGCTCTACACGTGCAAATGCTACCCTTACCCCTCTTGCGGCGCAGCAGCGAGCGTCCCTGCAGCTGCATGCAAGGTACATCACACTCCAGCCGCACTCTCTTTTGCCATCTTCTATTTGACACGCAGTCACAAATTTTTCTTCATCTCGCCCCTCTGTCCGTCCTATCCCGCTCTTTGACATCTACCGCCAGAGACGCGCTGTCGTATGCGATATCGATATCGACGCCTTCAACGCCTCGAACCTCCACTTCTCCATTATCGTGTCCAGCATCCCATGTCTCTGAGCCACTGGCTGACCCGGTGCATTTGACGGGGCATGCTTGTTAGATTTCGGGCACGCTATATTATTGCGTTACTGGTCCCCCGGAAGGATGCCGGTAGGATCTTTAGTCCCGGCGCGATTAGATTTCGGATGTTAAGTCGAAAGCCACGCGGAACAGGAGCAGGGCCTGGAACTTTCATCTACTCCTTGATCGCGTGCTGTCATACGTCAGACTGGCGTTGAGACTGAACATATTCACGACGCAGCCATTGAACCCCGCCGAAGGGATTACAGGACGCGTAGGTACCCGCAACGAGTCGTATGCCCCTTTTCTTACCCTGCAACGCCCTAAATGTCAAGAACGAACTAGTAACTTCGGGTGCTACGGCAAGGAAAGTGCTGATTGTCCAAAAGCTGACGACAGGCTTCTGAAGCTTTCTGGCCCAGCCGGGCCAAGTCGGCGGGTGGCTTGCGCGTAGCTCAGGTCCAACCAGCTTGCGCACACCGGCGTAGATGTTGACCCGTGGGACGCATGCACGCATGATGCCTAGCACGAACCACTCGGGGCTTTCCCCAGGAATTTTAGACTCAGGTCGGCGAAAAAAGTTTAGGCGAAAAAGCTCACGATAAGAGGCTAAGAAGCTGGCATGATAGGAAGAGAGCGAGCGAACGGTTACCACTAGTGCACGAGGGTAAGCCAACGCGCGTGGTCGGTGGTTAAAAAAAAGTGATCTGCATGAATTTTCCTTCCGCATGATTCTAGGTCCCAGGGTTTGGCATGCATGGCATGCTTTCTTGGTAGGGTGGCGGGCCGGGCATTGCAAGGCATACTCCTCCCTTGTCGGTAGTCGTCGGTAGTCGTTTCGTCGACTGTCGTTGTCCTCGTGGTGGCAAATGTCACCCTCGAAAAGCGAGCTCGACCAGCTCGAAGCTTCACCTCTCGGAGCTCGCGCTGTGGCACGGCTCGTTTGAAGATAGGAACGGTTGCCGGCTCGGTGGGAACACCCCACTCGCCATTACGTTCCCGGAACAGGGATTCCCGAACGCCTGGCTTGATGGGAAAGCAGATGCACTCTGGAGATCAGAGCGTCTTCTTACGCCACCCCATAGTCGGGCTAGCAGACTGAATCGTGGAGTACTAGGGAGTACCGCCGAAGTGGTACGATGCAAATCCCCTGGTCCTTGTTCCTTTGATTGATTTGCTACGTCTGAGATAGATATGAGTAGTGGGCAAGCACTCCTTTTTTTACAAATTTGGTGTTGTAAAATGTCTCTCAGGTTGAGGTGCCGTCATTTCCGGGATTTGTTCAATAAAGATGAGCACTCCCCACATTGACATGTTTGTTGGTCAAGACGACCGTCTATGCTTTGCAAGGGGGCTAACGCAACGTCTGCATTACTGATGCTCATTGGATGGTTCTCTGCGCCAATTTTAAATGAAGAGAAGGGAAGCATGGCGTGGTGATGTCATGCGGGGCATGCCAGCGGAGGCATTTCGTCTTTCCATTTGTCCAATTGCTCTAGCATCAGGTCCAATCAGAAGAAGGAAAGCTGCTTGGCCGCGAGGATTCGAGGAAGTAAATTACCAACGCAACAGGGTTCGAGCATTGGCTCCTCCTATCAATGTCAAATCTCTCAACCTATGTCATCGGACACGAATGCTTCAAGTCTGGGTGTTGTGTAGAGCTGAACGTGGGTTTCAAGACCCCGATCAAATTTGATTTTCAGGGGCCCCATCACTTCCCCGGTGCACACTTGGCTTTCACATCTTCCTTTTCATCCTACATAAGCTGGAAACACCACATACACCAGTGTAAAGAGAAGAAAGAAACAACCACATATCGTCCAACGTATACTAGGCCATGTACACATTTACTATTCCACACAAACGTAAAAACACCGTCTACCACTCATCCACCACCTCCATCGGCCATTCCACCCACCACACCCACAGCTCCCAAAAGCCTCACCACATTCCTTTCCCCCACCCCAAACACGTCTCCTCATCACCCCCGCCATCACAACCTCAGACCCAACGCCCCCGGAAAATCTTCCAACCCCTAAATGCCCATGTAACGGCCCTCACCCCTACTTGCAATTACACACCACATACCTGTCCTCGAAGTCTTTCCCCGTCGCCCACGCATCAAACCCGTAATAGCGGCATTGCAAGAGTCGTAGTACTGGTTTTCCCCGAATCTTGCGCGCGACGGACGGGGGTGTGCGGTACACCTAATGGGTGCAGAGGAGGATGGGCCAAGTAGGACGGGGGGTAGGAGGGACGGGGGAAGTTTGATCAGGGGCGCGAGGTGGGCTGGGAGATGGGCTCCCGGCGAAGATGGTACAGGGTGTGTGTGTCTGTGACGGCCGTGCACAGTGAGTGGCGCAGCAGCTGGTTTTAGAACGGACTCGTTTGCCCGGCCTCGAAATCGCGGTCGAAGGCTTCGTCACGCGTGTCCATGTTGGTTAGGTTCTGCGTGGAGGAGCGGTGGTGATGTGCGTCTTTGCGGCCCAGCATGTAGGTACGGAGCTTGACGGATGGAGGATGTGCTGATGCGGGACTGGCCAAGCACGGGACTTTCATTGGTCAACGCGGAGCCCGCTGTGATGGCTGATGTTGTTAGTCGTTTGGGAGACAGGTTTAGTATCTTTTGTCATCGCGTTCCAGTCGTTTGCCTGTTTTCTCGGCCATGGTGGGGATGCGTGAACAAGTACTGCTATTTTTCAACTTATAGGAAAAGGTTTGACTTCAGGAACACAGCGAGGAACAGAGGTCTCCATTTAAGGGAAAACGTGTGTGAGCTGTCTGGTTTTGTAAGCTTACACAAAGACCGGTTGACAGGGTGCTGCGTAGTGCTGACAAGGCTGAAGCTTAGCAAGTCTTAGCTGCAACCTATAGAGCAAAAAGCAGCCAAACACCGAGACGCGACTCAAAAGGATGTTGGTTGGCATAAGAACTTATCCATGTCCATCCAAATTTGCAATGGCAGACGCGATCATCACTGCAAAAATATAAGGGATCCATATTAGCGTACCTGATTGCGTAGGTACCTAGATCCAAAATACGCATCCTCTGTGGCTACGTCGAGCTGGAACGGTTCTACGCGGCTGAATCGCTGAGATCCAGCTTCTACAGCGACTTGGCCTCTGCCCTTGCATGTTCCCCATATATACTTCCACGTTGACGGAATGGGATAAAATTTCCAGCTCTGCTGACGGCATAAGCTTGCGCCTTTTCTTTTTCCTCTCAGCGTTGTCCCCGGAGCTTTATCCGCAACACTCATGATTCTTTCCTCCACCAATTGTGGGGCTGGACTGGAAGCGGGTCGTGAAGACTGCCGGGTGGAGTGCGCTCTCATGCCGCGGCCTGGGGCTGCTGCAGCTGCTGCATCTGAGTCTGCAGGGTGATGATCTACAATGGAAAGGGAATGTCAGCTTCGCATAGCCTGATTGAGACAGGTGAACAGACCTCCATCTTCTTCTTCTCACTGCGCTCCTGAATGTCGCTGATCTGCTGCTCGATGCGCTTGCTGCACAGCTTCTCAGCGGACTTGCTCTGCGACCAAGAATATACCAGCGCATGCTCACATCTCCTTCTCAATGAACTCCAGACGCCCACTGACGGCCATGACGGCCTCAGACTTATCCTGCTTCAGCAGCACGGGGCCGACAAGCTTGTAGACATTGGCGTCATCGGGGACCTTCTCGAATTCCTGCGAGCGCGTGAGAAAGCGTCGGCGAAGATGACAGAGGGCCAACGCACGGTCTGCACACCCTTGTTCTCCTGCTGCTGCGATTCGAGCTTCTGGCGGGCCTCGACGACGGTCTGGAGCTCTGGCGGAGAATTAGGACGGAAGAAAGCGGCGGCGCGAGCGAGGACAGGGGGGCGGCGCACCGGTCTGCAGCTTCTGGAAATCGTCGGAGAGGTCCTGCAGCTGCTTCTGCTGCTCCGCCATCTCCGCAGGTGGTGTCGGGAGCAATTGGAGGGATGTGAGAGGGGGGAGGTGCCGGGGCTGCGGTGGTGGATGGAGAGAGCCTGGGGCCTTGGCGTTTGGCGGGGCGGCGGTGACATCGCCTGCGTCTGCTCGCCGCCTGCGCTCAAAGCACAACAACAACACATCCCGCCAAACCCTCTCGCACTGCCGGTAATTCTGCTCCCTGGCCGCACCCCGGCCTGTGCTAATTCTCGCAGGCGCTCCCATCCCGCCGCACCTGCGTCACGCCTCGCAAGCCCAGAACCTGCCCCAGCAACGGCGCCGCTGATCGCTGTTAACGCCGCCCTCTGCTACCGGTTCCGCGCAACCGCCGAACGCTCGACGGCCTCGCACGCTCTGTGGTGCTTCTCTGCCCTAGGCGCCTCTCGTTCCACAAAGCAAGCGACACCGGGAGCACAGCGCACACTCCACCGACGCCGAGATAAGATCCCCCAGCTCACAATGAGCGGCACCGACTTCCTCGGCCGCGCCATCGACGTGGTCAAGAAGGCAATCGACAAGGACACCAACGGCGACTACGAGAATGCCTACCAGCTGTACTACCAGGCCCTCGAGCTGTTCATGCTGGCCCTCAAGTGGGAGAAGAACGCAAAGTCGAAAGAGCTGATCCGCGCCAAGGTCGGCGAGTACATGGAGCGCGCTGAGAAGCTGAAGAACCATCTGGCCGAGAACGACACCAACAATCGCAAGAAGCCTGGCGCTATAGGCGCCAACGGCAAGGTCGCCGGCGGCAGCGGCAAGGGCCAGGGCGGCGGCGATGACGAGGAGGACGCCGACTCCAAGAAGCTGCGCGGTGCCCTTGCTGGCGCCATTCTGTCGGAGAAGCCGAATGTCAGGTGGGAGGACGTTGCTGGTCTGGATCAGGCGAAGGAGGCGCTGAAGGAGGCCGTCATATTACCTATCAAGTTTCCCCACCTGTTCACGGGGAAGCGGCAGCCGTGGAAGGGTATTCTGATGTATGGCCCGCCTGGTACGGGTAAGAGTTATCTCGCCAAGGCGGTGGCTACCGAGGCGAACAGCACTTTCTTCAGTGTCAGCAGCAGTGACTTGGTCTCCAAGTGGATGGGAGAGAGTGAACGGTAAGCAGTATGGCTCTCTGGACTCTGGCTAAGCTAACATTTCTGCAGTCTCGTCAAGCAACTGTTCAACATGGCACGAGAGAACAAGCCATCAATCATCTTCATTGACGAAATCGATGCGCTGTGCGGTCCTCGTGGAGAGGGTGAATCGGAAGCATCACGACGTATCAAGACGGAGCTTCTGGTGCAGATGGACGGTGTCGGCAAGGACTCGAAGGGTGTTCTTATCCTCGGCGCAACAAACATCCCCTGGCAGCTTGACGCAGCCATTCGAAGACGTTTCCAAAGACGTGTGCACATCAGCTTGCCCGATCTTCCTGCGCGCGTAAAGATGTTCGAACTCGCAGTCGGAACTACGCCGTGCTCGCTGAAGCCTGAGGACTACAGGGAGCTGGGCAGACTTAGCGAGGGTTACTCGGGTAGCGATATCAGCATCGCCGTGCAGGACGCGTTGATGCAGCCAGTGCGCAAGATTCAAACCGCAACGCATTACAAGAAGGTTCGTAGACGGCGGAATAAGCCGGCGGACGAGCATAAGCTGACTTCCTACTACAGGTCATGGTCGACGGAGAAGAAAAGCTTACGCCCTGCTCGCCGGGCGATGCAGGAGCAATGGAAATGCAGTGGACAGACGTCGACTCGGAACAACTGCTAGAGCCTCCGCTCATGCTGAAGGACTTCATCAAAGCCATCAAAGGCTCGCGGCCGACGGTCAGCCAGGAGGATCTCACGAGAAATGCCGATTGGACCAAGGAGTTTGGCAGCGAGGGTAATTGAGAAGAGACTCGCTGGAGGAGTGTTTTGTCCATTTTTGTTTCGCGCACATAGCGGTTTGGTGGGATAGGGCGTTTTACTGTAGCTACGGCGGAGCATGATATACACATCAGACAATCTGACGAGGAAAAAGGGTACGTTCTGCGTCTTCCGCGTCTCGCAGAGTCTTGCCTTCCCCGACGCAACACGAGCTTGCATAACACTGGCCGCCTCGGTCTGCCCTCCTTTCTCAACTGTCCATCCCCAAATATCGTCTTTTTTCCATTGGGCGGTCAAGGTCACCTTTAGATGAGGATTATCAATGTCTATCGGCGAGTCTTCTCTACTAAGTATCCACCTCCATTACCAACTAACCGTCAGGTTTTCTGTAGCTTGACAAGCAGTGAGGACTCGACTGGACTCCGAATCTTCATCTCGTTACACAGTTCGAAAATCCTGCAAAATGAGCGAAGCCATCCTTCCGGACCCAACAACCCTCCCTTCCCCTCCATCATGGCCAGCCACAGGCCACTACTCAAGAAATCGAACAGCTTCCAGAGCACCAACACATCCGCTTGCAGCACGATCGGTGCTTCAGGCTTATTCAACTTCATCCAGGTGAGGGACAAGATCCACTGGACGATGACGTTTCCTACTAAGCGATATCTTACGTCTGGGGCGAGGACCACTGGAGTTATCGTTCACTGCAACGCTCTCGAGCAGATGAAGCTGACGCCCAACGCTTGCATGGCATTGTACGGAGTGCGCGACGAAAATCGAGAACAAAGTTCTGTGGCTGGATTGCGTCTGCATCGACTTCAGCGACAACGACGCGGCCAAGGACGAGCGAAGCCGTCAGGACTGATGATGGGGGAAATCTACAATCGAGCTGAGAGCGTTATAGTCCATTTGGGCCGGGACAGCGGGCTCAGGGACGATCTTGACCAGCTGCAGTTTTATATGGATAGTTATGCAGAAGACACCCAGCGAGACAGCAATACGGCCGAGCTCGTTCAGTACAAATTGACCGGAAGGAGTACTTCTCCAGGCTCTGGCCGCTCCAAGAGATATTGTTCGCGAACAAAGGTGTGGTTTTACTGCGAGAATCGTCGGCGTCGTTCTTAATTTCTAGAGGGTTGAGAGCTTGCGTTGTGCTATTCCATCAGGGCATTCGTTTCTTCATTCCGTGGCTGCAGTGACGACAAGCGTGCACGGAGCACGTCGGCGACTCGTGCGGCGGACCCTTGCGTGCGTGCTGGCATCCATCCACCATCTCCGCTGCCTCCGCGCCCGCGATGTGATGCTCACCTGATCCCCTTGGTCGTCTGCTGTGCAATGCTTAGACGTTCCTTCTCACACCGACGTCCGCTACACTGATCTTTCTGGAATCCGTCAGTTTGTCCCGCCGAGAACCGCTCCGCGTCAGCTTACCTCCAGCTCCGCACCATCCCACCAGCTGCCCGTAGCTCCGACCACGGCAACACCACCATGTTGCGGAACCTGGCTCTGGCAGCCATCTGCCTGTATGCCCATCCCACAAGCTCCCACGATGTCAGCAGTCACCAGGAGCCCCTCACCGCCGTCAATGCCCCCGCAAAGAGGGTTGCCATCATAGGTACGTCCACACCGTACCACCTCGCTGCCGCCCAGCTCTCCACCGTTCCACCGACCGGATAGCCGCCCTCATTCTGCCTGACCACCACCCTACCACCCCTCTCCAGCTCCACAAACAATGGAAGCTGACCAACCGCTCCCCTAGGCGCCGGCGCCGGCGGCTCCTCCGCCGCCTACCACCTCTCCCAATACGCCGCCTCCGCCGGCATCCCTACCAACATCACCATCTTCGAGCGGGAGTCCTACATCGGCGGCCGCTCGACCACCGTCCACGCCTGGGACGCCCCATCCGTGCCCGTCGAGCTGGGCGCCTCCATCTTCGTCTCCGTGAACCACATCCTCGTCGACGCTGTCCAACGCTTCAACCTATCCTCGGAAGGCTACCGACCTCAGTTGGACGATGACGATGAGGATGACAAGGGAAGGGATTACGTGGGCGTGTGGGACGGGCATGACTTCGTGTTCACGAGTCCGGAGGATATGGGGTGGTGGGATAAGGCGAGGTTGCTGTGGAAGTACGGGTGGGCGCCCGTGCGGACGATGCGGTTGATGCGGAAGACGGTGGGCGCGTTTTTGAAGATGTACGACGAGCCGCACTTTCCGTTCGAGTCGCTGTCGGAGAAGGCGCACGAGTTGGGGTTGGTGGAGGCGACGGCGGCGACGGGCGAGGAGTTTTTGAGGAAGAATGGGATTGGCGCGTTGTTTGCGCACGATGTGGTGCAGGCTAGGTAAAGTATTCCCTCTCGTCCTCGCGGACATATAATGTTGAATCCACTGAACTAACTAACGCCGCTCTCCCAGCACCCGCGTCAACTACGCCCAGAACCTCCCCATGATCAACGGCCTCATCTCCATGGTCTGCATGGCCACCGACGGCGCCATGAGCGTCGACGGCGGCAACTGGCAAATCTTCTCCAACATGGCCCACGCCGCAACGCACGACATCCGCCTCAACACGTCCGTCTCAGCGCTCATCCAACAATCCGACAACACCTACACCCTCATCCCCACCAACGCCACCACCGCCGCCCTCCACGCCCCCGAACACTTCGACGCCGTCATCCTCACCGCCCCCCACCAATTCGCCAACCTCTCCATCACCCCCGTCCCCCACCTCCCCGACCCCATCCCCTACGTCCACCTCCACGTCACCCTCTTCGCCTC